>CM023948.1:39813854-39835724 GCA_013407115.1 Glycine latifolia
CTGATCGTGGCCACCGCCTTACGACTCAGGACCTCCCATTCCTTGTCGCTTTTTCCGGTTGGCTTCACGGCAAGGGTAATGGGCTCAAATAAATCTTTGCAGTAGAGGTGATCCTCCATCATCGGTCTCCAATACGCAAAGTTGTCTGCGGTCAATCTGAACATATCTCCGTCGTGGGTGATACCGTTGGTCTCCATCTCATCTCCTTCAGAACCGTCGAACCTGGCTCTGATACCACTTGTTGGGAAATTGAGGGGGGTAAATATCGGGGAGATTTACACCTTAGTAACCATATAAGTGAATTAGACACCACACCTTAACCCAAAACCTTAAGGCTCAGGTTTATGGGTCTTCTCCTCACTTATATGGTGTTCAACTTTTCTATTTCTATCCGATGTGGGACTTTAACTCATACTTGTATTCCAACAACGAGTGACATATACATCATCCAAAAAATCACTATTTTCTTAGATAGGAATCACAAAACAAACAAATTCATATCATTTTCAGATCATAACACCATTGAACGCTAATGTTATCGTCTCACATCCACCAATAGAGAACCACATCATGATGCATGCCCATGCTTATCCTTACACTGCTCCACTCGTTAATCTCTAACACATTTTTTCTTCTTCATTGGAACTAATTTTCAAATAGTTATCAACATGCCTTACGTTTATCAATTATGATGATGACCTCACGTTAATGTCACATTCAAGAATAAAGAGAAAGAAAAGAGAAAAGAAAACGTATGTGCCATTACCAACTTAAGTGACTCTTTTGGGTATAAATTATCCAAAATACAAGTAAAAAATATTTGTATATTGATATCTTTATGAATGTGATTTAACGCTAGTAATTTTAGAACTAAAAAACAATTGAAAGTAATATTAGGTTTTGTATTGATAATCCTCTTGCAAAATTAAGAAATAATTTTAGAACTAATTTCAGAAATCAACATCAACAGCATTTTTAACTTAAGTTAATTGAGGTTGGTGGTAGATAAATCCAATGATAAATCAAAAATAAGACAAAAGAGAGAAAAAATAAGTTAAAATAAAAGAAGGGTGAAAGGAAGAAGGGAGAAAAGAAGAGGAAAATAATTAAAACAAGGGAACGACGGAAATATATAACTACTAATGAGTTTAATCATCCACCAAGCTCATAGTTTTTTTCCACCCCGTCCTAAGATATACCGTCCGTCAATCTATATCTCACTCCATTAGGTCTTGTTTTACTACCTTTTCCCAAGTAAATTTCAGTCGACCTCTACCTCTCTTTGTGTCGAGCTCTTGGTAACAAACTATTGTTCTTACGGGAGCATCCAATGGTCGTCTCATAACGTGCTCAAACCACCTCAATTTATGCTTCCTCATCTTTTCATATATCGGTACCACTGATACCTTTCGTCGAATATCCTCATTTCTCATCTTATCAATCTTCGTATATCCACACATTCACCTTAACATCCTCATTTCTGCTACCCCTATTTTATGCTTATGTTGTCTCTATGCTGGCCAGCATTTTGCTCCATATAGCATTGTCGATCTTACAACTGTTCTATAAAATTTTCATTTTAGCTTAAGGAAAATTTTGCGGTCACAAAAAAATCTTGATGCACTCCGCCATTTCATCCACCCTGCTCTAATTCTATGATTTACATCCTCATCAATTTCACCACCTTTTTGCAACATTGATCTCAAATATCTAAAAACATCTTCCGTCTTGCTCTTGCTTATTGTGAATTCTTTAGACTCCAAAGTGTTTCTCCAATATTCCAAATTTCTATTAACATCATCTTTGGTCTCATCAATAAGCACGATATCATCTGCAAAAAGCATACACCACGACACTTCTTCTTGAATATTTTTCGTTAGTTCATCTATCACTAAGGCAAAGAGATAATGACTAAGAGCTGAACTTTGGTGGACACCTACCGTGATAGGAAAATATCTTGATGTTCCATTACAGGCTTTCACACATGCGGTAACCCCATCATACATACCCTTGATAGCATTAACATACTTTAATGCTACTTTTTTCCTTCTCAAGAGTTCACCATAAGACTTCTCTTGGGACTCTATCATATGTTTTATCAATATCTATGAACACCATATAGGTTCATCACATAAAAATAGCTGATTTTTTACAGCTAGTTCGCAACTCCTGACGTTAACCCTCCTCCTTTATCCTGATTTGGAACAGACCATGCAAACACACATAGACAGAGTTAGAACTAGTCCGGAAATATTTGGAAAAATTAAATGTGTATACGTAATTGCTCAAATGGATGGACTACAATTCATAAAAGAGAAATCCTAGTTGTAATTTTCGGTGCTTTATTTAATTATTTTTAAGGAAGATCGATTTAAAGGCATTATAATTTAATACGACACAATCATCATCATCATCAAGTCCTTTAGACGAAATATAGAACATTTTAGAGATACAATATCAATACTAACTCAAAAAGTTGGGAAAAAGAAAAACTTACTAGCTAATCTCTAAGTCTCAAGCATGTTACTAAAACGATGGTTAGGAGTAGGACTACAACCCTTCTCCACAAGCTAAATAGCTACTTCAGAGTCACATTCCACAATTAATCTTCTATTGCCTCATTGCCAAGCTCTAACTCCAGACAAGAGATTAATTAGTTCCCAAAGCTCTGTCATTCACTATAAGGCTTGGTGCTTTTATATTTCTTATAAAACTCGTTATAATTTCATTTTTGCATTCACAATTTTAAACTAAATAACTCAGTTTAGGGCGAAAAATAAGTACACTCAGTTATTGGTGAAAAATAATAATTTAATTTGTAAGCATATGCACAATAAACATACATTTATTAAAATATTAATTATTATTTTTAATACACGACTGGCATGACTGGCATCACTTACTTTACTTTTACGTAATCTAGAGGAGTCAAATCCAATTCTTTTAGGATGAATTTGGATGAATACTCAAGCAAAAGAAAGGGTTCTATAGATTGTTATAAAGGGTTATATATATATATATATATATATATATATATATATATATATAATTGTCAAGTTTTAAGATTGTAAAATTTAGTATCATGTAAAAATAAAGGGAAAATCTTTATTTTTGGGATTCTAAAAACTTTACAACTTTCCTTTTTAAAAAAAAGAAATTTACAACTTTAATAATCCTTGGAGGATTACAATATTTTAATTCTCGAATACTGTTTACATTTTGAATCAAAATAGTTCAACAGTTTTTGTTTCTTTAATTAAAGTCAAATTGATGTTTCACACCAACGTTATTAGACTTGCTTAATAAAAAGTCATTATTAGACTACTGCAAAAATGTAATCCAATAAACTTCACCCTTAAGATATTTGATCTTCCTTGTAAAAAAAAGAAGATATTTGATCTTCACGTAAGGAAAATGCATTAGGAATTCTACATAACAAGAATAAAATAATGTATAAATGCAAACAAAAACACATTCTCGTCAGGTAAATACTTCAGGATCAACTGTTGAAAAGGTAATGCCAACGCATAAAGTATAATACAAAAATGAACACATTTCTTCATCATTACGTCACATCAGATTTTTTCTGAATACAAGCAATTAAGACAATTGGCAATTTCTCAATACATTTGTTGCTTCTTTTAAGTGGTTTTAAAATAGCGATGTTCTTGATAGATTGTTTTAGTGCCTTTTACATTCTTCACTTTGTTCTTTTACTGGCTTTCAATATGAGTAACCTACATAGAGAATACGAATAATTGATTATTTTGTGTGACAATTGTACGAACTTTTACATTAAAGTTTGTATAAATTAATCTAAATATGAAATTCAAAGAATAACAAGATCGAGCAGACGCTTTTGTGCCTATTCCTAATTCTTTTCCACAGTCAATGTTTTGATCTTAGTGTAGTGTTCTAATAGCAGCACCTGTGTTGTTTTTATTAGAATTAATCTAGAAGATCTGAACTCTCTCACACACACGCACGCGCGCGACTTGGGAGTGATGTTTTAAGGAAAAGAAAAGAAGAGTATTTTTTATTTTAAGAAATACTTTAAATTTAATATTTTTAAAATAAAAAGTAATAAATTAAGATAAATTTAATATATTAACATTTTGTTTAATTTTATAAATATTACTAATATATAACTCTTTTGATTTAAAAATAAAGCATTTACCCTCCTTTCTCTTTCAAAATCAATTGCGAAACCCAATCGACTAAGGTACCTTTAATAACATCCGTCACACAAAAATGGTGATAAATGTTGCTGCTCGAAACATTCTTGTGGTGGACCACCTCATTAACACGATATCTAAATCGGTGTTCAAGAATTTCCAAATTTAATGTAGCACGTTTATAGAGAAAAGACTTTTTACTCAGTAATTCTCTTAACTGTTTATTTCTTAATTTGGTGACTAAATTAACTTTTTCATTATGATATCAAAATCATTCTGTCCAAGCTTTAGATTAGAAAAAATCACGTCATACGGTGACAATGAGTTTGATAAGTGGATAATTACAGTATTCAATTCTTCTGTTTTTTTTTTTTTTGCTTTTCATTTCTGTAATCTTGTGCTGTGATTTGGGTTTGAATAAAAATTCTCTTTTGCAGATAAAAAAAACTTATAAACTGAATATTAATACTTGGCGCATTAAATTATTACAAAATAGTTACAAGCCACCTAACTAATTCAATTAAAGTGGCCAATTTTAAATTTTGATTCAAATGCAGAGCGTAGTTCAATTATAATTAATCTCAAAGCCATAACGTTATTATCACTTCTACTCTTCAAGTCTATGCGTTTATTCTTTGTTATATAACTCGAGAACATTTGTCAAACAAGTCTCTGCACTGAAAAGTAGGTTCAATTTGATCGGTTCAAAAGGAAAACCTTGAAACATATAACCTACACTATAAATATCAAAGACCAATTGCCATTCAAAACATTATTTGGACAGGTTGATTTTTAAAACTTGCATAAAGTCCTTCCCCTTCTCAATTCCAGGATCCACATGATTTATTTGACTGATCCACTTCGTGGCCCTCTGAACTTGGAAATTAAGCACAAACAACTGAAAACCACATTCATACGAGAGACCACGTTAACTACCCATTTTAGTTGTAGTGAGCTTTGGCTTTATTTTAACTTGTTTCTTTGACTGAACATAATTGGGAGATTAACATTGGAATTAAAACTAATGTTTAAGTAACTTTTTCTCCAAAAAATGACGATTTTAGGATGTGAATAGTACTATTTATTTGAATTAACTCATGTTTTATAATTAAAATATGTTATAATTAAAATTTTACAGAAATTTTTTTGGAAAATAATATTTTCTAAAATTCAAACTGAACTAGATAGTCATTAAGCCAATTGTGGAAATTTCGCTGCTTATTAAAAAAAGATAGAAATTTCCTGGCTTTATAAAAAGGCAGAAATCCCGTGCCTTTACATGTTGAAGATTTGTAATGAATGACAGGGACATGCACATATTTAATAATTCATTAAGTATTAGCCTGCATCTACTACAAAAATAAAGATTACATAGGTTATGAAAAAATGCGTACATAATTTAATTTTAACACATATTTGGTAATTTATTAAAAATATAAGAAAAATTAAATATAATGACATAATTAATTCACTTATTTCGTTTTATAAAAGATTTATCATCAAAATCTCCAAGTGGATAGTTATAGTTAGTTACATCAAATTTTAGAAATAAGAATTACACGAAGAGCATATTAAAAACTGCTGAAAGGATGTAAAGCAGTGAGGTGAAAAAGAAAGAAAAGTAAATAATTATGATAAAGATGGGATAAAATTTATGAATAATTTCATGCTTATTTTATTCTAGAAAAGTTATCATATGTTCTATTTAGATAAGAAGATTTTTTTTTCTTTTTCTTTTCTCTTTAATTCAAATTTAATTTTTTTCTTCTTTCATAAATTTTTTTCTGTACCAAACAGAGGTTTTAGTGTGAGTTGAGCTCATCAGTAATGTATTCAATATATTTATTACTCGTGCTCATTAAGATTGGAATAAATGAGCACATCCAAAATAACCCAAAAGATAAAGAACCATAATCATGATGACTAAATCTTCACAAAATATTATTAAAAAAGAACTAAAGGATAGGAACATTTTGATAAAATATGTGGCTGTATAGCAGATAGCAGACAGAGGGTATGTAAAAGCCATGGGTTTCTACGTCTTTCCACGGATAACTGAGAATGTTAACATCAAATCCATTGAGAATTGGAAATAAACTAACCCTAAAACCTAAATTCTGCTTTGTCTTTACCTGCCACTCTTTCTCATCCATCATCAACCTTCAATCACTCCCACCTTTTCTGTTTTCAAATAATCTTCTTTACATGAATAGGAACAAAACAATAGTTAACTCCAAAACTACATGTTCAAGGAATTTACCATCATTTAAAAAAGGTACAAAACTTAAATAAAGTTAATTAGATCTTTTTGGTATATATATATATATATATATATATATATTAAAAAATTAGAGTTTCACATGATAATTTACAATAAAAATTTATATTTAACATCAACATAAATTACTAAAGTGAAACTCTAATTTTGTTTTGATATGAGAATAGTACCAAAAATATTTAAAAAACTATATCTAAGTTTCACTCTTAAAAAAAGAAATAAGTAAAACAAGTCCTTTTTTTTATCCTAAGTATGAAAGAAAGAGAAAAAAAGGAAAATATGAAGGAAACTGAAACGCCGTATCAACCAGAAGGTGGTGGCTGGCCACTGGTACCCGACCATGTAGACGGCGGAAACTCCGGCACGCTGCCAGCGGGAGGGCGGTTTTCCGGTGGCTGGAAATAACCCATTTGTTGACTTGAAAACAAGGGGAAAGAAGCAGAGGAAAACTGAGCAGAGGTTGAGAATAATGGGAATGGTGTTGGTGACACAGAAGAAGAAAATGAAGGAGATGATGATAGCGCTGAAGGTGATTGAAGTGAAGCCAATTGTGCATTATAGTACAACTGCTGAAGCAAACTAGAAGGTGATTGTTGTTGTATTTGTTGTTGTTGCTGTTGAAAATCACTCTGTAGAAGCTGAGAGTATTGCAAGTAGTCTCTGATCCCCTGAATCTGTGGCTGCTGAATGAAGGGTGGCGCCTCCGTGACGAGTGGCCGGAATTGAGAGGTGGTGGAATCAGAAACGGTTAGCCTAGTGGTGGCTTGAAAAGGTTGAATGGGTGGAACTGCTCTTACATTTTCAGGGAAGTTAAGCTTTGCTCTGTTGCCTCTGAACTTCAATGCAGCTTCATCATATGCTCTTGCTGCTGCTTCTTCTGTATCGAATGTGCCAAGCCAAACTCTTGCTGCTTTGTGTGGATCACGGATTTCTGCTGCCCATTTTCCCCATGGCCTCTGCCTCACTCCCCTGTACTTTCTCCTCCTTTCCCCACCTCCTGCTGGGGTTTCAGTAACCGTTGTTGCAACAGCGGTTACACTTGTAGTTGTGGAGGTGGGGGCTTCTTCAGTCACTGGTTGAAGTAATAATGATAAGATAAAACACACAAATGCTTGCACCAGTGTATTAAATGCCATTGTGTAATGAATGGCTTAATTATGAACCATGGTGATGTAGTTGTAGTTCTAGCACTATTTTGCAGCCTATATTTTGGTATGTGAGTATGTGACTAGTGAGTAATGACCATGTTTAGTTTATTAAGTTTTTCTTTGTGATAACATGGTTTTGTTAAATGAAAATTTATTAGTTTACAAAACATGAAAAAAAATGAAGTGTTTTACGCATGCAATATAAGATTTAGGAATGGTGTTGCCCTGCACTAGGTGGCAGGGAAATAAAATTTAATGAAAAGAAGGATGAATACTTAATACATATCAATGATGATGCGTGTTTTATTCAACAAGTAGGTATGTTTGGAAAATATAAAATAAATTGGATAAAGAAGTTTAAGATAATGCAATAATGATATATATATATACACACACCTCTTATTTGTTGTTTTAGATGTAAAACATGAGATGAGGATGACATAAAATGATGTGTGAATTGTGATTGTGGTGATTGTATGTATGAAACACGTTTTATTGTGAATTTGATGAAGTGGTTTGTGAAGTATTGCACCTGAAGATGAGTCTCCTTGAGAAGGCACCATGAAGTCACCAATGTTTCTGAAAAGTCTTGGAGCATTTTGTTGTTGTTGTTGGATCATGTTATGGGAAGAGCTACTCTCTTCTTCTCTGCCTCTTTTGTGGCCAACCCAAGAGGCTCCAGAAGAAGGAGAAGGAGAAGAAGAGAAAGAAGAGAAACGTGAAAGAGAAGATGCAGACATCATAGGAAAACCACTTTGCTGGATCCATTCGGTGCTCCTCTGGCCTGACCCTGAAGACACCACATGTGTCAAAGCGGGAACCATTTCTCTTAACTCTGGATCACCCCTGTTATACCCTGAAACCAAAGTACCACCTTGCATTGTAACCTCACCTTGTTGCATCACTTGGTTAAAATTCAACCCTAGTGAACCACCACCTCCACCACCACTTCCATCATCACGTCCATAACCATATTCACCATCGCCGTCACCGCTGCCACCGCCGCCATGACTTTCCGTGAACCGGATAAACTCACCTGACCCCCTTTGGTGCGCCACCGTTAGCAAGGACATGAAAACGATATAAACTATGGTTTTTTTTTCTTACTATTTTTGACCAAATTTAAATTACCAAGATCCACCCAAAATTTCTCGTGTGATTCCTTCTCTGGACACCCTTTGAGATGCTATTGAGAATGAAACGGTTATATAATAAAGAGGTGCAAAATTTAAGCATGTGGAATTAAGGTAGTCAGCCACCATTAAAATAGTGCAAACTAAACTATAATATATAGTATATATGATATTTCCTATGCGTGCTGTATGCTCTACCATGCGCGTGAGCGGACACGCACCCCCCACCACCTTTATGGTTTTTTTATTAGTTTAACTTGCGTGGTTTACAAATTGTTTTTGGGTTTCTAAAATATATATAAATAAAAGGGAAATAGTTTTGGTATTGTGACAAATACACAATAAAAAGTGAATAATTAAATATGTATACGGTCTTGCGCTGCTGAGAATTTTGGTATTCATGTTCACATCTAAACTGGCTTTGACTGAGAAATAAATAGAAAGTGCAAAACATAGCTACCTAGTTAACACCTTGCTGTAGTCTTTTTGCAAAATCCGGAGCTTATGTCGGTGTCATTCTAGAGATAGAAAGAGAAACAGGGAAGATCATGTTTGAATTGAACTCTATCACCATAAACAGTCACAAACATTTTTTTACATTTGTTATTCGGATATGAAAGTTAATAATTTGGGCACTGAATCATTGAGAGAAGAAATTTCACGTTATTGACAAAATCATAGATAGTCTGTATAATATGGTTATAGAAAAAAAAATTATTTTCTGTTTGCTTGAGATACTCACCTTAAAAATAAACATATAAAATAAAAGAATAAGTTCTATATTTTGTAAACTTAAAATAGGAAACATATTTTAACAATTGAAAAGATATTGTTACTTTTGTTATGTTAAAGCCTGCCCAAGTTGGTGATTTTTCTGGACTAGCCAATATCTGTACAAGATAAAGGCATAGGCAGTAATCAATTTGAGGCCATAAGTCGAGAGGTGTAAATTGGTACAGTACTTAAATGCAACTTGCATATTTGTCTATAAATATTGATATTGATAAAAAAAAATAATTAGGTATGTATCCATACAGCACATTATAAGAAAGATAGAAGGCGACAATTTGAAATTTATTTCAGAATATTATCAATGGGGCTATAAGAATATATATCATATTTTTATTTCTTCTTCCTAAAGTGGTAAAAAAAAATGAATTAATGAATCTCGTTGTATGGTCAAAACACGGCTCTAGGCAACTAAACATGAGATTGGTTTTGTACTCATCATCGTGAACAAGAACAATCCAACAGGACCCATACTTGTATATTGATTTTGAATTCTTCAGATTTGGTGGAATATTTATTGTAAAATTTATTTTATTATTTTTATGTGTTGGTGCATACTTATTTGACACTTTTTTGGTCGAAATATTTAACACTTAATTTAAAGGCGGTTAAATAAGGTCCACGGATTTACTGGGTCGCCACTTCTCGTCATCCATGATCAGATTCTTTCCATATTGATCATTTGTACAAGCAAGATACAATTAATTCAATTATCCTCTTCGTAGTTATATATAGGTATGAACTAGTGTTGTAGTTGCATTAACAGAAAACGTATCAAATGATAACTTCGTTTTATATGAAGTGTTAGTTATTTGCATATGAATGTTTTTCTAAACGTGAAATTGAGAACCGTAAATTTTAAAATAAATTAAGTTACACTATTATCAGTGTTTTATGCAAAGGAAAATTGACATAAAAACAAATTTGAAAAAATAAAAATAGAGTAATTTAATTTATTTAAAAAAATTAGAAACTAAAATCATGTCATTTACAATACAAGGACTAAAAGTGAATTAACATTTAAAAAAATTGTATAAAAAACTTTAAAAATATTAAATCATACATAATTTAATTCAAAATTATAATTATCTCTTAGTGTATTATAACTTTAATATTTAATAAAAAATATAATTTTATGATTTATCAATTCACTTATATGTATATATAAATATTTATTTATTTTTAACTTCTCTGGTCTGTCCTGCTTAATGGATCTCTAATTTAAATTTTTGTAATTAAAAAAAGAAAAAGAAAATGGTCGTATGACAGTGACAATTTTTATAGGTAACAGTTAGAATTAGAAAGAGAAAGGTTAAGATGTCAACGTGGGTTTGAGCGAGAGAATAAATGTTACACGTGTGGCTAGTTCGGAAATACGTGATAGGGAGATGAATACAAAGAGTAGCGGGTCGTCCACATAAAAAGTAAATGTCTTCCTAATCAGACTTGGCGTATTGGTTAAAAATTAAAAATAAATTAATTATCTCAATTATAAAAGAATAAAAAATTATCACAAACTTTTTTGTTTTTTAATAAAAATCTTTTCTTAAGTTATGACTTAAGTTACAGATTAGCATTTATTAAAAAGTAATCATATCTTCACCTTTCCAATTAGGTTTATTTGCAAATTTGTTTCTAAATTATTTAAAATAATATAATTTTATTTTTATTTTTTCAAATGCTTCAATCAGGTCATTTAAATTTTAAAAATACTCAAATAAGGTTCTTCTAATCAAATTGAAACTAGTAATGTTAAGATCTGAATTTTGACGGTTTCATTTATAAATAGTTATGATTTTTAACTATCAATATATTTATTATTATTTTTTAAATTAAAAATATAAAGAAAGATATAATTCAAAAAATAAAATAATGATGTGTTGTCCAAATTGTCATGGTCTCCAACTTAATCATCTCCTCCATCTACCAAATCATCCTCAACAGCATCGCCATTATCTCGTACTATCAAATTTTTGCCACATTGAATCTATCATCGTATTTGAAGAAGTCGAAGCCATAGTTGAAAGATGTTATAAATGTTTAATAAAAATTATTTATTGAAGTAATTGAAAAATGTAAAATAATATATATAGATAAACATATTTATATAAAAATTTTATATGATTTCAATTTTATTTTATCAATAATTTTTTTTTCACGTGTTATAATTTTAGTTTTTTTAATTATTTTACACTCTCATAATTTTTTTATATAGATGAATTATCTTAATTATATTTTTAGTTTTCATTATTACATTTTTATATTATGTATTTTACTATTAACTTTATATTATATCTTAAAATATTTTTAGTCAAGTTTAAAATAAAGTATAAAAACATACACTTAAGTAACCACTATATATTTTATTATGTTAATTAGTATAATATTTTAAATAAATAATAAAACCCTATTTTATTAAAAAATAATAATAAGGAATTTAATAAATATTTAGGGATAAAATATCAAATATCAAATATTAGAAGTTAGTATTTTTTAAAATGTTACTTAAAATATTATTTTTAAAATATTAATTATTACTAAAAAAAATTATCAAATAAACAAAAAAGTTTGTCAGCCAATATAAAAAATTAAAAGCTAACTAAAGTAATTTGTTAAACATAAACTAAGTCTAATACCTATATATGCCTCTAACATTTCTTTGTAAAGAAGCGTTTATCACATATAGTATTTGTGTAAGTTTCTTTTTTATTGCGGGTCAGAGTATTTTTCCAAGTACCCTATCCTCATCATTGCTTGTTTAGTTCCCACTCAATTCCTTTTTGGTCGAAAGATAGAAATAGATAGAAAACAAATAAAAGAAAAATATTTAAATTAAAATAGAATATAAAATATGTAAACCTCACATAAAATTCATATTATATTTTCTTTATATTTTTCTCATCACTAATCCAAACACATCCTAAAAAATTTAAGGCAAATAAGAACTTATCAGTTAACAACATTTCTGTGAAGTTTCACATTATTTCATCCACTTTATCCAAATTATATGCTTGATTGGATCAAACTTCGATAAAAAATCTAGACTCACAATTTTACTCGTTCTATGTGAACCAATTTTTTTTTTACCAATTTTGCAAGAGATTCTTTTAATATAATAATAATTATTCTAAAATTAAGCTCAACAAAATGTGCACTTAGTCTTGAAACAATAATTTATCCTTTGTCATTGAGTGAAAACCAGTTTGGTTTAATAGGTTCAACTGAAAATCAATCTATTAATTACAGGTTTGATCTGTCTGCTTTAATAAGTATTTTTAAAATTATTTATGGAACATTGAGTTAGGCAAAAATTAAGATCAACCTAAGTACCTAACCAACCCTTGTAATTCCTATCTAGTTAGAGTTTTCTTGTATAAAGAACGTGAAATTTCCCCTCTAAGATTCAAATTTCGTACCTACACCTTTGTCACCATATTGGTTTCACAATCACCAACAGTTATTTATTACACAAATTCTTTAGCATGCATTACCTTTTAAGTTTAGGTAAGTATTTTATAATTTACTAATATTTATATAGCATATTTTGTTTACCAATTCAAACTTTATGCAAAATTATAGATAGGAATAAGTTAGATCATTCAACAGGAGGCTTGGCCAATGGCTTAGCCTACATCCCAGACTTGACTTTTTGAGAAAATAAACTATTCCAAATCTTTCATAGAAAAATTAAAAACCACAATCACACATATTCCAAACTTTAAAAAAAAAATAGTGAGCATGCACTTTGAAACTGAGAATATCGAATTTAAGGGAAAAATCAAATGTCTATTTTATTTTCATTTTATCAATTTGCACTCTTGTTTATAATCATGGAAGATCAGACATGAAGCGATGGATATTCAACTTTGTAACCTTTTCACACATAAGCTTGAAACACTTGAGTAGTTGAGTTGATGTTCATGCGTCAACTTAATTGATACGCATGTTAACATATAAGCTTAAATGTAATTATAGTTTTTTTATTTTGTTTAATATGTAAATTTAGTTTTTTTTTATTTTAAAATTGAGATATTTGATCATTTTATTTTTAAAAATTTATAATTTTTATCCTTCAAAGACATTTAATCCTTCTATTTTTTAAAAAAAATTATAATTTTGATCAATTTTTTTTTAAATTATATGTTTTATTTTTTTCTTTTATTCCAATTGAACCTTAAACCTAATATATTCATTTAAATTTCAATTAAGAAATGAATTAATTTATTACAAAAGTAAGAAATTAAAGAAACAAAACATATGTAAAATTAAAATATTAAACAAAAATTATGGATTGTCTGGATCAAATGTTTGTATTTTGAAATAGAAAGATAGAAATTATGATTTTAAAAAAACAAAAGGATCAAATATCTTAATTTTAAAATAAAAAATCAAAATTATGAATTAAATAAAATAGAGAGATCAAAATTATATTTAAATGTAACATATACTACTTTATTAGTGTATTACTACATGTGAAAGTAAAGAAGCATTGAACTAACTAATCCATCTAACATTTAAGGACTGAAATTGTCATAAAAGTTACACTATCGGATCAAACTAGTTTTTAAGTTTTTATCAAACTCAAAGTATAGCTTAGAAATTATTAAGTAACCTAATAAATATATCTTAATTCATCATGTGTTAACTTTTTTTATTAAAATATTATTGATATAAAATATTTATTAATTTTATTAAAAATTAGACTAATTATAATTAATTTTATTAGAATTCATTCCTTCTCTCAGTCACATTTTTTATTTATGTATATATAATACTCAAACTTGATCCAAAGGTTATTTTAGAACATTCAAACATTAATACTTACAAAATAATAAATTCGTGCTTAAATTTTCGTTAAAAGAGACCATCACATTTGTACTTAAAACAAAATGATCTCTCATAAAAGGTGTTAAGGAAAGAAAGAAAAGAGTACACATATCTAATTTTCCAAACTGTCTAATCATTTAAAATTTGTTGAGTGAAGAACCTGTATGACAGACAAGTAGCCAAACAATTCTACACAAATTGTATAACTACCAAAACACTCATTCTTTATTTGGCCCCTTTAATTTTCCTATTCTTCTAAGTAGACATAACTAAACAAGTCAATCCCTGCATGACCTTTAAAAACCATTGCATTTACCAACAACCATCATTGATCGACGCGTGTACATTGTGTTAATTTTTCATGTCTAATGTTTCATTTTTATTTACCAAAGAAGTCTAATGTTTCATTTTCATGACCCATAACATGTCTTCGTTTTCTGTTACCTCTTTCATTTTGTTAATTCCCTTATACACAAAAGAGAATTAAACAAAACTCGATCATGTTTATCACGAGGTCCCTCAAAGCATGCGGTTGTTATCAACTTATCATTCTCCGTCTTGCGTAATTTATATATTCGTTTTGAAGTTATTGAAATAAAATATGTTTAGATTGATTTCAATTTAAAAAGAATATGATTTACAAAAGAAAATTATTTAATGTTATTATTTTTACCAATAGTATTTCTATACATTATCCTTTCCTTTTCAATTTACTTGACATTAAAATATGCATAAATTATCGAATAATCTTGTGCTCTTTGCAAAAGAAGCATACTGCTGGATGTTCCCAAAAACAATAAAAAGTTTTGCTATTTAGTACACTTTTTTTTAAAGACTTTGAAAACTAATTTACCAAACAACATCCAAATTCATATAAATATTTTACCAAAAAAAATTGTAATAGCCTTTTATTATTATTATTATTATTATTATTATTATTATTATTATTATTATTATTATTATTAATTTATAACAATACGATTCACCGTTTGGTTTATATTTTCTATTACTATTTTACTCTTTAATTACAAAATATAACTGATTTACTTTTTTCATTGTCTATTTAATCTTCATGATCTCTCTCCCCTGTTTCTCATTTTCGATTCTTAATTTTCCATTTGTTATGACTAATTATAATTATGAGTTTAATTTAATATATTATCATAAAAATATATTTTAATTGATTAAAAATCATTTTAAATATAATATTATAATTATTACAAAATTAATACATTTTAATTACAAAAAAATTGATTAACTAATAATATAAAAATTATAATTAAATTATTTATTTATTCATTATTTTACAACCGTAGCCATTAGAATTAAATTTAAAATCTTAAGTAAATTTTTTAAGTTAATATTTAAAAAAATGCTCTTTGAGAAGAAATTAATTGGTATTGTGAGAATCGATGTGCAATTAAATTTAAGTAGGTGTGCATAAAATTCTTGCAAATATTCCTAAAATTAATTATGGAATACGCAAGTAAATAATTTATCTTCTTAATTTAGACTGAGTGGTTTATTTCATAAGAAAGTTTTTTTTTCTTTCTTAAGTCTAGATTCTGGTATTTAAATTTTTTAAAATTCATAATTTTTGATCCTTCTATTTTAAAATAAAGATAATTAGTTTTATATTTTTCAAAATTCATAATTTTGATCATTCAATTTTAAAACGTAAAGTTGATAAAAAAAGAATTATTTTAAAATTTGATTGAAGAATGAATGAAGGAACAGGCAGGGGGCTGAGGCAGTGAGAAAACTTGAAAATTAGATTAGAAATATAGGGTTTCTTTCCTTTCTAATATATATATATTAGGATAGTTTTGTAATTTAACAAATAACATATACCTACGAGTACAAATAGTCAAATACTATGATACACGTAAAAACTTGTACCTGTTCTTTGTTAATATCCATTTAAACCATTCATCTTTTATCCATGACAAATTTTATCCAGGGACTTAATTTTTTTTACCATCCATAGATGGAGGAGGGAGTAGTTAAAAATTATTTCATGTTTTTGTCAAATGGTTTTTTGTTTTAATTTATTTATGTCTTAAAAGAATATTATTGAAAAATAAACTTATAATTATTCATTTGTAAAGGCAATATTCTTTTTTTCATTTTCTCAAAATCTGTTGGCCGTTTACACCAGATTTTAATTAATGGGAGTAATATTTAAATCTCATACGCGGGTGTCTGCTTTCTTCCCCCTTCTTCAAGGAATTGGATTACATTGGTAGTTAATTACAAGTACAATGTAGGCCTGATTAAGTAGTTGAATTTAGTTAACCCATGTGAATCTTTCATAATTATTATGACATGACCTAAACAATCAAAATGTGACTGCTCCTAGAAGGAATTGTAGTTAGAATAAAAAATGAACCCAATTAGACGTTTCATAGACTTAATCATGATCAACATCATCAACGTTTAGTTTTAAAATCAAATTGCATAGTTAAATTATTTTGATTCAATTAAACTTTGTCATAAAAAATACGGAAAGAAAAGTTTGTTGAACTTATTAATATGACCAATTAAATTAAATTACTATAAATTTATTATTTCGTATATTAAATACGTGTCAACGAAGTCAAATCGGTTTGCTGTTTTTACAACTCCCTTATAGTTTAATTTTATCAACAGCGCTAATTTACATAAATATTAATTAATTAAATTATAGTACGTTGTAATATATCAATATTTAAAATACAACAATTACATATTTTAAAAAGTAATCTAAACTCCCGAGTGATGGTTCACATGAAAAATATTTTAGAGACCTACACATATTGCACAAAAACTATGAAAACTTTGTTCTTTGAGTTTTATATTGTACAAAATCTTTTAAAAGTTTTTTATTTAAAAAAGTAAGTTATTTCTATATATTTTTCTTCAAAAAAATATTAAAATAAGAGTAGAAATGTAAATTTGGGAAATTTGGATAGGAAATTTAAAACATGTCAATTACAATGATTAAAATATTTATACTTATGTTTTTAAATTTAAAATTATAAGGGTACAAAAGTAAATACGTATTTAAGATCTCTTTCATGTCTTTGTGTATTAAAAATATTTTTTTTACCTCCCTTTTCCTTCATTAAAATGCCTCCCCTCCCTTTCCATCAATTAAACAAAATCTCTAATCAAAATTCATTCGTTCTCTCTCATTCCCTTCCCTCAGTCGTTGTATATATGTGTGGATTTTTTAAAGTACATACTCTTCTTTTTTATAATATCAGCGTATTGACACGTTATACTATTAATGTATTTTAAAATAATATTTAATTTAATTATAATGTTATTAAAAATAAAAATATATACATTAACAAATTTTACATATATTTACCATTATATACATATTATTTTAATATGACTCTATTAACGAGTTATAATTAAAAATCATCTTAAAATAAAAAAACATGGTTAATAATGTGCTTTTAACGAATTTGACATCAAACATTGAGGAATGAATTTTGTACAAGCTATCTTTTATTAAATTTCGGAAAAATAAACGTATGTCCTCTATTTCTTTTCGTTTTAGATTAGCATGATTAATTAAAGTAAATACGGCCCCTTTCTTTTTAACTTGCATTACGGATAACTTAACCCCCTTGCTTTGCATCTATGATCTAACTAAAAAGTAATACAGTCACGCGGTGTTATGAGAGTGACTAAGATGTGGGGAAGAGAAAGAATAAGAAGGAAAAAGTAAACGACGACATGGATAAGTACATACATATATTGGTCCTCACCCATATTAGTCACCTCCAAATATTCCATGGAAAAATAAGGTGAACCCCAAAAATCTCGAAATGGAAATGGAAATGGGAATGGGGTTATTAGGCTGTAGCTTTGGTGGCTTGAAAAGAGAGAATGAGGCCTGGTTCAATGGTCAGATCTAGAAGGGGCCCATAGCAAATTCAATAGGGAGACCCACAACTTGGCTTCATAGTTGATACTTGATACATATTATTTTTATTGTATAATTGATTAAAAAAATTATATATATATATATAGACACACATTGTAATTAAAAATATTTGATTTTGAAGTATTTTTTATAAACTTCCATTCTTTGGATTAGTTATTAAACTAATTTTTTATTTTAATTCCACTTAAAATCGTTATTTTTTTTTAAAAAAATATTTTGTGAGAATCATTGATGCATAGTTTTATTTATATTATAATGATTGGAACTAAAGAGACTAAAACGTGGACGCGTGGCCAACACCCAATTCTGAGAAGTTGCCTAAGAAAGAGGATCCATGAAAAGGAAACAGTGATCACTCAATGGAAAATGAGCCACAGTATATTGGCGGCAAACGGCAGGGAAATCAGGACAAGAAAGCGCGTTTAATTGCTTTAGTTAGTTGCTAATTTTCTTTTTATGAATAATGGGGATGTTGATAATACCCATTACAAATATGGTAATGCAATGTGTACGGAATTATTTGGTGTATTTTACACGAGAGAATGTGGTATAGTTGTATTTGGATGGAGCTGCTGATTTGACGAATGAATTGATACATTATTTCATGCTTTACTTAGAGAAAAGAAGTAACGCCAACTTCAATACAGTTTCTTAAGTTGATTTTTAAGGTTAAATAACTTAAAAATACCATAAAATCAAATGAACTGTTATAAAAAAATTATTGAAAATGTTTATATAAATAATTACAATTAAAATTGCTTGACTATAAAAAAATAGTTTTTTTAGTTAAAATTAGAGTTATCCTATGAGTGAAGAAATAAAATAATCAAATACTGAAGTTTGTTATAGATTTTTTTATACTTATTTTCGATTCTTAAAAAAAAGCAATAAATAAGACTCATTATAAAAATAAAAAATTAAGAATTCAAGTTAGATTCTATTATTGAAGTAGAGATCAATAAATGTTCTTAAATCTTATGAGGTACCAACTAAAAAAATCCAAATTGAATTTTTGCAGTAAAGACACTCAAAGATAAGATTTTTCTTTCGTAAGGGAGGGAATGATTTCCCATCATTGTGTAAATCTCACTCATAGATAAAGTTAAATTATATTTTGATGCAAACATATATAATTGATTTTGAATTTTTAAAATTGCAAGGGACATTTTACATATTAATTAGTGCATAAAAATATTGGTTGAAAATTTTGAGTGTCAACTCATAAAATCAATTAATATAACTGGCTCAGAAAAACAAATTTCACCATAATCAACTCAGCAACTATATGACTAGCTAGCCAACAGCAATAGGTAGAAAGTTAGTTATTCTATTAGATGAATCTAGGGCATTTTCTTGATATATAGGATCCGAGATAGGCATTTATTGCATGAACAACATTCTCTCTGATTTTCATGGCAAATAATGGTCACAAATTCAACTGCAGATATTTTGGCAAAATCTATTGAGCCAACTTTTAGATTCGAATGAAAATCCATCTAGGGTTTGATTTCCCCTGACCATACATGACCTATCATTCGTATGTGGTCCAAAAGCCATGAAGATTGTTGTTATGAAAGAACATGATGGAATTTTTTAATTGGTCGATTACTCAATTCTTAGCATAGTTAAGAGGGAAGCAATAGTACGTAGGGTCAATAGTACGTTCTCTCATGGCTCACTCATCTTAATTACTAGTTGTTATCGATCACCTTCAATTGCTAAAACTTTCCTGTAATGTATGCAAGGATCTTTGAAATTAATTGGATAAATTACACTTAATTTATCCCCCGCCCCCCTAGTTAAACATTTTGCTGACAAAAAAAAATCTTCTTGGAATTGTAACTAAAATAGCAAAATTAAAGAATTTAGCAATTTTCACTTTAATTCAAACTACAGAAAGTTTGTTGGATGATAAAAAAAACCGGAGGTTTAGTAACACAAAATTTAAGTTATGGAGTAAGTTAAAAATGTGTTAAACCATAAGAGGAATATTAACTACATCGATTTTCACGAAGGCATAATTCTTGGATTTTAGATATATAAGAAGAAAATGTTTTCAGTATACATAGAGGGATATTTATTTATGAGGAGCTTTCATTGGACTAAGGCTTGTGAGAAGAATTATAAAATTACTTTTATTATTCTTTTATCTTTAAACTATTTTATATTTATGTTTTTAGTCATTAATCTAAATTTTGAGCAGTCAAAGTTTCTAAACTTTTTCTCCGTTGTTATTTTTAGTATTTATTGTTAAATAATCATTTATTGAATCTGACAATATTTGAGACATGACTAGATCAATCTGACTTGTTTGCACAATATATTAATTTTAACATAATAGCTAGATTCTTGCAAGTTGGAAAATATTATTTCCGCTACTTGCTACTTTCTTAGAGTTTTTGTTATTGTGTCGACATTCTAATCTGGAACGGATCTGGAGTTGTAAAATGTCTCATTGAAAGATACGTAGCACCAAAATTCTCTTTTGTTCTAATCAAGTAAATTTTTTAACTTCCTTTAAATCTGAAATATTCTCTCCATTCAGCATATACAAACAAAAGAAACAATAAAGAATGTACTTGTGACACAATATATGCTCTCAAATTGCAATGCAAGTCAATCTAATGATTATGATTTGTGCGAAAAAAACATATATAAGATATATTCAACCATGACAATTAAACAAACTGTTTTTCAGTCATGGAAAGCTATGGTACGTGAGAGTGCACTTAAGCACGCGAGAACAAATTCCATATATATGAAGCATGCATGTGTGCTTTTGGCTTCCTGTGCTGAAGTCACGCTTCAAGGTCTTGAGGATAATTAGAAAATCTTTGGAATAAACCCTATGAATTGAAGCTGGCCGTTGTGTAGTACCACTTTCCAAAAAGAAACATTCTCTTCCTTCGTCTTTAGCCAACACAAAAGCTTACTTTCATTCTATATTCTCGTAAATTTAAACACCAAAATGAAAATGAATTTCAATACTGAATAATTGCATGGTATTGTCTCACTCATAATAATTGCAATGCACTTGATGAGTTGATGTTGAGTTTGATTTCTAATATATTTTGTTTCTCTTTATGACATTTGTGCTTGAAAGCAAAGTAAATGTACAATATATTTGTTTTTAGATTTTAGAACACCTTAATCTTTTCTATTAGAGGTCTGTTTAGTACCATCAAATACATTAATTTAATTGACACAAGATTATTTCAATTTAATTAATAATTTAATTTTGAGTTTGAATTTTATATATGCAATTGTGTTTAAATATTTGAATTTTTTTTAGTACTCATAATAGTCTCACCTGATTTAAATATGATTGTCTCTAATGGAAAAGGTTGTAGTCTAAAAAGAAGACTAATACTCATAATTATTGTAATCAAGTTGGTTAATTAATATAAATTCTAATTTAAAAAAAACTTTCCTTCATTTTGATGAGTGATCAAGTATTTATCTAAAAGAATATCCTTCCCCAAATATTACAAATAATTAGTATTGTTGGAGTACAAGTGTGAGTTAAAGTCCCACATCGGATAGAAATAGAAAAGTTGAACACCATATAAGTGAGGAAAAGACC
>CM023948.1:39835734-39862704 GCA_013407115.1 Glycine latifolia
CATAAACCTGAGCCTTAAGGTTTTGGGTTAAGGTGTGGTGTCTAATTCACTTATATGGTTACTCAGGTGTAAATCTCCCCGATATTTACCCCCATCGGTATCCCAACAATTGGTATCAGAGCTGATGGTTTGATTCGGCGCCCGGCTCGGACAAGTAAGAAGGCGTTTGTGGATCCATGAACATTGAGATCCGTTGTATCGAAAGTCTTCCTGGTGGATGATCCCAGGCAGCGAGTCCCGCAAGTGTTGCGGCGGTACAAGCCACTACTTGTGAATTGAAAAATGACTTCCGCTCGAAGGGGAGGCTACCATGTGGAAGAGACTCACACTTGAGGGGGAGATTGTTGGAGTACAAGTGTGAGTTAAAGTCCCACATCGGATAGAAATAGAAAAGTTGAACACCATATAAGTGAGGAAAAGACTCATAAACCTGAGCCTTAAGGTTTTGGGTTAAGGTGTGGTGTCTAATTCACTTATATGGTTACTCAGGTGTAAATCTCCCCGATATTTACCCCCATCGGTATCCCAACAAGTATCAACAATTAAGACTAAAACTTCTTTGAAAAATTCCTGTAATAATGTGGTAAAATAAGTTATTGTAATATTTAAGAAATAATCTATTGTTTTCACTAACTTATTTAGTACATGTTTGCTGTGTGTTTAGTGTATGTTTGGTTTAATTTATTTTTTGGATTTTACTAACTTTCAAGAGATTTAAAAAAAAGTAACAGTAATTTTTTAGAAAGAAAAGCTCAACATGTGCTTATAATATAATACAAACAAACTCATACATAATTGAGTTCACTTAATCTTAAAATAAACTTCATTTAAAAGTGAAAAGCAATGTGAATGGGAAACCAAACGTACTTTGATTAGCGAATATGACATTAACATGTAACACGAACAAATTAAAGTTGTCTAGAAAAAGAAAAAGAAAACGGTGGGATTTACTTTGAGTTCCAGGATATATAGTATCTTACAACTAATTAAAACGTACAAATGAATCATGACAATGTGGAAATATGCACACGTACGTGATATTCGAAAAGAGATTAACGTTTGGTTATACTACTACCATTATTCTTCCACGCAGGTGGACCATGATGAGTTAATTATGCAAGCATGGGTCCTGCAAAAGCTTCTTGGCACAAAGATCAAGCTTGATGTTAGAACTACTTCACTCATAAAGTTGCCACGTTAATTGGTTCGTATGATTATTGAGGTGCTTTTCTTTTCATTTTGCCAACATGTGCAAGGCTTGATGATACTTTTGTCACGTTCGATACTCAAAATTCACGTGTTTATATTTTTGCTGTTTTTCTCCCAGTTGGATTGCCATGTTATAGATTTTGTATTTTGACTTATTCTCCAGCATAATTCTTTTTTTTAATCAATCGTAAATATATTGTAATTATTTTTTTGGACATATAAATACTATAATTACTTTTACCAGTCAACTTTTGTTTAGACTAAAAAACGAATTTCTAAAATACTTTTGTTAACCCTTTGAACAATGATTTTTTTCCTTAAGCATATAGTTAAGGATTCAATATTATGTTTGTGCCTAGCTAAGAATAAATATTTGTTAAAAGAAATTAACCCCTTAAATAAATAACCTTTGACAATTAGTTTTAACTTGGGTTAGGGATAGCTTGGGTCACCCAAAATAAAGAGAGTAATATTGTATTTTTTTATTACAATTTTGTATATAAATTATCTTACTATATAAAGAATTAATGAAAAAGTAAATTTATAAAATGTCTTAGAAATGGAAAAATAAAAAATACATTTGATAGTAGTACTTAATGACCATACAAAAGAAATAAGATTTATAGTAGCAGGTTTTAAAATTATTCTTTTTACGATTGAAGGAGCAAATTGTTGAATCAATAAGCTGATTACAGTCAACTTTTATGCTTTGGTATTCCACAATATTCTCTTCCCAAATCTAGAATACTTAAAAAAAACAAAGAATAGAATAATAAATTACTTTTTCTTGATAGCCTTGTCATCCAAAACCTTTCGGCTCACTCTTTTTCTACACTTAGTCTAGAAAACCTTTCCTTTTTCTAGAATCATAATCGGCATTAGGGTAGATGAGTTCCCCTTAATTTTCATTGTCATTCATGATATGCTACGCCGGCGATCTTGTCTCCCTAAGGTCCTAGATCAGTCCAAGATCATACTATAACTGATTATATATGTGCATCTAAATTAAATGAACTTAATCCACTTTTAATCTCATAACGAAGTTCCAAGTCCATAAAATCGGCTAGGAAAGTTAGTAACAAAATATCGAACAAAATTGTAGTTAAAAATAAACCTCATACATAAAAGAAAGTTTGTCACAAAACTATATATTGAGGGAAAGATTAATTAACTCAATATTTTGGGCTTTTTTATATATATAAAAAAAAAAGAAAATATTAAGTCTAACGAACTGAAATGTATATATTAATGTTTCAACAGATGAACTTGATCCACTAGTATCGCATGCGGAGTTCCAAGTCCATAAAATCAGCTAGAACGTGACAAATTCCGTACAAAGTTATAATTAAAATTAAAATTAAAAATCAACTTGGTAGTGGTACACACAGACACACACAACTGAAAAAAAAAAGATTGATCCATAAACTCTCTTTTGGCATAAAAAGACTGAGTATAATGTAAAGTTTTAATTAAGGTAATAATCAAAGAACTAAAAGTACTTATAATTTTTACTGTAAATTTTACCAAAATTTTCAACAAATTTATAATTTATTATTTTTTCTAATGAACGTTTTTTTTTAAGAAAGCTTGTCAGGAAAAAAAAATATAGAATTTAATTAACCGTCATGTATTACTGTCTGTCTCCAAAAGTCAGGATTAGAGCTTGAAAATTCTTAGAAATGATATTAATACAGCTTTTTTTTTTGTTTTGTTTTAGAGGCGTGCCTACGTGCGTCAGTCTGTCATTAAAAATCTCTGTGTCATTACTTTCTTCAGGAAAATGTATCTGTCTCTTTTTTCTTATATAAAAAAATTAAAGATAATAATAAAAGAAAAATTCTAGCAACCCATTTTGTTTGCTTGTTCTTCAAAAATTTATGGCCAGTCAAAGACAGGACAAACTTCTGGGATTCAAAGAACATTTATAACAACATTATTCTTTTGATACCTTTTTTAACACTTGAATACCATTATATGGGTCATCATGTTGCATATGTAAATAAGCTTTTATTGTTTCTTGAGAAATTTGATTAATCACTTTTTAGTGAAGTATTTTTTTTAACCACGTTTTTTATCTATAAAATATAAACTCTCATATATTTTATTTAAGAATTTTGAGTCTAATTTTACTTGAAATAATGACGTGTTGATTATACCTTTTATTATTAATTGAATTTATTAAAAATAATTAAATCTTATGAGTCTAACTTTAAAAATTTCAGTCTTATGGTAAAAAAATCTTTTATTTTATTTTTGAAAGGCCATCTAACTTTTTATTTCATGAGTCTTACACATTATTTTGTAGATTTTAATAAATTTTATTGATATATAAAATATGTTAGAAAAAATATTAAATAACAGTATATTGTTTGCATTTCTCTTAAAAAACAGTATTCTTAGTTTCAATTTCTGTAAAAGGAATAAAAATAATAACATTATGTACGTTCTGAAAGATTGTTATGTCCTATCCTCTCCTATATATATATATATAGGAAAACAATATTTCAATTTACAAAGATAGGGAAACGTGGAGCATGAATAGACACAGTGTATCCAGCAAACCATTTTCAGGTCCTAAAAGCCAAAAGAAAATATTCGAAAAGATTTATGTATATTTTGATTCAAATTGCATATCCATCTTTATTTTTTTCCAACATTTTTAAAATAAACAACCAGTTCGCTATATAATGTTGTCGACTTGTCGGTAGTTGTAGTATTATTTATAGAGACTTCTCATGCATGCTGAAGCCTAATATGTGTTATTGAGTATCTATATTTTCACTTAATTCAGAAATATATATATATATATATATATATATATATATATATATGTAATTCACTTTGTCTATCCTTGTCTTACATGTTTACATTTATTACGTATTGGAGTACTTTGTACTTTCTAATAATTTATTTTTCTTTGCTGATAATATATATTCACACACCGACACACGTGTAGTGTACTATTTAACAAAAGGGTGTGTGTACGTGATATTTCAATAGAAGTTTTAAGAAATTTGATGATATCAGACCAGGACCACCTGCATGCAAAGATATGCTTATATATGATAATAATAAATAAACAAGTTATAGACACCAAAGTGGCATTGCTTTTACTATATTTTTTTATTATTTTACAATTATTAATTTATTTATTTTATGTAAAAGTGAGATTTGAATTCTCTTGAGTTTACAGATATGATGGTCCAGGGTAGAGAAATTCAAAACTTTGAACAGGACCACATATTTTTTTAATAGAGGCCCACAAAGGAGACATTCGCGTCATCCTCCCTCCACATCCTCCAAATCTAATACTATTTTCAAATATCATAAGAGAAATTATTGCCATATTTTGCACTCGTGATAATATTGAAGGAGTTTGGAAGCAAAAATATAGTTAAAGCCTAGAAAGTTTGAAACAAATCCATGTAAATAATTAAGTGGAAAAGAAATGGAAACAAAAAATCTCTAAAAGCTATTAATTAATCAAGTGTTAGCTATCAGTTCTACATGATACTGAACATAGGACAAACATTGTTAGTCTTATTGTCTCTCAAATTTATTGTCTTGTATTTATGCTTTTCTTTTCCACAACTAGGTTGGATTCTTAGCTATCTTCTCACGCACCAGTATGTTGGATGTTGCCTTTTCTTTACCAACTCATTCGTTCACATTGTTCAACGGAACGAGCGTGTTATAAAATTGACTGTCATAAATTTAGAGGAGGGTTTGTGACAAAATTAAGTCAAATTGTTTGTGGAGATTTATGACCTAGCCCGTAACAAATTTAGATCATGTTAAACCTATTAACTAAATGTGTTGAATCAAAGCCTTTTATAAATTCTGAGATCACTTGGAAAAAAAAGGAAAGTGAAATAAAAAAGGTATTGGACAGTAAATTACCTTTAAATTTATTTCGCCCATGCATATATTGCCTGGTGCAGATTCATTGGAACTTAAACCCCTAACACAAGATAAAGATTTTCACACAACCAAAAGGAATGAAAATGATACCAGTTCTACTTGGGCCTTAAATAACGACATAATTGTGGTGGGTATCTACACACTTTAGAACCAGAATACAAAACAAGTAGGACAATTAGCACGTAGCAATCAAAATAATCAACCAGCGTACTGCAAAAGATTAAATTGGACACTTCAACATCATGAATCAACGTCAACTACAGCCATTGGGTAGAAAGTATTGCAGCTTGTCCTTTTTGGCGGTTTTCACGTTTTACCTTCTCAAGCCTTTTTATCCGATTCAACAAACACCCCAGTAAAACAACTTTGACTATTCTTTTTATAATGTGATATTTGTTACATGATCACATCCTTTCAACCCACACCGCAAAAGTCTTGTCTTCCTAGTGTATCAAATTGCTTATTTCAAATGTCATATCATATCTCTTCACTAACCTGTAGTGATTATATTTTTTTAACACAATGTCTCTTAACTCTTTGTACGGGGGTGATCAATAGAGATTATCACTTGGGTATTTTGAAAACAATGGGTTAATTATTGTGGTAGTGATAATAAAGTATCACCTGTCTAGCTTTTGAACTCACTTCAGAACTATAAATTTATGCACAAAATATGTGATCAATCTGGTGGACAACTACATAGGCACAATTGTATTTATTTTGAACATTGGCAAAACAAGGCAGGGTAGAATCATTGATCCTCCTAGCACTCAAAATCTTATTTGGATAAAGAAAATACAAGCATAGTTCAAGTAGAGGAAGAAACCTACATTGACAAGTGACAACTTTAGCACTCCCAATTGTACAGTATACACATGATCTACATCTAAGTATAATAGTAACTTGGTGCCTTAGTGGGGCCACTTGAATTTAGATGAAGCTAGTTAGTTGTACATTTCAGCATAATGGTGAATGCAAGTGTTGTGTGAATAGTATTATTCCTTGTAGAATAACTACTAATAAATGGAAAATTTCTTTAGGAAAAGGATAATGTGTAGTAGCTTTGTGCATTTGACCAATTGAAAATGATTATTTGTCTGACGTTTTCAAAATTGGATTCCACCAAGTAGATTTAGTCAAACCAACTAAATCCACTAACTGATCCATGCACAAACTGACTATGCAGCATGCTTATCTAGGAGCTTGTTCCATGCAACTAATATAATATTTATAGCAATGATGTCTGTTGAAGTAAAATGAGGGGGTAGAAACTAAAAACCCATTAGGTAACATTTATAGTTTGTGAACCAGTGCAGTACCTTTCAAACTCAATTCTTATATGCCTCAAATGGCAAAGTTCCTTGGATACTTCAAGATAGATTTTGACTACTATACGTTTAAGTAGTGAGTCTTTCTACATTCCACATTTATGCTTCAACAGCATGATAGATTTGCCATAACAATATGATACCAATACATTTTCATTGTACAACTGGAACACAGTGGACAATGATGTTTGAAAAAGACGTGAAGAGCATTCTATCTCTTGAACTCACATCATGAAATTTTTTAATAGATCCACATCACATTTGACTTATGTAATAAGATCTTGAAAGAAATCCAAGTCGTCGTAAAAGACATCCAATGATATTCCGCAGCCGGTTTGGAGTGGACAAATGAACCATTACGTGGAGCGTCCTTCCTATCATTATCAAAGCTTCAAAACTTTAGAACTCATCCCATGACTTCAGTTTTAAGAAAAAGATCTAACCACAAAAAGTAAAATAAAGCAACAAAAAATTCAAATGAAGGAAAAGAAAACAAGCTGACAAGAAAAAATATTAGCAGGAATGAAACGTACCTTTCATGGGGACCAAGGAAATCTGTAATTCATTGTATATAACTCTCCACATTTGACTTCTGAACAAAAGCAATGTCCTTCCACTCATGACCCATCATTCTCATACACCAAAAAAAGTTAAGAAAAGTAAGTCTTGCATTTTTGACCCGCTCTAGCTATGTCTAAAGTACCCACACCAACCAAACTAGTGTGACAACCACTATTTCAAGCATACATTTTCAAAGCTCACTTCCTTCAAAGAATACATCAGTTATCAATCTCATTCTGATTATAGAGTGTAATTAAAGGAAGAGGAGCATACACTTATAACGTAGAAATAGAAAGTAACTAAAAGGAAGTACAGGAGATGATCATGTCAAAGGAGCTCTAATAATAATGAAATGGATTAGTCCAAGCTATGTGACACAAGATATCCTAAACAAGTATTTTCAAAGACCAGTTATACTAAGGTCCAAGGTCAAAAAGAAGCCTTACAGAGAATGGTCTATTAGTTGATAGATTTTGATACCATGACTATACATGAAATAATTGGACTGAAAGATGCTCAAGAAAGGAACACTGTGATTGTCACTAACCATGTAACAGGAATTACATTTGACACTGATAACTAACAATCACGGTCATATTAACCCAAACAGCAGAAAAGGAAAAGTTATGCTTCAATAGTATTCCTAGTTTATTATATGATGAACAATGATTTTATATAAATGTCACTTATCTTGAGGTTGAGGGAGCACCTACCTTGGGAAGAGAGAGGGGTGAGTTAGATTAACACCTAACATATTTCCCTTATTATAATTGATGATTGAACAAAAACGACAATTTGGATTTTGGCTTCAAACATATTGACCCCACAAACTGATATTCTGAAGTTAAGCACTTAGTAGCGTGTATTGAAAGAACTGTTGTGGTCTAGAATAGTTATTGCCATTGGATATTAAGTTCCAATGATTGATGTTTTTATTATTGAAGTTCATTTACATTGTTTTAAGCTGTTACTCTCAACAAAACCCCTATTTATCCGCATATTTTGCATATTTGTGATAGGTAAGTTTAAATAGAGTGAAAAAGAGTTAAAAGTACCAAGTTCAAGTAAAATTATCTTAAAATCAAACATATAAATAATGTTAATGAACCAAATTCAATTGTACAATAAAATTCTAAATAAAAAGATAATTATCTTCATTTTTTTAACTTTTTAATACATTTTATAACTATTAATTTTCTTATTTAAAAATTTGAAATACATGTATGTCTATATCTATATCTAGTCTAGGTAAGCTAAATGATCCTATCAAAATTTGAAATTAGGTAGAGACTAAGATGAATTCGTCCCAACTTGCCTAAAGAACACATTTACATATAAGAAAGGGAGTCCCCCCGCATCCCTAAATTTACAGTCAGGCTTCATAAGCAATATTCAGATAGGTTAAATGCCTGAATGGATTTCTTTAGAATCGGTATTCTTATAGCCTTTATTGCTAAAACATCAAGACTATATACAGATAAACAATTTTAAAATTAATCAGTTAGTTTTCTCAGTACAAAACTCGCTAAACATCTGTAATATATATACAAATCCATCAAAACTTACTTGTACATAATCAACCCCTTCTACTTCGTTGAGCAGTAGGGGGTAATTTCTCTGATGGACCAGTAGGAAGCTTCTGTCCAGTCTCTTGTTCAATCCTCTTCTTGAGCTCCCTCAGTATACGAATTTGTCCCAACTTCTCAGGAGACAACTTGTCCCAATATATTCCTGTAGCAGAGATAAGATGTTGGTTATTTTTTTAACAAATATCATAAGTTATGAACATCCAACAAGGGAAAGAGAAACTGAAGCTACAGCATTCAAGGTTGAACACTTGTGCACAAATTACATCTTTGCAAGGGCATCTCAATGATTTACAGATTAAAAGGTAATAAGGAACTGTGAAGTCAGATAGGTACTAGGTAGCATTGTTTAACCAACCTTCAGACCTTGGGATAGATGTATTTGAGAAAATGACACCTGTGTTGGAGTACAAATGATATCCACTGGTACATCATGGATTAACAGCTTTTCAACTGGAATATCGTCCACCAATTGGCAGTCATGCACTGCAAGGGTAGTTCTCAATATGTCATATACCAAAAGAAGACAAATTGCAAATTTTACACATGGCAAGAATAAGCAGATAATGAATATGACTGCACATTACAATATGATATGGAGGGACTGACTAGGGCATATACTGCATTAAATTCGGTTAGCATATCAGTAATAGTGCAAGGAAATTCTTTTACTTTCAGGTGCTTACCCTGCCCCACTATCACTTTCTAAAACCAACAAAAGGATCGTTTTGACACTGCGATATGTTCAACCCAAATAAACCTTTATATAATATAGAGGCTAGATAATCATGTGAAAAAAGAATTAATATCAGGCATCCAGGGTTTTTTTTAAAAGAAATATTTTTTTAATAACAATAAACAAGGTTCCATAAACAAGTTGTGTCATACCCATGTTTGAAAATTGAACATGAAATAAGTATGTATATACATGAAGTTACTCTAGCTGTTGGAATTGTGTTTCCAAAATGTTCAAGAGAAACTTTTAAAGGAATGGCTAACAAAAGTGGTAAAGGCAGGTTAGGAACCAAAACTACCAGAGGTAACAACTGGTGTTGAATCATCGATGGCTCCCATGTACCTCAGCATACCATATTCAAGTTCTGCAAATCCCTGCACTTCAATCCTTTTAATTGAAGGAAAATTCAAGTTCAAAGTCCATTTATAGATTAAAAGTTCACCCATCTGCTAAATTAACTATTTGTACATTACTATTGGTATACAATGTCAACCCAACACAAGGCTCACTACTAGTGAGATCTCAAGCGGGTAGATATACTCAGCTACACCCTCGTAAGCTGACAGGCTGTCTGTAGAATTTGAATCCATGAGCACTAGGTCACAAGGCAGCAACCTTACCACTGAGCCAAGATTCACTCATGCAATATCAGAGAAAAGTAGGGAATCTATTTTCTGTTTCATAGGAGGCCTTGAAACAAGACTGTGGTTGGTTTCCTTCCACGAGCTATATTTGATTGGCTAGAAATATTATGATATCTAAACAAAGTCAAAAGAAGCTTTTAAACCCTGGATCATAAAGGTTCCCAAGAAATATAAATCTAATTTTATAGTTCTAGCCTTTTAATGGATAAGTAAACAAAGATTAAACATGGCCATAAGAGAAGTACAAGACATGTAACTTTACCTCTCCCTTTCCCAATCAAGCACCTGTCCCTGGGTCAACAGCAACAGATCCAATAACAATAAGATCTACCTTTATCTTTTATCTAACCCAATCGGCTGTCCATGCTTGGCAACCCCAACAGAAAATCAGGCTTCCTTGATGGTATCCAAAGTTAACATATTGGAATCAAGTACAGAGAAGAAACCTGTTCTCAGCCGAGGTTGAGGAGTCAACAACTTCTTGCCATCTGCAATATATTGAAAGTCAGAAGAGAGCCAGAGAAGAAGAAAGACAAGAACCACACAGGCTTTGAATTAATTAAATTCTTAAAGTCTTATTTTATTAATTATAATTTTTTTAAATTGATCACAATTTCTGCTTTAGCCGGTTAAAGTTTCTTAATGTTATTCTCATTATGCATTTATGCTCAGTTTAGATCGTAAAGGGAAATTAGCAAATTAGTCTCATACTGTTACTTATCAAAATAGTAAGGCAAATCAAGAGCAAGTACAGCAGGCCATAACAATCACCAAAAGGCAGATATATCAAACATTCAAACATAATAAAGTTAAATATAACCCTTTCAACAAAAAAGAAAGAAGGAGCAATCCTGGAACAATAAAATGTTGGACAATTTATATCTTTTTCATTGCTGTAGTATCTGACCTGAAAGAGTGAGAAAACTGACTTGTTTCTGGGGAGAGTCTGGATTAACCTTTACACATTGTGAAACCTGAAACACATCTAGCTCCCTCATCTGCCAATACCCACATCAAACAATTCAACTAACCTGTTTCAAATCCAGAGTGAATATATTCTTACTTTTTTTTTTTTTACTTCATGCACTTTCTTAGCACAGCTAAATCAAATCAAATTCTATCTCATTCATTTCATGTTACCCTATTTTAAACAATCTCATTTCATTCAATTTCCCTATACTTGATCCCCTATAAGCACATTTATTTTCTGAACATCAGTTACATTTTGTTTCAAAAGATGCCTCTTTAAAAGACAATTTTTTTAAAAAAAATTAAACCAACCACTCAACTAATCAGACTATAAATGTAAAGGGATTTGGATCCTATCATTATATTCGTGTAAACTCCATCAATTAATTTAAACTTGTTGCTGTATTGTCATTTCCCTACTAACACGAAAGTAAATAATTATATTAAAGAGTTTAATTTCTGTGGTACATGACTTTTAAATTAGTTAAAGGAGATGTTAAAAGTGTATAAAATCTGTGTAGTGTCAGGGTAAAGAGTTTTTATATTATCATCTAATCACAAATGGGCATGTCTAGTAAGTTTATTGATTTTTAGAATAACTATCTTAAAATTTATACCAACAATCATGTCTGATTGGTTGAAAGTTGTAAACTTTTTTAAATTCACAATGCATAGAAAAATTTTCAAACTGACCTTAGGTTATGCACAGAGTGTAAAGCAATTTTATAGAGATCCAATCACAAACCAAAATTCAACCTGTATGATAAGTTTGTTAACTTTTACAACAACTACTTTGCAGGTTATACAATAGCAATTTTGATTCGTTGACAGTGTATTACACTGACAGTAAATAGCCATCAACTCTTATTATAAAAGCAAATAATCTCATTTCATATAGAGAAAAAATAGCTTATGCACGACGGTGTAAAACAGTTTTCCATTGTCATCCTTATAACAAATTATCATGTATATGGAAAGTTTGTTAAATTTCACAATGACTATATTAAAAGTCATACTAACTATGATCTGTTTTTTTTTGTTACATGACAATGTAAACATTTGTGGTTTGTTCAGTGCATAGTTATTAAACTCATAAAAAATTGTGATTAGACAGTGTAATACGATTTTTACACTATGAATGCATAGAATACTTGCTATTCTTTATTAAGTGAGTACCTTTTCAGCGGCAACAGAGGCGCCAACGAAATTGGGAATACGGTGGTGAACGGGCCGGGGATTGTTGGCGAAGTTGCGAGCTTCCATCACATCCCATATTCTCTTCCGGATTACCCATTTCCAGGCCTTGGGGTCGGCAGCCTCCGCCATGGCTCCCCGGGCCTCCGCGTCGAGGGCCAACCGCTCCGCCTCGAACTCCGCCGCATCGATGGGTGCAGAGAGAGGAGGGGTTGGGGGTGTTGGTGCTGAGCATAAATGGATATGATAAACGGAATGCATCCATTTTACCAGAAACAACGTTGGGTTTGGTCTCAAAATATTTGATTTTTAATTGTATGGTCGAGTTACATGTGTACAACTAAAACTTGAGAAACAACCAACAGGTCGCTGATATTAGACTCACTTTCTCTCAAGTGAGAACTCAAGTTTGAGCTTCCCAATGAACAAAAACAAATGTGCTTTAAAGAAGAGAATTATCAATTATTTCTCTATAACAGATTAATTATTAACAAAATTAATTAATTAAATTTAATAATAAATAATAAATTCAAAAATTTTATTATCTTCTCTTTTATAGTTGATGGCTAGATGATTCTATTCATAATGAAATGTTATATTTTTTCTATTTTTAAAATTCAAATTCAAAACTTATTTAAAGAATCTCGACTCAATTCATTCACCAACATACTGGTTGTAAAGCTGCATTATTTTATTTTATTTTATTATAAAGTTATATATTCTATAAAAAAATATGTTTTAATCTTTCACTTCAAAGTTCTTCATTGTGGTAAACAAAAGTTTGAAATAAGCTTAATATTATCTAAATAACATCAAATGAAATGAAAATCTAGTAATAATTTTTTTTGGTAAAGAAAAATCGAGTAATATATTAAATAACATGTATTAAAATATATAATTTTATAAAAATTTGAAACAAGTAGAGAAAACAAATGAAGGAAAAGAAGAGATAGAGATCAAGTTAGGGAGAATCCAGGCTAATGAATCAAGGGTCACGTCAAATTTTTGTTTTTAAAAAATGAAGATATGAAAAGAAAAAAATGCATATTTTATAAGAACTTAAAAAACATTGAAGCCTTCAATTGTTTGCTACCGACTAAGCCACGTTTAGATATACGTTTCTTAATTAATATCATGTGATGTGAGTATCAACAAGACATTTGTGTAATCAAAACTTAAGTGTGCCTATAGTGGCCTTGATCTCGTAGTATGGTAATTAACTTTAAGCAATTTCAAAGATTAAAGTTGATTACCTCATTTTGGAAACAATAGGACCACCGTTTATATCTTGCAAAGATTGCACCTACTTAAGAATCTCTAGGCAAGACTACATAAAATACAAGGCCCCTTTATTTTTTTATTCAATGCCATTTTTTTCCATTCTTTCTTTGAAGGTCAAAATGCTTGTATATGGAAAGGAAGAACGAAGATAAGATGGGAATCTCCAGGAGAAGAAATAATGCAGCATGTTCTCAATCCATGAGCATACAAAGTAGAAGAAAGAAAGGGGAGAAATGGGTAGGAGATGAAAGAAAAGGAGGAAGAGAGAAACATGTAGCTGCAACAAAGTACAGATAGGAATAAAAAAAAACCAATAACAAAAATGTAGCATTTTACTTGGTTGGACAAGAAAATTGAAATGGATTGAGAATACAACAGAAAAGGCCTACTTAGCCTGAATTATAGAAAATATACAACAATCATTATAAAAAACCCTAAGGCAATCCCTCAACCCTGAAGAAGGTAGTAACTTCCCTCCTCCATTTTCTATTCTTTTAAGACTAAATCCATCTGCAATAATAAAGCTTGCCCCACAACATTATGTTAGAAACCTAAACATCTAGTTAGAGGCAATGGAGATGAGAAGATAATGATTCAAAGAGAAAAAAAAAAAGTAGTGCAGGTTTTATCAGTAAATTAGCAAGCAAAGAGACCATTACAATGACAATGAAGGTGACATTATCTGCATAAAATTATCCTTCCCAAATTCAGAATTCCTTGTTCCTAATAAGCCGAGCAAGTTGCAACCATAAAACTGTGCCCTTATCAAAGTCTGGCTCATATATTCTGCAACTGGGAAAAGGAGATGCGAACAACCGATCCAGAAAGTGGGCTTGCATGCTTGCACACAAGGGCTTCAGTAGCCTGCTCCTCAGTCTCAAACTGAACAAGTGCCTGCTTTTTTCCATTCATCTCAAAGACCTTGCTGTTGACAATGGTTCCATGCTCCTCCAAAAGGCTTACAATCTCCTCTTCGGTTATGTCTTGCGGGAGGGTGGACAGGTGGATCATCTTTGTCGGAGAGCAGCAATACCGGTAGTTCTTAGCAGCATTACGATTGAATCGATTGAGATTTGAATTGACGTACTCGTGTGTATCAGCACCTTGGGTTATGTTTGCATGCTTTGAATAGTTGACCTCCAATCGCTTTCCAAACAACATGGCTCCCTATATTTCAAATTGACAAGGTTTTAGTGACCAGTTCAAAACTAGAGCAGAAAAAATACGTAACGATTAATCTGCATGCCACAATGAAAATATATGTAGAATAAATAATATAACCTAGTACTCCTATTTATACTAACATTTAGGTCAAGTACTAGTAGTAAAACCATAATTATAAAAATAGTAAAACCATAATATATATTCAGGCACAATTATAACAAACAACAATAACCTTTCACATTAGTAAAGATATCACATGATCTAGCATAAGGTGTACAAGAAACAAACCTTCAGAAAATGTACTGCCAATTCAGCTTGGAAACCATCTCCCATCTGGATAAGTGCATGATCTGGCTTATTTCGGAGAAGTTTGATTCTGACAATGTTCCCATAAATGGAGAACAAGTTGAACAGTTTATCCTCATCTATTCTCTGGAAAAAAAAATTCAAGCCAAAGATATTTAATAAAAATGGAGAGAACTTTCTAGAAAAAAGGCAGAAATTTCAAGGCAGGGTACTCACATCGGGATTGAGATTTGCAACAAGAACTGTACACCTTTCATTTGTTCCAGTTATGCCAGGAGGCAAACCTCCGCCAAAGGCAGCTGCAATTGCTGCAGCATTGGCCATCTAAAATTCAAAACAAATTAATACGCAGGATTGATTTAGCATATTTTGTGTTCGGTAAGGCATATAATCAAAACCTACTGATAAAGCTTAAAATAAAAACTGTCTTTTTTTTACGAACAATTAAGATAAGCCAAACATGCATTAAATAGAAATGAAAAGAAAATTTCATTTACATGCATGTCTACAGTCAACCTATAAAACAAAAAGTCATAGCAATAGGGTTTTTTTTACACAAGTCATAGCAATAGGTTAGTAATATAATGATTGTCCTTTATCACTAAATGGAATCCCAAACTGTTAACAAAGGAGAAAGCCCAACAAATTCCTCTTTTCCAATGAAACTCCATTTGGAAAAAAATTAAAAAATATAAAGTCCCATCATGAAATTATTTTGCTAAAGATCAGCAAACTCAAATTCCACCATTTGGTTGGGTACAATCATGCAAACCCAAGTATTCAGATTTAAGAATATTATATATATATATATATAAATGAAGAGAAATCAACCACTAATTCACTACACATTTATAGTGCTACTTTTCATAAGATGCAGATTGATAATAAATTAATAATTTCCTCATATATTCAACTGTGTATCAATAATTGCAAACGAAACTTCAACTTGGCTTGAAAAACACCCACCTGAGAGAATCCACCTGTAAAAAGAAAATTACAAATATTAGTTATACACAAAAAAAAAAAAAGATAAACAAAGCAAATTAAAATATTTAGCACCTGCCCTGGCTCCAGAATACATGCCTCCTGCATCACCATATCCAGGCTATTTCATAGGAGACAAAGGATGAAGTGACAAAGTATTAGAAACAACTTGGCCAAGGTCAACGAGGAGATTTGATTCATAAGTACACAGAGAAAAGAAAATTAGAACATACTTGTGAAGATCGACCTTTCTGCTCTGTAGGCAGACTAGGGTTTGTGAAGTCCCTGTGGAACATGAGTAAACTCAGTAATAATGATTACAATGGTATAAAAGGGATCAAGTTAAAAAAATGAATGAATAAATAAATAAAGAAACAACTGAGTCACCTTGAACGATCATTATTGTAGTTCACTTGTAGTTCATCAAGGCTGCAATAAACATGAATTAATGTCCAACCAAAAATAAATAAATAAAAGGCAAAGACAGATAGATGGGGGATACAAGATTGATCAACTGCATAGAAGCATAACATAAGTCTCTAAACCCAGAAACCACTAAAGGATGAAATTTCTGAGATAAATTTAACCTACTTTGAGAACTGAATGTCCAGCTGACAACAACCATCATAAATGTTGCGTCCCTAGAAATTGCAAGAAGTACAATCATCATATCAGAAAAATAATATCAGAATTAACTAGCCAAGTAATGCCACAAGCTCCATGTAAATGTAAAACAACCTGAAGAGTACTTCTGGCAGTAACAGCACTTTGACGGGATTGATACTGGATGAGAGCCTGAAAGCCTACACAGTTTTTAAACACGGGATGAAACAAGTAATAGAACACGTGCACAAATCAAATACAAAGATTGTCTTCTTCCATAAAAAACCAGAAACATAATTTCGTCAATATCAAATAACTCATTTTCCTATTTATCTACAAAAAAGGATTTATATATTTCAAAATAAATTATTACATGAACCAAATATATCCTCAATTCACCCCGTTAAGGTCCCTAAGACAAAAAAAATATCTTAATAGGAAAAGAAAGAGAGAGGAAGAAATCTGAGAGAATCTGACCAGCTGACTTCTGAAATGTTACAATCTTTTCCACAAATCCATGGGGAGAAAACACTTGATGTAGCACATCCGCTGTTATAGGATACAGCATGTGATGAACTGTAACTAAGAGAATTCGATTTGGCTGTGCATCCAGAGAGTTGCCGACAGCAGACAGCATAGAGAAAGAGAAGAGATAGAGAGAAAGGAGAATAAATAGAGAAGTTTGTGATAAAGAGAAAGAAAACTACAGAAAAAAAATTAACACTAAACTTATTGCAATGGAAGTCTAAGAACAATGTAAATATTATAGGGGCAAAAACATCACATAAAAAATAAAGAATACAAATTTTCTGTTTTTACCACAACAAACAGGTTGAGGCATATATTTTTCCATTTAAAGAAAAACCCACAAAATACCAACCTCGTCTTCTCGTGCTTGATTTTGATCCATTGTAGTTAGTTCTTGATGTGAGGAAAACTGGACATAAACATTTCTCCCCCTAGAATGAAACAATAAGATAAGATAACTATGTAATGAATAATGATTTCTTAACATCAACAAGCAACCAATATCCCTTTACAAATCTCTAAACAAGACATCCAAGATCAAGTTATCAAAATGCTACCTTCGGACCTAAATATAAGAAACAAATACCTAATTCATCAAGACCAATAAAAATAGTTAGCTTATCCTATGCCTAATTCTTTTCTTTGTTTAAGTAGTAGTACTATGAGTTTTTATTTTAATTATGAATAGTTTAGTTCATCAATTTTGACTATTTTTTAGCATGTGTGTGTGTGTGCTAAAAATATTAGAATAGCAGTCATCCCACTATCCATGGTGTCGCTATCCCATTTCCAGAGTCAGCGGCCCTGTGCCACTATCCAGGATTGACAACTATTCATTTGAGAGTGGGCTATGTTTCTTATAATTAGGCCTAGAGGTAGTAGTATTCAAGGCAATCACATAAAGGTTTTAAAAGAGAAAGTACATAATCTATTAATACCTTATGCTTGGCTGGACATTTGCATAAAATTGTAAAGCATTAACTGCAGAAGGAATATCTTGCATTTGAAGAAGAGCCTGCAAGAGCAATAGATTATACAAATAAAAGAAACTATTTAGTAATAATTCAGCCTTGAATTCTAAGAATCTAAGGAAAACAGAAAACACATTGAAAGCATGAAGAAAACCTGATTTTTGGCACGCAACATCACAAGCTTTGTTATTACTCCAAAAGGCTGAAATAGTTGAAGCAAATCATTCTGCAACCACATGAGTTATGATTTATAAATTACCGAAGAAATTTGAAAACTAAAAACATTTTATATATGTGATTAGCAGAATTTTCTTTGCTGACATGATCTTGCAGCTTCCTTTTATATACACACAGCCATTAATGTTGAATAGAACAAGCATATTTTAGGTTATAATGTCCAACTTTGTTTTATATACACATAGCCAACTTTGTTTTGTATACACAATATAGAAGGCTCAGAAATCAAGGATTGGTTTTACTTTTACATCTAGAGATCCAAAGTAGAGCTAACAAAAACTGTTACAATCAATAACAGAACCAATAAGAGAAATAGAAAGTGTAGAACTGATGACAAGATGGGCTAAAAATGTCACTTTCTTTCCCAGACGAGTACATACGACAGAAATTACCATTCTGGCATGACAGAGCTAAAGCTAGTGCAACTGAGCCATGGTAAAGCCATGACACAATCATATAACAAAAACAAGAGTAAGAAAGAGAGAAATAATTTACTTCAGATATCTCATGCCCCACATTTCGAACGTGAATGACCTTGGAAGGTTCAGCCATTGCAAATTACCTAGACAAAATAAACAACAAAAAGTTTTAAAAATAAAAATAAAAAACATAATCAATATTTTTGCATATCTGGCTGTTCTTTTTCATTACAATTCAAACATGCAAGAAAACGCTCACTCAGAAACTCAACAACAGTCATCCATTCCAATGGTTTTTCAAATCCCAATTCACAGCAAATCAAGATTCAAATGGATAAATTTTGGGGCTTTCTGAAACCAATTGCAAATCGCGTAAAAAATTCAAACTTTATCTCCTACTCAATCGAACTCACGAAAAACTCAGATACCCAATTGAGGAGGTGAATCTACGAGTGAGTAGAACAAAAAGTGATAAACAAAAAAATGCCACGCGGCAAAAGGGCATCTCCGAATCAAAAAAAAAAAAAAGAGCACAAAAAGCTCATCAAAATCGCGTCACGTTGGCACACGCTGCAAATCGTACAGAATGAGAAGATAACACTCAGAAGCAGATAGATAGATAGATAGAGAGAGAGAGAGAGAGAACTTGCCTCGAAAGAGTGAGTGAGAGAGAGACAGAGAGAAGGGGGAAGAGAGAGACAAGAGAACAAAGTTAACTGGAGGAGTCGCCAACGGTGTCTTGAATTTCTTGCCCTATGTAATCATATTTAACCAAAAAAACATAAGAATTGACCGGAAAATAATTCCTATTTTTTTAATTTCTCAATAATTTTCTATAAAATTAAATACAAATCATTTATACTAATATTTTGTTATCTGGATTGCATAAAAAAAATAGTGAATTATCAATTAATTTCTTAAAATTATAATGGTAGCTCAAATTAATTTGTAAAACTAGTAAAATAGCAAAATTATGTTTGAACCGATTAATTTAGTTTCTAAAATTGAAATGAATGGTCAAACAAATATTTATTGAGTGAATCATAAGTTTATGTCTTGAAAAATTGTTGGTCAAATTGATCTCTAAAATTAATAAAATAACAAAAAAATCTCTAAAATTATATATTATCAATTATTTTAGTCTTTAAAATTATAATAAATGATTAAATTAGTCCCTAAAATAAATAAAATAGAAAAATAATTCCTAGATTAATTAATAGTAATATTTTAATTTATGAATAGCATAAGATAAATATTTATTGAGTCAATTATCAATTTATTTCCTGAAATTATAATGTCAGACAAATTGGTATCCAAAATTAATAAAATGATAAAATGATTCTTAAAATTGTACATATGATTATTTTAATCCCTAGATTGGTAACTGACATTCAAACAATTATTTATATTTATATTTATTGGGTGAATCATCATTTATTTCTTGAAATTATAATGGCCAAATAAATTGATCTCTAAAAGTAAAATGATCGGTCAAGTTGATTCCTAAAATTAAAAATTGCTATAAATTTTTTTCGCACATTTTGTCCATGGACTTATATAGATTTGAAAAGTTTTTCCTATTGTTTTTATTATTAATTGTCTTTTGATTTTGATGTGCCACTCCGTTGCTGACATAGCAGTTTAGACCTCCAACTTCTTTCTTCACAATCAACAAAGCTACTAATCATTTTACTTTTTCAGTTTATTATTATATATATATATATATATATATATATATATATATATATATATATATATATATATATAAATGCATTGTTAATTGTACTCTTGGTTCTCGAAAGGTATGTTTGCATTTATTATGTAAAAACATATTAAAGTTAAGTTGATAAATTTATTTATAATTTTTTATTGCAATTCTACAAAATTATTCATTACATATAACAAAATTATTTATTAGTTAAATTAACAAAATCTTATGAAATTGTTTATTAAATAATTCTATTTCTAAATAACTATCTTGCTAATAAAAGTGTGAAATTTATACATAATAAATAATTTTATATGGTTAGATAAATAAAATTATATAGAAATATTTAATAAATAAATTTGTCATTTTAACGTATAATATTTTTCATATAAATATAAACATATACTTTGGAGATAAAATTACAATTAACAAGCACGATACTGGTATTACGATAGGCAAAATATTATTAATTTGGATTATATTTTAAAATGTTTATTGGGTGTAATTTGATAGCATGATGCATGGAAAATCATTAATTGAACTATGGGTTGCAAGTGGTTGAGTTTGTGCACAATGTTTGTATGAGGCATATATAATAGTTAAGCAACTAAAATATTGGTTATGAATATTGGTTATTTTGTTTGATGGAATCCATTGGCATGGCCACAACTTTATGAATTTAGTTTCTAATGCAACTGGAATTCTATTTTTCTTAATTCTGTGTGAATTATAACAGTTTTTATATTGTATCATATTCGTTGGAGAGACAAATTCGAGGTTCATGCTTTATGGAATGAATATGTCTTCATGTAATGTGTTAAATATTTTATGTTATTTTGGAGTGAACTTAAGGATGAACTTGACAACTTGGAATGATATTGATTGATTTAAAAGAGAGTCATTATATTAAAAAAAATCTAAGAAATAATTGTGAAACGATTCCAACAGCAACAAGGTTTAGTTCCCTGATTTTGAAATTCCAAATTAGGCTAATAACTATTCTTAATAAATTATACATAAAACTAAGGTGTTGTGTTTATATGTTAATAGGTTTTCCCATAAAGGGCTAATCTAGATTTAATTTTTCTTATTTGCTAAAACTTTCACACCAAGACTATCTAAGATTTTGCTAATTCTAAACCTATTTAAGTTTTTGCAAAAATGGGAAACAAATTCATCATAGATTGAACTTTATTTTTACTTAAGATGGCTACTCAAAAAATATTTGAATATTTTTATTGATTTCCAAAAAAATGTAACAAGTTAATATCAAGTTTTTATCTTTCATAAAATTTTCATATTATTGATTATGTATATGTATTCAACTACTGTTATAGAAGTATAACAATTATCATTTCTTGATAAGTAAAATTTAACTACACATTAATAGGAAGGTTTATTAAAGTTTCATGGAATGTTTAATATATTCTCTAATTATGAAGTGAAATATCTTTTCAAATATCAATCAAAACATAACTATAATTAATATGGTTTAATTTAATTTCTATTTTTATAAGTACATAAGTTTGTTTTAGAAGATTGAAGTGGGATGTTTTGAATGTGAAAGTGAGATGGTAAGGTCAATTATATGAGACATTGTTATAAAGTAACTATATGAAATGCATTGTACCATCCATTAATAAAGAAAAAGAGATAAATTCTCTTATGCATGATATGTATAAATTCTGAAAATTTGTGTGATTGAAACTAACATTTATAGGTATCGCAAAGGTTCCGAGTGGGATAGATATAAACACAATATATATTGAGAGTGCATAAGTATTTCAAGATTAAGAAAAGAAGGAGAAGGAAAAGGTAGGATTAATCTTAAGGTGCACAAGACAACCAAAACTTCAAGGACAATCAAGGGGGAAAAAATTAAGTCTAAGTTTAATATCTATTTACTTTCTCTTTGTGAATTAACAAAATTAAAATTTAGATATTTTTATCTTGAAGATTGTTTGCACCTATGGGTGCAACATCTAATAATGTCAAATAAGAGTTAACAATGCAATATCATTTTGTGATAGTAATTAAACATTTTTTTATATTAAATGTAGAAATTATTTTTCATCAATGTGTATATTTATCATAATGTACAAACTTCTTTAAATGATTAATATTTCGTGTTAATGTATCATTGATTAACAAATCACCCTTTAGTATAAATAATTTTTTCTTTCTTTTCTATTGATTTTGATTTTGTCTTCTAAATTATACATTTGAAACAAAGAAGAATGACCATATATATGTTATGAATATTGTTAGTTCTTAAGGCTAATATTCAGTTTTGAAGTTACAACACTTGTAGACATTGACTATATTGCCAACCTTTTAAACAATGTGTTTATGCATATATATTTGTGTTATATTAATATGTCTATGTGATTTACAAATTAGCATATTTATCTCATTTCTGATTTTATTTTCTTAATCAAAAGATAAATTATTACAAAATGAAATACTTAAATAAATATGTTAAATAACTAAATAGAAATCCAACTTCATAAAGGAATAAAAATAAAAATAACCAAGGGGTAAATTAATAATAAAATACATTTTTCAATCCAAATCCCTATAAACATATGCAACGTCTGAAATAAGTCATTTTTCTCCTAAATTATGGGAGGATTCGACAAAATTTTATCAACATGTGTAAGAAGGAAAATTGTTGATTTAGAAGCTGAAGGATAATACCAAGGAAATAGGACAATTGGTATGGGTATGTTATGAGACGGTCATTGGATGCTCGTGTAAGAACAATTTTTTTTAATCAAGAGCTAGACATAAAGAGAAGTAGAGGTCGATTAAAACTTATATGGGAAAAGATAGTTAAATAAGATCTAATAGAGTGAAATATATATTGGTGGACGGTATGTCTTAGAACAGAGTGGAGAAAAACTATAAGTTTGGTGAAGGGCTAAACTCAGTAGTAGTTCTATGTTCTAGTCGTTCCCTTGTTTTAGTTCTTTTCCTATTCTTTTCTCTCTTCTTCCTCTCATCTTACTTTATTTTAGTTTTTTTTTCTCTTTTGTCTTATTTTCACTTTCTTCTTCTCCTTTCCCTTTCTCTTCTTTTGTCTTATTCTCGATTTATCATTGGGTTCATCTACCACCGACCCAATTAACTTGGGTTAAAGGTGTTGTTGATGTTAATGTTGGTAAATCTTATTATTTACAGGCATTTTAATTTTCATTGGTTTGCAAAAGTAATCGTGTGTTGGGACCGTAGAGACACAAATGTAATCATTATTGATGGATTCCAAGTTTGAATTCAAGGAAATGTTGCTTATGTTGATTATTTTAATTTACATGGATACAATTTTAGTGGTGCTGTTGGTAATAATTCTTTTTTTTATTTAAATAAACTTATTTTTTTCTATTTTTGTGTAAATTTACTCAACTTATTTTTTCCTTTTTTCCAAGCACCATTTCTCACTTTTCCCATCTCACTGCATCTTCTGAAGCATAAACTCGAACACATATACTAGATACAAACACTGTGACACATTTAATATCCAAAATATAGGACACTAGGAAACTACATGTGTGTGAGTAAAGAGATAATTAAATTTTTACATATTAACTTTCTAAAAGCAAAGTTGTCAAGTTTTACAATTTTCATATGACAATGACCATCACAATAATAAATAATAAATACTAAGAAGGGTTTGAGCAAAACAAATTGAGACATGACGAAAATGTGTTTAAACTCAAGAACAAAGTGTGTCGGAAAGTGTACTAGTCGGGTCATGTCTAAGTCAAAAAATATATGTTTAATTATGACACAAAGGAAGGGTATTTGACACATGTCGGCGTGTCTAACAACTGTTGGAGAGTGTCCAAGTCGGGTCATGTCTAAGTCAAAAAATATATGTTTAATTATGACACAAAGGAAGGGTATTTGACACATATTGAAGGCGTGTCCGACAAGTGTTGGTGTCAGACATGCCAACACACCATTTAATAGGTGTGTAAGTGCTTCGTAGACCGCACCACTTTCATTATGTTGTACTCATGTATATGTGATTTCATATACTCCTTTCTTGTTTCTCTTCTCAATGTTTTTCAACAATTTTATTTCTTGAGTTATGCTCCAACAATGTATGCATTAAAAATTACATAAAAGTATAAAATATGTGTGTATTTAAAAGACAAATAAATGTGAGAAAACAATATTATATTTAGTGATGGAGAAAGTGTATGATATAAGAGTAAGTTGAAATAAAACTAGATAAAAACACAATAAAATCATATTATCTAATATTTTATGAACTAGATAACTTATTTGTTTTGAAATAGGGTTCCTCCATATTAGGGTTTGAGGCCTTTTACTCTAGAACAAAGTATATTTTGTCCATCTCTTTGGATTGAAGGTGAAATATATAAAGCTTGATACTTACAAAAAGATTTAATCATATTTTATCTTATCTCTATAATTGGCGGAGATGAATATATGACTAATTAGGTAAGATATGATAAAATATGGTTATGATATAATCAAAATATACTTAGATTGGACCTCCCTGATTCAAGGTATAATATAAGGTATACACCATGGGTTGAGTTAGTCGACATTTAACCCATCGAGATAGATTTAGGGTTTGGTTCATTGGGCTCAACCTAATGGAGACAGAAGGATATGTAATTCCTAGGTTTGAGTGCAATGACGTGAACAAATTATAGAGTTCTTAACCATTGAGTTCGGTTTGATAAAAACTAGATGGTACATTATAAAATAATATATATTATCTATAATCACAATTACATATAATATTATTTTGATCATGGTGTATACATCTTTTTATCCCATTTTATCCTAATGTGTTTGTCTTCATAAATATCTTTTTTTTATCAATGTAATTCTACTCTTCAAACCACTCATACCAATAGTTACATCCCACAAACAACTTATACAAAAAACAATATAATAAACATATATAATATTAGGTATATGCAATATTTATTAAATATACTAAAGAATGTAGAAGTATATTACAAAATATATTATTGTGTTTCTTTTCTCTTATATTGTCTGTAATAAAAAAAGAGACTAATTTACAATTTTGGCCATTTTAGTTTTCTAAATACATGATTTAAGTCTAGATCGATTTTTCAACCAAAAGTACTATGTGAAATCCTCAATTTTTTCCTCTTTCTCTATCCTTTTCTTGTAGGTAGAACGTTTGAATCAATAGAGAATCTTTTCTTCTATATATGTATGAATCAATATTATTACATTACAAAATTATTTCCTAATACCTCTTAAGGAATCGAATTGGATCCCGAACTGACGGGTTAGTGTGAGTTTATCCATGCTGTTATGCACCCTTCAAATAGGAATCCATTGTTTAAAAAATTTTGACTTTCATGCGTTGGTGGGTCTTCGAGATCATTTCAATGACCTATGTTGTGTTGAAGAGATATCTATATGAAAAGATAATTTTATTTATATTATATTATTTTCTAATTGTAAAATTTTATTTCTTTAGTTTTATAAATTGTATATTTTGGTCCCCTTGTTAGATTATTAACTAATAATTATGATTAATAAAGTTATCAAGTCAATTCTAAATTAAATAAAAACTACTAATCATTAAAAAATTTAATAAAAATATTATTAATCCTAATGTGGTGCTCATGTTGGTGGAGTTGCATGTAACGGTGGAGGTGAATGAGGTGATTGCGAAGGAAAGAGGAAACACAATGTTTTGGAGGATTAAGGTTAATAATTTTTTATTAAAGTTTTAATAATTAATAATTTTTAATTAATTTATAATTACATAAATAAATTTATTAATCATAATTTTTTGTTAATAGTTTATCAGCATATCACAATCGATAATTTAAAAAATTAGGGGACAAAAATATTACAATTAAAAATTGAAAGGATCAAAATTATGAATTTAAAAAATTAAAGAGATCAAAATTATAATTTAGTAAAAAAAATATTACAAAATATACTAATTATCTCTTAAAATATACTCTACTAACTATCTTTTTGCATTATTTATTTGCGTTGGATTTTGATTTTAGTAACTTCCATTATCTACGTTTATAAATATTTTTTTTAAGGAATCTGCGTTTGAAAATGTTAAAAACAACGTTATCAAATATCTCTTAAAAATATAAACTTATCTAAAAGTATTAGCAAATATTTAGTTTAATAATAATAAAATTACAAATAAACTGTTATCAATTTTTAAAAAATATAAATTAAAATTAATTATCCAGTTTCTTTATAAAATTAATAATTAATTATATAAATTTAAGGTTAACCAACAACACAGGTTCGAGAGACTAACACCTACAGGTTTGGGATCGAAGCAACAGACCCTCCTACCTCACTCCACATCACTTCTTTCTTAGCTGGACGGATGTTATCGAATCAAAGCCATCCAATTTTTAATAATTATATCTGACGGCTTAAATTTGAAACACGGGTTCGCACCGTGGTTCTCTCTTTTGAGGTACCCACGCAAGAATTGGCCCTGAAACCCTATTAAAGCATCAACATCAGTCGTCATTGCCGTCGCACGGTTTTATCACACCGAACCAGTGAGACTCGCACCAATACCAGGGGAAGAAATTTAACAAAAGGAACAATTTCGAAGTTTTTTTT
>CM023948.1:39863104-39882102 GCA_013407115.1 Glycine latifolia
TTTTTTTTGCAAAGTAATGAGAAAATAAGAGGGAAGGATAGGGAATGTGAAGGCGGGAAATTACAACATAAGGATTTGGTATTGGGAATTGTAGAGGTCTATCTCTGCTGTAAGGAGCTATTCTTCATGTTCCTTAAATTAATGTAAGTTTCTATAATTTCATGATGTTTAATGAGTCATATATAGCATTATAGCTGTTTACATTTTATGCAGGACACAAGAATTGGGTGCTTAGTATTGCATGGTCACCAGATGGAAAGTATCTTGTAAGTGGGAGCAAGACTGGAGAACTTATTTGTTGGGACCCACTAACTGGAAAGTCATTAGGCAATCCACTAATCGTAAGATCTTCAACCTTGAATACCAATTTCTATTAAAAAGCTTGTTTCATTTTTTCCTCTTAATTTTACATTGAAGTTTATTGTGATCATGCCAAACTTCCAAGTTTCAACATTTGAAGATTCAAACAAAGATTTAAAAACAAAGAAACTTGAAGCTCTGAACACTTAATAGTCAATTGTAGTAGTGAAGTAAAGATTGAAACAGTAGTGAGCAATGGTGCAGTGGTTGCACCAGGGGCAGCACTCATTTAGTTATAAGAATTACACAACTCTAGTTAATACTGATTGAACTTCCCTCCTCTTCCTACTCCAATTTCAAAATAAATAAAAGAACATTAAGCTTTATTGTGGAGATGTTTTAGATGAATTGCTATTTATTTATTTTTGGGTGCATAGTGGAACTATTATTTTGGTTTGTTGAGTTTGATGACAGATGTTAATTGAAGAGTTTTGTCATTATAGTGTTTCTTGGATAACAAAATTCAAAGTATACTAAATGTAGGGCCACAAGAAATGGATCACTGGTATCTCTTGGGAACCTGTCCACCTGAATGCTCCATGCCGTCGCTTTGTAAGTGCCAGCAAAGATGGGGATGCTCGTATATGGGATGTTTCTTTAAAGAAATGTGTTATGTGTCTCAGTGGCCACACACTTGCAATAACATGTGTAAAATGGGGTGGAGATGGCGTGATTTATACTGGGTATTCTCTCACTCTTGCCTTCCAGTTTCTGTGATGTTTAGTCTGAGTTTTTATTTGTACTAACTCTTATTGTCATATTGCATATTCCTGCATACCCCTGTTGGAAATAGAAACTCGTTTAGGTTAAATTCTCATTTTGTGATATAAACTCATGTTTTTATCTAAGAGATCTTATTTTCAGTCCCTTAACTCAAATGATCCTAATGTTGACTGATGGTATGTAGCAGGGGTTTCCCCCTTTTAATTAGATTGATGTCTTAATTATCATTCTGTAATTCTGTTTACTGCTTGGAGCCTAACTCTGTTGTTTTATTGCAGCTCACAGGATTGTACAATTAAAGTCTGGGAAACCACACAAGGGAAGCTAATCCGTGAACTGAAGGTGAGCCTCATCCCTTTGCAGTTGAATACTTGAACTTTTTATCTTCATTTTTCTAAACATGGTTTTAGTTATGCATGACTCATGTTTCTCATCTGGTGTCAACTTTTTCTTCATTTGAGTATTTGATAATATCTTTCATGTTGCTTTTATGCTTATCAAATGTAGCTAGCTACCAGTTGGTATTTTACTATTTCAATCTTGAAGGAATTATACTTAGTGTTTTATTTTGATTCATTGTTAGAATGTTAGTGTAAATTTTTATACAATCATTTATGTGTGAATACATCTTTTAAAAGTTTGATTCCAGGTATGATGACCAAACTTATGTTCATCCATGTTGATATGAAAATTTTTTATTTTAATTTTATTTCAATAAATTTTTTGTGGAATTCCTTCTTTTCTTTTCCTGAAATTTTAATAAGTTATGTTGTATTTTTTTTGTGGATTTTTTTTAATCCATGCTGAGTGATTGGGTAATTTTGTATTTTGCTCCTTTGAATTTCTTTTTTTTCTTGGTTGTTTTCTGTTTTGTTCTTTTGTTTAGGAGGATTCCACTATTCATTCTCCTTGTAATATTTTCTCTTAGTCTACATGAATTGCTTTGTTTATTATAAAAGAAAGGAAATCCATCATGAAATAACAAAAGAACAATTCTGGTGTAGATGGATATGATGATGAGTTTTTTATTCTTATTTTTTGCATCAGATACATGCCTTGTATTTTCTGTCTAAAACTTCCTGCTGATATTCAACTCTTATTTTGTTTTAGTGATGATGTCATTATACTGTCTTAATCTAAAAGTATAGAACAACTGTAAGAATTGTAATGTTATATAGAACTGAATGTTAGCCAGTACATAAACAACATGAACATAAAATAGGGGTAGCAGAAATAAGGATGATAAGGTGGATGTGCGGTTATACGAAGATGGATAAAATAAGAAATGAAGATCTTCGACGAAAGGTAACAGTAGTACCGATGAGTGAAAAGATGAGTGAACATAGATTGAAGTGGTTTGGACACATAATGAGACGGTTCCTGGATGCTCCTGTAAGAACAAAAGTTTGTTACCAAAAGCTCGACACAAAGAGAGGTAGAGATAGACCGAAACTTACTTAGGGAAAGGTAGTTAAACAAGACTTAATAGAGTGAGATATAGATTGGTGGACGTTGTGTCTTAGGATGTAATGGAGAAAAGGTGGAGGGTTAGACTCATTGTTATCTTTATGTTCTAGATAGTCTCTTTTTAGTCGTTTTCCTCTTCATTTCCCCCCTCCTTCTTTCACCCTTCTTTTCTTTTATCTTATTTCCCCTTCCTTTTCTTTTCAAACTCCTCGTATCTATTATTGTGTTTATTTACCACCAACCCCAATTAGCTTGGGTTAAAGGTGCTGTTGATGTTGACTTTCCAATACTTTTTTGAATACTTTGGTGTTAATTTTAGGGACATGGCCATTGGGTTAATTCTTTGGCATTGAGCACTGAGTATGTTCTTCGCACTGGAGCTTTTGATCATACTGGAAAACAGTATTCATCTCCAGAGGAAATGAAGAAGGTAACTGTTATTTTGTTTAATGGTATTGTTTGCCCTTTTAACAATAGTTACTAGATCTGGCCTGCCTTGACTGGTCAGATTGATAAGCCCAAACTCTGACTGTGTGTCTGTTGAATTGGATCACAATTCATGTGACCATGTCAAACCCTGTGGTTTGGACTGGCAGGGTTGCATTAGTTCTACTTGCAACTTTTGTATTGAATCAATAAAATAAAGATTAAGAGCTAACATTCATATTCTTGCTTATCCCATATCAGTATTTTCTATAGAGCTTGATAACATCGTTTTATTCATGTATACAACTCCATGTAATGGGATTAGGCTTGATTGTATAAAAATATTACTTCAAGTTACTTTGAAATTATTCATAATAATTAAGAATTTTAATAACTAATTTAATGTTATTTATGTTTGTAATTTTGTATACTTTAAAGTTTGAACTCTTGTTCTGCTTCATACCTTCCATAAAGTGATTTGCATGGTTCTTAATTTAGAAAGATGCTTTTTGTTCTTTTACATTACATTTTTCTTATGTTGTTAATTAATATTTTGGACCTTTGGGGTAAGCTGATTTATCTCTCAATTTATTTCTCCTTTTATTTGTGTATTTTGCATTCATAATTATTATTAGAGTAGTTTCAATCCATTTTTTTTTTCAGGTTTTAACTTTTACAAGTTCCTTCCTCTCGGTACTTCTTCCATCTCTGTTTTATTATACCAGTTTATGGTGCTGATGAATGTAGGTTGCTCTTGAAAGGTATCAAGCAATGAGAGGCAATGCCCCTGAAAGATTGGTCTCTGGATCTGATGATTTCACTATGTTCCTTTGGGAACCTTTCATCAACAAGCACCCCAAAACTCGCATGACAGGTCATCAGCAGGTACAACTTTTTTTTTCTTTACATTTAAAGTAGTTAAATTGTTAAGGAGAATAAGCCAAAATGGTCTTGAAAGTGCAATGCAACTTCTGTTTGTATCAGTGTTATTGAGCACAGCTAAATAGGCTTAGAAATAATATTCTCTGATATCGGACCATTTCTATGGGAAAAAAAATTCTAATAAACCTATCGAGATCCTTTTCTTGTCCTGCTGCTTGCTCTATCCAAATTATAATAAATATTTGCTGATGTCCATTTCTTAGTAATCATTGCTGCTGGTTTAAATTTGTTTTATTGTTATTCAGATCTTATCAGAAAATTTAAGTTATGACTTTGTTTGTATGCACATTCCATCTTTTAGGCTTAATGATTAAGTTAAACTTGGTTTACTGACAGCTTGTGAACCATGTCTATTTTTCACCTGATGGGCAATGGGTGGCAAGTGCATCTTTTGATAAATCTGTGAAGTTATGGAATGGCACCACAGGGAAATTTGTTACTGCCTTCCGTGGTCATGTTGGGCCTGTTTACCAGATCAGGTACCGCATAAGTGATTCCATCTTACTTAAAACTTGAAGCTAAAGATATTTCATTCATTACTGTAATCAAGTGTGTATTGGGTTTTACTGTACAGCTGGTCTGCGGACAGTAGACTTCTTTTAAGTGGCAGCAAAGATTCAACACTTAAGGTAAGCATAGTTTTCCTTTAGTCTGGTTGGTACACCAGAATACATCAATTTTCATTTGGAAAACTTGAACTTTGACCTTTCATTATGTTTGGTTTTCAAGGTTTGGGATATTCGGACTCGTAAGTTGAAGCAAGATCTTCCAGGTCATGCTGATGAAGTATGTCTATTCACATGCCAAATTCCTTAGTATTTATTTTTCCAAATATTTTTCCGTTCTAGTCCCTGACCTAAGTCTATTTTCTTGCTGTAAAGGTTTTTTCTGTCGATTGGAGTCCAGATGGAGAGAAGGTAGCCTCTGGTGGTAAGGATAAAGTGTTGAAGTTGTGGATGGGCTAGGCTAATTTTTGGATGAATATTGGGAATCCAAAGAAGTTTTGCGGATGCGTGGATTTCATGGAAATCGATGGTTGGTATTATGTGGATGGATGCAAGGTCTTTAAATTATTTGAACAACATAGAAGATATGTTTATCACTTATCAGAAATATTACTCTCATAGCAATTGAGAATATAGGCATTGGGAGAAGTTGCTCAAAGTGAGTCTCAGAACAGTGGTAAAGAAGATGATTGAAATGTCTGGAGGCCTATCACATGCTTGCAAGATGTTTTCTTGTCTGCTTTGAAGTCTTTCTTGGTCTTCTCTTCCATTATAGTTGTAGATGCTTTTGTTTTTCAAAGACAACAATGATTATAATTTGGTTGAACTGTCATAGGGCTCATTAGTATGAACTCAGAAAATTTTGGGCATTTTGACAAAGGATGATTTTTTGTTGGCCTTGTCACTTTAGTAGTGTTTAAATGGAGAATTTAATTTAAGATGGAAGAAAATTAAGTTGTGTCTACTTAGTTCTTTTCATTTTATAAAATTGTGTTTGGATTGTTAATTGTTAAATTAAAACTCCATACATGAAAAATAAATGTGAAAAGGCTTGGAAATCTAGATCTCTTGCATAGTGGTGAGCAATGGCTATGAATGTCCCTCAAGGAGCCTAGACAACCATTCTTTCACCAAATTGTAGATGACTGGTTGGTAGAGCATCTTGAGAGGTTTAAAGTTGAGGCTACACTAGTTCATCCCTTAGATGAAGAGTAAATATTGCAAATGAAAAATTATAAGTAAAAATTTAATAGATTTTTAAGTTTGATTTTCATTGTTTTTGTTAGATAGCATGAAATTTTTTTAATATAAAGATGTTTTTGGTTGGTTCAAGAGTAATGTTTTAGGAGAATTTTTCTGAAATCTAATAGATGTAATAAATCACTAATATCTTTGTAATGCAATATAATATGTATTTATTTTTGTTTTTGAAAGTAATGTATTGTGAGAACGTTTTAAATAAAAATTACAACTTTCAATAAATCTTTTTTCATCAAGATAGATTTTATTTTTGTGGGCCTTACCCTCTTCTTTATTACTTTCAATATATATATATGTATATGAAATTTATGGTTGTACGGATTTGGTTCATGATTTTTCCAGTGTCTGTCTTGCAAGTTCTAAAACTGGCAGCACAAAATGACCAACTGTTTCGGGTGTTTTGCACAGGTATTTGGCTCGCTTGCACTTTAGACAATGCCCTTTGCCACCAAATTATACTAAGAAGATGCTTGGCATATAAAATATAATAATATAATTCGCATTCTCACTTGATAGATCAAATACATAGTTCACTGAATAAGAAGATGAAATTGACACAGTCAAGTGGTGGTTTGTGATTGTTTGAAGTTAAATTGATGTGCGTCACTTTCCGGGGACAAAGTTAGTGGCATAGGCCCAGGCATTGTTGTTTACCGGATCAGCAACGTGATCAGCAAGGTTCTCCAAAGGTCCCTTTCCGGTAACAATGGCCTGAACAAAGAATCCAAACATGGAGAACATAGCCAACCTACCATTCTTGAGCTCTTTCACCTTCAGCTCAGCGAAAGCCTCTGGGTCATCAGCAAGGCCCAATGGGTCAAAGCTGCCACCTGGGTAGATTGGGTCAGTTACCTCACCAAGAGGCCCACCGGCAATACGATAACCCTCAACGGCACCCATCAAGATAACTTGGGTAGCCCAGATGGCAAGAATGCTTTGCGCATGGACGAGGCTTGGGTTGCCCAAGTAGTCAAGCCCACCCTCACTGAATATCTGAGACCCGGCCTTGAACCACACGGCCTCGCCAAACTTTACACCATTGCGGGCCAAGAGCTCGGGGAAAACACAGCCCAGGGCTCCCAACATGGCCCATCTGGAGTGGATGACTTCCAGTTCACGGTTTTTGGCAAAAGTCTCTGGGTCTGCAGAAAGCCCAGCAGTGTCCCAACCATAGTCACCTGGGAACTCACCAGTAAGGTAGGAGGGAGCTTCACCGGAGAATGGGCCCAAGTACTTGACACGGTCTGGGCCGTACCATGGGCTTCCTGAGGAAACAGTCTTGCTGGCTGTTTTCCTCATGCTAACCCTTCCAACACCAAGCTCAGGGGTGGAGGAGCCAAGCTTCATTGCTTGCCCAGCCAGTGATGATGAAGAGAGAGCCATTGTTGAAGAAGCCATTATTCAACAATGAAATGCTTTGTAACTTTCAAATTGAAGACAATGGTTGTTATTCTTTATGCATTTGTTCACCACTATATATATAGCTTAAAGAACAAATGGGTACTTATCTTTACGTGATCTATATCTCAATTCTTATTGGTTTGGAGCATCCATTTTGTCCACTTGTTTCTTCTCCTAGCATTTAGACACTTGTCGGATATTTAATCGTTTGATTTCCTTCTCTTACCTACACAGATCAAATATCTCCAAAAAAAATCATAAATACCTATTTTATCGAGTAAGAAATTGCCATGTGTGATTTTGGATAGGCTATGTGTAATGAATAGATATCTAGAGTCGTAACCGTTACAGAAGCGGCACCATTGTGCATTTGTTGCATTGGTAATAATACCAAGTTTCTCTGAAGTATTGCAAAATATACGTATTTGCATTGGCAAACATTTGCACTATATTTTCTTGGTTGTGAAAATTATTTGCGGTAGTTAGTCCTTATCATATGAAAATGAAATAGACTCTAGGGAAATTACTTCACTGTCTCAAGACAGATGAATTAATTTTCATATAATGCTACAGCTTGCAAAGTATAACAAGGAAAATTAGTGTAATGAATAGTAGCCAGACGTTTCTCTAATGAGCTATTACCAAACCAAATGAGCGTCGGTATTCACTTAACATTCAATCACGTGTCTGTAAAAAAAAAAAAACATTTTATCATGTGGGTGGTTGTGTCTAATTTTTACTGGTTCGGAAGTCAATCATGGCAAGGACAATTCAACTCATGTACCAGTTTGAGGAATAATATTGAAAATTGTATTTGATTTGTGAAGCAGAATGAAGTGCTAGTTATATTTAAGAAATCTTCATCTCAGTAGTCAGCTTCTTTTTGTAATTCATACTAATTTCATCTTGAGAAACATCATAGAATTAGAGAAATGAGATGTGAATTGGAAAAGTAATATTTACAAGTTTTCTCTTTAAAAAAATCATGTAATTCATATAAATAAGGCAACAAATTATTCAAAGGGTTTTTGATGCCTCTGTTCCATTAAAAAAGATAAATAACTAGATCCTGCAAATAATGAGCAAAAACCATTTCCATTGGAACTTCGTCATTATTAATTTATTTCAGGGTAGATATTGTTGGAAGTAAGGAGGTTTGAGAGAGAAGAGTTTAGTGTTAGATGCTTAAAATATTACACCAAGATGTATCAGAATTTGGAATGCTCAACAATGTTACCTCCAGCGTAGGGGAAACCCTAATAATATAGTAAGCTATTGGACTCTAGTCCATATGGGTCCATATAACCATACAATAATCTATTGGACTTGTATGTGAACATATTATTATTAATATATATAACATATATATTCAACAGATACGTCAAACCCTCTCTTACCCGCAAGTTTTAATTAACCATCGAATTCATCCCTAAAGTAATACTCTATCTCATAATTGTCCCCAAAGTAAACAAATTATATCAAGTAATTCCTCAAGTATTAGAAATCATACTACATAGTCCTTCAAATTAGTCGATGGAAGTTAGTAAAATGTATCTCATCGTAGAGGGTAAAAATTGTAGGGCCAAATTGATGGTTTGCTTTACATTTTTAGTACACCTGAACCAGCTTTCCAGTTCCAAAATAATATATAAATCCCCTTTCCGGACTCCAGTTACAACATGACAGCAGTAAACCAATCACATAATGCCCCATCTATAGAAACTTCAGAACATTTTCAAAAAGATTTATACTGCCAGTGTCTGAAACTTCAGAACATATTTAAAACGGTTTAAAGACTAGGGTTTAGTTGTGTAACAAACTGGAAATCAAGAAATAGAAACAAAAATGTGAGATTCTTTTTTTAAAAGAAAGATCATGTGATTCCTAATCTGCGTTACATGTCAAATAGTCATGTATATTTCAATTTGACATGTTTCAACTTGTGCCATGTAACAATTTCAATCCAATGTATGATAAAGGCTACAGGAAACACGATGTTTATGCAGAGAAAAATTATTCAAGCATAAAAGAATACACTTGACACAACAGTTATCATAAACTATCATTGTTTTCTCTCATACTAGATACCGAAAAGCATTTTGGTCATCGAGTTAAATATGTAACCATCAAACTGAAACAGTGTCATTCACTAAAACTGCAGACAGAAATAAAAACTTCACAGGCTGTGGAGTTCAGTTCTGTTGAAGATCTTGCAGAGGTTTCCTCTTAGGAAATGCACTCCTTGATATGATCGTGCCACCTTGTTCCTTCTTCGCAATTTTAATGTTTTCTTTCATGTCACTAGCCCCAAGTACATCCCTTGCACGTTTCACGGGCAGACTCTTTACAATCAACTCTTTCTTCATTGATGATTCAAGATTAGGATAAAAAACGACACTGTCCTCTGAACTTGGAATCGGTGTACACTTTGTTGGTGTTTCCAATTTCTCTTGAAAAGTACCTTCATCTCCAGAAACAGTGTCTAGAAATCAAGATTAAAAAAAAGTATCAATTGAGTCCTATATATAAACAATCACTTTGTATTGGTAAACTCTTAAAAAGATGTTGCATTGCTTTAACCAGAACTTATACTTTACCTGATGCAGAAATTTGTTGAAGGTTAAAAGTGCATGACTTCATTTCAACAGAATGGGGCACAGTTGGAGCATACTCATCTGGTTTCTCATCTGAATTTTGTCTATCAGCATCATCAATAGACTGGAAATCATTCAGCAAATATTTCTCAATGCTATCCATGTTGCTCTTTATATAGTGTTGATGACTTTTGTCTTCTGCTTCAGTTCCATCAGCATCATCATGGTCATCAGAGTTGTCAAACAATCTTGTAACTTCTCCTTCCATTGGATCACTCTCCTCCATAGATCTCTGCAATTCATTTGCCATATTCAAAACTTCCTGACTGTATTCTTTCTCCATCTGGTCACTCTCTATGCTTTCTTCTATGTTGCAGGTTCCCACAACATCTCCAAGTATACTTGAATCAAAATATGTTTCAGCCTGAAAGCCTTTAGTTGCTGAAGGCTCAAGGTTATTGGGCATATATCCAATGCATTCCTCTGAATCAGCAAGCAGACCTGACTTCTCAAATTCTTCCTTCAACAAATTATCTCCAACTTCCACTGAAGCAACCTTAACAAGATCCTCATTGTTCAAGTCCATTACACTAGATGCTGCATGCATAACTTGCTGACTGTCATCAACTTGCTCCTTATTGACATTAATCTGCATGTTCTCCTCCAAATCACAAATTCCAATATCAACTTCCTCTGAATCATTAATCAGACCTGACTTCTCAACTTCTCCCTCCAGCAAATGATTTCTAACTTCCACTGAAGCAACCTGTAAAAGATCCTCATTGTTCAATACCATTACACTAGCTGCATGTATAACTTGCTCCTTATTGACATCAATCTGTATGTTCTCCTCCGCATCACAAATTCCAATATCAACTTCCTTTGAATCAGCAATCAGACCTGTCTTTTCAACCTCCAACAAATGGTCTCCAACTTCCACTGAAGCAACCTGTACAAGATCCTCAGTTTTCAACACCATTACACTAGATGCAGCATGTATAACTTGCTCCTCATTGACATCATTCTGCAAGTTCTCCTCCGCATCACAAATTCCACTATCAACTTGCTCCTCATTGACATCATTCTGCATGTTCTCTTCCACATTACAAATTTCATTATCAACTTGTTCCTCAATGACATCATTCTGCAAGTTGTCCTCCACATCACAAATTCCAATGTCAATTTCCTCTGAATCAGCAATCAGACCTGACTTCTCAACTTCTCCCTCCAACGAATGGTCTCCAACTTCCATTGAAGCAACCTGTACAAGTTCCTCTTTGTTCAAGTCCATTACACTAGATGCTACATATACAACTTGCTGATTGTCATCAACTTGCTCTTTATTGACATCAATATGCATGTTCTCCTCTACATCACAAATTCCAAAGTCAACTGCTGGTGGTTCTGGGAAAGAAATTGTTTCAGACTGAAACACTTTAATCTCTGAATTATTTAGCTGCTTGGGAGAAAAACCAATCATTGTCTCTGAAGTTGGGCTTAAACTTCTTTTTCTTGAAGATACAAACTTAGCTTCAGATATATCTGCATTTCCAATCACATAGAACATCAAGGTTGGAGAGATTATAACCTCATTCTTTGAAATCATGGGAGAAATTTCATGAACTATCACTATCAAATATCAATACACATTTAGAAAAAAACACACTATACCTGAAGCAATCATTTCATGAATATTAAGATCAGACTTCACTTCATTTAATGCATTATTTGTCATAAACTGAACAGTTGTCCCATATGAATCTTTAAATGTAGATGAGTGAAACTCATCTATAAAATGTTCAACTTCCTCCATCTTGACACTTTGCGTTCTCTCTTTCATGTTACAAGTTCCCTCGACATCTCCAAGTGTACTCGGATCAAAATATGTTTCAGCCTGAAAGCCTTTAACCGTTGAAATTTCAAGGTTATTGGGAGAAAATCCAATGCATTCCCCTGGATCTTCAATGGGACCTGTCTTTTGTGGTGTTTCCAACTCCTCTTCACAAGTATCTGTATATACAGACAAATATTTCAGAAGCAGCTATAAAAGATTGTGAAATCACACCTAAAAGACATAACCAACAAATTTGAAAACCAAAACTGCACTATACCTTGATGAATATTAAGACAACTAGACTTTGCTTCATTTTCTGGATAAGTTCCCTGAAATTGATCTAGTGTCCCACCTGGTATATTTAAACTAAAAGAAACATCATCTGCAAAATGTTCAGCAATAAAATTGGTCTTTCCATCAGTATCCTTGGCATCAACTTCAGATCCACTGTTTACGAGATTGTAGACACTACCATTATAAATATTGTCATCAGATTTCTGAACTTCTTCCACCATAGGATAACCAGACTCCTCTTGAGAAACATGTAAAACATTCACATCTTTCATGTTTGATCCTTGAGGGCTACTGTTGTCACCTTGTTCTACAGCTTCTTCTTCATCCACCATAGGGTAACCAGATTCCCCAGGAAAAACATGTAAAACATTCACATCTTTAATGTTTGATGCTTGACGGCTATTGTGGTGGCCTTGTTCCGCAGCTTCATCTTCTTCCACCATAGGGTAGCCAGATTCCTCGTGAGAAACATGTAAAACATTCACATCTTTAATGTTTGATGCTTGAGGGCTATTGTGGTGGCCTTGTTCTACAGCTTCATCTTCTTCCACCATAGGGTAACCAGATTCCTCTTGAGAAACATGTAAAACATTCACATCTTTCATGTTTGACCCTTGAGGGCTATTGTGGTTGCCTTGTTCTTCAGCTTCATCTCTTTCCTTTCCATTTTCACAAACATCTTCAAGAAGATTATTTTCACCACCCAAATGCTCACCTTCTCCCTCCACCAAAGGGTTGTTAAATTCCTCTACAGCAACTACAACTGGTGCTGAATGCAAACCTCCCTGACTGTTAACAACTTGTTCCTCATTGAGTCCACTTTTCATGTCTTCCTCAACTCCACAAATTCCAAAATCTCCCCTTGTTATTTCCGGGGACGAATTCGTTTCAAACTCCAACCTTTCAATCTCTGAACTTTTCAAATTCTTGACAGAAACAACACTCCTTTCCTCTAAACCCAGGCTAGGAGTCACCAAATCAATCATTTCCACATTTATGTCTTTGCCACCAACACAACGAGGGGTGTCTTTCTTTGTTCCAACATTACCAGAACCTACAGGATCTTCTATTTCCTTTCCCTATGTGCAAAACAAAACTAAATTACACAAACCAACAACACAACTTAGACGTAATTTCTAAAGTGTTTTTAGTACTATTCTCCTATTATTTTTTTACTTTTTTTTACAAAACTCTAATTCTGAGCGAATAACAACACCCAAAGCAACAAAAAAAATCGTACTTGAAGAAAAGGGTATAAATATAATGATAAGAACCTTAAAAATGAAGGAGAGTCTGTCTGCCATTTCCTTGTTCTTCAAATTTGCAGGGATGCCATGTTTCTTGCACAAAGCCTGTAGCCTCTTCCTTTTCATGCCGTGAAAATCCATATCCATCATCACTCTTTCAGTTTTGAAGAAACAGCAACAACGTCTGCAAATTCAAACCTTTGAAAATTGAAAATCACACAGAAAAAGTAAGGAACTTGGGGTGTGGGTTGGTTTCTGGAAGTTGAAATGAGGAGTTTCCCGCTACTTTTATTTGGTATTTGTAACTTGGTGAATTTTTAACGAACAAAGTTATGGTACGTAATAATTTAAAACACTAGTATTTATGTACACATGTTTGATTTTCGTGCAAACAAGTTTGAATTTGAGTGGCCACAGCATTATCCGTTTTGAATTTGAAATTTTTTAAACTATGAATATAAATAAGCCAATGGTCGGTGGCTTTACACGTGGATCACCAATGACCCCGCCACTGCACGTGGTGGTAAGTGGTAACGTAACTCCTTTTATTCTATTTGTTGCGCTTGAGCTTGCTTTTGTTTTGAGCAACCATGTTGTATTTTTGGGACTCTTTTAAGTTGAAGTATCTCAACTCTCAATCTATTTTCAGGACGTATTTTTCCCATGAAATGAGGGTAATTAAGTTATAATAATACTCCTAACTATCCAATTACATGCAGTAATAATGTCTTGTATTTTAGCTGATCTAAAAAAATATAATGTTTTGTATTTTAAAAATAATTTAATAATTTTTCAAAAAATTAATGGGTAATATTTAGATAACTATATTAGTAATTTAAGGAATGATCTATGGTGTACATGAAATGTATAAATCTAAATTGCAACTTATACCTATTTATTATTATAATTTTTTTTCACAGAGAAAAAAATAATTATAAATATAGTAGTAGTATATTTTTAGTATGATGTAAAAATTAAAGCATTTATATGTCATTGGCATCTTAGCAATTTTTTCAGGACTTCTTTTGGTCGCAAGGGGGGATTCTCATTCTATAACATGTTTCAAATTTCCAAATTATGTGCATTCAAAGAAAAGAAAAAAGCTGTTACATCCTTCAAATTCAAACCATTTACTATTAGTAAAGTTCCAAAACAATGACCCACTCACTCTTTGATCATTGTTTTGAGATTTTTCAGTTTCCTTTTATTTCATATTCTCTTTCCCAAGTTCTAAAAAAATGTTCTCATTCTCAAATTAACGAGAATCCATTTACATTCTTAATTAATTGAAGCCTTATTTCACGTTCTTCATCCTAAACTAATTCTAATAATCGTTTTCATTTTAAATAATTCTTTTTGACGTCCTCTTCCTTTCTTTCTTTAACATGATGGAGAGTCTTAGGAGTAATATTAAAAAAAATATTATCAATATTTTTTCGAACACTCATTTTTTTTAATTCTCTCTTTGTGATTGACTTAAATTTATTGATTTTTAAGAAATTTCAGCGAAACACAAATGAAAAGAAAATGTTGCTAATATTTCTCGTTTATAAATTAGATCGATCAAGTCATTAATTTATTTTTACTAATATAAAAAACAACTTTAGTTTGATTTTAAAAAAATGTGATATTTGGACAACTTTAGCTATTCTATGTTTGATTTTAAAAAATATCACAAGAAGGCACAACTTAAATACTGTTAGACAGGATAAAACTCTCATTATTTATTACTTGATTAATCATCATATGATTTTTTTATTTCCCTACAAACTAATTAAAAGATCAATATCCAATTTTTCACTCCATGAGAAGCTAGATATTATACCACTTTATGAGGGAGTTTCCACTCCATGGGACCCTATAGGTACCACTATGAGATATATGACGAACCAAGCACTGCAATCCCTTCTCACTAGATCCATAATCTCAATAAGAATGCATACATGCTTTTGGAAATGAATCCAATCCTTCTGCCATAAAAAATTAATGTGGTAATATCTTTGTTGTATGTTTCATAACATCATGCGCGCACCATGATCCCAAGCTCGCTGAAGATAGAGTGAAGACTATGCTTAGATAAGGGCTAGCAATTCTGTCAATCCCTTCTCACTAGACCCCTAACTCATTGACACTATGATACTCATTTTCTTTATTAATATTTTGATTAGTAAAGCATTTAATTAAAAGCTAATAATTATAAACAATTTCTTATTTATTTATTTTTTATTATGTTAATTATTAATTAAATAAAAATGATGTACTTTTAAATAAATGGAAAATAGATACATCAGCATAGTGAATGTTAGAATAACAGTCAAACGGTTGAAATTGATGGTTGCACCAAAATTCTCAATTTTGTAAAACAAGGGACTAAATGTTTTTTTTTCGAATATCAAAATTGCATTTTAGAAAAAAAATTACATTTATCCCTTTTTAATTTAACTTTTAAAATAATTATTATAAAAATTAATAAATTTATCACAAATAATAGTTTATAAATTGGTAACTATATAAACTATTTTACACTATTCAATAAATATTTTTTTTCCAATAAAAAGTAGCTCAATCAAGTTGTTTATTTTGCTTAGTGTTGTATCGTATGTTCAATCGAGAATGTGAACACACAATTAAAAATAATTTTATAAATATTTAGTTAAATTTATTGGTTTAACTAGAGGATTTCAGATTTTCTTAAACAATGCTCCCTCATCTTATTTTGTTTGTCGGTATTTTAACAACAATAATAAAAAAATAATGGTCCCATTTTTTTATTGTTATTTTACAAATATCAATAAAGTATTAAATATCAATTTACTGGTTTAAAATAATTTAAAATATTGTATTTTAATTAATAATTATTTATAAAAATTAAGATATTAAGGTTTAAAAAGTGCAAAAATAAATTGATAATTAATGCAAAATATTAAAGTTTATAATCATTAAATAATTTTGATAACATGCATTTTACATATTATTCCAAATCGTTATACTTTTTTTTTATAGTTTTTGAATTAAATAGTATAAAGAGATTTTAGTATTTTACACTATTATTTAATTATAAATTATCATATCATATAAGATAGAATTATTAAATTTTACAATAATTACCTTAAAAATCATATTTACTAAGTTATCATGATTTATTATTGGTTGATAGTGTGTAAAGTTTTTCATACTAACAGAGCATAAAAATAAACTCATACACATACAATAATATATTTTATGTTAGTAATATAATATCTTTGAATATTTTTATTTATTGTGATCAAATAAATTTAAAGAATGATATATGTAACTGTTAACGAATCCACTAATTAATTAATGCACTAAATTAAAAAAAGCTAGTAAACAAATGCTTTATGTAAGGTTAATAACAAAAGTTATATATACGTACAAGTTTTTAATGAACAGTGTGAATAAGTAAAATAGATATAAATTAACCCCGCCCATCATTTAAATTTTGAAAAACATTTATCCGTTGATTTTAAACAATGACATTATTCATTAATATGTGGTTATAAACATTAGTTTTGAAGGGTAAAATTGTCTAAAAAATGGAGAGAAAAAATAATTATCAATGTTATTGAATTTATGGGTGGCAAACTGGCAATGGAATGGATCGGAGATGGATTTGACTCTCTCTGTTTTCATCTCCGAAAAAGGGCAAAACAAATATTTATAAAAGAGACAAACTTAGAATATATCCGTCGAATTTTATTGAATACAAATACACCAGCCGATAACTCACTACACTAATTTTTATAATTTAAATTACTTATATATTTTTAAATAAATTATATATAAGTTTTTACTTGTAGTTTAATTCAAAAAATATATAAATATAATAAATAATAAATAAATTAGAGTTAAAAAAATAATTCAATTATATTTAATTATATTTTTAGTTAAATGTATATTTTTATGTTTTTTATTTAATTATTTCATTATAAAGCTAATTTATTTATATTTTAAAAGATTATAACAATAAAACTTTTAATATATATATATATATATATTATGTATATATATATTGTGACAAAAAAATTATAAAAAACTGTAATATGATGGGTATGAGTATGAGTATGAATAAGGATATAATTTGATACTCATCTCCACTTAAATAATTCAAAAAATATCTTTATTTATATCTATATCTAATCAAAGCAAATATTCTCCGTTAAAATTGCGGCAGATTTGGGACAATAGTTGCGGATGTGAGTTCATTTAGCATGCCTAATTAAATCCAGCTCGGTCCAATCAATTGAATCGATTGATTAGAGTGAAATCCAAACATATGACCAGCTCGGATATGATTTTAAATTGGCAATACGTCATCAAACTAATAATAAATTAGGTTTAATTAGCGTTATTACACTTGATTAGTAAATTAATCAAGTAAATTATAATTAATTTATTATTTCTTAGTATTAAACTTACTTGATCACATACAAACAAATATTTCAATACTTACATAAGAAAATATTTTATTTGATAAATAAATTAAAAAATTTATTCAGTCAAATAAATATTTAAGTAGAATATTATTATATTTTGGTTTAATTATAAACTCTATCATTAAAATTTTATTATCTTATGAAATTTATAACTTAAAGTTTTATTTTTGTAAATTTTACCATCCAATTTTTATAATTTTGAAGAGTCTACTTTCTAAGTTTTTTTTTTTACAAATTTTTCCATTTAAAATTTTGATTTTTTTTTGTATTTTATCATCATGTTGGCAATAAAATAATGTCATTTTTTTTATCTTTTATTTTTTATGACATGTTAGCGATGATAAAATACACAAAAATTAAAAACTTGAATGATAAAATTCACAAAAATAAAATTTAAGTGATAAAATTTATAAAATAATAAAAGTTAAGTGATAAAATTTGTAATTAAGCCTTATAATTTTTGCTAACACTGAATATATGAATAAAACCAAGTAATTTGAGTTTGGTGAAAACAAGATTAGTTCACATTAAGTTTGTTTTCAAATGTCCCAACTTCCAAGAGATAATTGTGTAAAACAACAAACAAGACAAGTCAGTTATTTTTAAATACGTTTAAGAATAAGATGAATGAAAGAGATGAAAACAGAGAAAGACATGCTTAAATTAGTTTTCTTAAAAGATGACTTAATTTATGATTTTTATTTAAAGAAAATTGGTGTGATTCTTATAGCCTTACTTAATTGTAAGAGTTGATAATAAATATTGATTTTAAAATGAATAATTGTAAAATTTTCACACAATTTTTTAAGATTGTATATTCATAATTTCAGATATAACAAGAACACCTTTCATCCATGTTAGTTGAGGTTGGTAGATAAAATAAATGATAAATGATAAATAAGACAAAGAAAAAAAAGGGAAAGAAAAATAAGAAAGGGAGAGTGGAAGAGCATAATTTCATATACACAATTTTAAATTTTCTTATTTATATATCATTGTTATAGTATGTTCCAAACATAAAATAGATCTTTATTATGCCGCAGCCTTGGCGTTGTAAACCCTCCCTTATTTTGTCGCAAGGATTATGAACACTCATTGTTTAACTATCAATATTTCACGTCTGACCACAGCAATTTGTTTCTACAAACACCCACCACAGTTTATGTGGATATGAAACCGTGACATTATTATATATAAATCAACCAGCCACGTGATCAATATTGCACTGTGGTTTCCTTCGGTAAGACTTGGTAATTTTACCGAAATGTCCCACTTCATGCATCTAGTTATACTACACATAGTCTATCCTAAATCATACGTGGCAAATTCTTACCGGATAGAATAGGTACTTAATGATATTTTTTGAGATATTCGATCTACGTTGCTGGCAAGGGAAGGAAAGCGATAAGCGAACAAAATAGATGCTCCACATCGTGTTGTGTCGAGAGAAAACAATGATAGTTTATGATAACTGTTGTGTCAAGTGTATT
>CM023948.1:39907102-39945937 GCA_013407115.1 Glycine latifolia
GAGCTGAAGGTGAAAGAGCTCAAGAATGGTAGGTTGGCTATGTTCTCCATGTTTGGATTCTTTGTTCAGGCCATTGTTACCGGAAAGGGACCTTTGGAGAACCTTGCTGATTCGGTAAACAAGTTTATTAAAAAGTCTATTTTAGTACTTTTTAAAATTTAATATAAATATTGTCCTTTTAATTTGTGCGTGAAAAAAATAAATTAAAATTAATTAGAGTACTTTAAGTATTCAACAAAATATTATAAACAAAATAAATAAGCTAAATAAAATATCGTAAGTTTCATTCAATAATCTAGTTATATATATATATATATATATATATATATATATATATATATATTAAATAGGTAATCTGACATACCTAACAAGCTTATTTTAAAGTTTGAACCTAACCTTTTTATTTAAATAGATTTTTCAACAAGTCTTAACCTGACATTTTTAATAAACAAGACAAGTCAAATCAAAGGTCCTTGATAGACAGTCTGATCCATTTCTATTCCTATCGGTATATAACAATACATGGGCCTATACCAGTAACTTTGTCCCCGGAAAGTCACACAAATCAATTTAATTAACGTCAAAAAATCACAACCCACCACTTGACTCTGTGAATTTCATCTTGTTATTTAGTCAACTATGTATTTGATCTATCAAGTGAGAATGTGAATTATATTATTATATTTTATATATCTTTTTTTAGTCCATTTGGATGCATCTCCAAGGTTCTACGTTTATGCACTTTATTAACCAAACTAATTAAAGCTCAAATGACAAGTCTTAAACATTAGAAGAGAGTTAGGTTCTAAAATATAATGCAGTGGGAGGAAGGTGAGAAATAGAAATCACCAACGCAAACAAGTGCTTTAAATTTTGCATTTGATTCTCCTCTTGTGGATCACAATAATTAATTTTTATCTTAACCTTAAAAGTTGATTTGGTTTACTCTTTTTAGGTTGACTTTCAAGACTCTGGATTTTTTTCTTCAAGCTATATTAGTCAGTAAAATCAAGCTTTACAAACTGTCAACTGATAACTGTAAATTATTATTGTTTTAGTGAAACCAAAATTAAATATTTTATTTTACTCTGTTTCCTTTTTAATTATACTCTTTCAGTAAAAATAAAATAAAATATGCCATGTTTAAAACCTTGTATCCTTATTTTAATTCTATTTACATATATAAAATACACCAGATATAAAACAAGACTTACATTCTGTCATTTTATAACACCTACGCGCATATATGAGAAGAGGAGTCTGTGTTTTGTTTTACACAGGTACATAGAAAAAAGGCCACGTGGTTCAGTGTCTGTACTGGCTTATTCAGTTATTTATTTTCTCAGAAAAAAAAAATTATTTACTTGGAGATTGAGTTTGCAAACAGTGGCCATTAGGGTTACTCAGCTTTCACGAGATCGGAGATGTACGCTTCTAAAATCAGTTCTCGTGAAATACTTGTGCATGTGCTTTTCAGAGACAAGTAAATAAAGTGAAAACATTTAAGTGGTTGATTTAGCAGGTACAAAAAGTCTGAATGAGTTACGAGTGAATGGTGATAGTTTCTATGCTTGTCACATCAGCATGAACTATATGATGTTGACAGTTTAACTACCTAATCAATTTCCTAGTTACTACCAATTTAGCATTTTACTTGAGTAGTCCTCTTATATACGATTTTTTTAATGAGTTTTAATCTTTAATATGATCTAGGATAAACACTCATGCACTACTGTTCTATTTGATTGCGAGGAGATGAATGAAATGAATGAAAATAAGAGATAATCATGAAAAAGAGAAATATGGTGAAAATAAAATTTAATGTTAGGTTGTTTAATTTAAGAAAATGAAAGAATTAAATAAACAAATAAAAATACTATTATATCTTTATTATAATAAGTCGAGTTTCCTTCAATTAAAAGAAACCCAACAAGATTATAATGGTAAAAACGCCTCTCCCCTCACATGAACATGAACCACAAACAAACAACGCATGGATTTTTTTTCTTCTTGTGGGACCCACCTTCACATAAATTAATTCCCTCATGAATCAACTCCACCAAACCAACGGTATAATTTACGTTATTAATATTGCACAAATCTATACTTACCTTTGCATAATTTGAAGATACTAAAAATTGATTTGAAGATACTACACATTGTAGACATTTTATTCACTTGGTGCAAAAGTATCAAAACCAACCATATAAATCCCAACTTATAGGGAATTTCAAAAAAACACGGGCACACTTTATGATTACAAATATGAGATGCCTTATTCAGAAGAAGTTATAAATAACATCTCACCTGTGATTTCAGACTAATTTAGATAATGCACATGTATAAAAAAAAAAATGAAACCTCTCAAAACATATGTTGTATCTACAAACACCACCCACAAATAACATTTTTTTTTTTGCAGTGGCAGTTCTCACCAACAGATCCAGGGATGTGTCATGTGTCTTTGACCAAAAACTTATGCATGTTGCAGATCTTATCTGTGTAAAACATCAAACCATGGCATGCCCTTCCTTTTTTTGTTACCTTTAGTCACAATTCAATCCACATATTTCCAACACCACATCATTTTTGGCCAAGAACGGGTTGATTCTAACCCAAAGTAGGGTTAAGATTGAAGCCAGGAGAATAGCCCAGACCAAAATGATGGTAGGAACACCTTCTTGTTTTCCCATGACACCCTTGAGGAAAGGGTAAAGGTGTACAATGACCCAAAGGGCAAAAAATAGCCTCCCAAACAAAGGACCCCATGAATCATAGCCATTGTTTATAGCATCTGAGACACCGACAATGACTCCAATGATGTTTATGATTAGTAGGGTCAAGGGAGGGATCAACAAGGATGTCCACTTGAAGATGTAGAGATCAGCAAACTCTCCATCATCTGCTGCCTTGGATGTGACTGTGAAGTTTGTGTTGACTCCTGCCAGAACTTTGAGCAAACCCTGAAAGAGAGCAAAGAGATGTGAGGAGGCACCACCAATGACCCAGAACTGCTCGTTCCTCCACCAGTCATGTATACCGACACCTCCCCACTGCATTTCCAGAATGCCAGTTGCAGCTATAGAGATGAAGAGGGCCATGAAAATGATACTGGCATAGTTACTTATCTGTGAAGAAAAGAAAAGAAGAAAAAAAGCATTAGTTTAAAGCACCATAAAGTGCATCACATTCTATGTTTATTGTTTAGAGCAATTCTTGAATTTTGTCTGAGCACAGTACCTACAGCCACCGGTACTACTAATCGAAAGTTAGAGATAATATAACATTATAACTATATCTATATTATGATTTTAATACATCTTTAGCTTTTTGAGTGGTGGTGCCTAGAGGCACTGTACTTATGCAAGAATTGCTCGTGTTTATGTATTCCTAGGATGTAACTTGAACTCGGTTTGAGGATTGTACTTAAAAGTAAAGAAAAATTAATCCTACCTCAGGGACAATGAACTTCCCAGTGAGCAGACAGACAGCTGGCAATGCACAGTAGGCAATTAAGGGAATTGAAGTCAGAGGATAAACAACTGAGTTTATGTAAGAGAATCGTTCCAGCGATTTCAAGCCGCCACCATAACCATACCATATGGGACAATGCCTACTGAAAAATATCTCAACAGATCCAAGCGCCCACCGAAGAACTTGATGCAGACGATCCGAGAGATTTATAGGAGCTGAACCTTTAAAAGCAGGCCTTTTTGGCATGCAGTATACGGATCTCCAACCATGACAATGCATCTTGAAACCTGTTAAAATATCTTCGGTAACTGAGCCATATATCCACCCAACCTGAAAGACAAATGTAGCAGAGGTCTAAGTACATGCAGACCAGAGCTTGAAAGAGCTTCAAGGCTTTAAATATGAAACAAATAGCATACCTCTTTCCCCCATTCTGTCTTATCTTCATAACCACAACTAATTACATGGATGGCCTCTTTCAAGAGTGTTGCGGAACTTGCTGCTTTTGGAACACCCCCATCTTCCAAGAGTGTTGAAGCTATGAAAACAGATGATTGCCCAAACTTCTTCTCAAACTTCGATTGAGACATTAGTGATGACTTCTCATTGTCAATTCCTGTGATCAAGGTTTCAAGAGGAATACAAAATGCCATTAAAAAACTATTAAGTTTTGTAAGCATACGAAGACCGTAAAAGTATGCACATAAGTCCATTATAATAGTGGATCAAAGCTCAACCAAATGCATCTCAAAGTACTATTTAGAGTCTTATAATACATATGAATGTTTCCAAATGAAACACATGGCCAATTTGAGGCATTTGGTACCTTCAATTCCCTCTTCAATATTTTCTAGTGCATGCATTTGCTTTAAATCATCCTTATTCTTTATCTTCTGTTTCACACTTGACTTTGCTTTAATCTTTTTCTTCTTAGATCCACAACACAGACAGCAGCACCATTTAGGCCAACAGTTACATGTCTTTCTTGGTGCTTTCTTCGATGTAGGGGCATCATATCCATAGAATGCCTGTCTCCTGAAGACACACCCAGTTCCCACATATATTGGTCCTTGGATGCCATCTAAACCTTTCATATTGATCTATACACATTGAAACAAATATTAGCTTTTCCTTCAAAGCAAACCGCAAGGTATATGAATGTATATTATATATGCACAAACAAAAGTAGCAAATTCTTACTTACATCAAAGAATACAACATTGCGATTCGAGTATCTATCATGACGATCAATCCCATCAAATCTTTGAGGAAACTGTACGTAGCATATTTTTTTCCCTGATGTAGGATCCATCATGAAGCACATGGCTTCACGAAGGGCCCTACTGTTATTTATGTAGTGATCACAATCAACATTCAGTACATAAGGAGCATTGGTGATTATTGCCGAGACTCTCACCTTCACAATCAATCAACAAAGCATTAGAAAAATGGTAAGGAAAATTGAGAAAGAAGAAAACTGAGAGAGTTTTCAGTTTTATAGTGAGAAGGTCACTCTACCAAAGCATTCATAGCTCCAGCTTTTTTGTGGTGATCATATCCAGGTCTTTTCTCACGAGACACATAGACAAGACGAGGTAATTCATTTCCTTCGATGTCACGAACACCATTTTGACCAAGGAAAACCTGTAGAATAGCATCACAGTTTAACACTTAAACTTATACAAATATGCCATGTCAACAAAGCATTTTCAATCTACACAGAGACCAAAATTGCACCATAACATGGTACTCACTTGTATCATTCCAGGATGATCTCTGACATTGTTCCCGGGCCATGGAGTACCATCCTGCATTGTCCAACCATCCTCAGGAACCTTTTGTGCCAAAGCCACCAATGCATTAATCCTCACTTTGAACTCTTCATACTCCCTCTGTGTCAACCCAATTGAGAACACCAAATGCAACCTCTTATTGCTTGAAGCCAAATAGAAAAAAATGAAAAATGATAGATAGCAGTAAAGTAAAGGACAAAACTTACATACAATTCTTTAGGTGTTTTTAATGTTGTTCTTCAATCAGAATTGAAATTTAACTTCAGTAATCTATATTGATTTTTAATGCAAACCTTTGTTAGGTGAATTACCAAGGAGAAACACCAGTTTTGATAGGAGAACACCACCAAAAACACCTAAGAACCTACATCTAAGTTATGTACTAAAGCAGAACTCTGCAATAACTCGACTTTCCTTTGGTATAAACTATGTTTCTCAATTAGTCATATTTCATGCAAATTTGAAGTTTATGGCTTTTCCTTTTGGTCTGAAAACGACATGATAGGAAAAATTTCAAACCTTAATGGCACGACGTTCTCTTATAAATGTGGCATCCACTTTATCCTTCAAGTAGTCAACCTTCTGAGCAAAATACCATTCAGGAGCCCGTGGTTCAATGCAGAACTTCTTGCAGAATGGAACCCATTTCCTTGCAAACTCAGAAGTCTCGGAGAGTGCTTCAAATGTAAGCATGGCAGCACCATCATCCGAGACATAGCATGCAACCTTGTCCACTGGATAATCCACAGCAAGGATAGACAGAACTGTGTTTGCAGTAATGAGTGGAGGTTCCTTCATAGGGTCCACTGTACTAACGAACACGTCTATATCAGCTAACTGAGATGGCTTTCCTTCTTTTTCATACCTGTGAAATTGTAAAGCACTAATGAATAATGTCTTATGTCACACACACATATAAGGATAGTCAGAGAAAGATTAAATACCTTAGAGATAAACGATCAAGGTATGTTTCTCTCAGAATTGGGCTCCATTTTGGGAACTGATCAAAAATCCATGAGACAGCAAACCAGATTTCACATATTACTGAGGTGAGCCACAATGCGTATGCATCATTGACTGGATGGAGGATTCTATAATGAAAAAAGAGACAAAGAATTGCAATCCGAAGTACTATTATGATTCTGTATGGATTTATCCTGCTTGAACTAATTGGCAACTTTCTCCAAAGTGGTTGTCTGCCTTCATCCATTCTGTTAACAGGAATTCAGATTACAAAATCATAAATTAAACAAAAAAGGAAATAGTAAATAAATATAGCAAGACAGTATGACTGCAAGTGGTGCATTTCAGTTGCTGTGCAATTTCTAGACAGCAAAAAAAATTGGCAGATAGGGGAGGAAATAAATTTTTGTTGTTATCCACAAAATAGATAAATAAAATTAGTTACTCAGTGGATTAAATAATTATTGCATATTTTGACATGGTGGATTAAATTATTACAAATTGATGGTTTTTAAGGAATACTTATACCAAAAAATTAAGAAGAAATTTTAAATAACAATAAAATTATAGATAAAAATTAAGTTTACACAAGAAAGAAAATAATGATGATTTACTGATAAGTTTAAGGTAGAGACTAATATGTAAATAGTAAAAACTAATATTTAAAACTAAGATTTATATACAAATTAAAACTAACCTTAATTAATTGCAAAATTAATAAAGAAATCTCAATTTAAACTTATTTAGGTTAATTGTAACTTTTTGAGAAATTGCAAATATAGGTCTAAACACCAGAAAGATGATAGAGTAAAATTACATAATAGTCCCTACATAATTGCTAATAGGCTCCGGGAAAAATCTAGAAAATTGTTCATTTGTGCGTTGCGAATAAATTCCTAATATATATATAATTGTTAAGATCGCAAATAAACCCTTTTTGTTATATAGTACAAACAACAAAGAAAGCCAAAATATTGATAAAATGTTTTTTTTACAAACTAAAAAATTAAATTTTCATCTTATGTAACTAGTTTGTCTGAATTTTTTTGTTGAGAGAATTTGAGTGAGGAATATTGATTTAGTAATATTAATTAAATCACATTTTCTTAATGATATTTATATAAATTTTATTATTAAATTTAGAAAATTAATCAATTGCAAATATTAAAAATAATTCAAATTTTCTTATTATTTTAAATATTATAAATTGTGCCTTTCTAACTACCTGACAACGGTTTGAAACTATAGTTTTAATGAGTAATCTTGCTATCATTATCAGTTTAAGATTTAGTTGTTCGTAAGAACCAAAATAAGTTAGACATGCTCTCTGATTGAAGCAGCCAATTTTGGCTTTAAGTAAGTTGAAAAAACTTTAACAGTTGAAGTTGACAAATGAGAACCACAAATAAAACCCAGCAAATTTCATGATTAACTTTCAATGAACAAATGATAAGAATTAGACAATATAACCTACTTTGGTAAGTCAGGATCATCCAGCTCATCACTATCTTTACCCCCTTCGTGTCTAACAACCTGAAGTTTTTCACTTTGTTTTTTCTTCCAATCCTCCATCCGTTCCTTCCATGCAACACTTCCATATCCATAAACTGCAATATCCTTTTTAGGATCCATAGGTCTTGGTTGAACTGCATCACCATCATTAATTGTCACATTAAATAAGGACACTGAAACCAGGGCCAACTAGGAGCAGCACAGCCTAAACAATGTGCACATGCAAACCAAGACAAAAAATTGGACAATAGCAAGGTGTAGTTAAGTACTTTTAGTGATATTTTTTATTAAAATTGGAGTTTCACCTCGGTAACTTGAATAATAAAACTGGACCTTTAAATTTGGCATTGAATAAATCGGTGAAATTCCAATTTTGATTGCAGAACAGTATTAATAGCACTTGATTGCTACTATGATTTGTCCAATAAAATTACTTACCAGGTACAGATGAATCAGGAAAAGGCATGGGATGAACCCGTTTCCCTCTGGCCGTGAATGGAGGAAGAATAAGAGCATGTTTATCCGCAGAAATGCCAACATCCTTAATTGACAAAACCATCATCAGTCAAAACAGGCCCAAAAATAGCATATTCAAAATTCAGAAAAAAAGACAAGAACAGCCACAAGTGCTGAAAATCAACTAACCTCTTGACCATATGTCAAGAGAGGGATCTCAGAAGCCACGGAAGCTGCATCAAACTCCGATGGTGCGTGGATCACCGAACCATTCACCTGGGAACCATAGTTAAGGCGAGCAGAGAGCACGCTCCCAATATCAAACTCACTTTCCAAATCATCAGTATCATCCTCTTCTTCATCACCCTCAACTCTAGGACTACCTGAAATCAGTTGCAGTGTTAGCCAAATCTATCAACAGATTATGTTAATAGAACAAGACGAATGCTAACACTTCAATCTCTAATACGCTCTCTATTGTTTGTTGAAATTTATTGATAACTATGCAATCACCAGTGAAACTCATTAAATAAGTAGGACCCACAAAATTCTATGATTTTTAATGAATTTCTAATAAATTTCGGTCAACAATAAAGAGTTATTAAAAAAATATGTTGTTAGCATTCCTAAATATAACAAAGGGAACTAAGGTGGAAAAGAAACACAAACACATACACAGGTTAAAAAGAAACATAAACACACACACAAAAAGAGATCAAAGTAAAAATTGGTTGAAGCTTCTTCACCTTTGATGCGCTTATATCTGGTTTTACACTGAGGACAAACTTGGTTACCCTCTCTTCTTTCATACTCATAGCAAGGTCTGCACACAGGGAATGCACATTCGTTGCAAGCAACAAATGGCTCCCCATTCACAGTAACCTCCAGCTCATCCCCACAGATCTGACAAATTTGACCACTTAATTCTGTGACAGCTACCTGCAAATAACAGTGGTAATGTAAACCTTGATCAGATCATGAAAATTGGATGGTAGTGCATTATGTGAGAAGATGGAAGAAGGTCCACTTTTTTGTGCACATAAGTACACGAGCTTTATTACTTAAAATGTGCAGCATCAAAGTTTATAACTTTCATGCAATAAATCCACAAACACTGAATTTTATAAAGCAGAGCTCTGAATTCTATAAATCAAGGCAAGAAAAACAAGAACAAGAGACACACAGAGAACATCAAAAGGACCAAGTTGAATGAACTCAATTTTTCAAAGGTAATTAGGGGGGGGGGGGGGGGGGAGTATTTTTCTTTTCCTGTTTATTTCACCCATAAGCTGGAGAGAAACTGAAAAGAGTTTGGATTGGGAAATTTCCACAATTTAACACAAAAACAAAAACCCAAGAGAGAAAGAGAACTAGCTCAATTATTTCTGCTTGAAACTCTCATTGTGCTAAAAAAAAGGTATTTTCAAATACCATGAAAGTGACCATATGAATGAAATGAAGGACTCAAAATTCAAGCAAGAGAACCCAGTTGGGTCAGAAATTCAGCATGGAAATCCAAGAAAGAAAAGACCCCAATGGGGGTATTTTCTTCTTCAAACTCTTGACGTGGCTTAGTCAGATGAGTTGAAGAATAAGGACAAAGGTCAGAAAAGAGACTCTTTTTGGAAGGCCATGTAAGTTCAAAACTCTTCAGAGGAACTGAGAAATCAGGGTGATAGAGACCACTCACTCTTGCAGTTTCATCAGCATTGATAAGAACAAACTCATTCCTGTTATGAGACCCAGCAACTAGTCTCCCTTTGGTGTCCATTGAAACCTTAACTCACCACTCTTCAACACCTCAATCTTCAAATATCAAACACCCCACTTCACAAACTTGCCTCTTCCATGCACATATAGGGAAAGAAAAAGAAGCAAAAATAGAAAGGTTTTTAAACTAAGAGTGAAACCAAAGAAAGCTGTTTCCTTTGGAGGATATAGTGAATGAAAATGATTCTTTTCTTGAGCAACCAAGTTTTCTAACAGATGGGGTGGTGCCAGGCTGCTACTACCACTCTTTTTTGTCAATTGTGAAAGACACAAGCTTGCAGCATTATCAGAAAACCCATTGTAAAAGGGTAAAAAGAAATGTGAGTGTGTGCGGAAGAAGACAGAGAATCTAGGCAAAGCAAGCACGGGTTGGAAATTCAACGGAGAAGAGAGATGAGATGAGAGTATGAGACAGAGTCAGAGACAATGTGAGAGAGTATTGCTGTGTACGTGTATGTATATGTGTGATTGTGCAATGTGTTGTGCAGTAGACTAGTAGTAGTTGGATCCATTATTGTTGTTTTTCCTAATAATACACTCGGGGTACTATAGTTTATGAAATGAAGTAAACTAATGTTTTTGTTTTACCTATGAATTATTACATAATGTTAGCTGTATCTTGTGTGTAATGTGCAAACCTCCACTTGGTTTTATAACTTAGTGAAATAATTTTGATACAAGAATTGTTTTTAAATTATTAAATCTAAATAAGATATATGTCTAAATTATATATTTATATTAAAATGTGTATTTTTGTTTAAAAAAACTAAAAAAAAGTTGAGGTTTTAATATATTATTAATATTATCAAAAGTTGAGTAAAATATGTTTTAAGCCCTTCATTTTTTAAAATAATAGTCTTAATTCTTAAATTTTAATTCTCGTATATTTTAAATTGGTAAAATTCATATCTCACTATAATGTCTTAAATTTTATAGAGATAAAATTCTTCAATTATAAAAAAAATATAATCATAATAATATATTTTTAAAATATAAGAACTAAGATCATTTTTAACTGAAAATTGAATAAACTAGAATATATTTCATCCTAATCTATAATGACATGACGTCAAAAATAAAAGCCACGGACTTTTCTTGCAAGCCAAAGCTGAAGAGCGAGGAGTAAAGTCACGTGAGGCAATACCCCAAAAGAAAAAGAGTCACGTGAGGTTCGTGCGAGTGGCGTATGAGATGTACAAAATATCGCGATACATTGAATTAAACTATCATACGAATTTTGAAACAGTACCAGCGTATCATCATCATATGTAAGAGTAAATTCTCGTGACTGTCTTTGAAACAGACAAAATATCTTCCCTCGAGTCTATTTTTGAAATTATAAATTTACTTTTGTTATTTGTACTTTTATTTTTCTTTTTCTGAAGTTGCACTGAAGGTCAAGTTAGTCATAACTCACGAGGGCTCATGATGATGATTATGGTATTAAGGTTTTTTTTATTATTGGTGGGGTTAATTATAGTACTGATGTATACTTGTTAATTTACCAAATATTTCAAAACAGCCAAAAAAGACCATAATATTAGAAAAGTAAATTGTCTTAGAATCTACACATAATTACTTAATTGCAGTAATGGCAATGAGTTTTTGAAAATTTATAGATTTTGAAAAACAAAACCTGACTATGTCAAAAATAGAATCAAAGAGTTTATAATGCCAAAACCCCATCATCATTTTCTTAATAGATTATAAACTCCACTTTATCTTCATGGATCATTGTACATATTGAAGTAGAAAGTTGCATTAGAAGTTGAAGTTTTGTTCCCGAAATATAATAATTAGCTAGTATTTTTTTCTGATATGTTGGCAATTCCATCACATCATAGCTAAAGGCATTAGACATATTTAGACTAGTAGGAAAACTACCTGATAAAGAGATCCATTAATTCGTTTCTATTTTGTTCTTTCTTCCTTGGCTACAAGCAATCCATTTTACCTCATTTATTAAGGAGTTTCATGATTGAGAAAAGAATTGGAGAAAATAAAATAATAAAATATAAATAAAATGTAATGATTTTAATAATATTTTAGAGAATGGTTTTAATAATATAATATAGGTAAGTTTAATCATTTTATAATAATTTTTATTTATTATTTATTTTCTTAATTAATTGCCTTTTATGGTATTAAAATATCGTTTTCTCCTTTTTGTTAATAACATTCCTTATTTTTTTTATGATTTTTATATCGTCATTTGTTATTGAATAAAAAGGAGAAGAATTTACCTGTAAATTTTTTTCGTAAAATATCTGTAAGAAATACTAATTTTTTTTATAAAAAAAATTATGAAAATATATAGAAAAGGTTATATTTTATGAATTTTCAACAAATTTAAAGAAATAATCAAACTTTAATCAAAATCATAAAAAAAACCTGTAGAAAAAATATCAAGAAAAGCACAAAAATTCATAAAAAAATCTGCCTAAAATTCCATAAGAAAGATATGCACACAAGAAAAATTTACAAGTTCAAATCATATCGTATAAATATGACACAAAAGTAATTATTATTATATTAGAAAATAACATACCACTGAGATAATTTTTTTTCAATAACATTTATTTTGAAACAAAAAATACTATTTTTTATGTTTAAAATTCATGATAAATGATCAAATTTTGTTTTGGGTTCTCAATAAATTTTTTCATTATTTTGAATGTATGATATATTAAAAACTTTATATTATTAATTAAGTGATAATGTGTTATCTTATAAATTGATTTTTTCAATACTATCAATAATTATGATAATATCACATCATCACTTAATTGATGTCAGGAACTCAAAACAAAAATTATAATATATTAGAGATTCAAAACAACTAAATTTTTTATTAAAAATCCAAAACAAAATTTAATAATTTATCAAGCATCTTAAACATACTTTTTTTTAATATTTAAATTTCATAACCGGTAAACAAGCATTGAATATATGAAAGATACATTAAATATTAAATATACAGCAAGCTTAAAATTTCCATTTTGCTATTATTTATAGCGAAAACTTCGTCAAGATTAAAATGACTTGAAGAGGATATTGATGATACGTGTATTATTAACTATTATTGAAAAAATAAATGTAACAATTGTAAGTGTGATAAGTAATTCCCCCCCCCCCCCCCCCCAATTGAGCAGAAAAATTAAAAAACAAAAGAAATATTAATTAATAATTACAAATAATTATTGCATTGAAATAACTAGCCATAGTTTAACAAAGCTTCGTAGTTTAACAAAACTTCTGTTACATTCACAGTAACCCCAGTAACACCCACAACAGCATGCAACCACATTCAAATTGTTGCTATAAAAAAACAAAACCATGTGCACCAATTTACAGTCACTACTTGATTGCAAATGCAATGCTAACAACATTTGACAAACCCTTTAAGTTATTTCACCATTCAACCGAACAATGCGAGTTACATACATTCCATTAAGGCATTAAGCATATATCGCCAAAATTTTCGCCTAGATGAATGGCCACATTTCTCCACCTGCACTCAAGACTAGCAGAAACTAATGACGACGAAGAACCTCTTATGGATGCCATGCTCCCCTATTCGCTGAACAACATCCAACAATGAAGAACCAGTTTCTCTCTCATAAACACGACCAACATTGTTCGGAAAGAATAACATTGAACCCTAATGAAGATCCAACAACTTTTTTTTTTTTGGAAAGCATAAGACTGAAACCCTAATGGAGGCCTACAACAACTTTGTTTGGGAAGAAGATTCAACCCTAATGATGTACACCAAAACGACACCATATTCATTAAAAGCGCCCTTAGTTAATCAATCTTTCATTAAATACTTTTTATTAAAAATTACTACAACCATGTCATCGACAACCCGCATGCTTATATGTCACTAATAACCAATCACATTAGCAAAAAATAGACTACCACTAATGATGAGAACTCAAAGCAAAACCTTTTTTTTTATCAGACCAAAATTTAAAAATTTATTAAGGACCTAAAAATTATTTAAGTCAACATAACATAAAAATCTCTAATTAAGGAATAAAATGTGATAATTAATCTTTTCATAAAATATATTTAGGAGAATATTTTATATACAAGTTTAATTTCTACACAATGATAATATAAAAAATATTATTAATTAATTATAAATTATCATGAGTATGATTTTAGAGGAAAAGTAATGTCTAATTCATTTTTTTTATATTTTCTATCCAACTAAATAAGAGGAAAAAAAATTAAAACAATATTTCATTTCATTTTCTATCTTAACAAACAACTTACACAATATTTTTTTTTCTTTCTCTTTCCTTCAGTTCACTTTCTTCTCTTGATGGGAAGGGGGTTGTTTGTTATGTAGAAACTAGAAAAAAAAATACATATTCAGTTTAATTTAATGGCTCAATAATACAAAACAGAAAGTGAATATTCAACTCCTCTCGTATTACCTTGGGTAATAGTAATAGTAATCTATAATAATTGCGGAAATTGAACATCATGAGTTTTCAAACCCAAATATGCCCCCAGTACAATTAAGCTAGAATAAAGTCGGTACAAGATTCCATATAGTATAATAATGCATGGCATTGCTTTCATAAATCGTCACGATAAAAATGAGAAACTATGGGAAAATAAGACTTAAAAGACAAACAACTAGCATATCCTTTCATATAAAAACATAACATTAATTATTATATATGTAGTTTCTTATACTAATAAACTAGTTGTTGTGCCCTTTAAATAAATAAAGTCAAGCGCCACCGTAGAAAAATATTGTCCACCATTTTGATGCACCTACTGCTGCCGACAGTTTCTTGTGGTCCACATTCGCATCTTCAAGCTGTTAGAACAACATTATCTGCAATATTTAGCATTCATTTAAGACTCGTTACAATAAGATTAGAAAAATTAAGATGGGTTATAATATCCATATTGATCACAAAAAGATCTGATTCATTTGATTATTTATTTCAAGCTAACCCTTTTAAATATAATATGTACACTTTTGGACAGATTTTAATATTTTTGTGACTTAGAACATTTATTCAGACGAACTTTAGGATTAATTGCTGAGAACATTCTAATTAAATAATTATTTTACTGAGTGGGTTGTAAATTTCAAGGACCTTGAAAATATGTTCATTATGTTGTTCAAGGCTGCAAAAAAAGAAGAAAGAAAGATGATATATGTAGCCTACGCATAACTGGATACTATTATTCAATATTCATCAAGCCGGTTGGTGTAATAATAAGGAATTTATTTGGTTTGAATTTTATGAATTAAAAAAGAATAAGCGTTGACAAAATTTCACTCTTTTAAATATATGTTTACCTGACTTTTCAAAAAAATATGTTAACCTGATAATCTTTTAAAATAAAAGTGTTATCAATATAATTTAGTTTCTAATACATTTTTACTACAAAATCACCAGTAAAATTCATTAAATAAATTACAAGACCTATAAATTTTACAATTCTTTTAAAAAATTAACTGTAAAAAAGTATTCGAATAAGTGTATTAAAGAGTATATTATCATCAATTTTTCTCTTTTAAGAAAACAAAATCTGTATATTATTTTTAACTTGTTCTGGGCATGTGAAAGGGATTGAGCAACGGTTACAAACAACAGCAATTTTCTATTATCCTTTTTGTACGAAATGGACAAACTATTCTTTTAAAGGTATTTGGTATACGGTCTCATTATGTACCCAACTTGTTGGACTCAAAAGGGATCAGCAACTGAAGCAACTCTAATGATATGCCACTATAACAACAACAACAAAATCAGTTTCATTATACCAAATAATATACCCTTTTCATAGAAGACATTTAATAACTTCACACCCTCTGCCTATAGTACTCAGTACTCACATCAGACACACAAAGAGAAGTAGTAGTTTACAGAGAAGCAGAGAAAGGAAGCATTTGCAAAGGGAAGAAGAAGAATCTCAAAGGGGGAATTTCAAAGATATTTTCAGCTACATGAGTGCCTTATTGCATTACATGTTTATGCTTCTTCCTTTGGAGGGATTATTATTCTCACTTCTAGAAAAGAAAGAGTGGGCCAATTTAGATTCCTCTTTTATATGCCTCAGCAGGCTGTTACCATCCATTAATTTATTGAATACAAACGAATCAGACATGGTCACAGATCTCCTAACAAGGAAAAAAGATTATATAAATCTTTTACACCAATCGATCAAGTCTCATTAGAGCCCTACATTATTTGCAATAAATTTTATTTTTGATGGCTAGGATTGTAGTTCGGTGTATTTATTGTTGCTTAAAGTGGACCTTCTACCAGCTAAATTTTGGACTGTATTCAACTACTAATTAATGTGCTTATAATAATAATATGGGGTTTATTTAGCAATTCCATATAAAAGAATCGAGTTGTCTTTTTTCTTCTATTTTATAATTTTGATTAAATTAATCTTATAACCTTTTTCAAAACTTTGAAAGTTTTTAATCAATTATGTAATTTTTTTCATGATTACATATATAACCTGACATAACTTCTTTGATTTTTTAATGTAATGGAGCTACACGTTTTAGATTATGGGGGTGAAAATGTGAAAGGAAAAAAAGAGTAGGCGATGTAGAAAGAAAAAATAAACAATGAGGATAGCAAGAGACAGAAAAAAATTGAAATATCAGAGGGGAAAAGTTGAATAAAATGACAACTGTCTTGAAATCATTATTATTTGTATAAGATATTAAATTTTTGATAATGATAAATAATAAATTTGTTTTATTTTCAACAACCATTAAAATGAAAATAATAATGGTGATCAATGTGAAAATGATAATTGAGACAACAATAACATATATGGTATTGATAATAATAATATTAGTAGAATCACGATGGTAATAGTGGTGTGATGTTTTTTTAACTCAACTCTCCTCAAAATAAAATATACACTACATGAACAACATAAATTAGTTGATAGAATAAGTAAATTGTATTTTATTAGTACACTAAACAATTAATTATAACAAGACATGTGAAACAGACCCTAAGCATTACAAAATTATGAAAAAAATATCACACCTTCATTTTTTTTATAGATATACATTTATAAAAGAATGGGAAAATTATTTATATCGTGTTTCTTTTAATTTATCACTTTCTCACTTTATTTCTTATTCTGTTAGAGCGCTTGTCACTGGGCTCATTAAAGTAAAAAAAAATGGTTAAATTTTGTCAAATTTTTTTAAGGAAATAATTAATTACAATTATTAATATTGCATTGATCTAAGTATAATGATTCAAAAAGATTAGTTATAAAAATGTAAAGTATAATTTATTTCTTAAAAGATTTACACAATCTAAACAACTTAATTGATGAGTTTTTGGAAGACGTGTTAGAACGACATAGCGTAGTATATATGTAAGTTTTCTTCAATGTATTTGACACATTAAAAGTTGAAATAACTAAGTGAAGGGGACCATTTGATCTTCAATATTGAGATAGGTTATCGTCTCTAGTATATATGATTTGGCACTCTCTTAACGTGGTATTTGGAGAATAAGCTTTATTGGGCCACCATTATTAACTTCATCGAAGTAAGGATAGTATTGTCACTTTCTGATATATGATCATATGAAAACTAAGAATTAATAAACGTACTAGGCTAGTGCACTCCTCTTCCTCTTAATTAATTGTTTTTTTACCCTAGACCTCTACAAATTTAGAGGACATTTTGTTGGATACTTGGTTGTACTTTTTTTTGTCTCATTTCATTGCTCATTTAAGGTGAAGCATACGTCTTAAAAAATATTGACTATATCAATCTCCATAATAAAATAGTCTTATCTAACTTAAAAAATACCTTTATTTATTGTAGACTAGTTAAATAGACAGTAAAAAAAACTAATAAATGTATTACAAATTGAAATATATCAATTAATAAAGATATTACTAAAAAATGATCTCTTCTTAATATTCTATATTGAGATTGAGAAATATTTTAAATGTAATAATTAAAGAGTACTGTCTTGCCTGCAGTAATTTGTAAATCAGCAATATTGATGTATGAGTTTGAACTCCCAAGTGTCCATTCTGCAAAACCACTAAGCCCAATGCCCTCAGTCAATGAGTCAACTATCCCTTCTTTAATGCACTCGCGCGCCTGTCACAAACAAAAAGAAACCATTTCTTTGTAGCAAAAAGTTTTTTGATTTTATCATATGCTGCTGCATGCATGTGTAACCATTATTTGAAAAGCAACACATAATGAACTGATAATTAAAGAAGCAAAAGGCTCAAAACGGATTAATAATTGTAAAGTACGAAGAATATTAGATCACATAGGTGCCCTCAATGTAACTCATGACTAGTTTAACTTGAGCTTTATACAAGGAAGTTTTGAGTGTTATGATGGTGAGCCAAGTTTCCATTGATAGTTAACTAGGCAAGATTCAAATAGCCATTAGGTGCATTTACTGGGTAAATTATACTAATTGTAATCTTTTGTAATACATAGTCAAATGAAAGAGAAATCTAGATAATATTTAAAAAAGAGATGCAACAATTAACCTAATGGATTGTTCGAAGTCTACATTAAAGATTATCCTATGATTGACCACTTAAAAATAGGAACAAATGATGTTATTAAAAAAAAACATGGAACTTCTTTACTATCAATTATCATGTTACACTGAGTATAAAAAAATATAATCATTTTTACACCCAAAGCTCGTCTTTTATGTATAATAAAAATGATGAGAGAGAATTCAATGTTCTTTGTGTTCTTATACTTCTTTTTTAAAACATAAAAGTAGCATAATAAATTTTAAGAGTAAGAATTAAGTATTCATCACGAAGTTATACGGTTTTGAATTATTATTTTTACATTCATCTTTACACTCTATTTTATTTTCCTCTGTTTTTATCACACTATTTATTATATTTATTATTTTTTCCCTATTTTTCATGTGTGTAATTGTGTAAACATCATCTCGGATCGGAGTAAATGATGATATATATATATATATATATATATATATATATATATATATATATATTTATTTTTATTTTTTGGGGGGTAATAGTTGATCCGATGCATTGGATCCTGAATGTTCCTACCTAAAAGGTCAAAATATAATTGATTACCCCCGTCGCAAGCACAAAGCTTGATATTAATCATTCCCACGGCTAGGGTTATTCCAAAGTAATCAATCTTTCTTTCCACAGGGAAAGAACTAGCAGCCTTCTAAATTTTGCTGGCAAACATCGAATGATGAATCAACTTAATCTGACTATACCTAAGAAGTTTTATTATGTCACGAGTACCAAATCTATAAGCTCAATAAATATAATATTAAATTGGATTTTCTTTGCAGTCCAATACAATAAAATAAAATATAAAAATATAAAAACAAAAAAATAAAGAAAAATATGTAAAAATCATGGAAAGACAAAGAAAAATTAAAGAGACAGAAGAGACGAGGGTGGGACCTGGGAAAGAGATGCACAGGAAAAAGAATCCACATTCTAATATTGTTTTATTTTATATCAAATTTCTATAATTTCTTTATGAGTTTAAGTTCAGTTTAACTCTAAAAACTAATTACAAACGTGAGAGTAATTGTCCTGCTATTTATATACATTGTTTTGTCATATGTTGAACATACTACTTCTCAAAAATGAAGTTTATAAAATTGAATATCTAAGAATAATTCAACGACTTAATAACGTGTAACATGTTAGTTGTTAAGTTCAATAGTAATGACTAAAATAAACTCTAGTAGGATTCATTAGAGCTATCAAAGTTAATGTCAGAATTATCCTATCATGCCGAATAAAATAGATGGCATTGTATTAGAATTTTGAATTTAAGGCCTAATTCAATTCCATAGATCCTACATGTATCTAAACCTTATAAAATCTGTTTAAGCTAGTTGCTTTAAGTTCTCCAACAATTGATATGAAGATATTTGTTAAGAAATTAGAATAAAAATGACATGTGAAGTAATTCTTAAAAAATTACAAAGTACTGGAAATTTTTATACTGTTTTAGCAAATCATTATTGTTATGAAAACAGCAACATAAAATTCAGGACCCACAATACCCTAGGTAGGCAGCCTATGTGGCTCCCACTATACCTATCTATGCTTAAACATTGAAATCATTATGGCCAATATATTACCGTATGATTATTGCAGTGAATATTGAATAATAATAGTACTGTCCAGATAATATAAAATATAAATGATTAATGGTAAGTCAACGACAATAATGTGTCACTTTGCCACGTGTGCTAAAGACAGACACGTAAGCCTACGGGTCCCCCTCTCTTACGAAAGCAAACTGAAAAGACTAGACACGTAAGCTTATGGGCCCATCTTCAATTATGAAGGTAAGAAGAAAGTTTATATAAGCATGGCCCACATTAGTGGGTGACAGCTTGAGGAGAGAGACCACTATTTTCGTCGGTCGAAAGCGAACTATCTCATAAATATGACTAATGCACGAACAAAATATATTTATAACTTTTCTTTAAAAAAAGAATAAATCAAAAGTTCTTCAATTTACAATATACTTATTAATTTATAAAAAAAATTTATTTAAAATTATTTAACTACTTTTTTATTTACACCCAATTTTAAAAGCGTCATGTTAACCTGCCAGAAACATGATAAGATAATATAAAAGCATTAATCACGAGAGAATTAATTATAATCTCATTGCTTCACATTAAGTTCTCAGTGATTATGTAAATATTTCACGACCACAATGTGATATCCTCATAACCGTCGTGTTCTGCTGCCGGAATCTCTAGCTTATCGGATATCTTCCTCCTGAACCAAACACCTCAAATTATGACTAACTATAATTATTTAATTTTAAATAAAATGAACAAATACGACGACACTAATTCCTTATTATAAAAACAATAAGATCATATTTCAATTTCAATTTTCAATATGTAAGAACGTCACTACCAATTTGCCATTATGAACTGGGATACATATGGTGGTGGTGAAAGAGACACGTGTGAAATTGTTGACACACGAGGAGCAGTTCCTGTTGGATGTCGTTTTCGGGACAGCAAAAGCGCGACATTCGTTTTATTTAGCGTGTGTTTTGCATTATCTCGTCTTGTGTAGTTTGCATTGTCGGTAGGGATCGTGTTTAAAACGCGTTGTAGTTTCGTACTTCTCGCGTGCCGCGCGAGTTTCTCGTACGTCATCAATAAAGCGCGTGAAGATACGGCGTCAAGTTAAAATTGCTGAACAGCGCTCAAAATTTTTAACTCCCTGTCTTGGTGCCACAAGCCAAATTCCAAGCCAAGAAGGTACAGGGAATTTTCTGCTTTTTTTTTTTTTTTAAATTTTATCATATGTCCTTTTGTTTTGCTATAAAATTTATAATTTACTTATGAATAGGAAAAGAGAATATCGGTAATGTGTTAGGCTATATTTAATTTCTTTCTCACTTTTTAATTTTAAAAATGATTTTTAAATAATTTCATGTGTTTAATAAACATTGCATCTAAAATGTAATAATATAAATAAATAAATAATGAGGCTTGTGGAAAAATTGAAAGTCTGAAATACTGTAATTGAACTAACTAATTGTTTTATGTAAAAAAAATAATTAATTGTTTGGGAAGAATGCTAAAATATTTTCCGAACAAAAAAGGGCCAAAGCCCAAAAAGCTATTAAAACTGAATTTTTTTGTGTGGCTGTTGGGTTCCAGCCCAGATCTCCACGGCCACAACGTAAAATTCTTTCCACTAAACTACAGCCACTTTGTTGTTTGCTTGTTAGCAAATGTGTTTAATCATATCCATAAACTAAATATAATGTAGCAATCTTTTTTATCAACTGAAAGGGAGGAAAAAAAAGATTGTAATATTTGATAAATCTGCATGACTGAAAACAGAATTTGGATTAATATTTATTACTACTGAGACGAGAAAGTGAAGACCAAGCAGGAAGACGATAAATTTGGTCAAGATAATTTTCTAACTGAAATTTGTTATTATTAAAATTGGTGCATATTTCACACTTATATTATGATGACAAAAAAAAAAGAACAAAATTAGTTTTTGTGTGTATTTTTTATTTTTTTTTATGAATGACTAGAATCACTGGGAAGCAAATACAAGCAGAATGGGAACAACGAAGGATTTTTATTTCTCTTTTTATGATTAGGACTTTAGGATAAGGAGTCTCTCGTATCCCAAATGTTTGTAAATCTTTCTTTTCAAGCAGACAAAATGCAAGCTTTGAACCTATGAGAGGAAGTAGAGTGAAGCTCGTGAGGGTTGTGAGTGGAGCGATGAGTTAGGGTTACGAGATTAGGGAGACATGAGTTGCAAGAACTTGAGAGAGAGAGAGTATGTGGGAGACAGGAAATTCAAATTCTTAGTTTTTTAAGAGAATTTGAAATTCTCCTATTTGAACTAATTAAAATTTCTTGTACAAATATCAGAATTTTAATTGTTTCTTAAATTTTACATCCAAACAGCTTATTTTAGGGGTGAGTATTTTAAATTCTTAAAAAAATGAATTATCCCCTTAAATTCTCCCATCCAAACGTAGGGTTAAGGTTTTCAAAAAGAAGGTTTCTGATAAGTTTGACATAGCAGCCAAGGGAACTTAAATATTAAATAAGACTTTGATACACTGAGTAGACTTGTAGCTAGGCTTTATAATGAAATTGAACATCAAAGGGCAATGGTACAATTCTTTTTGGACAAGAGGGATGATAAATTCTCTTTGCAAATAGTGAAGGAGCTTAAGAAAAGTGGTGATGGATTTAGGAAACAAGTGGAAGAACTTAAAGGAGCATGTGTACTTGTGCCTTATGACAATTAACCGAGCAAGATTTTTGGTTATTGAGGAAATGGCAAAAACGTGTATACAAGGCATTGCAATGTAGCCATATTGTATATTATAAATGTATGAATCTTGTACAGTTTGGTTAAGATTTGTTTTATTTTCTTTAACTTATTATTAGATTAGTGAGCAAGAGGGATAATTTGTTTTCATATTTCAGCACAGGTTAACTTATTTGAGAAATGATCAATGTTTATTATTATTATAACTAATGATGAAGGTGATTTATTGTACGCATGATAATAAACCTGTATCTATGGATACTCGTTTGACCTTGTTTCAACTTTCTTTGACGGAGAAAATTCATTTTTGTTAAGGTCGGTGTCAGGGTTGATTTTTTTTCAACCGGAGAAAGTGGGATCAAATATGTACGTAACTCTCTACCCAGCTATATATATATATGTTTAATATATTATCTATGATTATTAATTATGTAATTATTTTCATACTTTCTTTTTTATAATTATAAAATATAAATTAATTATTATTTTTAAGGTGAATACATAAAAAAACACAAATAGAACAATAAACGAAAGAAGACACTGCGTCACGCCATTCAATTCTCCAATTTCACATCATGCCATTCACTTACGAGCACAACAGGGATGAGCTTCTTTGCATTAAGTATTTTATAGTAAAACTAACTATTTAATAGTTAAATTAATATTAATATTATTAATTAAATAATAAAGTTAAACTTATACATTTAATTAAAAATAAAATTCATTTTAAAATGTTTTTCAGTTCTTTATCATTTGCTACATTTTGTGAATTTAAATGTAATTAATATGTTAAGCTATGATTTATTTAAAAATATACAAATAAATTAATTTTTAGAAAAATGTGAGATGAGTTCTGAAAAGTTTTTTGGAACAATAATACTTGATGGAGATGTGTTGGATTTAATTTTTTCATCATCGTCTTTTAAAAATCCAACCTTAAACCTGTCCTGCCTTCTTCACAGATGGGACGGAAAAAGAGCTAAACCTGCATCTCAACCTGACTCATTGCATTTTCTATATCTAAGTGATAATTAACTTCTTTTTATGCAAAATGTTTAATGAACACTTGAATCCTAATCCTAGTATATGCTTAGAAAGATAAAGAAATAGAAGATATTGAAGTGATAAATAATAAGAAAATATGATGTGATTATAAAGAGATAAAGAACTTTAATGAGATGTTTTTCCAATAAAAGAGGTGAAAATTCAATACATAACCATAACACTTTTCTGTTATATATTCTGGTTAATGAAAATTCATTTTCATTATGTACATAAGACATACCCCATAATATAATAGAAACATATTTATTGTGAACAATACACAATATAATATATTTTTTGTGTGTAGAATACACAATGAAAATGCATTTCCATTATCAGGTTGCTGGCTAGTTCTGAACAAGAAGAACCGCACAAGGAAAATGGTGGACAACTCAAACTCTCCGATCTCACAAGTGAACCTAACCAGTAGGACAATTCATTCGCAGACAAGCGCAAAATCGCTTTCTGCAACTTTTGATACATGTCTATATTGAAACTGGGAGAATCCCATCCTTTTCGGGTAACAATTATAAGTAGCAATTTTATTTTTTTGGTTGTGGGGGGGAGAAGAAATAAGAATGCGGGTTAAATAGTAATTTGATCCATTTTTTTTAAAAGAAAGGAGTGTAACAACAAAAGTAAGGGTGAGAATAGCAGCTCCTTCTTGCAATCGTTTTAGCGACCTTTTAGCCTCACCAGGAAAAAAAATAATTTCATGCACTTAGAATTTGTTTTTTATTCATCACAATCAAATACCGTGTGAAGAAATTTATAATATTTTTTTAAGTTTATTCAACCTATTCAAATAGACTTTCTTTGCTTAGAGCGTATGAATTAATAGTGATATTATATATATATATATATATATATATATATATATATATATATATATACACACACACTATTTGATATTATTTAATAGGCATAAAGATATTTTTTGTTTTTTTTAATGTTTTTAGTCCTTCTAAAATGTGTCAGTTTTATTTTTCATCCTTAAAATATTTTAGCTAGCACTTTGAACAGTAAAAATAATATTTTGAATAATAATAAAAATATTATCCAAATTATTTTCAAAACGAAAAATAAGCAAACACATTTTATAAGGATTAAATTTAAAACATAAATTACATGTAAAAGATGAAAAAAATGCTAAATTATTTTAAAAAAATATATCTAATCCTATCTAATATAATAATGAATAAAAATTCACACAAGTTACAACTAGTAAAATGTTAGTTAGTTATATAGTTTTGATTAATTTTGAAAAGAAAATCCACTTTTTAAAATAAATGCTTCCAAAATGAGATCTTAATTATAAAGTAATTTAAAATGTAAAATAAGTTATATTTAACTAAAAATTTACTATATATTTTCTCAACTTATCAAAACTGAATGAAATTACTTGCTTTTACAAATGTACATCGCTAAGTCATGTGGTGGTTTAACCGCACCAATGTTGAATACTTATGATATATGATACTTGCGTTAGGTACGTGTAACCAAATTTAATGCATCGAAGCTTCTTGGATAAGAACAACAAATGTGTGTTATCTCACTTTGGGAAGACATCCAAAAACTTACGTCCTCAATAACACATTATTTTCTTCCCTGCTTACATCATTGATCTTATATTGTGTGTCTATTAAATTAGTAGCCCCTTCCGAACCACAAATGGAAAAAAAATAAATTCTTGATCGAAAATTATCATTAATAAAATCAACATGATAAATTAATGTTATGATTTGACTATCTGCATCAAAGGTCATTTTCAAGTTTTTTTCTTCTTCTAAATCTCTTAATTATAGTGACTTAACCGTTAAGAATTCAACATAAACCCAATTATAATGGTACGTCATATTTTTTTATCAAAAAATATTACTTATTAATTATTAATTTTTTGTTAACGGAAAGAATTGAGCCAATATTTTATTTATCATCAAATCAATCTTATAATTTATATTTCATAATTTCGTAACTGATATGTATTAATAGTTAGTAGTATATTAGTAATGGCGAGCTTCCTATATAAATCCAAGTTCCCCTTCTTCACAATCCCGTAAGTCTTGTTCAAGGGAGAAAAGTGGTCGAATAGCTTATTCCAAAGAAGGGTGCAGCTAGTGTTTCCTAAGGGAGCGACAAACAAGAGATCGTTTATGTAGGACAAATACAAGCAACCTCTTCTTACAACTCCTACGGTTTCCTTTGTCATTTTATCTTCCCTACCCCCCTACCCCCTCTCAGTCTCTCTGTCTCCTTTTAGAATTAAAATTAAAATCTTTTTTTTAGGCTTATGGTTGCAGAGGATGAAGGATCTGGTTAAGTTTGCCATGGTTTGGCCATGGCAAGGAAAATAAGAGAAAAAATGAGTTTGTGGTTAGAGTCTGAGGGAAGAAAGTGTTGCAATGGTTAAAGTTTAGAATTTTTGGGCCTCAAGTGTTAGAATGGATTCCAAACATCATTAATTAAATTGATTTATTTGAAATAAAAATCCTCCCTCTGATGCCTCTACCTATTCAGCTAGAGTTAGTGGTCGAATGTGAGAGCATAATTCAAAATTTGGCCAAATTGATGCAAAGGCAAAATAGTCGAATGCATGGTTTTTAGGATGAGTGTTTCACAATACGAAATAAAAGATAAACTTTGTGAAATTATAAAGATTAAATGTGTAATTTTCTCAATTTTTTTTACTGAAACTAAAAAAAAATCTTAAAAAGATTAAAATAAAAAATCCTTATAAAAAGTGAGTCAGAGAAGATATTTCTGCACTCCTTTTAAGCCATATAAAAATCTTTCAATCCCTTTATTTTATGGATTGAATATCATTCAATGGTGTTGAAAAGTAGTAGTACATTTGACTAAACTCTAAAGTATGCCTAATACTAATAACTTTTAAATTTTTGCTTCTTTTTCTTTTCCCTTTTCTTCTGAGATATTTTTTACCCTGCGTCAATATAAAAGGTCACTTTCATAAAATGACAACTCGTGTTTGGATTCCATGGGATTTGGTAGTCTAATTACGTTGTTATGTGTCAGACAGAGTGAAATAACTTCCTTCTCTAACACAACTACCTCTTCAATCCCATTAATATTATACTAGTACTTTCTCAATCTTTCTTTTCTTTTTTCATTTTTCTTCTTAATTATCTAATTTTCCGTTGGAGTTGAAGCTGTGGCAATGGCACAATTGGTGTGAAGTGAAGGGTGAGCAAGGTGATTGTGATCCCTTGCTGTTTCAATTTCCTCTTCACAATTTTGAGCTGTGAAGCTTTTCTGGGCACTTTCCACTACTCTTGTTTTGGATTTTCTCAGCTACAGCTTTGAACCTTGAGCTTGTTCTTGAGCTCAACGTGAATTGTGGGTTGATACTTCAACTGGGTCCAGTTAGAGTTCCAAAAAGGTTTGAACTTTATGCTTACCAAACTTTCTTTGTGCTTAAATGACTGGTGGGTCGTGCAGTGCTAGCTGGCCAAGTATGGGCTTTGCAAGCTTTCAATTATTAAGTGATTATTTGGTCTTCTCAGGCCCACTTCCCATGTGTTTATGAAGAATTAAAAAGGAGAAAATGGTTCAAGTTCTTCTGAGCTTAGCAGGGTTTGATTGCTAATTATTTTTTTTATGTGGTGAGTTTGAGTGTGTTCAGAGGGTGCTACAGATTTGGATTGGGGGGGCAGGGGAGGGGTTGTTTGTTGTGTATGAGTTTGGCCTAATTAAAGAGTTATTGAGAATTTGAAATTACAGATTCTGGGATGGTCAGTAATGGGATTGAATATTTGTCTCACTTCCAAGGAATCATTAGAAGGTTTTGATTGCAAACGAAAGAAAGATCTTAGTCAAATGGGCAATGATGAGTTGTTGACACTTGACAACATATCCCAAGACGAGCTTGAATCAACTTCATCTGAGAAGGAAGAGAATTGGAGGGAAAATTTGGAGCAGAAATCATCAGAGGTTAATTCTACATCTGGAGTAGGTTAGTGCTCATTATAAATTCGGCAAAGATTCTATTATTACTCCTATTAGGCAGTTGATGACTGTGAAATAGGCGTTAGAATTGTTGTGAAGTAGGTAACTAAAAGTGTTTTCATTCCATGTCAGCCTCTTAGGTTGTTTTCAGTTGAACTAACTTTTTTGCCAAGGTATGGTTGGCAAACTTTATAAATTCAAGGTAGATTCTGATGTCACAATGCAAAATTTTTTCTGGCTTTGTACATTTTAAGGCATTTTACCCATAATGTGTAAATTTCAGAGACTACTTTGGCAGTAGGAGAGTTGTAATAGTGTTTGTGGATTTGTCCATGACAAGGGAAAAAATGAAGAGTTGAAAATGGAGGAGTGTGTAAAAGTGAGGGGCATGCATGAAGAGAAACATAGATTGAGAAGTGGAGAAGGGGAAAGGATTCAAAAGGAGGTCAAAATTTGGAAATTGCTTTATGAATTAAAATCCCCTAGTCAAATGCCTTTATGCATTTATCATTGTTTTGTTGAGTCTAGGACTCCAATTGCTTATGTAAAATGCCTTATCCAAAGCGGAATTTTCAGTTTTATAAAGTATCCAATTTACTTTGTTTGACTTCCATAAATTTAAATGCCACATTTTGATTAACTTATTTTCAACCTCAAAAGCTTTATTTCCTTTAAAAAGAATTGTGGTTTTTGATATATCTTAATGGCATTGACTGATTCATGTAGCTGACCCTCCTAGTGGAATAAGACTTGATTATTGTTGTGCATGTCTTCCTCCTATCTTGGTTATATGCTCTGTTGGTTGTATTTGTATATGCTATTGGCCTTGTGACTATTGTTTCTTGGTTCTTATGAAATATTAATTTATTTTATAATGTTGAAATTTGCTCTTGAAGGTTTGGATCATTTCATCCCAGAGCCTACTGGAACTGAGAGGAACCTGCTTGTTACTGACCGTGAGATTATATTTTCTAGATCAATGATGGAGAAATGTGATTCTCCAAGGCAAGACCTAATATTGGACAGGCTGTCAGAGTGTGAAAAGGTAGACACACATGTTATATCTTATGGTGGTTTTTTACTATGTGCCAGGGCATCTGATTCAAATTAGTGTAATGCTCATATATTAATGGTTGTTTGTATGTTCTGTTTAATATTGTTTCAAAGATACAATTCTGGACACAATTGCTATTTTTACATTTTATTGTCTCTGTTACAATTCAATACATATTATAATTCACAATTGAAAAATTTACATGGCAATTTGCCATTTCAGTCTCAATTTTAATTTTTTTTCTCTTTTTATTGGGGAAGATGCTGTCTCTCCATTGGCATAGTATCCAAATATTTGAAATTTAGTTAAATACTATCTCTTCATATTAATACTTAATAGCTTCTCATCTGTAAATGTATAATGTGGTCATTTTGTTCTCCTTTCCTGCAAATCAAAGCAGTGAGTTTGTTTACGTCTGAAAGCCTTTATGTTACATGCCTATGTAGCTTTCTTCTTGACATTTCTGTGCTTGTGATTTATGCATTAGAGTTGCCAAATTCTCCTGATTGGTCACAACACTTTTATGTTGCTTCTCAGCAAAAGCTGTTTAACCTAGTGAAGATACAAAATGACGTGACTGTTGAAGTTGATCTAGAAAAAGATGCACATCTTGCATCAGAATTGTTCAACTTCCAATCTTTTGAAGAGTCAACAATGAGTGGAACTATTATTTCTGAATCAAAAAAATCAGCTCCCTGGTTACAAATTGTCATACTTGTGGTTGGAACTAGAGGCGATGTACAACCTTTCCTGGCCATTGCCAAAAAACTTCAGGCATGTTTGAACATTTCCATCCAATTTATCCTGGTGCCCATGAGAACAGAAATGCCAAATAACTATGATTTTTGTTATTGCTTATTGTATTTAGATTAGAACAGATGTTTCTGGATCTTGACATTACATTTGCTGTGAGTGAGTAAATTCTTTCTACTAAATAGAATCTTCTGTGCTAGATGGATGCATTTTGACTTTTGAGTTTGAGGTCATTATTTTTTCCCCATTCAATGATAAAATCCGTTGCCACCGATGCTGGTTATCCATAGGCTAGCTTTTTTTTAACATGATCAGGGTTACCTTTCGTTCCTACTGTATGGACTACAAGAAATAAAAAAGATATAAACTGAAAATGAATAAATTTGCTGACATTTATGTTACTTTAATATGGGCCTAAATGAGAACATGGGATATCAATCTCCAGGGAACCATGCCATTTATAGGTTTCCTATTATTTGCTGTGAATCCACCAGCTCGGGTTCAATTCCTGTCGGTTGCCCATTAATATATATTTATTTTTCTAAACTTAGATTTCATGGTATCTCTTTGCTTTATGACATGGGCATTGGATAGAATACAATGTGACTGAAGTTCATATCCCTTTCATATTCACATGGCTTGATGCTACTTGTATATTCACCTAATTTCTGTCATGAGATTTGTACTACTGATATTTTTTTAGACTGCAAAATCATGATTTCCTAACAACTGTTAATGAATTGGCTTAAATACAATCTTGATCCCCCTATTTTTAAAAATATGCAATTTTGGTCCCTCGATTTTAAAATAGAGACATTTAGTCCTCCTATGTTTTAAATTCTGCAATTTTAGTCTCCCTATTTAAAAATAGACATATAGTCCTCCAATTTCGTAAAATCCGCAATTTTGGTCATTCCATCAAATTCAAAAGGCGTTGATTGTTAAAAAATTAACTTGATGTGACTCAAATTTTGTGATGTGACACAAGATAATTTGTTTAATCTACGTCATAGTCAATGTTAAATTGTTAATCTCTTAACAATCAACGCTTTTAGTTTGAGGGAATGACCAAAATTGCAGATTTTACAAAAGTAAGAGACTAAATGTCTCTATTTCAAAACAGGGGACTAAAATCACGGATTTTAAAAAATAGGAGGACTAAATGTCTTTATTTTAACATAGAGAATCAAAATTGTAGATTTTGAAAAATAGAGGGACCAAAATTGGATTTAAGCCTAACGATTTCTATTTCAAAACAATTAGATTTCCTGAATTCACACTTTCTGCAGGAGTATGGACATTGTGTTAGGCTGGCAACTCATACTGATTTTGACACATTTGTAAAGTCTGCTGGTGTCAATTTCTATCCGTTGGGTGGTGATCCTCGAGCTTTGGCAGAATGTAAGAGGTTCCTTTTTGATAATGCCATTAATATCTAATAATTCTTATTTCAATCTATACTTTGCTCTTAACATGCCTAGACTTTCCTTTTTAACTCCTTAATAACCTTTGGTTCACCTGTTCAATTTGGTATTTAGAAAGCATGCTAGAATGCACTAAAAGATTAGGGCATACTGGTAAAATATATACTTTAGCTTTTTTTGTTCTGGCCTAGAACTGCATATGGACCTAAAACAGATTCACGGAGCAAGGATTTCAATTACTAGTCAGGCATCTTAGCTAATTGCTTTGTAATTATTGAAGTCTTATGGTGACTCACGTACTCTAAATACAATTAATCCTTGTAGTGAGTGAATTCTTAGTGTCTAGTTGTAAGATATTGTGAAATTATGAAAAACATTTTTATTTCTTTCTCCATCAATGTCTAATAGCTAATGATTTACAAGATCATGGAAATCCTGTTTAACGAGCTAGTGCTCACAGTAAATGATATTTCTAGCTTTGACACTGTTGGCATTAGCCGGCAAATTATTTTGAAGCATGCTAAATGAAATAATCCTGTGCTCATTTAGATTAGCTGCAAAAAAGAAAACTATTTTAATAATCAATTGTATCTATAATTGATTATTATTTTAATCAATTATATCAAGTAGGTTTTATATTTGGATGTGTGGTCAACAGTGATTTTAAGGTAATCTGTTTTGTTTGAATTGTCTAAAAGAATCACTTTCTCATAGTAAAATTACTATGAAGTTGTTTGTAATTGACTAGTTGGTATTTAAAATAACTAATTATTGGGGATAAAATGGGAATGCAAAAGTTAGCTAGAAAATAATTTGATCACTTTTAATCATAATTCATAAGCTTCAAACTTTTGCTTATGATGTAAAAGCTGTTTCTTTTGCTAAAATAATCAAAAATTATATTCTAAAATTGATCCCATTGCCAACTACCAAATGCATATGAACATTACAATTTATCAGAGCTTTTTTTATTTAAAAAGTTTTTCCTCAAGAAATTCGATCACTGCCTAACATAACACACTACATGTATCTGTCTTATTCCTATGCCTCTTCTTTCTGCTCAATGTATATATTTACAGAATGTTAAATATAAAACCAATCATGGGCCTTTGTTTGAGAGCTGAAATTTTTTGGATATTTTGTTCTTAATATAGGATGAGAGCCTTTATGGCTAAAATGTCAATTTTTTTATATGTGTTGCTTCCATTTTTCCGATAAAAACTTTAATTTCAGCATGTAATAGAGTGGATATGCACTGTTCATGTTTTAAGCCCAAAGGTCTTTCACATGAAGGGTCATCTTAGATACAAATCAATCATAAGCCTTCACATAATAGTCTAAGCTTTTAGGAGAATTGGCCCTTGCCATATGTTAATTGAGTTATTTCTGTAATAGATATGGCGAGGAATAAAGGTATAATCCCATCTGGTCCAACTGAAATATCTATCCAAAGAAAGCAGCTGAAGGCTATTATTGATTCTCTTCTTCCAGCATGCATATCACCGGATTTGGAAACTGGTGTTCCATTTAGAGCTCAGGCTATTATTTCCAATCCTACTGCGTGTGGTGAGTGGTTAGAACTTATAAGAATATTGCATCGTGTTTTTCTTCACTTCATGTCTTGATTACTATTCGTTTATCTTTTGATTTAATTGCTATTGTTATTTTAGTGTGACTTGATAATGGTATTACTTGCTGTACAAGTACAATGTTTGATAGTTCCACCATTTGACTTGGCTCTATGTTTGATAATGTTATTTTATTGTTATCTTTTTCTAATATCCTTCACTTATGTATTGTATTCCAATTTATATTAACATAAAGTGGTGTTTAGTGTGGACCCTGTTTTTCATAAGGAAAAAAAGAGACTTGGACTCTTGGAGCCTTAAAAATGACTGCTAAGACTAAATTCTGGAGGGGGCATTCATTTCAAAAGCATGAAGAATGATGCTAATTTTTTCCAAACGTCATTTGTCAAATACTCAAATTCATAGAGTTATTGAATTGCACTCCTTTTTTTCCCCATAGAAAAATATTCTTTTAATTTTACAAGAGCATGCTTGTTTGTTTATTTCACAACTCTTTTTTGTGAATTGGTCTGGTGCAGGATTTTTGGAATAAAATAGATAGCACTAATCTTATGTTATGGCTTTCAGGACATACACACGTTGCTGAAGCTCTTGGGGTGCCCCTTCACATCTTCTTCACAATGCCTTGGACGTGAGTTTAAATTTTTTATAACCTTTTGAGTAGAAATTTTAACCTTAGGTCACTTTAAAGATGGAATTAATATAGGTTTCGTAAAAAGATTTAAGAGTACTTTCTGACTTTTTACTTGAAATATTAAAATTTAAAACAGTACAGGTATCTTGCAAGAACTAAAAGCAGGAATAATGGTGTTTCCAATATTCAGATAAATGCAACATTTTCCTATCAAATAATTACCCACTATCCAACTGTCAAGGAAAGTGCACTATCTTTCAAGGACCACAACACAAAGTGGAGCCCTTGAGCTTTGCTTTGATAAAAAAGTGACTATCTTCTCAATCTTTAATTTTGCAAATAATCGAGGGTCAGGGCATTATTAACATACCTGCAGTTTTGAAAGTTTAAAGGGAGGGGCAAAGGATTATGGGAGCAATAGGATTGAACCTCTCAAGTTGCTTCCTTTTCTTTTCATAAACTGCCTCTAATTTTATTACTAGTTGAGGGTTTAATTTTGATATAAAATGTAAAGCTATTTTACTCTATCATCTAATCATGTATTCAAACATTATTAGAAAAAGGTTGACTTTTGAACACTTTTAATGACATGGCAATCCATGTCTGGATGCTAAAAAACTCACATTGATAGTGGCTGAAAATTAAATCCTAAATTATAATGTGCTTTATTAAATTGGTTGCCTTTTAGTTTTTTCTACTTCACAATTCAAATCAACAATTGATTATTTTAATGTGATTCTGTTGCGTAGAAGTTTCAACTTTTTACTTATAACTTTTAATTGATCTGATTCAGAGGAAAAGTTATGTTTAATTGTATCTTCAAGATAAAAACCCATAGGATAAACCCAAAGTTTAAAACATGATCTAGTAAGTTAATGCTGTATTTCTTTTTAAAATTATGTCCTCTTTTATAGTTATTTCTAAATTCTTTTAGAGGTAGCTTGTTACATTTATTTTTTTCAATAGGCAGGCCAACATATGAGTTCTCACACCCTTTGGCACGTGTTCCTCAAAGTGCTGGTTATTGGGTATGTCTTTTGGTGAAACTATTTTCCTCTATCTGTATTTCATTAGTTTTGTGAATTTATGTCCTTGCTGAATCCAGCTCTCATATATAATTGTGGATCTACTGATATGGTGGGGGATACGAGGAATTATCAATGACTTCAGGAAAAGAAAGTTGAAGCTTGCTCCTATTGCATACTTCAGTATGTACAGTGGATCAATATCTCATTTACCAACTGGCTATATGTGGAGTCCTCATGTTGTTCCAAAACCAAGTGGTATGGACAGGGATGTAATCCAGTAGCATGACCTTTTGACTTTGTCCTTTAGTATTTTTTTAAATGAATAATCTTTTTGTCATTAAAGTTATTGAAATATGAGATAAATTCATTAGTTGATACAATCAAGAGTAGCCTCAGTCCCAGAGTAAATTCTGACTTGGGAGGAATTGCTTTGCAATAGATAATTTGAACTGTGGATTTATAAAGTTATCTGTTGTAACTAAATAATTGGATAAATTTTTCGTATTATTATATAAAGTTTTATCAAGGAGCTGAGGACAATCTAACTACTATGCTTCAAATTAGATTCCACTAAAGTCTAGATCGAATTATGATATTGAGTGCTGTACATAATTTCTGTTGATAATATTACTATTTTTACATAATACCTGTATTGAAATGCTTAGTAGATGTGTTTTACTTTCTGTCTTAAGTGTGTTACCAACACTAATGGCATTTAAAAAATATGCAGACTGGGGCCCTTTAGTTGATGTTGTTGGTTATTGTTTCTTGAACCTTGGATCAAAGTATCAACCACAAGAAGATTTTGTTCGATGGATTCAAAAAGGACCCAAACCTTTATATTTTGGGTTTGGGAGCATGGTATGATAATTTCACCTAAAGTGATTCATTTTATATGGTATTTATTTATTTATTTATTTATTTTTTATGTTTTGTGTTTTGGATATTAAGAACATTACTACTGCTCATAGGATTTTAATACTTGCTACTTTCTTGGGAGGTTAAATCTTTCTTAAAAGAAAATGAAGCAATGGACAGGATTTGCATGAAGAAATTTATAGGTTATGTTTGCCTTCAAGACCTTGCGCTAAAATTGCAACAAGTGTCTCTGTCCATTGCATGTATATTGTAGTACAAGTTTATTTTCTCTTTACCATCTTAAGAGCTGCTAAAAAATGGAATCTAGGTAAAAATATCCAAAATTCTTGAAATTGATGACCTGTCAAATTTGAACATGTGTGTACTATCGGCTGACTTGGCATATTAATATGAACCTCTTTGCATTTATGCAATAGAATCAATCTAGTTATTTATCTTGTCACAAATAATAGTTTCAGGTATACACTAAAGGTAGAAAACTCGACATTTTTTATCTATATACTTATACCATTATCAAATTTTAAGAATGGAATTTTGGAATTCTCTAATGAAAATATTGTGTTTCACTTTTTTTAGCCTCTTGATGATCCTAAAAGAACTACTGATGTTATAGTGGAGGCACTAAAGGATATGGGACAACGGGGAATTATTGACAGGGGCTGGGGAAATCTAGGGAACTGTAAGTATTTTTTTCCCTTTATTCCAAATAATCATTGTTTATAAATAGCCATCTTAAGTTTGTTGGTGGTTTGGTGTTTTGTCATTTGCCTGTATGTTGTGAATGACTGTAATATATTATGTTTAATACTAGGATAGGGTTTCCTCTTCTTTCTCCATTTACTTTCCTTTTATTTGTTAACTGTAGTTCTTCCATGTTTTTGTGAATTAGTATTTATGAATATACCAAAGTAATTTGCACTACATAGTTATCCGATTGATTTTCTCATTCTGATATGTTGGACTCTTATATTATTTTGAAGTAAAAAGTTCTCCTTTTAAGGAACCTATTGACCTTTAACATAACATTTAGTGATTATACAACTTTATAAGTATTTTTTACATTATAGAAAGGGGTATGAACATAGTATTACTTATAAAAAATTCAATTCCTATAGTAATAATTTTTAAGTTATAAGGAAGAAGACACCGAAAGGCTAAAGCATACAGCCATTTCCAAAGTAACTTAGAGATTGAGCATTTAGGAACTTATTGATATACCACAGCGACAGCTCTTTTTTTTTTTTTTTTTTTTTAGTTTCCATATCTTGTGTACATCCAAGACTTACCTGCCAAATCTTCCTTATCGTTACCACTTACCAGGTTGTAAACTTTTTTTCTTTATTATCATCATCCCCTTTTTGCTGTTAATGATAAATAACTAAAGTGAACGATGACAATTTTGTTGAATTTTCTACTCTCTGATATTCTTAATGAGAATTGATAAAGGTGTCCATAACATATAACGATACATTATTTTTGGATAATTGTTAGTTTCACTTGCATTATGTTTTCCATTACGCAGTGGCAGAAGTTCCTGACAATGTTTTCGTGTTAGAGGAATGCCCTCACGACTGGTTGTTTCCCCAATGTTCTGCTTTGGTGAGTTCTAATTTATATTTGCTAGTGGGTTATTTTGAAGAGAAAAAAAATGCTTTAGAGCGTCCTAGTAGGGATTTCTTTGATTTATACTTTAGTCCTTCGGCTATAATTCTTTCTCAATAGTGAACCCCATTTAGGTGTCAACAGTTCTTCCCACATAAAGTTAAGAGAAAGAAGGGAAAGGGAGGTTCGTGTGGAATATTCACTTACATATTTTGGCACAAAAATGCAGGTGCATCATGGTGGTGCTGGAACAACGGCTACAGGACTAAAGGCTGGGGTAATGTTCAGTTCAATAGTGTCATAAGAAACTTTTTTATTTCCATTAATCCAAGGATCTGTATTAATGTCTCAGGATTTTCTTTTAATTGCACCACTAGTCATTTTTAAAAAAAATAGTATTTACTTTCTTTTTCTTATTCTTCTTTTTTCCTAATCTCAAAACCATAACTTGCAGTGTCCAACAACCATAGTTCCATTCTTTGGAGATCAGTTCTTTTGGGGAGATAGAATATATCAGAAAGGGCTAGGACCAGCTCCAATTCCAATATCTCTTCTCAGTCTTGAGAATTTATCAAATTCCATTAAATTCATGCTCCAGCCAGAGGTATTTTCCAATTCTATGCAATATGGATCCCTCCTAATCCCAAAACATGTGAATAGGCTTTGAGTTTAAATATGAAAAAATTCATTGACAAATGAAATGCACTCCTTGCCCCCTTTAATGTGCTTGTTCAATTTATATCCTTCCTCTTATATACTATTGAAACTTCATGATAATTTAGGTGCCAAAGTGAATTGATGTCGACATATACACTATGATCCTATTTGAATAAATTTTACAATAAATACTTACATAAGAAGAAAATATGAAGGTAAAATGAAACAAGTTTCTCCAATAAATTAAAATTAGCTTATGCATAAGCTAGTTTGTAAAAGTTCTCTTATGTCGCTTCTCCAAAAAGCTAACTTATGTATAAGCTAATTTTAGCTCATGGAAAAAACTTAATTCATTTTACTTTCTTATTTTCTTCTCCAATAAATACTTATTTAGAACTTTATCCAAATAGAATCTACATCTATAACTTGTTTGTGCAGAAACTTGTGTTTCATATTTTGTAGAATGTGATAGCATATATTAAAATTCCTCCAGATTTGACAATGAATTGAAGCAAGCTAGAAAGGCATTTATTCGCAAAACTTATCTAACTTAAGTTGGGGAATCATGAACAGTAAAGTATAGGACATGTAATGTAAAATTTGTAGTTATCGTTTTCACTTTTCACCACTGGCTTCGGATATTTATAACTATGATATTGTACTTGTGCTTTGCAAAGTTTTTGTAGTAATGAGATACAAAATCTTCAGGTAAAATCACGGGCAATGGAAGCCGCAAAGTTGATCGAGAATGAAGATGGTGTTACTGCTGCAGTTGATTCATTTCACCGTCATCTACCTCCTGAATTACCACTACCAATTCCATCTCCAGTGGTGGATAACCATGCAAATCCTTTGCAGTGGTTTTTTCTCCAACTAGCAAAGTTTTGCACTTTACCTTGTGGGGGTGTATAGTTTTTTTTTTCTTTTATCGATTGCATAATTATAGTTTATAGAGCTTTCCATTTTTTGGTGATAGTAGCAGTGTTAAGCTTAATATTCCATTCATTTCAGTCAAAGTCTCTTTTGTGAGGGTTTGATTAATAGTAAATTAGTAATATAGAAGTTTCGCTTCCCACTCCCCAAAGCTGTTTGTATAAGAGCTTTTACTTCTATATTGTGAGATAGATTATGAGTTGAGGGCACTTGGTTATGAGAAGAATGAGATCTCATAGATCATAGATATCCTTTATAGAAAGTATTTTTTGATCGAGTCGATTAAGATATCCATGTTAGAGTGATTATAAGAGGGATTATATATAGGATATGTTAGAGTGGTTTGCTATGCCATTGATTATAAGAGGGATTCTATTTGCATCTCATATTTTCTCCAATTTTTTTTAACTTTTATATTCTGAAAATATCATATATATATATATATATATATATAT
>CM023948.1:39946037-39973379 GCA_013407115.1 Glycine latifolia
ATATATATATATATATATATATATATATATATATATATATATATATATATATATATATTTGTTTTTATCATTTTGAAAATTAAATTTTAGAACCATATAAAATTAATTTTAGTCACTATAAAAACTTAATATATTTTTAGTTTTTTTTTTTGCATTTATTAAAAGTGTTATTATTTCAGTTTTTCTAAAATTTAAAAAAATTCTATTAAAATCATATTAAAATTTTAATGGAATAAAACCTAATTTTAAGATATTCAGATGAAATAATTTATATTTTACCCTTGTTTATAGAATTATAGTACAGTAGTAGTAGAGTTGCGCTCAGTTGATGAAGACTATTCATTTTTTTTCTCAAAACACGTGAGTCGTGCTTTGTACATTGCTTTCGAATGTGGTTTGGCATCACCCCACCCCAAGTGTGATTTTAAAAATGAATGAAAATTTAATAAAAAAAAAACAGAACATTCAAAAACATATCCAATTAAAAAATGTAGCCACCATCGTAAAATCTTGAATGAATTTTGAATTCAAAATTGATTTTTTATTATATCTTTTATTAAAAAAGTGAATAGATTTTTAATATAAAAAATAATAGAAGAATTCTTAAGATTTATAAATTGTTTAAAAGAGAATAATTTTTTTTTAAAATTCTTAAAATAAGATATATCACTATAAAAAAAAGAGATTTTAAAAAAATTTCAGTTATACTTAATATTATAAAATTTATCAAAAAACTATCTAAGATTTAAATTTAGAAAGGAAAATGTTGTACCAATTTTTTATTCTGACATTCATTTCCCTCACCGCAAAGCCTGCTATCTGTCAGGCCGAATGGCCGACAGGACAATAAACAATATTATCAATAGATTCTTAAGTGATTTGTTTTTGAAAAATAATCATTGTTTATAGTATTAGTTAATGTTTAGAATAAATACAGTAATTTATTTCCAATAATGATAGATAATATTGATTTAATTTAGTCCCCAAAATAATCACTTGTATACAGTTTTTTTTATAAAACTATTTAGCTTTTTGATAAATCATAGTTGTTTAATGTGAAATAACTTTGGAAATTAATTTTTTGATGGAATCAACAAATTTAAGAACTAAATTATCATGAGATTAACAAATTGAATGATTAAATTGAAAAAAAAAACTAATTTATCATGAAATTGGCATGTTCAAGGGGTTATAGCATATAGCAAAACCATTAAGGAATTGGATACAAAAGTCTTTATGAGAAGAAACTGCTAATAAAGGCAAATGTAGTGTTTGATTTTTGTCATTTTATAATATTAAATTTAAACCTTTCATTGTTACCCGATCTATTCCATATCTTTTTTCCTTTTTGTCCTCAATTCAGTCTCTCTCAATCTTTACATTTTTCTTTCCCAACCTCATCTCCTCTCTTTGTTTATTACGGATTTTCTAAAAGGGTTGCTTACCTCTCTCAAACTTTTCTTTCTTAAGCAAAACCATATTAATTAATTAAAGTTAACAATCCATTATCATCTCCCCATAATAGAAGAGAGAAGAATGTCAGAAGCATGGCAAGGCGTAACGTCATGCAGTGGTGGGAACACGAGCAGCAATGCTGAAGAAATTATTTTTTTTATTAGGAAAAAATTTAATTTAGAAAGAAGGATAAATTAAATAGATATTGTTGTCAAGAATATCCAAATTCCAAAGTCTTATGCACCTTTTATAAGGGACTTGAAGTTCAAGATACAACATCTACTTGATCTCATGATTGAAAGCAAGACTGAAGCTGTAAAACAAGATCAACCATACATATTAAAGAAAGTCATATTAATCTGGCTCTAATAATAGAAATGAAATCTAAGATGGCTCTAGGAGATGATATTGCAATAAGGACTGAGCTAGTTATAGAAATGATGCGAGGATACTAGTTCATAAACCATAACACACGGGTATTATTGGAACTAAGTGGGACTACATAAACAGGTTATACTAAAAACATAAGGTATAAGAAATAAACCTTCGGTCTCATCATTCTCTTAGCCAACTAATTCAACTTTGACATGAAGAAAATTTCTTACACCCTTCACCATAAATGGCAAAAGGCCTAGATCAACACTTTTTTTTCTACTCAAGCAACTTTTGACTGCAATATATGCTATTGGTGTACAAGCTTAATGTAACAATAAGTTGAAAGAAATTAAATTTCTTTATCATTGTGAGAATTTAATAAGATGTGCAATTAGTAATATATCCTTGCCATCAACTTTCTTATTAGCAATCCACATTTTTGTGTTACAACTACACCTTGATTATTTTCTTACTCTTGATCTAATTTTAAACGTTTTGAGACTTTGCATTACAATTACAACCCGAGTAATAGAATGTGCATGAGTATAGGCTTTTGCAGTCTAAATTTCCCTTATTTTGTATAAGCTTGGTTAAATTATTTGAAATGGTTGACAGTGCAGAAGAGGTTTCATTGTGTTAACATGAAAATTTTGACGGGTTGCAGTCTTTTCTTATGCCTCCAGATGACATATAATAAAATTAAGCACTTTTTACTCCTCTTTCTTCAGTAGCTGCACTACAAATAATCAACCAAAGTTAAAAAATAGTTTATTAAAGCAATCAAACTTGGATGTTGGAGAGCTGCAATTCCAATAAACACAATCTAGCACGCTTACAACTCAAGTAGAATTAGATGTTCCTTACAACATTTAGAAGACAAATGGGATGACAGCCTTAACATGCTTAGGGAAATCTTCAAACTTAGAAAGATACCATTTCCTAGTTGAGTAACTCCTACCCACCAAGTACATAGTAGTGCCTATAGCGAAAGTGAATGAATATAATGTCTGAGAAATGAAGAAGATCCCATAAAACACAGTAATCTCAAAGAAGTAGTGGGGGCAAATCACAAGCTCAAAAAAGCCACCCTTTGGAATCTTGTACTCCTTTTCACCCTTTCCCCTCAATTTGGATAGAAGGTAGTGGTGGTAGAAGTTGCCAATGATGCCAACTAGAAACAACACAATGCCAGGGTAGAACAGATTGATTGGTGGTTCTGGAAGCCCTTTTGTTAGGTGTTGAGAATAGACCATAGTTACAGCTGAGAGGAAATAACTCAGAGTGATGGGGATTGCAGATTCAAGTGTCATGCCTCCACTATATTTGTGAATAAACAGAACCTACACATTAACAACATTCTTAATTAAGGTGAAATCCATTTAAAGAACAAGAATATGACACTAAAGGTTGTCTAGTGTTGTAAAATAAAAATAGTGTCATCAGGCCATGATTGTGGACTGCATCAAATCACAACAACCGCAGCACAATTGTGACCGAAAACCATAATTTGAAATTCATTTGCATCATAATCCAGGCATACAAAGAACAATTTCTATAAGGTGACATGTTCTTTAAAAATAACCTAAACTAAAAAATTACTATAAAAAAAAGAACAATTTTGCACAAAAATTCTCCTAATATTCATTTCATCACAACCCAATCTATAAGTCCACCCCAAAATATGGAAGACTGATTGGAAAAAAAGTCAAAGATAGGTAGGAAAAAAGAAGAAGAGAAAAATAGATTAAGAAAATGATATCATAAGAAAAGAAGAGAGTTATAGCAAGAAAATAGGATTATAATTAATAAACCTTAATTATTTCTTCCATATAATGTCATTTTTTTGCATGCTTGAAGTGTAAGAAAGCAAGTGTTACTTACCTCAAAGACCCTCTTGAAGTAGTGCAGAGTAACAGCAGATTGAAGGATGGTGAATCTGAGGCCTTGACGAGGAAAGATCCAGAAGGATGCAAGGCCAGCAAGAAAAGCAGGAGTATACAGCAAAAGCATGCCAGCTTTGCTTGACAACTTTACCTGCTTTTCTGCAGAGGGATTAGCATTCCAAAACTTTGAGTAGTTCAAATGCTTTCCTCTAATTTCTGACAAGAAAGCATTAGCCAGTATCAGGAAGCTTGTCACCGTCAACCCCCAAACCACTAGAGAAGGTGGCGGTGGGAAAAGGAAGCTGAACAACACAGACTTAATCACCATGGTGTTTGCTTGTTTTGTTACCCTCTGTTTTGGTCTGTTTCAATTCTCGGACCTACAGCTAAAGAAAAGATATGATGGTAATGCACTTATATAATAACATATAGAAAATTTCTTCCTGCACCATGCGAATTTCTTATACACCTAGCATGAAACAGTGAATATCCAAAATTATCCTTTTTAATAACCTTAAGTACGATGGATTGCACCGCCTCTTTTTCTTCGTTCTCACGACGTATCATTCTTCTTCTTTGTTCTCATACCATTGTCGTTGTTCGTTGCTCTAGCTCCGTCCTGCAAGAAGGCAAAGAGTGTCTCATCGTTCGACGTTCACCTTTGATTTCACATTTTTTTCATCGTCGCCGTTGTGAGTTTCTTGCTTTTATATTTCTGCAAAAAAATTTCATGTGATACAGATTCCTATTTCGTTGCCCAATTCATATGTAAAAAAATACATTATTATATCAAAATTAATTGTTACAAAATTAATTATATAAACTTATATGTGTATTAAATATACATTAGAAATTTTAATATTATATATAACGACATTAATTATTTTTAACATAATTGATCAATTAACTCAGTTGGTTAGAGCATCGTACTTACGGATTCACAATCCATTTGGACCTTATGGATTGCTAATCTGTATCGGCTATACATAAGGGCATTTTTAATTTTTTCAGCCTCTGCTCGGTGTATGAAGAGATTTGGAGTGATTTTTCATTAACTTGATATTATGCTTTAACTAAAAATCTTAGGTCTCATATTTATGAGTTTTCTCCTCAATTATACTATACTCAATTTTCTTATTCGTATCTGAAGTGAAATTTCATTTCACATTTGTACTTCAATAATAATAAAGTTAAATTACATCTAAATGGGACAATGCAAAGGGATTAATTGAGTGTCAAATAGAGTTTACTATATCTTTTGTTTATAAAAACAAATAAAAAACTAATTTTTTAAAAACTTTTTGTTTAAGTGGTTAAAACAAGTGGTTAACTCTTCTTAAGGATCTCCTGATGCATAGAAGTTATTGAATAGATACAACCGGATAGAATTACTTGGAATTTGAGGCTCCACAATAATCCTCTAGGTAAATCTCTAAAAATTCCGGTATGTCATTAATCTTCTGTCCAATAGTAATAAAAGTGTCTTCTCATTTTACACTTTTGATTGAAAAAATTCTCTTCAGATTCCTATACTTAAAAGTATCCCATTTTAATTTTTATATAGTACTTTAATACTTTTTAATCCTACTGAGAAATCAATTAAAAATAATGAAAAGATGTTTTGAGTATAGAAACTTAAAAATTAGAAGTTTTTGTAACTATGAGTTTGTAACATAATTGATGCCTATTATTTCCGTGAATTATAATTGCAAACTCAAAGTTCATACGCAGCAAAATATCCAGAAACATCTTTCAAAGATGCTGCTCTTATTTTTAAAATTTAAATATATAAAAATTAAGTCCCACCGAATAAAATTAGGTGAAGGAGATGGGTCGTTGTTATCTACATCAAAGTTTCTAAAAGCCAATGTTTCATAATTGAATGATCCTGCTAGTTTACATGTTGCGGATTACCCAGTTGGACTAGGGTCACAGGTGCGAAAAGTCAGGAAGCTTTTGGATGTTGGATCTGATGATGGTGTCCACATGATAGGGATCCATGGAATGGGTGGGCAAGGAAAAACAACACTTGCCCTAGCAATTTATAACTTGATTGCTGACCAATTTTATGTTTCTTGTTTTCTTCATAACGTGAAAGGAAAATTAAACAAACATGAGTTGAAACATTTGCAAAGCATCTTTCTTTTGAAAATACTCGGAGAGAAGGAAATTAAGTTAGCGAGTAAGAAGGAATTTCAATGATACAACATAGATCCAACAAAAGAATATTCTCTTGATTTTAGATGATGTCGACAACTACTAGAAACTCATAAGGTTAAAAGAAGATATGAGGTGAAGGTATTGAACAAGAATGATGCTTTTCAATTGCTTACATGGAAAGCTTTTAAAAAGGAAAATGTTGATCAAACTTATGTGGAGGTCTTGAGTCATGCGGTAACTTATGCTTTTGGTCTACCATTGGCTTTGGAAGTAATAGGTTTTTACTTGTTTGGAAAAAGTATAGAAGAATGAGAATCTACTATCAAACAATATAAATGAATTCCTAATAATGAAATCCTAGAGATACTTAAACTCAGCTTTGATGCCTTGGGGGAAGAAGAGAAGAATGTTTTTCTTGACATTGCTTGTTCCATGAAAGGATGTAAAATGACAGAGGTTCTGACTCTTTATGATGACTGCATGAAATATCATATTGGGGTGTTGGTTGAAAAATCTCTCATAAATATTAGGCATGATAAGATTTACTTGCATGACCTAATTCAGGACATTGGTAGAGAAATTGAACGACAGGAATCACCTAAAGAGCCAGGAAAGGGCAGGAGATTATGGTTACCAAAATATATAATTCAAGTTTTAAAAGACAGCACGCTAAGTGAGATTCGTGAATGGTTTTATTATTATTATTTTTTATCTTGATTCATCTATTTTGTCTTTAGTGTGTTTTTTGAACTTTTCATATTAATCAATACGAAACTCCATCTCATTTGTATTTTGTCATATTAATCAATATCATGAATTACTTCTATGGAACTCCCCTTGTGTTTCTTTAACTTTGTAATGTGTGGTCACATCAAATGAACTTGCATCTCCTCTCAATTTTCTGATATGGTATCATAGGTCTCTGATGGAGAGAGCAATGATGCCCCTGCCACAGAAGATGAGAAAGAGATGAAAGACATTCAAGAGAAACAGATCGAACAACACAAATTCACGAGCAACATATTCAACAACACAAGGACTTCAACCCGTGCTTGAATTTCATGCATCCAAGTTTGGACATTGTGGCCATGGTTGTGGAGCTGAAGAACAAGGTGAAATCTGATTTAGACTTGTTCTTCAAATCAAGGTTGAACTATCTCTTCTATGGTGAATCTAGTACCAGAAAACCCAGCTTTGTTGGAATGATTACAATATGTCCTTTACTAACAAGTATCCGTAACAACCTAACCAACTAACCAATTTTCAGCTAACTAATATCTTATAAAACCCTTTATAATTTGTAAATTTCTCTAAACATGCATTGTGGTTATTTCGTGCCTTTTGCATTCACAGGGAACTAGTGAAATAGAGATCATATGTATGGATTTCCACAACAAAGAAGAAATAGTAGAATGGAATGGAGACACCTTGAAGGAGATGAAAAACCTTAAAACAGTTATTATTAGAATTGGAATTCTTTCTACAGGTCCCAATCACCTTCCAGAAAGTTTGAGAGTATTAGAATGGAACAAATATCATTCTCATTGTTTACCATCTGATTTTCATCCAAAGAAACTCGCCATATGCAAGTTACACAATAGTTGCGTTAAGTCATTTGAGTTGGATGGCTTATCAAAGGCAAGTTTGAAGAGTACATTTTCCACATTTTGTAAATTATTTAATTAACTTTAAGATTATTCATTTGAGGCTTATTTCTTTTCTTTGCAGAAGCTCGAGAATCTAACAGTTTTGAATTTTGACTACTGTGAATATTTAACACAGATACTTGACGTATCTGGTCTACCAAATTTGGAGAAACTTTCATTTCGACGTTGTCCGAATATAATTACAGTTCAAAATTCAATTGGTTTCTTGGATAAACTTAAAATATTGTGTGCTTCTGGTTGCAACATGCTGAAGAGTTTTCCTCGCATCATGTTGAGCTCTCTTGAAGAACTTGATCTTTCAAGATGTTCCAGTCTTGAGAGTTTTCCAAAGATATTAGGGAAGATGGAAAACATAAGGGAACTTGTGTTGGTGAAGACACCCATAAAAGAATTGCCATTTTCATTTCAAAATCTTATTGGACTCCGAAAATTATACCTGGAAAAGTGTGGAATTGTTCAGTTACCAAGTAGCATTGTCATGATGCCACAGCTGACTATTATTTTTGCTATGGGATGGAAAGGGTGGCAATGTCTAAAACAGGAAGAGGGGGAAGTGGGCTCAATAGTATCTTCAAATCTAGAATATCTCCAGGCCTCCAGTGACTGATGATGATCATTTATGCACATAAAGTGAAAAATCAGAGACTGATTCACTGAAGTTTAATAAACATAACATCATTGATAAGGAAGATGCTGTTAAGAAGAGATTATCTAAAGATGATAGTAACTTCGAAGAATTAGTAGAGGTGAGCAGTAAATGATGAATAAAGTTAGCGAACTCCTCAAGAGTTTGTTGTCCTTCCTTTGTAAGCCATTTGCTGTGAGGTTCAAAATCCCCATATAAGCTATTGCTAGTTGCTCCAGCAGCACTGAACTGAATGAATGAATGAACTGTGCTTCAAGTTAACAAGAGATTTTTGTATTTCCAAAAGTAATGATAATGGACTGAGTGAATGAAAAAACTGTGATTCAACATCTTTTGAGACAAATACAGGACTGCATCCAAATGAGATTTTGGTGAGAATTTGTAATGGGATTTCCATGATTTATTATTCCCCTTGGTTGAGAATGATGCATTTTTTGTTTGAATTGGTCTTCTAGGGGGCTGCTTGCTTCCAATCTTTTCTTGGCTGACTTTTGATTCCTTTTTCCAGAACTTAAGAATTTGAGATTTCTGTTTACAAAAATATTGTTACAACAAGCCTGGGAGTTGTGAGCTTTTCTTTTCTTTTTTTGAGGGATTAAAGCGCAAAAGGTAAGGTTAGGAACTAAAATTCAATTCCTAATTTATCAAAATGATTGTTGTAGATGACAAAGATACTTTTTATATAATGCAGTCTGTACTCATTTCTTTCTTGTACTAAAAAAGATGTCATATTTATTCCCAAAAGTATTTACAGGGCATACAAAACTGAGTAATAGAGCTGACAAAATCATTACAGAGACAGGAACATGGTTGTTTCGAAGATTTATAATTTCTTTTCCCTCCTTTAAAACTGGAGAAATGAGAAACGATTATCAGTCGACACTACAGCATCTGGAGCAGTGTGAGCATATTCTTGGTTCACACGTGCTTTGAAAGATTAATAGAGCTGGAAAAAAGTGTTTTTGATATTTCAATCAATACAAATTACATCTTACTTTTTATGCCTCTCTTAAATCAAATATCATTCAGATAAATTATAAATGTCTGCTTCATTTTGTTGATGAGAATTGACTTAGGATGACATGATAGCTGGTTGTTGTGAGATTTATGAGATATGGAATTCCGGTTTCTCTGACAATATGACCTCAGTGATTTAAACCTGCTAAACATCAGATTGGCTTATCTCTGTTAATAATTTAAGTGAAATTCATAATATGCTTTTCATGCCTAGAGCTTGCTAAATTTCAACAAAAAATATTATTTATTAAACCATTTAGCTAATATTCATATCACAAACAACAAATTTATCTTATTTCTTGGTGAACTAAGAGATACATATGCTTTGCTACGGTTGAATGTTAGCTACATAAAGTGAGAAGAGGCAAGCACGAGTTTTAATTCTGCATGTAGAAATGAGTTTTAATTCTGCTGGTATGGCAAAATCTCGCAGCAGTTTCTACATAGATTAAAGAAGTAGCCATTGTCTTTCAATTTGATAATTGTTACTTTGGGCAACAATTTAATAGTATGTAGATTCTAAAAGCAAGAGTGAAGACTAAGGATCATACAATGAAAACATGACTAAACTATTTAAAAAAGTATTTTGTCCAGGCCTGATTTTTACTGAGTCCTATTTCAGTGCTGTATAATGTGCATCATGTTTGCTTTTAGCTGCTTTTGGCCAAAGTGCCAAAGGAAGGTGATACTATTGTTTGTATTGCAGTGGTGAATCACACTATTAGATAGGACTAACGTTCACATTCTGGAAATAACAATTGTTAGAGGGACCTCTTAAGAACGTATTTCAAAGGTTAATCTCACGTCAGAGGCATATATGTATGTGTCTTTTTTACTCTTAAAAAAAGGACTACAAAGCTCAACATCGTCTGATCCATTGTTGTCTTCTGTCTTTTCTCACTATGGGTGGGCATATATAGGAGAATGTCACTAATTCAACGAGGCAAATTAGGGGTTAATGCATATTTTAGGTATTTAATTGGCAAGAATCTAGGCCAACAGTTGCAATAATTGATTAAATCACCCAAATTTTGATGTTGATTATATCCTCTGGTTCGACCCTCCCTCACTATCACTTTTGCAGTTTCATTGCTCTCTGGTTCGTTAATTTCTCATCTTTACTTTTTTTTCTTTTCTAATCTAGGGTTTCTTGATTCAGATTTTGGCATTGATTTGTGTTTTTTATTTTGTTTCTTAATCTCCATTTCAATTCATCTCTGCTATGTGATGGATGTTATTACTAGTGAATTATATCAGGTTAATATATACGGAACTAGCTCTACTTGGTTTTAATAGGTTCCTTGATTCTGGAAGGTGATAACCTGAATAACTTGTTCCCCAATGTGGATATTCTTAGTTTCTTGCAGTTTGGCTTGACAATTGGTGGGAAGAAACTCCTTGTGATATTGGGTACCCTTATCATTTTGCCAACTTCGGTTGAACAACTTGAGTTATGAGGTGATGAATGGGTTTTTAAAAAGAGAAGGGATGAGGTGTGCAGGCTATGGCCAGAGTAGAGGGAGACAGGTATTGTGTGTGTGATAGAGGTTAGAGAGAATTATTCGTGAGTGTCTATTAGTAGTATTTAAGGGGAGACTTAGTTGCTTCAGGGCTAACCCAAAAAGTTGAGTGGCAAATATTTTCCTAAAATTAGCTGTCAAATTAGAGAAGGTCTTGACATGTTCACTAAACTAGCTCAAAATATTTTCCCTCATGGCTTCTCGGTGGATATGGTGTCGCCTCTAAATATTGAAAAATACTATAGAGACTCAGCAAGCAACAAAACAAACCATAGACAGAAAATTAAAGACAAGTAGCGATAAGGTAACAAAACCTATGCATTGGCTCCTAAGAAGTTAGTAAGAATATGTCTTTTGACTGTTTGCATGATTGTTTGGAACCAGCCAGTGGTGAGTTTGATTGCTTATTTGTTCTGCTTTTTTTTTTTTCTCACACTTTGTATCTGAACCAATCAATGGTGTAGAAAGCATTCTGTTTCACTTTATAGCATATATCATATAGCTATTTAACACCTATTTTGAACAAAAAAGCTTGTTTGTTTGCATATTAATCATGCGCCTAACCAGCCAAATGATGATGTGAAGTGTATATTCTGCATGGTTATGCAGAATTCTTACAAGTTGCTCCATTAATAAGCCCATTGGAAGCCATCATTGATCAATTTAGGTGCTTTGGGTGTATGAATTGTTACTAACCTGTTAGCTGATGCTTAGTGGTAGAGACAAATAGAACATAGTCATGCTAGAAATGACTCAAATGTTCTACTTTACATCATTTTTTTTTGTTTAATTAGAAGTACTTAGACATATCACCATAATAATGTGTGATTGGAAATTGATTTTGATTTTAATTATTATTACAAATAAAAATGTTTACCTTTTAGCATTTTGAGAGTTAGGTTTGTTTGATTTTGGAATTTTGGTTAGGCTAGAAGTGGATCCAATTGAATCTCAAGGAGGGATTTTTTTGGGTGACTGATAGAAAAATATATATTAAGTATAGTTACTTACACATGTACTTGTCAAAAGGCTTACAAGAAAATTTAATGATTGAATCACCATTGAGAACTTGTGTTTTGGCTCAATAGTTTATTCACTTTATTGCTTGGGTGGGAAGGGTTAATAGGAGATTCTCGAGTATTGCGAGATGCTTTGCGTCGTCAAAACTGTCTCTATATTCCAAGTGGTAATATCATGAAATGATGATACTTTATATATAATATTTTTTTATATTTTTTTTAAACCATTGTAGGCAAACATTTTCTTGTGGATGCAGGATATACAAACGGTCTTGAATTTTTAGCACCTTATCAAGGGACTAGATATCATTTTAATGAGTGGATCGAAAACACCCCTCAAAACTACAAGGAGTTATTTAATCTTCGTCATGCAAGTGCAAGAAATGTTATTGAAAGGTCATTTGGGGTATTGAAGAAAAGATGGATTATATTAAGAACTTCTTTTTTTGATATAAAAACACAAATAAGAATTATTAGTGCTTGTTTCATGCTACATAATTTCATAAGAGATGAACGACAAAGTGATCCAATTTTGGAAGCCCAAGACTTGGAACTTTTATCTGTTGTTGACAATGAGTTAACCAATCAACAAATGGAAAGAGTCACAAGCAATAATGGAGATTAAGTCACAACTATCTGAGCAACTTAGGAATGGACAAGGTTTTGTGACACTTTAGCAATGATATGTTTGCTACCTATCAAATAAGAAGAAACTTTGATTAGGGAGATGTTTTTAGTGGATTTGGATTTGGTTTCTTATGTGTAATTGACTCTATAATCATGTATGTGTGATTATTAAACGGTTGGCAAGCGCACTGATTGCCCAAGTAATAAATAAACGATAAGTCTGAGTGTCGAATTCCACATGGACTTTGCTTGTACTTAGAGTTAATATATTTCTAATTTTAAGCGAACACGAATTGAATTTGATAATTTTCTAATCCTAATGCGGAAACATAAAATTCAACATAAATAAATATAGTTAAGCAGAGCACAATAAAGAGATAGAAAACTAACACTTGAGGGTGAGTTGCCAGTTGATTTAGAGGTTTGTGGCGTGTTGGGGCTTAACTCACCGAAACTACCATTGATGTAATATTAAAGGTTTTTCGCTATTTAACATTATTCTCGTATTACCTTCATTTACTAATGTATTCTAACATTGATTCCTCAAGTGCTAGACCCTAAATCACTTAATTTCACTCCTGATCGCTCAGAAAGCTACATCAAATAATTTGCATTAAAATTTGAGATGATAACCTAGGCTAAACAAAACCACTATATCCCTAGACATGATATTATTTAGAAGTGTTTTTCAGTTCTTAAGGCAATAACCATTTTCCAATGCATTAAAACCTATAACAAAGCATGCAAATGGGAGATCAAACCACAAACATGAATATAGCTCATAAAAACAACAATAATACAAAGATAACATTAAATAGATAGTGAGAATCATTACATCAAGAGTGTTTGGTTGTTGAGCTCCCAACAAAGATGGTTTAGCCTCCCATTGTCATGAGATGCTTACAAATACAAAATGGAAGTAAGAGGAATGGAAGAAAATGGAGGAATGAGACCGCAAGTGAGTGGGTTTCTCCCTCATTTTCGTGCCCTAGCTTGGCCTCTTTTTTCCCCTGGCTATCTCCTCCTTTGGGTAAGTGTTTTTCCCCTTTTTATACTTCAAAACACGCACTTCAGGTTTTTTAGAATTGGCAGCCCGCTGAGTGGGCCATTTTCGTACTGAGCCAGCCTGCACCTGCGCGCTGAGCGAACCTGCATGTGCACGCTGAGCCAGCCACTCCAGATTTTCAATCCATCTTCCATGTCTCTTTTGTATCATTTCCTACAAAAAATACAACCAACACACTATAAATTAACTAATTTTTAGCATTTATGGGATAAAAGCTTAGAAGAAGCTAAATTTTTATGTTTTACTCACAAAAGAAGCGTTAAAAGAGGAAAAAGAAGATAATTGTTATGTGATTTACATGTAACATTTACGTATGCATAGCAATTATCAGTGATACTTTGGATTTTTGTATTTCATAATACTTTGGATTTTGTTTTCTTTTTATGTGTAATTAACTTTATACTTCCGTACAATGCTAATTTGGCATATCTTACATTTATATATGCGCAATTATACATATGAGATTATTAGTTTTTGATCTAGAGAAATGGAATCAAGCAATGTGAAGAAAAAGTCAAGTGGAAAAAGAAAGATGGCTAGTGAGGACACAAGAAGTTACTTCGCATGGAATTTGGAAATGGAGCGTGTGCTAGCTGATGTGCTTAGAGATCAAAGAAATTTGGGCAATAAAGGTGATGGAAATTGGAAAGCAGTAGCATACAATACTGCAACTCAAATTTTGTCCAAGCATTTTGGAGTTCACCTCATGACAGATAATGTTAAGAATCGTTTTAAGCTTTGGAGAACATGATATGGAATTGTGAGTGATATTCTTAGGCAAAGTGGATTTGACTAGGATAATACAAAGTACATGATTACCGTTGAAAATGAAATTGCATGGAATGAATATATTAAGGTAGTCAATCATCTTTTTTAATTTTATTTATTATTCAATTGTAGTTATTATTTGTGTAATTATTAACATGTTTCTATTTTTTTCAAGTCACATGAAGAGGCCAAACAATTTCGATTCAAAGTCATTCCTAATTGGGATGATATTGTAGACCTATGTGTAAAGGATAGAGCTACTGGACTCGGAGCAGAAAATGCATTGGATGCAGATGATATCATGATCAAAGAAGCAAATGAAGATGAAGCAGTTCATAGTGTAAGTATTGACTTAGAGGGATCGAGTTCTACCACAAGGAAAAACATTCACCCAAGTAAGAGTGGAGAGAAAGAAGAGATGATTTCCTCAATGAAAGAAGTAGATGAGTCATTGAAAAAATTTGTTGAAGTGACTAAGAAGAAGATGGAGAATAAAAAAAAGATAGAGATAAAAAAAGCTCAAGAAATAGTACGTGTAGTGGTGAATGAGTTAGATAATATACATAATTTTAATAATGCATTTCAACATAAAGCAATCAATTGGTTGATAGAAAATCCCATTAAGTTTGCAATTTTAAAAGCTCTTCCATTGGATGAGAATGAGAATTACATCTCGTCTTTTCCGCCTTGATGCCAAATTAAAAGTACATTTGATATTGTGACAAATATATTAATGTTGCTGTATATAGAATGCTTACATACTGAAAATTTGATATATGTGTTGATGCATCATTGATTCTAATTGTGGTTGGCATATTCATTGTACATTTTTTGGATCATTTGGAAAGCAATGATTTGATTATTATAGGATAAATAAATTTATATATCTTGAATATAAAAATAATAATTTTTATTTGTATGACCATTTATACTTTTAAAATATAATTGGATCCAAATAAATTAAATAATAATAAATTAAAATTATTTAATTCAAACAAAGAATTCAAAATATAAAAAATTTAAATTGTTTTGTCCAAACTAGAAATTTCAAATTAAAGGAATTTAAATTGATTTATCTAAATAAAGAATTTTAAAAATCTAAGAATTTTAATTGATGCATTTCAATTTTTGAAATTCTCTGAAATTTTAAAATGCTTCATCCAAACACACTCTTAGAAAAATCTTCATACTTAGAAAGATAACATTTCCTAGTTGAATCACTCCTACATAGCAAGTACAAAGTAGTGCCTTCAGTGAAAGATAATACACTGAGAAATGAAAGTAAAATTAGTTATTCCTTCCAACATTTCTAGAAGACAAATGGGATGATAGCCTTAACATGCTCAGGGAAATCTTCAAACTTAGAAAGATACCATTTCCTAGTTGAATAACTCCTACCTAGCAAGTATAAAGTAGTGCCTACAGTGAAAGAGAATGCATATGGCGTCTGCGAAATGAAGGAGAACCCATAAAACTCGATAATCTCAAAGAGGTAGTGGGGACATATGACAAGCTCAAACATGCCACCCTTGGGAATCTTGTACTCCTTTTCACCCTTTCCCCTTAAGTTGGATAGAAGGTAGTGGTGGTAGAAGTTGCCAATGATGCCCACCACAAACAAAACAATGCCGGGATACAACAGATCAATTGGTGGTTCAGGAAGCCCTTGTGTTAAGTGTTGAGCATAGATCATAGTTGCAGTTGACACGAAATAACTCAGAGTGATGGGGATTGCAGAATCAAGAAGCATGGCACCACTATATTTGTGAATAAACAGAACCTACACATTAAAGAAAAAACAACATTCTTAAGTGAGGTGGAATCCAATAAAAGAACAACAACAAAACACTATGGGTTGCTTGGTAAAATTCCCTCTACCAGGAGTTAGGGACTAATCTCTTGAGTTATCAAGTATTTGATAGGGGTACTAATTTCTAAAAGTTCCTTAGCAAAAGCAGCAAGACTGATTCTAAAAATAAATGAGAAATCAAATTAGAATAGTAGAAAAAAGAAATCACATAAATTAGATTCAAATTGCAGATTGCATCATGGAAATGTGGCCTCAATTTCAGTTGTGACAGCCTCCACAACACTATCAACTATCAAGCCATGATTGTGGACCGCATCAGATCACAACAACCACAACACAATTATGGCCTGAAACCATAATTTAAAACCCATTTGCTTCATAAGCTAGGCATAATTAGTTCCACATAATCCATTTATTCCAAAAACTTGTGAACAAACAAAACCTACACAGTTGAGTAAAAAACTGCATTCACAATTGTGCAGCCTACAACTCCAAAATGCAATCCCAGAGCAGCCATAAAACCATAGGCTGAGGTACTAAAAACCAAAAGAGGAAAAAGAAAAAGCAAATCTCTTTCAACACTGAGAAATAAAAAAACCCACCATCATTTCCAACCATGATTTTAATCACGGCATCAAGGCTTTCGGACTCTTTTTCCGCAACATATCAAGTATATGTTAAAACCCTGTTACAGGTTACTAAATTACAAGGTTTTAAACTGCGATTAAAGTTTGTTACAATCTTCGACGTTGTGAAAAATTACAAACAAATGCACTGATGCAGCTACTATTGCAATCGTTCATACCCCCAAAAGGTTGCAGCGGACCAATATTTAAAACCTTGCTAAATTCTATAATTCATCATCCTAACGAAACATCAAGATGGGTTTTCACTTTTCAAAATGAATGGAAACCTAACTGAAAAATTATTACAATAAAAAAGAGAGAACAATTTCAGGCCAAAAAAGTCTCATATTATTCATCCCATCATAACCCAATCAATTAACTACTTTTTCCATCAGTTCCATACAATCCCATTAACTGTCACGGAAGATTTCAGACTTAAAAAATTTGATTTTTAACTGTGTGGAATAACGTCATTAACGTGTGTGATCCATCTAGCTGACCTTGCCAGGGCTTTTGCTGTTAGTTGTTGTAATCCCATTAATTCCAAATTCCTAGCTGGGTATCTTGGAAGATATAAGGTGGGTTAGATGGTTAAGGGAGAAGGAAAGGAGAGAAAAGTCACGGGTTTGATTTCCTCTGCTAACAAAATTAACATTTTAACAACTAATATTTGCCCATAAAAAAATGTATCTTTTTTATCTATTATAGGAGATTGAGAAAGCAGCAAGTGTTACATACCTCAAAGACCCTCTTGAAGAAATGCAGGGTAACTGCAGACTGAAGGAGGGTGGATCTGAGGCCTTGATGAGGAAAGATCCAGAAGGATGCAAGGCCAGCAAGAAAAGCAGGAGTATACAGCAAAAGCATGCCAGCTTTGCTTGACAACTTTACCTGCTTTTCTGCAGAGGGATTAGCATTCCAAAACTTTGAATAGTTCAAATGCTTCCCTCTAATTTCGGACAAGCCAGCATTAGCCAGTGACACAAGGCTTATCACTGACATCCCCGAAACCACCAGAGAAGATGGTGGTGGGAATATGAAGCTGAACAACGCAGACATAGTCACCATCGTTGGAAGTGTATGCTAATTGCTATCCACTGTTTCGCCCTGTTAGTTGAGGTTAAAGGGATAAAGATGGTGCATTTATAGAGCCACATTTTTGGTGAAGATAAATTGTTGTAGTCATAAATTTGAATCGGTGAACAGACAAAAAAATATAATAAATGTGATACGTGATTAATTAAAATAATCAAACAAATCAGAAAGAAATACTACATTGTGTTGATAAAAAAATGAAAGACAATGAGTTCAAAACCTCTAATCCGTTTATTTTTGTCATCAAATCTGATGAAGTCATTTATTTAAACTTGAAACAGATTGCCATGACTCATGATGATGATATCAGTACACGATAAGTTTTTATTAATTTTATTACGACTACATTCTCCTAATCAACTTAATTAATCATTTTTAATACATTTTTTTTCAATTACATTTAAGAGTAAATTATTTTTTAATCCCTAAAATTTTTAAATCAATTTTTTTTATTTTAACTTTTTTATCCTTACTTTTAACACGAAATCTAACACTTAAGTCTCGTATAGTGCATTATTTTATTTTTATTATATACAAGGATTGTTAAAAACTTACATATTGTGCGGGACCTGAGGAGGTCCACGCTACATTCCGTCTAATTTTAGTTTCTTAATTATTTTTTTCATCTTTATTTGTGATTCTTTTAAGAGATTAAAAATAAAGATGAAAAAAAATTAAACGACTAAAAATCATGGAATTTTTTTAAAAAGACTAAAGCTCGATAAAAAAAATTCAAATTCTATAAATATAAATTTTAAAAATTTAAGAACTAAAAAGTCTAAGTCCTTTTGTACGTACAAGGTTTAAATCAACATTTGAAAGATTCAAGTTCAGTTCTCACTTTGGCCAACAAGATATTAGGTTAAGGCAATTTATTTATAAAATATATTTATTTAAAATTATATATATATTTAAATTGTAAAGTTAAAGAAAATATAGAATTACTATTAAGATATACTCTTCCATAAATAGTTTCAAATAAATAATATTAATACAAATAAAATAACATGTTATTTAAAATATTATTTATTAAATTAAGAAAATTAATTATTAAGATATACTCTCATTATAATCTCTTTTTTTGGTGAATTTTTTATTATAATTGTTGTGCAAGAAAAAAAATATAAAATATTTGTCATTTTAGGCTTTTAATATAATATTTATTTATTTGTCACTTATATCTCTTATATATTAATAATAAATTATAAATTAAAAAAAATTAATGATGATATAAGATTAATTTTATAAAATTGTTATTAACTTTTATCTATTTTTTTTTTAAATTTGTGTAAAATTAATAAATAAGTAACTCCGATCGAATGGAATTATGTGAAGGGGATGGGTCTGAACCACGTAACGCAGGCACGTGTGAACGCTAGTTTGATTTTACACGTCGAACCATTTCCGTGCTACTTAACTTTGAAATCGAAACCAATAAATTGAATTGCAATTAATTAAAAATTAATTAAAGTGAATAATTTTATCTCTAATTATATGTTTTTATTATATGTACAGGATAATAATTTCTTTTATGGATACAGGATAGGATAGTTAAAACAAGAAAAAATAAAATATATTATTACAATTAGGATGCATTATCTTTATAGACCTAGTGAGTTAAAATTTTAAATTATAATTATTAAATATATAAAAATTTTACATTTATTTTATTTTAATTTTTTTTTGAAGACATTTTTTTAATTCAATCTAATGTGTCAAGATTTAATTGAAATTAAAAATTAAAATAAATTTAATAAATAGTAATTTAAAGGAATACAAAATAAAAATAAAAAGTAATATAAAAAGTATAGTTGATTTAACGTGAATAAAAAATTTCTTAAAAGAGAAAATAAATTTTATAACATAATCGATAGATATTTCTAATTAATCTCTAAAATAAGTTACATCAATTATTTTTTAAAATATAAAAGTTTCATTTGAATTTTTAAAATACAAAAGTTTCATTTGGATTATTAAAATTGCTAATTAAACACCGACCATTTTAATTTTGTTCTCTATTATTTTATAGAGTAACATAATTATCATTTAATAGTTTTAGAAATTAAAATAATAATTTCATAATTTTAAAATAAAGTAGTCTTTTCTATGCTTTATTTCCTCGCATGTAAATCTGGCATATTAAATTCTGTTTCCGTGTCCTACCCAATTTTTCCTTTTCAAGAAAAAATAAATAAATATTAGCTATCAAAGCTAAAATCAATAAGAAATGAACCTGTAGGTATATGAAGTGTGAACTAGTGTATGTCTGTATCCAATAGAAATCACTTTCATGGAGAATTCTCAGCTTTTATATCTCACGAAAGTGCTGCTTTTATATATGTTCTCTCGCTCCTATAAAAATAAAATAAAAAATCTATGTTCTCACGCAGCAGTATGTAGTTATTAATATAGTACAGAGGGCGCCGGGACATGAGCTTAAATGCGTATCAAGTCATGCTAATTGCTAGCAAGTTGTTGTTACGTGAACGTAAAGTTAAGGTCTATAATTCGTACATTAATGAACCATAGTCTAAATAATGGGTCATGCTAACAATTATACCAATAACGCAGGTTAAAAAATTTAAAATACAATTTTTTTTGGGTTAACTAAATTTTCAATCTCATAATTTTTTCATATTGATATTTAGTCCTTTAAAAAAGTATAAAAATGAATTGAGATAAAAAAGATGAAATATTTGAATTAAAGTAAAATATAAAAATATAAGATCCACACCAATTTTTGAAACTTTCACCTCAAATATGTGCAAATGTAATTAAATCAAACACTGTCTAAGAATGAAAAATAAAAATCTTATATAAATATCACATATTAAGTCTTACTTGGATTAACCGCAAAAAATAAGATTATTTCAATGACCAATGGTGTCTATAATTGATTATTAGTGTAATCAATTATATGAAATAAGTATTATGTTTTGATGTGAGGTCAAAAGTAATTTTGGGATAATCTGTTTTGTTTGAATTTTCTAAAAGAATCACTTACTTACATGAAGCTATCTGTAGTACGTGATATTCAAAGTATCTAATCATTGAGGATAAAATGGGAATGCAAAAGTTAACTAGAAAATACTTTGATCGCTTTTAATCATAAGCTTCAAACTTTTGTTTATGATGAAAAAGCTGTTGCTTGTGCTAAAATAATCAAAAGATTATATTCTTGAATTCATGTCATTGCCAACTATCAAATGCATATGAACATTACATCTAAGAGTTTTTTTCATTTAAGAAGCCTTTCCTCAAGGAAATTGATCCCTGCCAAACACACTACATGTATCTGTTGTATTCTTATGCCTATTCTTTCTGCTCATTGTATGTATTTACATGTTAAATATAAAACCTATCACGAGCCTTGGTTTAAACTGACATTTTTGGGATAGTTGGTGCTTGATATGGTATTAGAGCCTCTAGCTATGACTAAATTGTCAAGCTTTTAATCCTTTCCACTTCCATTCTTCTGATAAAAAGTTGAATTTCAACATATGATAGGGATGGTCTATGCATATTTCATTCTTTAAGCCCAAAGAGCTTTCACATGAGGGGACATCTTAGATAGAAATCAATCATACACCTTCACGTAATAGTTTAAGCTAGCTATTATTAGGAGAGTTGGTCCTTCACATATGCTAATTGAGTTATATCTGTAATAGATATGGCTAGGAATAAGGGTACAATCCTATCTGATCCCAGTGAAATATCTATGCAAAGAAAGAGAACAAAGAGAGGGTTCGACAGAAAAGAAAGAGCATTGGTATCACTATCACAAGGTTTGTACAACCTTACAACTGAAAATTCATTTCTGCGTGCCATCTTTCTACCTACCTTTCACTTCCTAGGCTTCTCTAATTTATTCCTTCTTTTTCAAGAGGACAAGTACTGGCATAGTGATAAAATTGATAAAGTTATGTCTTGATGATTTGTTTACAATATTCAGTTGAAGTCCTGGTCGATTTGGAAACTTGGGTTTTTTTTTTGTTTTTTTATTGCAAATCCTACTGTATGTGGTGAGTGCACTTAGAACTTATAGAAGATTTTAATTTGCAAATTCTTGAAAAAATTGAATTGTTCTAATAAATTGACGAGACTTTGACCAAACTGTCACGTTTGGAAAAAAATTTTACCTGAATGTCACACCCAGAAAAGTATTTACCAGACTGTCACGCGTACAATTTCACTATGGCCCCCAGCGAAATAGGTACGCCTACGTGGCATGCTTCCAGTGGCCACATATTTCGCTACCTTACCAAGCAAAATACGCAGTCAAAGCGTTAGAGGAGCGTCAGTCAGTGCAGGCCACGTGTCAACAACCCGCCTATTTTGCTATGGTTGACAGCAAAATACGTAGCCTATTTCGCTAGTCTAACATGCAAATTACGTGACACGTGGCATTGCTTTTGTAATTTGCTGGGGGGCTTAGCGAAAATGGTACCCTATTTTGCTTCCCCACCCAACGAAATACTACCACACTCCCCCCTATTTATATCCAGCACCCCCACCCCCCAATTTTCATACGTTCAACTTTGTTTCCGTTAGTAAGTGTAAATTTTGTTTTTGAGAGTATTTGCAAAAATGAGTGGCAGTAGAAATAGTTTCATCACCATTGTATACTATAATGGAAGAAGATATATTGGACCGAATGGTCAAGTGTTTGAAGGAGAAAGCAAGATATTTCGTATGCCTTGACCGAATGCCAACAATTACGTGCTTCCGATAGCATTTGCGGTTGTTTCCAGCGAGAACATTGACAACTGGTCGTGGTTCTTGGCACTAATCCGAATTCATGTTACGCAGAAACACAGAATATGTCTTATTTTCGATCGGCATGCGGGCATTTTGGCGACAGTAAACAATGTAGAACTCGGATGATTCGACACTAAAAACTCTACACTAAATATTGAGGACTACAAAATGCAAACAAAGGCTAATTATTATTACAAAAAATATTGAGGACTACAAAATACAATTTTTAATAATTATTACTACAAAAATAAATAATAGAAAAGCTATTTTTTAACTACAAATCCTTTAACCTAATGTTTCAAACCTACTACCTATATAAATACATTCAAATAAAATACAATAAATAAATAATATAACCACATATTTTAATTATAATTAACAAACAACCATAAAATAAAATAACTATTTATCGTACAAATTAACAATCCTAAATTTTAACTATATATCCTCTAACCTAATGTTTCAAACATAATACATATATATTAATAAAATAAATACATTACAATAAATTTTAATAAATAAATCATACAAAATATAATATATCAAATACAACAACAAAAATATCATTTTCCTAAAAATTAACAATCCTAATTTTAAACTACATATCCTCTAACCTAATGTTTTAAACCTAATACCTATAATAAAATAAATACAATAAAATAAATAACAAACAATATATTAAAAAATGAAAAGTTACTTGTAACACAAAGAACCAAAACTTACATAGACGCTTCCAAAATTTTAGAGTGAAAAGGAAAGGTGAAAAGGAAAGAATGAAGAGAAGGAGTGAAAGTGAAAAAATGAGAGGGGGAAGAGATTTTGAAACACGTCTGGGTGGCGTATTTCGCTGGGCCCTGCAGCGAAATACGACCACTTTTGCCCCGTGGATGTAATCGTCAGTTAATTGGGCGTAACGTACACATATTTTGCTAGGTAACATAGCGAAATAGGCTATGTATTTTGCTGTCAACCATAGCAAAATAGGTAGGTTGTTGACACGTGGCCTGCACTGACTGACGCTCTTTTGACGCTTTGACTGCGTATTTTGCTTGATAAGGTAGCGAAATATGTGGCCACTGGAAACATGCCATGTAGGCGTACCTATTTCGCTGGGGTCATAGCGAAATTGTACGCATGACAATAAATACTTTTCTGGGTGTGACATTCAGGTAATTTTTTTTTTCAAACGTGACAGTTTGGTCAAAGTCTCTAAATTGACTCATCCAAAGTCCAAACACACGGAGCATTGAAATTATTATGAATTTGAAAAAAGAAAAAAAGTAAACTCTTTTCAATTTAATTCTGTAAAATTACGTGCATCATGGCCTTTCAAAAAATGTATTATATTAGATTAGAGTAAGTTTTGAAGATGCAAAGAGGGAGTTAGAGGATATGGAGATGCGAAGCAGGGAAGAGATAGAGATAGGAACAGATATAACTCCAACACTCACTCCTCTCTCTTTCTCTCTCCACACTCACTGCTCTGATGACGATGAAGTTTCGGAGAGAATCAGTGTCGCTGCCGGCGCCAGGGCCGAAGCGATCGCGAAACAGCGCGCCGTCCCGAACGACGACGCCGTTTTGGAGGAAGCCACGATTGTGCTCTGCGCGATGCTAACGAACGCCGTGGAGGTGCACGATAACGAAGGGCACGCACTCGGAATAGCGGTTTTCGACCACACCTTCTCGTGAATCAACCACGGTTGTTCCCCTAACGCCTGCTACCTCTTTGTCCTCTCTTCTTCTTCTTCCCCACATTCCGAGGAAGCCAAACTTCGCATTGCTCCACACTCACAAGTGAAGTACTCTTTCTTCTTCGATTTCATTTTTAGATTTTCTGCTATTTTTTGTTTTTTTATTGCTTCTGTTGTTAATTTTTGAGACGAGAATCGTGTTTTGCAGATGGATAGTGGCGGGTTTTGTGTTAACAGATTGAATTTGCAAAAGGTGCTCATTTTTATTAATTCAATTGTTGTTCTATATGCTTTATTTTAGTTTCTGAATAATAGAGAACTAGTTACTCATTAGGGCCATTTTTTGTGCATGAGAATGTAGGGGGGCTGGGTAGATTGGTTGTGCGGAGTATCAAGAATATCAATAAGGGAGAAGAGGTCACTGGTGCCTATACGGATCTCTTGCAGCCTAAGGTACATGCTTCAAATTATTATTATTATTATTATGACTTTAGTTTTCAGGCTCTCTTAATTAAAAGATTTTTACTCTAGGAAAAAAAATCACCCTACTATGACTTTTGAAATCCTTGTTACCAAAGCCAACAGTTTTATCATATACCGGAGTCTATGGGTTAGATGATAGTATAAAAAAATAGTTTTACAACATCAATATCAACAGTATCTTTAACCGTGGTAAATGAACTCAATGATAGATCGGAAATAAGACAAAGAAAAAGAAAGAGAGATGGGAAGAAAAAGTGGAAATAAGACAAAAGAAAGAAAGAAAAAAGCTAAAATAAAAGAGGGGTGAAATGAGGAGGGGAGAAATGAAGCGGAAAAGAACTAAAAAAAAGGGAACTATTGGAACATAGAACTACTAATGGGTTTATCCTTTCACTAAGCTTATAGTTTTTCTCTACTCCGTCCTAAGACATACCATCCGCCAATATATAAAAAAATAGCTTTACACTGTTAGTATATTTATATTATTATTATTAGGGGTAAAAGAGACACTCCATGCCACTCCATAGGAAATGAGAGATGGAGCTTAAACAGGAAATGAGAGTGATAGTTATTTTGAAATTCTTTATATACAGTTGGTGAGGTGGTTTTATGTAGTTAAAACATAATAGTGATGTAGTTTATTTATATTGTTAGTTAAGGGGTAAAATAGTCCAAAAATATGGAGATAAAAATTTGGTATTGCTATTTGCCAATATAATTGTTTTAGATATAGATTATTAATATGAGTTGGCCCTTGTGTTGTTGAGTTAAAAGCTTTGATGAGCATTCCTATTATTTTAGTTAAGTGATGTAATCTTTAACTACCATTTGATGATGGTGACAAGTAACGAAATATGATGCACTTGTGAAGTATGGAGTTTGAACACTCAAATTTAAAGAGGATGCAGGTTTGTGTTGGATTTGGGCATTTCTCAGTCTGTCACACACAATAGAAGCTTCAAATCTTGATGGATTAATGGAACACCTAATTTTGTTCTGTTTGTGTAAATGTCAATGTCATCAATTCAAACGGTTGTAGCAATGAGAGTAAAAAAGAAAATGAAGATGTGGTTTTGTTTTACTGCTTTGTCCTACATCACTTTTGTTAGCCTTGCCTTCATTGCTTAACACAATTGTGACTTGAAGTTGAATCATGTGTTTAGACTTTAGAGTATGGTAAGAGATAATGATGCTACTATCTGGCACCGAAAATGGTGATTTTATGTTACACTTCAGAGTTCAGAAATCAGAAGTTAATGCACACCCTTGTTTGGGGGAGGGGATTCCTAATTATTATATTAATTCATTGGTTGTGCAATCTCTGGTTTTATGGATGAATTACAATGTCTTGGTTTACAAACACACCGTAGGCGTAGCTTGTGTCATTTGTTGACATGAATAACATTTTATGATATTTTCATTCCTATTACTGATAAACCACTGCATATCTTGTATTTATCTTTTTTCATTGTATGATATCACCTTGGAAAGAATATTTCTTGATAACGGATAATTGCTTTTAAAAATAAAATCTATCCTCTTTGGTTAGCCTATATCAACCATCATTTGACTTCTATTATATATGCTTTGATTGTTATATTATTTATTGGTATTATATGAATTACATAACAATGTAGGAACTTGGGAAATTGTCACCTAAAATTTAAAAACTTGGGAAATTGTATCCTAAATCTTAAGAGTTAAGCTATCTGGTAAATCATCAATGTGAATATCTTCCTCATTAATTAATTAAAATTGTACTTTACTTTTTTCTATGAAACTTTTTAGTTTTTTTCTGGTGGTTTTTGTTGTCCTCCTTTTTCTTGGCTCCTTATTGAGTTCTTTCACTTCCTTTATTGCTTGGTTATTGAGCTTCTTGTTCTATTGATCTAAATTTGTATTTTTCTTTTCTAGGCAATGAGACAGTCGGAGCTATGGTCAAAGTATATATGTTTATTTGTTGTTGCAAACGATGTAGTGTTCTGCCCTCTTCATACGTGGATCATGCATTGCAAGTAAGTCTTTGAAATTGATGTTCTATTATAGTTAGGTCAGCCTTTCGCAAACATTTTGTGCAAGTCACCCAACTAAGGGATTTATTTCCCTTGTCATAATATGGATTTTTGTAATAAATATTCCTAATGCAAAACATGAAGGAAGTGGAACAACCTACTATATTATTATTGGACAGTCTAACATCATGGTCAATTTATTTTTTAGGAAATTTCTCCTTTCAGTTGTGATTCAACTGATTCATATTGCAAGTTTCTCAAAGACATGGCTGATAGAAAATTGTCTGAGTGCATTGATGATGTCATATCAAAGTATCTTTCTGTTGGTGATCCTCAGTCTTCTTGGTGAGAAGATACTCACACAAGGTCTAAATGAGCAGTTAGAAGGCATTGGAGGAAAATCAGAATCTAAATTCATGTTGCATCCCCTACATCACCTCTCTTTAAAAGCATTCACAACATTGGCTTCAGCGTATAGAGTTTGTGCTAGTGATTTATTTTCTGTAGATTCTGAAACAGATATAAACCAGTTAAAAGCTTTTGACAGGGGCAGGATCAGTGCTGCGTATTCTTTGTTACTTGCAGGTGCAACTCATCACCTATTCAATTCTCAATCCTCACTGTCGCAAATTTTTGGACAGGAGTTTGTACATTCGAATTT
>CM023948.1:39973479-40114007 GCA_013407115.1 Glycine latifolia
AAATTCGAATGTACAAAGTGCTCCTTAATGGATAGGTTTAGAGCTTGTATATCAAATGGTCAAATTAAAAGTGCAGATTTTGAAAATGTATTAAATGATTTTCTTCATTGTGTCTCCAATATTACGCAGAAAGTTTGGGGTTTCCATATCTCTGATTACCATTTTCTGCAATCATGCTAATATCCTATCAATTTCAGCTGGCTAATGTCTACCAAAAGTTCAAGTATAGTGGATGTTGAGGTTTGCGTTAAAAAAACTAGCATGTGTTACACCCATGAATCTGAAAATAACGTCTCTATGTGTCATTAACAAACCTATGCAGATCATTCAGTAGCATGCATTTTTCAGCTTGGTGTACACTGCTTAGGATATGGAGGATTATTGGCTAGTATTTGTTATGGCCCCGATTCACATTTGGTTTGTCATGTTCAAAATGTTCTAGAACGTGAAAAGAATTTTGTACTGTATTCTCATGAAGGGTGTTGAAAGATCATGTAGGACACCTTGTGAAAGATCCGATATTAACATGAATTTTTAATTCTTATTTTATTTTTTTAGCTTGATACCTTGGGATGGATAAAAATATCAAGATGAAGTTGATGATTTTTTATTTATTCAGAAGGGGTTTGTTATGGGTGGCACAAGCTTGATGCGATGATAAAGTTTTGTGAATGCATTGGAGAAGAGAGAGATGTACGACTCATTTACAGCATCATAGGTAGTAAAAGGAAGTGTATAAGGAACATTAGATTAGATGATTGACACGATGCTGACAATTTGTTAATAAGGCATTTTGGATTTTTTTTATGAATCGTTCTATTTTGTTTTAATAAAATTTAAAGCAAAGAATTATAATAAGCTGGCAATTTGGATGTTTTCGTGAGTATTGTAGAAAATGGTCACTATTTAGTTACACTAACAATTTGTCCAAATTTACATTGTTTAAGAACCCAGAGAAAGTGGGATTTACTGCCATATGCTGGATCTTTTTATTTTCGGCACTAAATTGTATTTTCAAAAGGCACTTAATCCAAATTGACTTCGTGATAGCAATCTAAAAATTACATAGAAGTTTTTTCTTTTGAATCTTAGTTTTTGTACCCTCTACAATTTATCTTCTGGTCTAATTTCAAGAGATTATCAACTCTGTAGCCGAGCATCTTCATGGCAATGGAGACACAGTGGGCTATCATTGAGTGCAAGTATATAACACACCTCAATCTGTGATAAGGGTTTGATTTGTAACCAAGTAGCAAGCTGGCCAACTCAGTTCTGTGAAATAATTGTTATGAAGATAAACTGCATGTTTGTTGCTTTAAAGGCAAGTGTTTCACTCATGTTCAAACAAATTATGTCTATCAATTAGCGTAGACATATTAGAAGACTTCATAACCCATCATACAAAATCGTGTCCTACATCAATTATATATATTTAAACATGAATGATTTAGGATTTGGTTAATTGGTTGGATTAATTTTATTACCTACATTAAAAAGTTATTATTTTTATCATTTAAAATAATTAGTTTATAAAACATATTTTAAAATAGAAAATTTCAAATATATACCAATATAGTTTTAAATAATAATAATAATAATTTATCTATTAATTTCTGTACTTACCAATTTAACTATATATTTTATTTCATAAATATAGTATTTGATATTCATTAAATTTAATACACACATGTGTGTGTGTTTTAGTGCATTAATTTTATTTTTATAAAAGTAATTGATAAAATGTATTTTAAAATATAAATTTGAATAAATTGATATATATAATAATAATAATTCATTTCTTAATTTTTATCTTTAATAAGTTTACTCAGTCAAAACAATATTTAATAAGTTGACTATATATAATATTTAATAAATACAGTATTTATATAATGTTATTAGTTAGTTAATTTCAAGTATAATATATGATTTAAGATTGAAAATTCATATTATTCATCTTAACAATTGTAAATAATATGTTAGTCCAAAGTTAGAAGAAATATGGATATAAGAAATGTTAGCGTGATATTCTCAAACACGCTTTTGAATACATCATTTTTGTTAGGTAAAATTTATTAAAAATTAAAAAATTTGTGGATCTCACATCTTATTAAATGATTATTTTCATAATTTTATATTAATCGATATATAAAATGTGTGTTAGGAGTATGTATTACTAGCACTCCTCGAATATATAGGGGACCCAAATTAGTTTCTAATTCTTCCATAAAATCATTTATTATGCCCTACCGAGAAAGGTGCTCCTAAGCAACCAATCAGTACACATGCATGATATTTTTGCAGTAATGGTTAACATGATCATCAACTTATAAATAGGTTACCTAAGCTTCCAACTCTCCCATCACACCTTAATCCCACTTCCGTAGTTATACATTTCCGTGTCGATATCTTAGATATCTATTTACTTCAATTAATTAATCCAATTATCATGGCTGAGGAGAAGAACTTTCACCACCACCATTACTTCCACCACTACCATCACTTCCACCACCACTCGGATGAGGTTGACTATAAGCACCACAAGCTTCTTGAGCACATTGGGGAACTTTCTGCTGCGGCTGCTGGTGCTTATGCCTTGGTAATTATATATCTTCCTTGAATAACATTTTCCTCACGATCGTTTATCTTTAATTTGAAATAGATTTATATATATTATTTTTGTGAGATAATCACCCCCTCTCTTTATGTTTTAGCTTTTAAATAAGTAAGCTTCACCAAAATAAATGAAGTTCAAACACTTCAGTAACCGAGGGAAATATACTTCTCACATGACTAGATTTGAACAAATGTATTTTTTTTCTTAATTTTAATATGTATATATGTTGTGGGCGTGTATGCATTAATCTTCGTGAGTTGTTTTAAGCATTTGAATCATCACATGGAAACATTTATCATTTTATGTTCTGTACCTCTAATCCTGATTAATCCTTTTGCTACAATTAATGTTAATATTAATTTTATGATAGCATGAAAAGCACGAGGCCAAAATAGACCCAAAACATGCTCACAAGCACAAGGTTGAAGAGGAGATTGCGGCAGCAGCTGCTGTTGGTGCTGGTGGTTTTGCCATCCATGAACACCATGAGGAAAAGCAAGCTGTGGAAGAAGCTCATGCAAAGAAGCACCACCATCTGTTTGGCTGAACATGCATCCATCATAAATATATACAATATTCAAGATCAGAAGTATCACCATGCGTGTGTATCTCTATATATCTGCTTCCATTTCCAGTGTGTACCTTTGAATAAATTATGAGCGAGCTTGAAGAGTGTTTCATTATTCTCTAGTACTGTTACCTTATGTATTTGCTTATATTATATTAATGTATGTGTTTGCTATGTTGGCTATGTAATAATGATATTGTAAAGTGATTTGAGATGATTTTATATCTGGACTCCCTTTTGCTGCATTGATATATATATATAAACTAAGAGATGCACTTAAAATAAAACATAACTTAGTGATTTACAAATTACAACATCAATACTTCTTTCATTTCTATCGTAATAAGCAAATAATGGGACTTACTTGAAAATAAAATCCGTATCATGTAAAAACTACGGATTTTTTTTTCAATCTTTTGATATATGCGAGCGTGCCAGAAAGTTGATTGTGTCGATTTGTTAGCCAAAAAATTCAGCTAACGTAGCTGCAAAAAATAGCTTGCAAAGACAAATATTTTCTTTCTTGATCAAAATGATTACACTAAACAAAGAAACTTTGTTTTTAACCGTGGGTTCTTACACTACTAAAGAAAGCACTGAAACCTACAATTGGACTAAACTTGTAAAGAAGTTGGACTAAAAAGTAAAGAACTACTTGTAAATCAATGTGTAAGTAGTTAAAGACGGTAAAAAAGAATAATGAACGAGAAAATGATTTGTATGATCTCTATTTGTTGTGTTTGATGAGTGCGTGTCTCCATCTATTTACAATTTGTAGTATTAATATTTATGTCTATACACGTAAATACGTAATTGGCCCTATTATTTAGTTTAGTAATGTAATCTTTAACTAGCATTAGATGGATGATAATGAGTAACAAAATATGATGCACTTCATTATAAAGTATGAACATTCAAATTGAGAGAGGGATGCATGTTGTTTATATTGGACTTGGATTGGCTTTAAGAGAGTGGTTTTATTCCGGCAGTGTGCTTGGATCATTTGGATGAGGCGTTGGCATTGATCTTGAGTTTACTGTGAAGGGAAAGAGAAAAAGGGCAATTATGCAATTTTGAAAATTATAAAAGAAAAAAGGGTTGCAGAGTGAAATACGTGAGATGCATGAAGAAAGAGCCCAATTTGCTTCTGCTATTTCTGCTCTCTATCACAATTTGCCCAATTTACATTGTACGGGAACCAAGAGAAATTGGGATTTACTAACACGCTGGATCTTTTTATTTTCGGTACTGAATTGTGTTTTGAGGAGGCACTGAATGTTGTATCTTTTTTTATCTACTCTCTACAATTTAAAATACCTTATTAATGTATTCAAAATGTGCTCACTTGATCTCTCGTCCAATAATTGTTATTAAGATATATAAACTACATTTTTGTTGCTTCTAAGCCAAGTCTTACACTCATGTTCAAACAAATTACATTTATCAATTAGCGTGGACATACTATAAGAGTTAAAGAAAATTAAATTTATTTAATTACAACATTTATATGGTTTGCTTGTAATTTATTAGTGGAAATTTCCGTAGTGTTTTATCCCCTCAAATTCTCAACAAATATAATACAAAAAAATTAATAAATATATAAATATAATATAAACAGTAATTTTGTTACACGTTCTTTTGTTAATTAAAATATTGTTTGTGTTTTTATTTTATGTCTATTGTCTTTTACTTATTTTTATTCACAACTATATTTATTTATCTATTGTCGAGAGTTACATCGATCCATAGGGTTATTTTTATTGTTGTGTAAAATGAGAAATGTGCAAATTAAATTAAAAATATAGTTAATAATAAAATGTTTAGTAAATTACTTCTATTATCTATAACGTGTTATATATTTCAGTTATAACTTCATTAAGAAAAAAAATTAATTCAAATTATTCATCTTAAGAAAATGAATATTATCTTTAAAATATTATTATAAGAAAATATAAATTGATATAAGAAATTATTTCTTCTCATATTTTTTTATGAATTTAAATCATATACTCTTTATTATTTTTTATTTCCCACATTTATCTTCCTTCCGATGCAATCATGTTCGAGACACAATTGGATATTAAAAAGTAATTAGATACTACATCCAATCTTATATATAAACAACAAATAATATTTTTTTTTGTTCTAATTATAAGAAACAATAAACAATTTTTAAACTTATTCAGAGTTAAATGTCTTTTATATCTTTAATTTATTACTAACTTTATTTATTAAACACCCACTCATTAAATTATGAATATTAACATGAGATCATCAATTACAACATTTAAATTTAATGACATTTTTGAAATAAAATTTAACTTTATGGTAATATTAATATGACTATCATTTTCTTTGTTCTTAATGATTTTTCCTATTCCATGAGATAATACCTCCCAATAAAAATTTGAACATTTATCATTATATTATAAGAGACAAGTCCCTTCCGTTTTACCGAACCTCCTTTGATAATCATATTATTTTATATTGAATGAAACCAATGAAATTTCATGAATCCCCACTTGTTGTTAAACAGAGTAAAAAAGTTCCCGATAGCCTGTGGCCCCATATCGCGGAAGATTATTTTTTTCATCTCCAAATAAGAGTTTTGCACAATATTAAATACTGTTAGTCCAAAGTTAGAAAATATATGGATATTTAGGGAACCTAGATTAATTAGATTTCTAAATCTTCCATAAAATCATTTATTATGGCCAACCAAGAAAGGTGCACCTAACCAACCAATCACACAAGGTTAACATGATCATCAATTATAATAAATAGAAAGCCTAAGCTTCCCAACACTCCTCATCCACCACACCTCAAACCCATTTCCTTGATTATACATTTTCGTATATTGATATCTTGGTTATCTAATTACCTCAATTAATCCCTTGCAACCATCATGGCTGAGGAGAAGCACCACCACCACTTCCACCACCACAAGGACGATGATGTGCCTGGCGAGGTTGATTATAAGAAGGAGGAGAAGCACCACAAGCATCTTGAGCACCTTGGGGAACTTGGTGCTACGGCTGCTGGTGCTTATGCCTTGGTAATTAATAATTATATATCTTCACGTACGATCGTTTATCTTAATTTAAAATTGATTTTTATATTACTTATGTGAGATGATCTTCACCCTTTTTATATATTTTAGCTTTTAAGATGTTAGCTTCACCAAAATAAATAAAAGAAGTGCAAACACTTTAGTAATCGAGGGAGATATACCACCCAAATACATCATCACTGAGATATATGGACAAATGGAAATTGCTTAATTTTAATATATTTATAATTATATGCTTACAGATATATAATCTGTATCTCGAAAATTGAGACATACGATGTGAGATATTTTAATTCTAACATATATTAATAATTTTTGTAAGTTTTTTTAAGTGTTTTAAAGCACTACATGGAAATAATTATCATTAATTTGTGTTTTGGACATCTAATCCTAAATCCAGTCCATAAATAATTTCAATTTAATCATTTCTTTTTAAGGCAGCCAACGCCCACGCACACGCGCGTGTGCATGTATATGTGATGCTTTAATAATTATGGATAATAGATATAAAAATATTATAGCTACATAGTATTAGTTATTTCAATTCACTCTACCTACTGTGTGTAATTATACTGTCTATGCAACTCATATACATGCCATTGAGGTCTGTGTTTTTTCTTAAATGAAATTTGTTGGAGTGTATAGAGTATAGACTTTTTATGACGCCTCGGAAGAAAAGTTCATAAAAAATTAGGTGTATGAGTGAAAAAAATATAGAGAAAGATAGGAAGACAAATAAAGTAAAAAAAGAAGATAATAACAAAAAAATTGAATGTATACTTATATTTATTGAAAAGAAAATTGAGCCTTTTTTGGTGCAATTGTTATTGTTATGACAGCATGAGAAGCATGAGGCGAAGAAAGATCCAGAGCATGCTCACAGGCACAAGGTAGAAGAGGAGATTGCCGCGGCAGCTACTGTTGGTGCTGGTGGTTTTGTGTTCCATGAACATCATGAGAAAAAGGAAGCTAAGAAAGAAGATGATGAAGCTCATGGAAAGAAGCACCACCATCTCTTTGGCTGAATTACATGCATGCATCATAAATATATACATTTACAATATTCAAGCTCAGAAGTATCACCGTGCGTGTGTGTATCTTTATCTTCCATTTCCAGAGTGTGTCTGAATAAAATTTGAGCGAGCTTGAAAGAGTGTTTAATTATTCTCTGGTGTTATTTGCATATATAATGTGTGCTCTGTTGGCTATATTAATGTTAGAAATTTGGGTATGATAATCCTGGATAACTTCAAAGAATCGTGTTCGTACACTTTCCGAACAAAGTATTTCGACCCTGTTCTTGCCTGGGTTCACGAAATCCTTGTTGGGATAATTCTTGAAGAACAATCTGCTTCTGGCAATAGAGAACAGATCAGGAATGTAGAGAAAAAGTATGATTTTCGTATATCAGAAATCTGAGGCCAAATGACTCCTTATATAGGAGTTTTTCCAAACAATGCAACTCTTGGCGATGAACCATCGTAACCGTTGGTTATCAGAACGGTTGGGAGTAGTTATTTTTCTAACCTTTCCCAAGAGCGGTTAGGAGTAGTTATTATTTTGAATTGTTAACCGCCTCTTATTCATAACCCATGGAGTTTAAACAAAAAAAAACTCCAACAATCCCCCAGCCAGGGGCGCTGCCCCTTGGAACCCCGCACCGTAATCGCGGTCAATTATGCGTTGGCTCAACAAGCGTGCACTCCGCACTACCCTAACTCGTTTCCAAAACTTAACGCGTAATCGCATTGGCCTATAGTAAATCACATTACTACTAAAATCCATTGATGACACTAAAATCACCAACAATTAATAATATGATTGTAAAGTAATTTGAGATTTTAAAATTATCTTGATCATTATTTTATGCAAGGTATGTGTTAAGACTCGATCTTGGTCAATTAAGTTGTCCCTTTCATCGTTTGATATAATTAAGCCGAGAGATATACATAAAAATGATACACATTTGGTGATTTAAAATATACCAATAATTCATTCATTTCTTTTGTAATAAGTAAACAATGGACCTTATTGAAAATAATTAAAATCCGTATCATGTTGTAATGATGTAATCTTTTTGATTGTGCGCCAGCATGCCACAAAGGTGCTTGTGTCAATCTAATATCACGCGCAGCAGAAAAATTCAGAATAATGGTCATTATTAATCATATGGCAAAAGAGTTTTACATCACTAAAACACAAGATATGAAAGACAAAAAAGAATATAAAGAAAAGAAAAGAACTCGATCAACTACAAGTCTTCTCAATGTGCGTACGTGGTTCGTCCAGCAGCTATCAGTTATGAGTGGAATGTTTGTTGCATGTGAAGCTAATTAATTAATATATATTAAGTTCATAAACTTGAGTTCAGGACTTGAGGTTGAGTTGAGTGCTAGCTTTTGCCTTTTATTTGTCCAAAAATCCTATCTCAAGATAATTTTGCTCGAGTTTGAAAGAAGTTTTAATGAAGATATCTTTGCTAATCATCTTTAAAATTTGAAAAAATAATAAAGAATTTGAAAATAATTATTTTTATTTATTTGACAATTTAAAGCTTCATATACATGAAAATTGTCTAGACAAAACTAATTTTATAACTCAAGAGAATTTTTTTCAACAGACATTATAGTTAAGCTGTTACTGATCGTCCAAAATAAAAGTCCAATTACATATATTCTATTTATCTAATTAAATAATAATTTTCAAATTTGATACATTTAATAGTTCGAAAATTTATTTTAATCAATTATAGATAAATAGTTTAATAGATTATTTGAATACTCTAATTATAAAATGAGAGAAGATTATTTGAATAAAATAAATGTAAGAAATTCAACATGCTTAATTATTTGAAATAACTCAAATTAACTCTAGGAAATAACTATTTATTTTCAATTAAAAAATTCTCTAAAAATTTTGCAAACACAAGTGATTAATTTTCTTCAAAATATTTTAACATGGAAAAATGTCGTTATAAATTATTGTTTAAGTTATCGAATTATCTAATTAACTCATCAAATTATTAATTATCATATGAAATTATCTTGTTAGAGAATAAACACTTATCGTTTATTGAATTTTCTTAATTTATTATTAATTAAATTATCTTGTTAGAGAATAAACACTTATCGCTTAACCAACCTTCATTTTTATTAATTACATTTTGTTGGAGTTTAGTATACAGATTTATTTGCAACTTTTAACATATATTTACATTTTTCTTTCTCATATGTCAGCCAATTATAGTTTCTATTTATATCCTTAATTACATGATTCTTGATGCCTTGTGCTAGCTTGAGAAGTAAAAATAAGCTCTGATATGTTGGATACTTTAGTTTTAGAGTCATGGTGAGAGTCCTTGTTATGGTGCCCTCATTCAGAAAGTCCTAAGAATCTTCCTATCAACCCAAGTTGTGAGAAATATGTTTTCTATATATAAACCTTAAGTATGTTGTTAGAACAAATATTATACAATTATTAAATGTAATAATATTAATTCAAAGTATAAGTTACATTTCTTAACCAATAAATTAAAAAGCTTTATGTGGATTATTTTCATGAAAAATGGCTTCCACTTATTAAAGTTTCTCATTAATTTTTATTTCTTCCATTCCTCTATTTGAGTAGAAGTTGCCTAGCTACTTTTTTCCAATTGGTAAGTAATTTATTCCTTGAAATCTGATTGAGTTTTATGTGAATTACAAATATGATTCTTCCAATCTATGACTTGAATTGAGTTAAGCCTGACTGTAATAGACGGACACAAAAAAAAAATCATTAACAATAGTAAGTGACACCTAGTAGTGGAATTTCATTTCAAGTGGCTCCCACCCACCGAACTTTGGTGCATCTTTGTAAGACAATAATCATGAAGCTCATCTGATAAGCTTTCACTTTATTCAACAAAGGTTTGACTTTAATCAAGAGAGCTTTCAAAACTTGTACATTATAAGGTTTTGATATCTTTAAAAGGAAAGGAAGTACTAGCTTCCCGCCAAAGAAAGAACAACACAAACCGTATAAGCATCCTCATATTTGGAACCCACGAGCTACAAGTGAAAGAAAAGAATAATACTTTTCTCATTTGTTGAAACTACACAATTATGATGAGACAATGATAGAAGCCTCAAACATCATATTTCTATTTCTGTTTTGTTACTCATTTAAAAATTCAACCATTTTTTATTTTATTTTAACACCTTGCACCACATTTTTTTTAATCCTTGTTCTGTTAAGAAAATATTATAGCAGCAACATAGATGGACCTGGAATTGGGACTCAAAATCACTAAAACTAGAGATGACATTGCTTCCATCTCTGAGTATCGCTTAGCAAAAGCAGGACCTATCTTTCAATCTAGAGAAACAAACACTATGTTCATCCTCTCTGCTCATCTTAAAGGTCAGTTTTCATTACCGAATACCACTTAAATTAATTTCTTATTTTTTTTCTATCTTATGTGCTGCTGTCAATAGCTGTCCATAGTAGACATGCGTTTCTGCATAACGCATAGATTTCTGAGTTTGTGTAACAGTTTTTGTCTTTTGGGTGCATCACTGTTGTATTTATTCAGACCCCTTCGTATTTGATATGATTGAATAATATGAAAATTTCCATCCCTAAGAGTCTTCTTGTCACATTTTTACATAATTGATTTATTCTTTAAGTAGAGACCCCAAAGCTCTCTCTATGAGTATTTAATGTAGATGCATAGCATAATTAGGACTCAAACTTGAAAAGTAGGAGCAACACAAAAAGAGTTTGCCGTCTATATTAGTTTTGAGCAAAATTGAGAGGATAACAATGGTCTAGTATATAACTTATGTATTTGTCTGTCTTTTTCTTGCTTTCTTTTTCTATTTTTTCTTCCGTCTTTTATCATTTATGTAATATATTATGGTAAGTATCTATGCAAATACAGGTTATAAGAGGAATAAAATTAACATCAAGATTAGTGAAGATGGTAGTAAGATATCAATTAGTGGAGAGAAGCCTGTTCAGAATATTTTGATGATGGGATGGTTAATGCATAGGAAAGAGGTTGATGTTGCAGGGTTCAATAAGGTTTTCAAAATTCCTGATGGGGTGAAATTGGACGGGATCAAAGCAAAGTATGATGAGGAGGAATGGACATTGAATATTTTCATGCCAAAATTGGTTAGAGGAATTTGTGGGGTTAGGATTGAAGAGATCAAGGAAGAATCAGAAAGAGGGAAATCAGAACTAGAGAAAAGTGAAGCTGATCAAATTCTTGGTAGTGTTGGAGAGACAAGCCAAAAAGGATCTAAAGAGTCTAACTCTAAAGTTCAGGCAATGGAGGACAGTGAGAGTTTCTTGGAGAAGAAGGAAGGAGGAGTATCTGACAAGATGCTTGATGATGCCAATATGGAAATAATTAAGGAGAAAATACAGAACGAGGTAGAAGAGTCTAAGTTGGGAACTGAAGAAGGAAATGGAGAAAGTTCTGGACAGAAAGGTGAAATGGAAGGATATGAAGGAATGAAGGCAACAGAATTAGAGCAAAATGTTGTTGGAGGCACCTCACAGAATATTGGAGACACAAGCCAAAAGGAAATAGAAGAATCTAAGTTGAGGATTGAGGATGGGGGGGTACATGGCATGGGGGGAGAGGTTGGAAAGACAGCTTATGATGCAGTGAAAACATCAGAAAAGGAGAACAGTGTAGGTGAAGGTATGGCACATAATATTGGAGATACAAGTCATGATAAAGAGTTTGAGGTTCAAGAAATGGAGGACAATGGATGTTTTGTAGAGAAGGAAAAAGTGGTATCTGAACAGATGCTTGACGATGCCAATGGAAACAAAATTGGAAAGATGATCCAGAAACAAATAGAAGAATCCAAGTCAGGAATTAAGGATGGAGATGGAGAAAGTGTGAAAGAAAAGAAAGGGAAAGCAGGATACAAAGGAATGAAGACATCAGAAATAGAGCAAAATATTGGTGCACATGTCACACAAAACATTGGAGATACCAACCAAGGAGTATCTAAAGAGTCTGATATTGAACAAATGGGGGAAGCTAAAAGGACTGCTGCGAAGATTGAGAGAGAGGAGTCTGGAGAGTTGCGTGTTGAGGTCAATATGTCTACAGAGGGAGAGACACTTGAAGAGTCAAAACAAACACAATTTGGAGAAGAACCTAAGCCTGAAACTGAGGATAGACTAAAAGAAAGTGTGAAAGAAAGTAGTATGGAACTAATGAAGGCACCAAAACTTGATAGCCAAGAATTCAAGAAGTCTAAGATTCAACAAAAGGAGAAAACTAAAAGCATAGAAGAAAATATGGATGGAAGGGAAACTGGAAGTATGTCTGTTGAAGCCAGTAAGGATAGTCAAAAATGCATATTTGGAGATAGCATGAAAAAGGATATCAAAAAGCCTAAGATTGAAAATAAGGATGGAGATCAAAAACATAATGGGGAAAAGGCTGGAAAAGAACAATTTGATTCAATGACAATAAGGGAAGAGTTTCCTAAGCAGTTACCAGAAGCTACTGTCGAGGAAAACAAAGGATTGAGTGCTTCAAAAATGCAAGAAACTGAAAATGTCAAAGAAGCGATGTTCAAAAGAAAATCGAAAGAGATTGATTCTTTTGTGGATAAGAATGAAGGTGAAGAACCCAGAAAGATACACATGGAAGCCAAAAAAGACTTGATAAAAGATGTTAAAGAGATTAAATATGTTGTGGATAATAGTGCAGATGAAGAATGCAAAAGAATGCATATCGAAGCAAAGAAAGACTTAACAAAAGAGACAACTCAAGAAGGCGAAGATCTCAAAGAACCAATGGTCAAAACAGAAGGGAAAGAGATTGACTATTTTTTGGATGAGAATGAAGGTGAAGAACCCAGAAGGATGCATATGAGAGAAAAGAAGGACTTAATAACAGAGACAATGCAAGATAGTGAAGATGTCAAAGAAGAAATGGTCAAAAGAAATGACAAAGAGAATGAAAATTTTGTAGAAAATGGTGAAGGTGAAGAACCAAAAAGGATGCATATGGAAGTAAAGAAGGACTTAAAAAAAGAGACAGTGCAAAAAAGGGAAGGTGCGAAAGATATAATGGTCAAAAGAAAAGATAAAGAGATTGATAATTTTGAGGATAAAGGTGAAGGTGAAGAACCCAAAAGGATGCATATGGAAGCAAATAAGGACTTGGCAAAAGAAATTATGCAAAAAGGTGAAGATGTCAAAGAATTAACAGTGAAAAGAAAAGATAAAGAGATTGATAATTTTGTAGATAAGGGTGAAGGTGAAAAACCCAAAAGGATTCTTATGGAAACAAAGAACTTAACAAAAGAGACAATGCAAGAAAGTGAAGATGTCAAAGAAGAAATAGCCAAAAGTAAAGACAAAGGTGAAGAACCCAAAAGGATGGATGTGGAAGCAAAGAATGACCTTACCATAGAGACAATGAAAAAAACTAAAGATGTCTCGGAAGTAATGGTCAAAAGAAAAGACAAAGAGATTAAGAATTTTGCAGATAAAAGTGAAGGTCAAGAACCCAAAAGAATGCATATGGAAGCAAAGGAGCACTTAACAAAAGAGACAATGCAAGAAAATAAAGATGTCAAAGAAGCAATGTTCAAAGAAAAAGGCAAAGAGACTGAACATTTTGTTGTTAAGGGTGAAGGAGAAGAACCCAAAAGGATGCGTATGGAAGCAAAGAAGGACTTAACAACAAAAACAATGCAAGAAAGAGAATATGTTAAAGAAGCAATGGGCAAAAGAAAATGTGAAGAAGAGATTGACTATTTTTTGAATGAGGGTGAAGGTGAAGAACCCAACAGGATGCATATGGATGCAAAGGACATAACAACAGAGATAATGCAAGAAAATGAAGATATCAAAGAAGCAACCATTAAAAGAAAAGGCAAAGAGACTGAACATTTTGTGGGTCAGGGTGAAGGTAAAGAACCTAAAAGGATTCATACGGAAGCAAAAAAAGACTTTACAAAAAAGACAATGCAAGAAGTTGATGATAGTGAAGCAATGGTCAAAAGAAAAGGCAAAGAAATTGATTATTTTGTGAATAAGAGGGAAGGTGAAGAACTCAAAAGGACGCATATGGAAGCAAAGAAAGACACAGCAAAAGAAACAATGCAAGAGGAAATTGAAAAGATTAAGAATGGAATTAAGGATAGTGATCAACAAAATGTACTAGAGAAAACTAGCAAAGGAAAATTTGAAGTACCAACTGAAGAGTTGCCCAAGCTAATTGGGAGGCCAGATGGAAGTAGAGGACTTAAGGTTGCAAATATGGAAGAACAAAAAGAGATTATCAAAGAAGAAATGGCTGAAACCAAAAATTCAATGGAAAAAGGGAAAGGAGAAAAGTCCAACATTACTAAGAAAAACATAGCAACTAAGATCTTACAGAAGGAAACTGAGGAGTCCAACACTGAAAGAATGTCTAGAGATGGACCATATTTACCAAATAATATGGTCAAAGTGGTATTTGAAGTGTTGGGGACTTTCCAGGCAAAGCTTCCCAAGCAGGTGATGGAAGCAATTTCCCAAAATAAAAAGGAAAAAAATGAATATGTTATTGTGAAATTGAAAGGAGAGGGATCTATAAAGATGCATGTTGAACCAAATGATGCTTTTGATGAGGATGAAATTGAGGACATAAATCAGAAAGAAATCGGAAAGCCAAAACTCAAGTCTAGTGACAAAATGAGCGAGAAAGATGATGTTGATGTTGGGGTATTTGATGGAAGCAAAAGACCAAAGTTTCCAAAGATGGAGGAAACAAAAGATGTCAAAGAACACAGTGCAAAAATTGAGGAGTCAGTGAAGAAAGTAAATGATGACACATATGAGAAGATACAAGTTGAAGAAAAAAGGGGTATGGGAAAATACACTGCAGGGGAGTCTGCTCATACAGAAAGAGAAGGTTCTAAGATCCAAACAATGGAAAAAGATCAATATGGTTTACAAGAAAAAGAGAAATACACAATAGCTCAAAATGTTAAAGATGAAAAGCCAAGGATACTTGAAGAAAATATAAAAGTTGATGTTGAAAAGGTGGATAAGAAAGGATATCAAACAAAAGTTCTAGAAGAAGGGATGTTAAAAGGGGAACCCAAAGCAGAAGCAGTTCCTGAGATAAAAACGGAAAGGCCTAAGGTTGCAAAGAGTGAAGAAACTAAAGAGGCTTCCAAACTACCATTCAAAAGAGAGATAGGAAAAACAACTCAAAGTGTAGAAGATTGGAAGCCTAAAACGGGAGAAATAACTCCAGAGTTTGAAAAAGTTATTGAATTCAAACAGGCTGTAGAAAAAATGCATGAAAGTCACGACAGAGAACATCAAAGAGATTCAAAAGAAGTCACACCTAAAAAGGAGGTGAAAGCTCCAACAATAACTCCAAAGCAAGGAGTTGAAAAACCAAAGACGGAAAATGTGTCACCTATGCCTATGGCAATCCAAAGAAAAGAACCTCATGAACGATCATTGCCAAGCAAGGACTACAAGATTCCAAAGATAGAGGGAGTACAACAAGAAAAGGAGGGAAAAAGATTCAATCATGCACTAGAAGCATTCACTTTTAAAAAAGAAGAAAAAAAACTTGCCCAAGTTTCGGGTACACATTCAAAAGCAAAAGGTGAGATTGACGAGCCACAAGTAAATCAACTGTCATCTCCATCTATAGAAATGTGGAGCAAAGAGTCGCATGAATTAGAAAAGCATGGTATAAAAGAGGATGACTCAAAGGCTAAGAGTTTAGTGAATATGCAAGAAGGAAAAAAATCTATTCATTCCGCAGAGGGTACTACAACATCAGAAGTAGTTGCAGATGAAGCGGCTGAACCCTCAAAATTTTCAAGTTCATCTTCCACTCAACCATTTGAAGTTGAAGGCAAGGATAAGATAGATGCTAGTAGTGACGAAGAATGTCAAGTTTCAGACAGGGACTCAATAGATGGCCAAGAATCAACCAAAGGTGAAACAGACGAAGAAGTTGATCAAAGAGAAACACTTCTGCCAGAGTCCCCTGAAGATCAACAATGCATAAACAAAGATCAAGAAGAAAGCTATGAAACCCACGAAATTGAAGAAGAAAAGGCTTATGAGCAAGTAGATGAATTCGATCAAGAAGAATCCCAACTGTTAGAGGAGCAAAAAGAATGTGAAGAGGAAGCCACTGAAGGGAAGAAGAACGACCAAAAAGGATCAAAGAAACTGTTGGTTTCGATTATCATAGCCGGATCAGCCCTTCTTGCTTCTGGAATATTTCTCTTTATTCGGCAAAAAAGAGCCAGAAAAGGGTAAAAAAAATGTGTTCATTAATCTAGTTTTTCATTTTTAGCTATGAAGAAAATCTTATGCAGTGTGCCTGTTTTGCTTGCAGTGGTAAGTGATACTCAAAGTGAGCTGAAATTCACATTATTGATCACTTTTGAACTCAAGGAAATTGAATGGACAAGTGCATGAAGTGGGTTGTTCATTCTATACATAGCAACATCTTTGTTCTTTTGGTAAGCACAATGGTAGGCATGACTTGGATCTTCTCATGTTTCAGGCTATGAAAAAGAAAAATATATTGGCACGACTAATTATCAACCTTACGCAATTAATAGTGGTTCATATATTGCCAATTAATTTTTTTTTCTTCGTTCCTGTAATTGATAACTATTTTTATGTTGGCAACATATTAATTCATAGTACTGATCATTTTAAAAATCCTGGCAATGGAATTTTATCAGGAATTTTGCTTCCGTGCAAGAGTGAGGAGGATGTGTTCTCTTTTGATGAAGGAGCTGTTCGTGCCCAAATGGAGGCTTGTACCTGGTAACTATTTTGTTCCACAAATTTATTTGTACTTACTAGTGTCTTGTCTGTTTTGGGGATATTTTTTTAATCCTTTAAAAACCATTTCTGGTGCATCAAAATTTACTTTTGATAATAATAATTATATTCTTTCGTTTTGTATGATCTGATAGAGCTCTATATAGCCTATCCAATATCCATGTGCATCAGCATTAGGCTTTGTGTCTATGCAAACATAAATGTTGAGTCATCACTCATTTGGGCCACCTGGTGTTTTCACAGCTTAAAGCAACATATTGCTTTGAAGCATGTATGCTTATTATGTGTTGTAAATCTATGGTTAGATTTATGGTCTTATCTTTACTGCATTTGTCCTGTAGGTGGTAAAGATAATGGTACTATAGTGGTGTAAAGAAGAACGCACTTGATGATCTTTTCATCTTTTGAATCTTTTATTACTTGTTTAGTGAAATGAAATATGAATGTCTGATGATGCATCTGGATTAATATATATTTTTTCATAGGCTATTAATCTGTTTATGCGCGTGTTCAGAAAACAAGAAGTGGTGATGAATTACTGGCTGGAATAGCATTTGGTCTATATGCTGCTTCTATGCTCAACCGGACTTTCATTGTGATGTATCATGTATGTGAATAAATTACTCGAATTATTTTGTAAAATTAGGTGAAATCAGTTTTCTGTTAACATCAATATTTTTTTTACCATATTAGTGATAGTTAGGCTCTTCTATTACTGCCATCAATATCTTTTTATTACTCTTTAAATTTTTCTTTTTCTTTTCTTTTCGAAGGAAACTGTACTGCTGGAAATTTGTTGTTCCATATTGTTCATTGACTTCATTCTACATCTTGTTTCGTGTTAAATAGAAGGAATGAGAGGTCATACATTGTTATGTATGCCATAATTGAACTTCAAAACATTGCAATTACAGCAAATTCAATACTAGACCCCCTGATAGTGATACATGCCATCGTTCTTTGGACATTATTAGATTCCGACATCCTTGAAGTTGGAAATGGAAGCATGAGGACGTACGGAAGAATATCGTGCACCTACTTCAGCAAAACAAATGTCAAATTTCTCAAGCACAGCTTCTTGATAGAAACGTACTGTGGCAGGTGTGGACAAGTCCTCGCAGTAGTTATTTTTTTATCAACAAACATTAATTATTAGTTTGTTGATTATTATTAGGCGGAGGAATCGAACACACAACTTTTTTCTCCTCTTTCATTTTTTCTTTAAGCACCCAATCAACCTTATATCTCCATCAAGTCCTCTCAGTAATAACATGGTATAGCAATAGCCTTATGGAATAGAAATTTATCAAATGCAACAATATTGGGGAGGATTAGTTAATCATAAACAGAGGCTGTATTGGAAACAGGATACTTGGCTTTTGTTGAATTTGGAGCTTCATTGCTATCTGCATGCAAATGCAATGGATGGTCCTAATGAAATGAAAGTAAAGTACCTTAGCTAGTTAGCTACTACATCGGAAGTAGATGGTCAAATGTATCAGTGTTTATGAAGTGGATCTTGTACTTGTGAGGGTCGGTTTGCTATGCCTATTATATATTAAGATTGTACTAGAACCAGAACATGGTCATAACCAACTAACCACACTACCTGTAATAGATATATTAGCAATTCAGATCCTGAATAAGCACCGTTTATACTTATATTAACTTGTTCATAATTTAATATAGGCTTTCAATGCAATAATGACAAAAGTGAGAGTTATTAAAAATATCAGTGATGTACAAGATTAAGAATTATTGAAGCTATTAAATAAAAGCTGAGATACCATAAAAATGGTGTGGGATTGCCATGTGACACGATCTGATGGAGGCTTGGAGCTACATGAGTATTTTTAAAATTAATTTGTATGTCATCTAACATCACGCATGTCAAAATTTAATAAAATATATTGACAATATAAAACAGTTTACATTTTAATATTAAAATTAATGACATTTTAAATACTTTTTTAAAAGTTACTTGAAAGTAAAAAAAAATCACACTGATTATAGATTAAATTCGCGGAGTGATTTATTGAACATTTATATTTTATCAGTTTTACGACATTACTTACTGGTGAAAATTTTAGAGACCACCACAATATGTGGCAGAAGTGTGATGTTTACCTGAAAACACGAATTCCAATGGCACTACCAAAGAAGATACTATTGACTATTGAGTATTGACTTGATGAAGAAGTCATACGTTGACCAGATCCAAGAACAAATTTTGTATGAGTCATCTCAAGAAAATCAATCCCATTTTTACTTTTTTACATTTTCTCCTTTCCTTTTTTTACTTTTTTAATCAATCCTATTTTTTTTTTCTTTTTTCCTATCTGAATCATCTTCTTACTAATCTAATCATCTATTTACTCTTATAAAATATATTTTTATTCGTAAAAGTCGAGTTGTTAACCTCTTTATTCAATCACTTTTAGGACATAAGTCGTGGGAAAAAAATTGTGGAGAGTTAAGGCCACAACATTTGGCAGAACAACAATTGTGATTTTACGTTACCTACCTGAAAGGACAAATCCCAATAGCGCAACAAAAGAATATACTATTGACTTGTGATGAATAAGTCACACCTTGACCAGATCCCAGAAATAATAACGTCATCTAAGTTAGCAAAGAAATTCAATTCTAGATGATGTTTGACCAAGTCAATGTTAAAGCACTTTTATTAGCTTTGACTGGAAACTCAATCTCTTTACAGTTTCATCGAACTCAGTCTCGTGACACATTCATCTCTAACACAACCCTGCGCAGTTGCAGTCACATCTAATAATAATAATTATAAAATAGCGAATCATCCAGGGAACAAAAATACAAAATAAGACAAATAAATACTTGAACTATTTATTAGTATATTATTAGTAAATTGGCTTCAGGGACTTTTATTTTGTTTAGTAATTGAGTTTGATGAAGCATTTCTACTAAAACTTTTAGTCCAAAATGCAGCACCAGAATCCTTATTTGAACCTATTTTCTCAACTAAAATTGTGTTGCTAATACTTCATCAGCGATAATTTGATTAACCTGGGTGAAAATTAAACAAGCCCTTTAGAACACACTACTATGACCAAATACATTTGCAAGCATTGTTCCAAATTACAGATAACATCATCTGATGCATTTGTAATATATTACATTTATAATAGTGTCTATCTGCATCGCCTACCAATTGCAGAGTGCTTATTATTAATAATAGTAACAACACAGCCGATATTAGAACATTTATAATCGGGACAGCATCAAATCACAACATCAGTTTGTTCTATTTTTCTTTAGGACCACATATTTGAAACATTTTATCATTCCAAACATTACTACCTCAACAAACCCCCAAACACTCACCTTTATCGCTTTGTGAACTCAAATGCCATCTACCATTTCATACTATTCTCCTCTATGTGAGCTCTTTGTTTCTCATCAAATTTCACGTTTACCTGCATTTTGTATGCTTGGTTGCTGTTTATTGGGTTACTGAAATTGAAGATCTAAAAATATATCTGGATTCGCATTTCACACATTCACACAATCAGTGAATCAGAATTGTTAGATGAAAATAGGACAATTCATATTTATCTTAGTAAATTAGACTTGAAACAGTTCTAATTGGCTAAAACACATTCGAAATTTGAATCATTTGATCTTCACCTAGCATTTCTGTTTCGCTAACAATATAAGTACGTGAAATCGCTGACTGCAACAAATTTGAATCTTCTAAACAGAAGTGGATAGATAGACATGTCATAACAACATCTCAAGTCAAGTAGATTCAATTTGAGGGAACAAACTCAACACACCTCATTTTTCATTTACAATAAATTCAATAGATTGTTTGAACAAAGACAAACTTCTTATGCATAGAGTTACAGCTTTCACTGTTTGGGTTATTATAATTACAATAATAGAATTTGTTTACAACTTATGTAAACAACTAAACTACGTACCCCATTGTCGGAAGGCTCCACGCTATACGCAGGTAAGGAGGAGAGATATTGTACGCAGTCTTACTCTTGTATATGTAAAGAGACTGTTTCCGGATTGAACCCATGACCAACAAGTCACCAAGACACAACTTTATCGTTGTAACAGGACTCGCAGCAACCACCAGTTTGCAAGTACAGGCCTTGCTACAATGATTGCAATCTGAAGGGAAAGGCTGCAATCGCAGCAACCTCAGGTTTGCAAGTACAGGATCTACTTAAGGAAAATGTATTGAATTACACATACTTGCGATCAAAATCAACTACAACGAGGATGCAGCAAAACACTGAGAAAACTGATTATACAATAAGCCACATCACAACACAAAAAAGAGAAAAAGAAAACATAGACCACAAAGGTCTACTTCAAATATCCTAAACTCTATACATTATTTTGTGCTTCAGACTTCATAGATACAAGAATCCTCCCCTTTAAATATCATACTATTATCTTGTTCCTCAATTCAAATAACCATATTATCTTATCACTCCTTGGTTATCCTCCTAGGCATCTTTTGGTCATTCACAAATTTCACTTATCTAAGAAAGCAAAATCAGGCTAGGATCTCAAATGGAAAATGTTAAGCATCAACAAACAAACAATAGTTTTTTTTTTTTTTACCCTCTATCATGAGAGTCAAGCCCCTCGGTTCTGCCACGCACAATTCTATGGAACACCTCCCTCACTTGGCGTTCAAGAGGGTCCAATCCATCTTTCAAGGCTTCACAAACCTTTGAAACATCTTGCACTCTCTGCCTGACCTCTTCTCCCTTCTCCTCACTCAAAGGAAACTGCACAGAATCAGCCAAATCATTGATCACCCTAGCACACTTCTCAATCTGGTGAATCTCCTTCAGCAAGCCACAGGTGTTCTTTCTCTCCCTCTTCTTGGACTCCTCCACAATCCGGTCGTGCAGCGCCACCACCGGAGCCGCCCACGGGAACTGTCTTGGCAGCGAGAAATGGAGCCCCAGCCCGCGGTCCTGGCAGGGAATCGCGGCCACAAGGGCCCACATCACAAACACGAGAACACAACTCATTGAATAAATAGGCAATGCAAGGCCATTAGTGGCAACAATATCGTTAGCCTTAGGAGGGGACAAGTTGTTCCCAAGTGCTTGAAGCTGCCTAGCAGCAGACCAATTCCTTGACACACTCCAAGAAAGTGACCTAAAATGACCAAAGGAATTATTGTGGTGATGATCCTTTGAAGCATTGTTTCTACCAAATGACCTGTTCCTATGTGCTATAGAGCCGCTGGAGCTGGAGTCCTTGTCATCAAGCATCCCAATGGCCAAATCGACCAGCGCCTTCTTGGCGCGGCGAAATTGGCCTTCACCAATGCGCCTCTTTTGATCCAAAGCGCAGAGAACAATCTCCAACAGCTTCTGCCACTGCCTAATCTGTTCAACCCCATCACGGATTGCGTTGCACACATCAAGCGCCTTCACACTACGCTCGAAAAACTCGCCCACCATACGATCCAAGGGAGGGTGCTTCATCACCTGAGCCCTGTGGTTGTGGAGAATCACCCTGAACTCCTCTTGGCAACACAGGAACGAATCTAGCAGCTTCCTAACCCATGAAAGAGAGAGCAATTCACCACTTTCAGCCAAAGATAGCTCCAGGAATCGCTCTGTCACATGCTTCTGAAACAAATCAAGCTCTTGCTCCATGCTTGAACCCTCCATGGAGTGAACCTGAACCCCACGAAGATTCAGAACAGAACCTTGAAATTCTGCTGTAGTACGCATTGTTCTCACACAAAGGTTTTAAATTGCAGTTGTGGTTTCGTCACGATCCTTTGATATTACAGCGGATGCAGTCACAATTGAAGTTGTGGTAACTCCCAAAATCACGTTCACAGACCCAGTTGTGAAAACTGAAAATTGAACCCAAAAGTTTGGGACTTTCTCTCCAAATTGGAAGCTTGTGTTAGAGACCCATTCCCAGAATTTGGAATTGAACTTCCCAGGAATGAAAAAATCCACTTCAAAAGGGGAAAGTGCAGAGCTTCGAATTGGGGAAACCCAGAAACGAAATCCGAATTGGGTTGGGATCCAATTGGGAATTGGATAGTTGATTGAGAATGTGGGAAAAAGTTAGAAACTTGAGAAAGGAATGAGACAAGACTCAAGAGGGAGTGAGGGGAAGAAGAGAGGAAATGGGGTTTGTGAGGAATGGAACTCTGGAAGAGAGGCTATATATATTGGGGATAATTGGAATTTGGACCGCGTTGTAGGGTTGTAGCCTTGTAGGAAAATGAAAAAAAGAAAAAGGGAAAAAGCTTAAAATAAAATATGTGTTAAAAAGTTATTTCCATGGGGGAAGTGAAAAATCGGTTAACTTTGATCCTTGGTGGTTAGTGAAAATTAAGGTACGCTTCGAGACTCACCTTCACACGGTGGCAAGAGCTAGTACAAAAAGAAAACTATACTCGGGGTGATTGATTCATTTGATTGGTTCAATTCAACATCCTCCAGAGTGTACTAACTGCTATGCTAACACCTTTCAAATGAAACTTTTGATCATTTTCTTAAGACCAAGAGCATATATATTTATTAACGTAGCTTATTTCTTTCTTTTTATTTTACCAAACGTAGCTTATTATTTCTACTCAATAGTATTACATTAGTTTTTTATTGTAATTTAAGATTGAGATATAAAAATAAAAATAAACATTATTATAAAATAAATAATATAAATGCTTTTTTTATTAAAATTGTCGTGTTCTAACTTTTTTTATTATGCATTTTCTTTATAATATAAATACATTATAAAATTATACTAAAAATTGATTACAATTATCATAAATATGATTTTTAAAATAATTATTATATAATATAATATAAACATAACCAATTTCCAATTTTTGTCAACTTGAAGATATAACCTTGAAATTCCATTTAATGATTTTATCTTCAGGTTTTTATTTTTATCTTATCGCACTTGGAGTCTTGGAGAGAGTACCTTTTTACATTGGAATTGTTGAATGAAACGATTGGCTTTTTATTTTTTAAAATTGTTTAACATTATCTTGAAGTACTTTTTGTACAATGGATCCACTTTTTCACAAGATTTGGTTGCTTGTATCAGTATTATTAGAGTAAGATTAACGGGGACCGGTATCATCCCATTGACATCGATTCTTATATAAAAAAAAAAGTTAGTAACACGAGGAGATCCCATTTCTTGCAGAAGAAACACTGCGTATGTGTAAGAAATTGAGAAAGAAAAATATTGAGAACTAGTGAAAGAAAAGTAATAGGATGATGCGTTTTCTTTATATATATATATATATATATATATATATATGTCTGTGTGTGTGTTGATAAAAAAATAATTATTAATGAAAAAAATAGTTAAAAGTTATTACGTTTGTTTATTGCTTGATGAGTTAATCAAATAAATTAATGGAAATGTGTTTATAATATTTCTTTTGTAAGAATTTCTTAATCAATGTCTATAGACATCTATTATTATTCTATTAAACTAAATAGATAATTATTTATATTAAATTTAAACTAAATACTCACTAAAAATCATTACTTTTAAAAACGTAAATAATTTTATTGTATAAATGATATATTATTAATTTAAATTTCTTATGTTAATGTAAATTGATTCGCTTTAAGATCTTGAGATTTGGAAATCATTTTTACTTTTTTTACAGTATTTTGGAGGGAAACTTATTAGATGCCTTATACTGGGAAAGTGGACGAGGAGAAAGGTAGTGAAATAGGAGATTTGCATTGTAAAAATTTAAATGAGTATACTCATAATAATTTAAGTCTTACAATTTAATTAATTAAACTGAATTAAAGAATGCAAAAATATTTTAAACTCCAATTATATATGATCTAAAAAGAAAAGGAAAATATAATTTAAAAATATTACGAAACAATTTTTTTATTACGTAGGTGATTACGTAACAAAAATCTTGGTATAAATTGATTCATATTTAAAAAAGAGAAGTTCCGATAAGATTCTTTACTTCATAATTGCGCGGTTCAAAAATCGCATTCATCTATTTAATTAAAAAAAGGGATCCACACACCATCATTAGGTAACGCCAAAACGTTTCTTGGTCAATAATCAAGTGTTATTTTCTATCCTTTTCTTTTTCGATGCATACCATGATTTTCTTTCCAATGATATCATATTCTCAATTCTTTACATGAACATTATAGTATAAAATATTTATTAATTTTGTTGAAGATAAATTTAAGCAGGAGAACCTATATATTAATCATTTTTACTTTTCAGTGTGGAGGTTCTCGTTTCATTTATAATACTCAATAAGTAAAAAGGATATAAAGAAAAGAAAGTTGACAGAAAAATATATATAAAAAATGAGGTAGATGTAGTATTATATTCACTTTAAAAAAATATTTATGCAAATAAGTAAAAGATTTTTTTTTTATGTAAAACAAAGTTAAAAAATGCTGCATATTCATGTCCTTATATAAGATAACAAATTACATCATATACTTATCATAAAAAATATATTAAATTAAATAAATAACAAATATTCCCAGAACACTAAGATAACAAATTATATCATATCTTTACCATAAAATAATTAAATTAAATTAAACAAATAATAAATATTCTTAATATGAAATATTTATTGATTTTAATATTGACTAATTTTACTGAAAATTTTAATTGAGTATTTTTAATAAACTCTTTTTTTTAACATGAAATTCAAATTCTTGATTCCACTCAATGACATGACACATTGTTAACATATATTTTTTATTGATAAATATTAGTTGGTAAGATTTGAACTCTAAAATTTCTCAGCCTTCTTTTTCTATTCATTGTTTTCTAATTAATGAACCAATCTTATATAAACACATTGTTAGAACACTGATATTTATAACACTTGATTCTTTCGTTAGAATATAAAAAACAAAACAGCATGTTAAATAATAGTATAGTAATATTATAAAGATGAAAGAAAAAAATAGAAAAAAGTCACCAACCAAAGATGATAGGTGAGATTCCATTATTAACATACTGTGTGCACATTGCAGGCAAGAATCTCAGAAACTAAAGTAGAATTGTGGTGTGGATGAGCATAGAGAAGGAAATTGTGATGAAATGTGAGTCGTTGAATTGTGAAGAGAGGCACTGTAGTTGTCTCACGTGATGGTGGCAAAATGGGGCATTTGTGTTGAGAAGTTGGGGAACTAGGGTGCATGGCTCACCACGTGGAGGAGTGGGTCACGTGGTTAAATGTCACAGTCCGGTGAGTGAATACAATAGTGCGTGGTAGGGCTTAGTCACAGTCTACGTTGGCGCGTGCCAAGGACGACTCGGTCTCTCGTTCTAGTTCTAGAAAAAGAATACGAAGCGGAACGACGATGACGTGTGATGTTCTTATTCCTTGATGACGAAGTTATTGTCCTTCACAAATGTCACGTCAATTGTCATGGCATGTAACACTGGTCTTATTTTTATTACTATTAAGATAAAACAGTGAATGCATTTTGTGTTGCAAACTGTTTTCTTACCATGAGACCAAAATATCTCTTTGGCTTACTACATCTCTTACTGCACTAGTCGACCATTTTTTTTGTGTGGATTTATACACTTTTCAATACGAATAGTACGCATAAAAAAGAGTAAATAATATTTGGATTTTTTAGGGTAAATTTTTTATATTTTTTAGTGCTATTTAAAATATTTTAAGTTTATGTTTGATAAAATTACTTATAATTAGTTATTGAAATAAATGAAAAATATAAATGATATTTGATTCATAAGAATTGAAGACAATATTAAAGAGTTTAATACACTCATACATCTAATTTAACTAAGTAAATTAAATTTCTTTGAAATAAAATGACATATTTAAAAGGAATAATAAAAATTTGAATAAATATTTAAAGATAAAAAATAAAGTATAAAAAATTAAAAATTAAAATTAATCTTTTTAAAATGTTAGTATCTACATATTTTAAAAAAATTATTTATCGAAACAAATTTATAATTAATAAAAAAAATCAAAACTAACTAAAGTAACTTCTCAAATACAACATACGTCGTTATCTTACTTTTGTTTTGATGCGAATATCATTGTATTAAATCTATACGTTTCTTTTTATTATTATTTATTTTAATTTTTGAATGAACAGTATGTTTGGAACTCATGTGATGGATACGGTAGTTGCTTTGTCAGCTAAACCTTTTTAAAATATATTAAACTTTTTCTAATTTATATATTTTCAGCATTATATAATTCCAATTTATTGCATATGCACACTACGTACAATTGGTTTTGATCTAGACCCTCTAAAATCAGATGTGATCCACAAATTTATTTCTCCATTAAGCTATTTGTCCTCTTCAGATACTCAAATTGTTATAAGAAAATGTTTCAGGCAATAATTATGAAGTATTATATCTTAAAAACAATGTTTTATGTGGTGATGAAGAAAACACGATGTATAAATAATCATCTAATAATTTATTCAGACCAATTACTTAACCAGATACCGGTTTGCCAATCCAATTGTCCCAGCTGAACCGATTCACTAATTGATAAGTAATTAATGTATGCCGATCAAGAAAATGAAAACTAGAGAACACAGATATTTCGTTATCTATGAATCATTAAATTTATATAATTCTCTTCTCTGAAAGAGACTCTGACTTGTACAGCTTCAACCAAGCTTTAACTGATGATGATTGTCATGCATCTTATCTTCATAATCATTTGTGCTGGAGAAAGTGAAAAGATAACTAAAAAAACCATAGAATTAATTGATATAAAATGGACAATATATAACCCCACAAATACAATTATTTATTAGATGGAGAAATAAATTCTAGAAGTAGAAGAGAATCTAAACAAAATTATTCGGAAAAGACTTGTTTGTTTTATTCTCCTTTGCTTAATAAGAAAATCAACATTGAGATTATTAAATAATTACACCTACACATGTGCTGGATTGCTCTTCCCTCAAGTTATGAAAATGGTAAACTACTTGGTTCTTGTTATTGTCTGTGCCATTTTTTCTTAAAATCTGCAACCAATTCACTCTTGGGCTGTGTAATTTTGAGTGAGTGATTTTTTCTATATATTCGTACGTGTTTTCTAAAAGTAACAAAATAATAGTTAAAAAATAGCACAAAATATAGATAAAACTTGTGTGTAGTATTAGCATATTTAGAATCTTTTAGTATTATTTTTCAATTAAAATTGAAATTTTAGTTTAATAACTACAAATTAAAAATGACAAAGATTATTAAAATGTCTAATATTAGTATAAAAAAATAACGCATGTTTAAAATGTGGCATTTAATTTTTTTTTTCTTACAAATAATGAAACAGTATTTCATTAATAGTAAGTGAGAAAATGGGATATGCTAAGATCTATTTGACTACAATAGTGTCAAAACTTTTAGAGCAAAAGTATTTACTTAATAAATCCATATTCAAATAAGTTACAAGAAAAATATTTTAAGGCTACTAATTTTTTAAATTTTGATTACGTATTTTAACAGATACACCTCTCAGTTCTCAAGGATATATGACAAATTTGATTCACTGGCTTACGTAAGAAACTCATCCCATTCTAGAACACAAAATCTCAGGACCCCAAAGTTAGTATCCTTACATAGAGAAAAGCAAATGTGGCTGGCAAATGAGAATTTGACTTTATAGACTAACATCCACATGTTCTCTTTTAGTACTTTCTATGGTTTAAAAAGGAAGGGAAAAATTGAATTTGGCACCCCAAAATTCAATATCTTCTTAGAAACTAGAGTTGTTTGATAACATGCATGATTACATATGTCATTAGATACTGATGATCCACCATCAAACATTATCCTTCAAATTAAACACAAGCGTAGATGTGATGTAGATGTGATTAACCATCAAACAATTTGGTATGAAATTTTAAATCAATTATTTGATGGTACGGTTCAACCATATGGTACTGTCATCTTTATCCACACGTAGTTCAGAGGAAGACCTCAATTTCTAGAGCAATAATGAATATATTTTTGAGGTAGATGTATGGGTAGAAAGAATAGAGAGAAAAAGTGATAAATAAGAGTATAACAGAAAATAAATTGAGAGAAAAATGAGGTGAAAGCAAATCGGAAGAAAAAGTGTATATTATTAAGTATTTTTCAAATTTTTGTGCACATTTTTAAACAAAATAACTTAAGCATGCTGAACAATGGATAACAAACGAATGAAAGAGTTTTTCTGTTTTAGGAGGATTCGTTTGTTTGCATGTTTTTCAAGAACAATTTTTTTTAATTAAAGATTAAGATTAAAAATTAGAAATGATCAGATATTTTTAACAGACAAAAATTCTAAAAATAGACTAGCTCAAATTTAAATTTTTTGGAAGAGTTAAAATGGGTACTTTTGTTAAAAAAATCTAAAATATATATATATATATATATATATATTATAAAATGTCATTTATGCTTTATTTGAAACACGCGAATAGTATCTCATTTGTTCCTTTTTGCATTCTTCTAAAAAGAGAAAAAAAAAAACAGAAAATAAAGCATGAGACTCATTAATATTACGATCCCTCTGATTTTGGATGAAATTGAAAGAAAAGGTTATTTATATAATTAACTTAAAAAGACTAAACTATTCTAACTTCTGCATACTTCCATTTTCTATTAGAAATATTTTTATTATTTTGAATACATTTTTTCTTTTATTTTCTACGTTACTAAACAAGAGAAATAAATAGTTTCAACTTTTTTTTTTCATTTTCCTTCATACCAAATCATATAATTTTTTTCTTTTTTTTCCCTTCAATTTTTTCCCTTAACCATAACATATCTCTAATTATAAAATGTCTCCACGGTCGTACGTGACTTTTCAAGTGAAAATAGCTTCTTCTAGAAGAGTATTTGTTTATTACAAATATGGAAAAGAGAAGAAAAAAAATAGCATGTCTGAGAAATGTATATGCAACTTATTACGTGTGCGTCTGTACCTATGCACGATCATATTTGCAGAGGAAAAATAATTGTATTTTGTACATGTTGAATTTCAAATACACCTTTATACAATTTATATTTCAACTCTCTCAAAAAAATAATTTATATTTAAACTTATCAATATATCGAGCAATAATTGTTTTTGAAATGGACTTGTTCGTTTCCCATGTGTGTAGATGAGGTCAAACTTTTACTTAGCTCAGTCCAATTGCACCGCACAAAAGAAGTTCTCTTTGAAAAGACAATGCTGTCCTCATCATATACAATTGCGCTAGCCTTCTGTACGATGATGTAAAACCAAAGTAGTCATTGTCTTTATTATTGAGGTTATGACAGAACCATATCGTTCATGTTGGGACTCAATTTCGTACAAAATTTCCGAAATGGAGGTTTAAAATATTAAATTAGTTCATTTATACGAATAAAGCTTGACAATTTGAAGCTCTATTCATTTATCTCAAGTTTGCATAATTTAGTATTTGGGTGAGACAAAGAACGCCCCTTTTTAGATTTGGATCATATCATCACGTAACTAACATAATAATATCATCTAAAGATAAATCATAGAAGATTAATAAAACTAGCATAAATAGTAGTAGTAATATTTTTTATTTATTTACTGTACTAATAAATTTTCCTATAACTAGTGTGCCTTTTGTTTTTGTATTATGACAAAAAATAACATAGAATCTCAATCTGATGGTTTCTTATCATTTTTATTTTATTTTGCGTTATGAGTCCCATGTATGAACTACCATAAAAAAACACTAATTAAAATGATGAGTTTCATGATAGATGTACATGCACCTAAATAAGGAGGATGGAGAGAACAAAAACATAACCCTCAGACTCAAATCCAAAATAGTTAAAGTCGGTGGTAATTTTTTGGATGTTAGCTTCATAAATTTTTTATTTATTTAATGCACTTTCTGGCCATAAGATGAAGTGGGGGCGGTGCCGGGATAAGGTGATATTTGATTAGTCTATAGTGTAGTTTTATTTATTTATTAGGGTTTTAATAGGTAGTTGGTTAGGTGCTTTACCAAAAGAGGGTCTAAATAAGGACCATTCTCTTGCTTGTTCCCTACACAGAATAACTAATACCTAGTCATCCCTATAGTTCCCCAACAAGAGAGCATGGTTAAATTTATGATCCTTATGGCAGCAAGCTCCTTGACCATGACCCTTTGAGAGATTCCCGGCGTTGAACCACTCAACTTGGGACCACACAAGCACTCAAATTGGTCACAGACTTCAATTTGCACTTCAGTATCTTAAATTTCTTAGCTTAACTTTACATTTTCGCTTATCAATTAGCTTTCTAGTACTGGTATGTTATAGCTCAAGTATAATAATACTCATAAAGAGAAAAATAACAATTATTTTTAGTCAATGTGAGACTTGAATTTTTTCCAATATCTCAAAAGTTAACTCATAGATAAAAATTGTTTCCCACTGATACCATTTTAAAATGTGAATTTGGACCTAACTCAATCCTAAAAGCTAGTTTATGGAATAAGAATTATCCTCCACTTATATATTCTATATTCACCTTATCTCTAACCAACCTAAGATTTGAATTTTTTTCCAATACTCACCGACCATGTCAAGTCCAGAATAATGTAAAGCTTCTTTTCCAAAGGATTCAAAGCATGGGAGACAATAAAGATGTATTGAGAGAGAGTCTCCATGATACGCGGTAACATTATCAACATCATGATATAAAAGTTTGACAAGATACTAAAAGTTTAAAGAAGTACAAATATATAAGGGAAAGCTAAAAAAAGCTAAGAATCTTAAAAGTACTATCTGCTTATTGAATGATCATATGCTCATGTTCAGTGCCATATAGTGCAATAACGGCCTTCTTTGTAAACCATACAATTAGCCTTGATATTTCAATAATTAATTTGTCAAAATAGGAACTTAAAATGAGCATCACAAAATCAATACACTGCACAAAAATAATGCATTCCGTAATCTTAAGTCACATTCTGTGGTTAGAAATGCATTATAACATGTACTGCATATGAAGTTTAATCACACTAAATCCACCACTTTTCTTTTTCCCTTCAAACATGAAACTCAACCATGGTTACATAAATTGAGGTGACAATTTTCTACAAAGATGGGAAAATTACTGGACAGACACCACTTTATCAAATTGCACTTGCAACATCAGCTATAAATATGCTGCCTGAATCACACCATCCAGCCAAAACATCTTTGTTGGAGCACTGAGATGTAACATACAATAGTATAAGTAATATCTCACATAAGTAAACGACAGTAAGTGTTTAAAGATAAGATAGAGAAAAAGCTCCAGAAGAAGAAAATAGAATCTAGCCTACATTATTTATGTGCTTGGCAGAACTACAAAGGTGAAACTCAACCAAGATGGAAAGGATAAGTAAAAAACAGCCATATTCTAGACATCATGCATGTTTACATCCATTGCTAATTTTCACTCCCGTCTTTCAATTTACCATTTTACCCTCATTTTCACTCGTAACACTTCAATTATATAACAATTCTACCAAGGTTTAACCCTCTCATTTAACAGAGAAGGGTGCTCATGCAAAAAGATTCAAGCTACGTCCCCTACTGTCAGATCCACCCTTACTATCATTTATATCTCAGTAAAAAATTGGCTAAATCATTAATTTGGTCTCTCTATTTATTTAATTAGATTAATTTGGTTCCTTAATTTTCAAAATTGATGCAATGTTGCCCTCTCTATTCAATTGCAGGAAACCGCGTTAGCTTCTTGTATACGTGGAACGATAAAGAAAAATGACACGTATCAATCACCCATAGAATACCTTTGTTAGAAATTTTACGAGGTGCTGATGAAAAGGGTAACATTGCATCAATTTTGAAAAAATACGGACCAAATTAAACTAATTAGAGGGACTAAATTAGTAATTTAGTCTAAAAAAATTTAAGTTAAGAAAGAACCACAATCTTTGAGGAATCTCCATTTTTTAATGATTCAACAAAAGAATGTCTCAGTATGAAACCCAACATGGCATTTGTTAAGCACAGATGTAGAAATTTTACTATCTACGCACACATATCTTAAGATGTTCCAAGCTAATATTTGTCTTAGACATAATCTTGAATAGCTTATAGTAGTATAAGACGTGGGTTTACCACCATGTGGTGGTTGTTCTGTGCTTTAGTTTGATTGCATGGACATTCAGTTTTTCTCATCTAATATATAATACCATCAATGACCAACTCTCCTAAAGTTTTTAAGTCATTAGGTGCAGACACGAGCTCTATGAAGCACCTATTCATACAAGAGCCATTTGTTTTAAGTGTTGACAATGCATGGGCTCCTGAATGGAATTAGTAAGGAACTGAGGATTGAACTCCTGAATACTTAATTACATTGGCTTTGATGATATCATGTCAAAGAACAACAAAGCATTCAGGAATCAGGAGAGTTGTTTATTGACATGATATCAAAGCCAAGTGAGAGCATTCAGGAGTTTGATTAATTCCATTCATCTAAGAAAAAGACTTCAATATCATGTCAACGAACAGCTATCCTTAAAAAATAAAAAGACATAAGAATTGGTTTTATAGTTAAGTATTATTTGAGTTGATTTTTAATCTGAAATAAAAATAACTGTGTGGTTGGTGATGGCCATACACAAATAATATACGTGATGCTAGAAGTTCAAAAAATATAAACACTAAGCTGTAGAAATATACCCTTATCAATGCATGGGAAGTAATTGCACAAATTAAGTTACAAAAAAAGAAGATAGAGTAAATTTCATTTGAATGGAAAAGTGTTAAAATAATTTTGAAAATATTATGTGAAAGCAGATCCCAAAGCAACATTTAGATTTCAGTTAGAAACCACAGTTGACTGAAGTGACAAAATCATAAATAGGCTATCTACAGACCTTACTAAAGCCAAGCCAATTTGAGTCTCCTCTAAATGAAAATATTTTGTTGTTCTCTTTCCATTGTCCACAAAAGACCTGCATTGGTTACTCCATATTGAAGAGCATTATGAGCATCTGCATGGATATGAACTAAAAATATAATCTAAAATATGGTTTTGTTAAGGAATAAAAAAAAAAAGCATTCATTACTCATCTTAATTACTTAAGAAAGTATTGATCTTTTTTTTTTTAATTTAAGGTATTAAATACTTGTATTTTTGATTTTAGAAATTTCTATTTTTTTTATTCCTTAGCATGTTCCCTAAAGGACACATTAACAAAACCCATTCAGAAAATGCTCACTTGGAGAGATGGTATGTGATTTCTGCTCCAAGTAGTCTAATACAATTGATACAGTACATGCAAAATGTTCACTTTCATTTTTGCTATGCCATGTCTGAAGCCTCTGGCTCTAGTAATACATCTGAAGCCCAGTGAAAAAATCCATACTTAACCAGTTGGAGTACATAAAAATATAGTATCCAAATGCAAAATTTACCCTCTAAAGGCCACTACTTAAAAATGCTTTTAAGATAAGCTAATCCAAACAAGTTCTAGCATGTCCAAGTACAAGATAAAACATATGGAGTCCAAGTTGGCCATTGGTGCAAATCTAGGTTATATAGGACTACTTGGACATACAGAACTCATTGCCCTGTCATATATAACCCTCATAGTTGACCTTGATGCAAATTTGTACTTTGATATACAGGTCTCTAGTCTCAATTTACTGTCAATCAGTCTTTCCCATAATTTTATGATGCAGCTTATGAGATGGATCCCTCAATAGTTCACACATTTTGCACTCATCGTTCATTTTCTTAATTGACAATAGTAGTTATACATTGGTTAAGAGATGAAAAGAATTACCTCATAATCAACCCCTTGAATATAGATACAGTCAGGGTCAATTGTTGAGAAAGCCAGTCCTGTTATCTGCAGTACTAATAAAAACAATTAGAGTAATCTATGGCAGCAATAATACAGCAAGTAACACATGAAAACATTAGTCTTATCCCACCAAGTGAGGTAAACTATATGAATCACACAAGATTTTGGTTATTTTCTCTGTTCCTCTACAAATATGAATAAGTAAGAAATAAGATGGAAACACGGAAGCATTTTTGTAATTATTTGTAAAAATATAGATAATGAAAGTAAAAAACATTTTCTCAAGCCTAATAGACCCTTAGTATTTCATTTCCTTTTCTAGTAGATAGAAGAAAATCTAGAGCTCAAATGATGTGAAAAAGAATAAGACATTGATTAACTAGCAATTTGCATTGGATAACATCATCTATTTTAATTAATCCGAACTTGAAATTGACTACCCTATGTCATAGAACAATTTTGAGTACACGATTGAAGTAGAGAAAAGAGAAGCATAATTTGGTGTAAAATGTGTTTCAACTACACAGGAAACTGAATATACAGTAATATGAAAACAAATACATAAATTACACTAATTCATGATTTAGTTGACTATTGTGTATCCTATGAAGCTAAACATAAAGGGGGTAATAAATGTGGCCAATACACAGAATGAATGAATTCAAAGGTGCATGCACATCATTTGATATATTATCTGACTTGAACTTGTTATATCTAAAATTAAGATGATAATTTGTCTTAGAAAAAAATTAAATACACAAATTGAAGAATCAGATTAGTTTAGTAAATCGAATAGCTACTTATAAAAATCCTGCAAAATCAAGCCTACGATATTCATTCAGAAACATTCTTTGAAAGTGGTAAACAAAATTGTTAAGAGAGATTGAGGCAAAGTACATTGTTAAACTGACCTCATATTTTGAACAGTGCACCAATCTAGACAATGTCGACCATCTATATCAAAATGTATTACGGACTAAGATTAACAAGGGCAATGTAAAAAGTAAAAAAAAAGGAACAGTTGTCATAACTTCTATACAATATTTATGTTGGTTAAATGTTACTGACACAGTCACAGACTATAATCACATGCCAATTTATTGTTAGTTTTGTTCTGAAATCAAAACAGCAGCTAACCTGCGAGGATCATAAATAGTCACAGTACGATCAGCTCCACCCACAGCAACATTACCATTGGAAGAACTGCAAACAGCATAGAAGATATCGCCAGGGATGCCACAAATCCGATGTATACAACCACCATTTTCTTTCATTCTCAAGTCCCACATTGTCAGCTGCAATTATATTAACAGGTGATGCTCTAAAATATATACAAAATTATAAATGTGAAGCATAAGGCAGAACTCATTATAAACCATGAAGCACAAACATTGACACAGGGAAACAGATATAGTAAAAAGGAGCGGCCCACCAAGTGGGGTCTAGGGAGGGTAGATACATGCAGTCTTACCCCCACAGACAAAGATGTTATTTCCAAGATTTGAACTCGTGACCTCCAAGTCACAAAGCAACAATCTTACCATTGAGTCAAGGCTCGCTTTGAAAGACTGAGACACTATTCTAAAAAATATAGAACACAGATATGTGTGTGCGCCTAAGTGTGCCAAAATAAAATGAAAAGGTTGAGTGAAATTCAGTTCTAAAAAAATATAGAACACTGTTATGTGTGTGCATCTGCATGTGCCAAAATAAAATGAAAAGGTTGAGTGAAATGAAAGTAGTACATGACTAAAGCACCCATGCCTTATTTTCTCCTTTGATTATTGAAAATTGCTTAAAAGTTTAAAACGGATCCAAACTCGGTTTTTTTTTCAAGTACTCAAGTCCGTGCCATTTCCCTTTGTGTCAACACTCAACACATGTCAGTTTGTCATGCCAAACATCTGTCTAATGTGTGAACATAACACCATAATGGGGTGTCCATTCCATGCTTTATAATTTGCAACAGAAAAAACAATGAATAAACCATTAATCAACAAATTTACCTGGCTTCCTTCCGTAATAGCTAAGGTAGGACTTTGATTTCCATTAACTCCATTTTGCAAGAAGTTTAACGAAGTAGGGTACCAAAGCCTGAAAGGAAAAATTAACTAAGAGAAATACTCAAAAAGAAATATGAACAGATAAAAACATTTGTCAGACAGTATTCCTTCGCATAGTTGTCAAAATCAAGATTGACATCTTGAAATAGATTACCATTTTGTTTGAGAAAATTCTTTGTATGTTGTCACTGAATCTGTTCAGAAAGTCCAAAGAGGAATTTGTAGTCAATATTTTGGTTGCAAGCTTGGTGCATATGCTCCAACTTGTGGGAGAGTGTTGAAAATAATGATAGTGAATAGCGTACCATTGGAAAGACTGAGTCATAGGAAATAGTTTAACTTTTTATTATTGTTCTTAATGTAAAATACATTTATTATTATTTTAAGCATATACATAGCAAGGATGCTTGTTGAGTATACAAACTCAAGCAATTCACAGAAACCTTCACTAAATCTTTTCCTGGCCTCTTCTCAAGTGTATATGTTTTAGAGGTGCATGTCATCAATATTACATCCATCACATGGAAGGAGTTAGAATAAGAATGAATGACAGAGAAGATACATATTTTACTTGCAGGGAATTAAACATGAAAACAGAGAATAAAAATCACTTACGGTCGTAATGAGCGAATGTGGATGTCTTGATCATAAATATCAATGCTTTTGCAAAAGCTACGAGCAACAGCTGTCTGGATAAAGGAACAACTTGACACAATTAGCAAAACCCATATACAGTTATGAAGTAGTCCCAAATCATTAAGTTGACAATGAAGTCCCTTAAGTAGAAAACACCAACCAACCTACTAATTTTTTAAGAAGCTTGCCAAATTAAAGTTCTGGTCACTGCCATGGCTTATATTCCTGTGCTATTGATTTTCTTATGACAATAGGACCAAAAATTTAAAAGTAGGATTTACTCTGTGCTTGTTTAATAATATCAACGGTGCATTATCAAGAGATTTAAACCAAAGTAAAGCAAAAAATCATTCTAGGTGTCTATACAGTTTTCTCACTGTAAAACTTCCCTTTTTTTGGAGTTCAAGAAGTACTTTAAGATTTTTCTAAAAAATATTCTGCATATGGAGCCACCAATAATGGTACAAAAAAGCTTACCATAGACCATTGATTTGGGCAAAAGCAGAGTCCTGACCAACTACCTTCCCCGATACCATTATCATGAGGCAATGCAGAATATGTTAGCTTGTCAACATCTGCAGATTAGCAGAAATGTGTCCAACTAAACCAAGTCAGTGACTCAGTGATAACAGTTAAAAGCTGAATATAAAATCTCAGAAGGGAAATGCAAACAGCCAAAATTAATTTGACAAATAGGTTTTGTCTGGTTCTATTGATATGAGATATGATCACTTCGTGAGTTGGGAGGTGTACTGTTGTCCTAAGAAGGAGGGAGGTATGGGTCTTGGCAGGTTGATTTCTAAGAACATTGTCTTTGGAATTTGGCAAGTATATGGCTATGGCGATTTGGTACACAAACTCATTTGGTCATTTCCATTGATCATTCATGTTTTCTTCAGATGTATTTTAATTTTTTAAGGATCTCTTGTCATTTCTTCAGATGTTAAATTTAATTCTCAATACAAGGAAAGCCAGAATGGTTAATGTAAAAGAGAAAAAAAATACCTTCACCAGACGCATCTAGTTTAGACACAATGAGATGTCCATATGAATCCACACTTCCCAACAATATATAGCCACAGCCTAAAAACATGGCAGGTTAAAATATAGAATTGCTATATCCATACAAATTTGGATGGAAGACACATTGTTGCAAAACAAAATATTAAAGAAATGATCATGATGCAAAAATCACATACTCTCCACCTCAGCAAGGGCAATACTCTGAATTTCTGAACGATGAGGGCATCGGTTGAGTAACAAAGAGGCAATAATCTACAATAGACCATAATATGCAAACTTACTAAATTGATAAGTAAGTAAACATAAGCAAAGATAAAGCAAGTATATTTTCTTTACAAGATTATACTATATACCTCCGCATGTTCAGGTATCAATAGGCTATCTTTTCCTTCGCTGACTGAAGATTCTCCCAGAGCAATCTACAGAGTAATAAAACCATAGTTAAGTAAAACGACCATTTGTAGGACTAAAAGTGGCCAATGAAAACTCAATAAACCAGCAAAGTGATACTTTTGAGTTGTACATCAGCACAACCAATTTTACTAATGTTTGTTTGGATAAGAAAATAACAAGTTAAAATAAATTAAATGCATCACATAAGTTAAAATTATCTTATGCATAAGTTCATATTAGCTTTTGAAGAAGTTAAATGAGAGAACTTCTATAAATTGGTTACTGCATAAGCTAATTTTCCTTGTACAAGATCACAAGTATCTTCATTGATCTTGTTCAAGCCGAGTAGAACCACTATGAACGACAAAACACTCTGAATATTTAAAGCAACTACTTGGCTTGAACTTGAGACCACTACTAGTTAAGCTGGAACAACCCATGTCCGTTAATCCATGCCCTCACCGGTGCATAAGCTAATTTTAACTTACAAAAGAAACTTATTCAATTTCACTATTTTATATTCTTCTATTGGATTGTAAGTGTTTATACAGAAGTCAATCTAAACATGGCCTAACTAACAAGCACCAAGAATTTTACTACTCCATCCCAAGTCTCTATTATAATTACAATCCACACCAAATGACTCACTTAAATGAATTTTAAAACATTATTTTTTCTGTTAATGGTTTCCTTTCCAGTGTCATTTTACCACTTAATATCACATATCCCATCAACTAAGTGGCATTTGGCCTCAAATGTCTAGAGCTGAGGAAAGAAAAAAAAAAAAAAAGTGTGCATACGTGAAGCTTATAAATGTGGGGACCGGAGGCTATGTAGACAAAACATGAACTTGGGTCCTCGCAAACCTGAGAAAAGGTTAGAGTGATTGATATTGAATAGCAGAAACAAAGTAAAGACTGAGAAGAAGAGATGATGATTATATGGATAGAAGAGAAGGGTACACGGAGAGCAAGACGTGTGCACTGAAGGCTTCCAGGAGAAGGGTCCTCAATCAGAGTGGAAGGAACCACTGCTTTCTTCAGACACTTCGCCTCCAACATCTCTCGATGGATGCTCTGTCTGTGTGCAACACTAACACTTGTTGTCTTTAGTTTCAGACTTGAGAGAGTAATGAATTCGGACGCCGCTTTTCCTTATTTGCTTTGTCTCTTAAAGCAAAATTTACATGGAAATTAAGCTTATATTACCAAATTAAATGAGGCAATATATATAAGGGGGAAAATGCTTAAATAACCTTTTAGTATCCCTAAATTAGACCTTTTTTATTTTTATACCTAAATTATCATTTTTTTTTCAATTTTAGTATCTCATTTTTATGTTTAATTTTATTACTCACCAATAGTCAGCTTTTATTAATTGATGACGTCAACAACGTGAACATTGTCTTTTCCGAGCAAGTGCCTTTGTAAAAATAAATTTTTGGCCACGGTCAAAATCAAGCAAAAATAAAGGTTAGCAATCATAATCAAAACATCTGTTTTATAATAAGTATCAAAGAAGTTATTTAAACCTAAATATAAAAAAAGTTATTTATGTATTTTTACTTTTGTTTTATTATTTTCATATTAGCTCATAAATTTGAATAAAAAATATATACACTCATGCTCTACGAAATTTTATGATTAACTCAAGTGTATTAATAAAATTTGATGGTCAAATCAAAACCAACTCAATCAATGAAATTTTTTTTTGTTTAGGATTATCTCCCTTAATACAACACTTCCATAATGGAAATGATAAAATATAAGCTAATTGTTATTATTTACTCATGAAGTTGTTTTCCTTGTGCATTTTTTTTTTACATTTACATAAAATTTTCTGTTAATTTGATTTATGCTTCGTTAATATAAATTTTTTAAATAAAGTTTGATTAAAACAAATTATAATTCTGACTCCGGGGTTACGTAGGATACTGGTGTTCGAAAGTTGAAAAATAGTCTTTGAAGTCATTTTTACCAAAGAACTTTCTTTCCATTCTAATTTAATTTATAAATCAAATTGTACTATTATCAAGATAGAGAAAATACAGAATTGAAGCGTTATTATTCCATGCCGAGGACACAAGTCTATCGTTTCTTCCCACAAACATCTCAATGATTACAAACGCAGAATATCTCCATAGAAACCGGAGTCAAACACGTAGTCGTGACCTGTCCCTACGTTACTCCTCTTTCTATATATGTTTAGGGAGAAAGAATCAACATTTGATCACAAGCAACCCTAGGCAGTAGGCATAACCCAGAATATTATTACACACTGAAATAACTGAAAATCTCAAATTTCACGTTTCCTATAATCAATGAAAAATAGGTGATGATATGCTAGGCCAATAATGACTGAACGGGAGGATTATCACCATCTGCACTCCAGCAGTGCCATCCAATCTAGCATAATCTGGTATCAACAGAATTATATAGTAGCATGCACCAGTAAAAGAATTCTAAAATGAAACTTCAGTCACTGAACACAACCAACAATAAACAAATCAACATAAAGAAACATTGAGGTACATAATTTAAAAACAACAAAGTAGAGGCGCAAGGATAAAATTTGGAAGGAAAAAGAGAATTTGAAGCCCTCAGATCTCATAGCTTAACACAATCATCTACAGCTTTTGTCATTGGTTTCATTCATAACCTTATTGCACCTTCTAGATTAGGGTGTTGTTAGCATTGTTTCACACACACACACATACACAGACACACACACAGAGGAAAAGAGATATATTGAGAGAGAGGGAGAGAAAGAAAGGTGCACTTCAGGTTATGATCGATACCATGTAGCTGCTCAACAATATATTTGTGCATCATTGGGCAAAATAACGAGCAATTTGCTTCAATTATCACAAAGATTCAGATATAATTTTGCAGTTGAAAACAAGGGGGAATGCATACAAGAGGCCCTACAAAAATAAAAGCAAAACAGATAGAATACAAGTAATACAACCAGAGGAAAACACAAATTGCTCAGAACATATCATGGCACATGAGAATGGCTTAACATTCATCATACATATGTAAAAAGAAAATAAAAAGCAATATGCAACACAGACAAGCATTAAGAAATTCCAAGGGAGCTCTCATTGCCCAACTATAAGAAAAAATTTGATTTTACATCGAAACTATTTAAGCCAGCGGTTAGAAACAAAACAAACAAGAATCCAAAGCCCTCAGATCTCATAGCTTAATATTAAATCATATATAGCTTTTATCTCTGGTTCCATTCACAACTTTCCAGCACCTTTCCAAGAAACAACACAAGCACAACACTTAGATGAACAAACACAAAGAGAGAAAGGGATAACAGAGAGAGACAGAGAGGGAGGGAGAGAGAGAGAGAGAGAGGAGAGGAGACGGAGAGATACATAACAGGCTATGAACAAAACCATGAAGCCATTCAATAGTATATTTGTACATCACTGGGCATAATGGCAAAACACTTTGCCCCAACAATCATTATCAAATCTATTTAAAGATGAAATTTCTTCTTAATCGTGATTTTGAGAAACCAATTTAAAGTAGTAAAAAGGGTTAAGAGATAAAAGAGCTCCTAGATAAACAAATGCATCTGGGAGCACATCACACGAAAGGCTTAATATTTCAGAACCAAACAAAGTGTTAATAGAAACCACATCAAAGACTGATCCAGATGTTAATAAAAAAACCATTTACTTCCACATATCAATCAGAAAACAATTCCCAAAACACAATAAAAAAAGACAGCAAATAAACTAAACAGAAAAAAATAAACAAATGGCAAAACTAGTTGATAGAAAATTAGAGATTCTTAATCAACAGCAACAAACAACACATTAGGGTTCGAAGGGAATGCAACAATATGCAACACCAGGAACCAATGAATTTACCAATAAGTCCCTCTTTTATGTTGTGGGTAGTCAGACATAGCTTTCTAGGCTGTGCATTTCCATCAAAAGTGCAGTTAAAACTGCTTAGAGCCCGGTGCATATCATCACCATTCACTAAACATGAGAACAATCAACCAAGCCAACAATAAACAAATCAACATAAAAAAGGAAAAAAATTGAAGTTCAGAATTCAAAGACAAGAAAATAGAAAGCCCTCAGATCTCATAGCTTAAAATGAAATCATCTACAGCTTTTGCCACTGGTTTCATTCATAACCTTCACGCACCATGCAATTGAAAGTGGGATGCTAGCATTCCTTGACACACACACACACACACACAAGAAGATAGAGAGAGAGAGAGAGAGGGAGAGATGCAGATCGGGTTATGAACGAAACCATGTAGCTGCTCAACAATATAATTGTGCATCATTGGGCAAAATACAAGCAATTTGTTTTAATTATTAAATACTAAACTTCATTTTACAGAGAATAATTTCTTTCAGATATAAGATCTACTCCGTTGAAATTAAATAAAATAAAAAAGAATCGAACATATGCAAGTTGCTAAGAACATTTGAAGGATGCAACATACAGAAAAATCCGCATCAAACAGAAAACAAGGTTCAACACATAGAAGAATAGAAAAAAGAACTAAACAGATAAGAAGAAATGGCGTTAGGGTTTGACCTGGTTTGGTAAGAGGTAAGCATATATAGTGTATTTCAGTGGAAACCAATGAACTCACCGATGGGCTATTATCTTTGGGCCGATCAAGTAGCCTAAGATCTTTACTTATTGTTATAAATAATTAATTAATTAAATATAAACTATTAAACCAAACTTGAATAATAAAAATTAAAAGATACATGCACATAATTCTTTTAAATATTCATATAATTTGAATAAGAAAAATTAAAAGATACACGCAAATAATTCTTTTAAATATTCATATAATAATCACTAACTTAATCCTGACAAATATTTACGTTTTTATAATTCTTGAATACGTTTATTTTTTTCATTATTTACTCATATCGTCGTGCTTTTATATTGGAATCTTTAATTGTATCTTAAAAGATATTGGTTTCTATAATTTACATTAATATTCTGTATTTAGCATTTAGGTGGGACTTTATAAGACTTTATAAAAATTAAACAATTTTTTCTACTGAAAAAAATAAGCACAGTTAATGCCTTAAATAAAACCTTTACACGCTTGTAAATTAATGATACGACACCAGCATAAAGCCAGAAACAACCTGAAGATTATGTTCACCATAGCAACTTCCTCAACTGCCCACATCCAAAATTAAGAATAGTGAATTCTCCAATAGTATTCATCTATTAATCCCGTTAACATTTATATATATATATATATATATATATATATATATATATATATATATAAGAGAAATACATGTGAGAAAGTTAAATAGTCTTACGATAATTCAAACAAAGATTTTTCCTTTTCTTTTCAAAAACTTTTAAAAATTATTTTATAAAACAGATTATTCCTTTAAAAAGTTAGAAAGATTATGAGATATTTAATTATCCAAAATTATAGTTAATTCATGCCGAGAGCATAACTCTTAACTGTTGCTTCCCACTATTCCTCATAGGCTCATACACTCACTACAAAGGCAAGAAAATACAAACTAAAATGCAAAGATCAATGTACAATTTACTTATTTTTTCGAAGAAACGAAGTTTGCTCACAGAAACCCAGAATAGTACACTGAATAAACATATCCTTTGGGATTTTAGCAACAAAACCCAAAGGCTACATGTAATTCCTGGAATCAATGGAAAATAGGCGATGATTTGTTTGGCTACTAAGTACTACACAGGATTATCACCGTCAGCAGTACAAAAGTGTCTTCTAATCCAGCATAATCTGTTATCAACAAATTAAGTAAAATGGCAGTAGCATGTAACTTCAATTGCTAAGCACACGTTAAAAGATTAGCAAATGCCCATAGTCAGTAAGTCATAACACACTAATGGAAAAGCTACAATTTACCATTAGAGCCTATTCCACAACTACAGAAAAGTAAGCAACCCGTCACAAAGCTGATGAAAAAATGTAAAAAGAATGTGAGCAACACATTTTCTAATATTTTATTCTCAAGGCCAAATCATGGGACACAGCAAATACAAATGAGACTAACACATTTAGTTGGGACCCGCATTAATTTTACCAAATAGGAAAGTGAGAAATAAAGGGTATTAACTATTAACAAATATGTTGCTAACATTTTTCAAAATGGAAACTATGATAACAATTCATATTGTTGTTGCTAGTAGAAATATAATGAGTTGAGAAATCAGAGTAAAACACCCACAATCAATTCTTTGCAAGTAGTATTTGAACTAATCAGTGAATCAACTTATACTGCCATAAGAAAATTGCTGAGCCCTCAGATCTCATAGCTAAATATGAATGAAATCATCTGCAGCTATTGACACTGGTTTCTTTTACAGCCTTCTTGCACCATCTATATATACATACATATGCACAGAGAGAGAGAGAGAGAGATGCAATGCTACAGGTCCGGTTATAAAGAAAACCAGGTAGCCACTCACTCAATAGTCTATAAATCCATCATCATTGGGCAGCAACAGATAGCACAAAGGACAATTTACTGTAATTTTTTCCTATTTACACTTCAATGAGCAAAAATTGACCATCTATTTAAAGAAAAATGTGAAAATCACAACATTAGTTATTAAGCATTCATAAATTACATATTTAGAGCAAAACTCAACTGCACATAGCATTGTAATTTCCAAACAACACAATCCTAAACGGTGAATACAATATAGTTCAAGAGATTCTTTTATTCTAGGATTTCCAAATTTCCAATTATACGAGCAATAAAGGCTAGGGTTTCATAACCTTGTCCAATGCAATCCCACCTTAACAAATCAAAGCAAGCGTCATGGGGATAAGATCACAATAAAGAAACTGATCATTGGGCAGGATTTCAGACAAATAGCTCCAACTATCATTATCAATGCTTATTTTCAGATGAATTTTTTTCTGAGTCACGATTCTCAGAAATCAATTTAAAGTTGTGAACAAGGAAGGGCTATACTATACATAAATGAGCTCCTGAATAAAAAGACTCTTAAACGAATCTGAGAGCATCATGTCACACAAAGGACATAAAATTTAATCACAAAACAGATGCTAAAAGAAACCACACCAAAGACTAATTAAAACAAGAAAGCCCATTAGTACCATATCAATCAGAAAACAATTGCAAAAGACAACAAAGTGAGACAAAAACTTATAAAGGCAGCACAGTGGATAGAAGAAAATGAGAAAATTAGAGATTTTTAATCAACAGCAAAGAATAACAAATTTGGATTTGGAGGGAATTGCACAATATGCAATGAGAACCAATGAATTTACCAATCAGTCCCTCTTATTACGTTGCGGGTAGTCAGACATAGCTTTATAGACTGTGCATTTCCATAAAAAGTGCAGTTAAAAGTTAAAACTGCACAGAGCCCAGTGCAAGTATCATAATTCAATAAATATGAAGAAGAAAAAATCAGCAAAGCCATAAAATAAAAAGAAAAGAAAGATTGAAGTAGAGAACTTAAATACAACAAAATACAGAGCCCTCAGATCTCATAGCTTAATACAAAATCATCTACGGCTTTGGCCACTGGTTTCATTCACAACCATCATGCATCTTCCAGATGAGAAAAGTCTAGCTAGCATTGCTCACACACGCAAAGAAGAAGATATAGATAGATAGATAGATAGATATTATATATATATATATATATATAGAGAGAGAGAGAGAGAGATGCAGATGGAGTTATGAACGAAACCTGTTAAGCCGTTCAACAATATAATGAGCAATTTGCTACAACTATCACCATTAAACTTTATTTTCAGAGTAAATTTTTCTAATTCTAGCTTAAAATTTTTGCAGTTGAATACAAAGGGAAAATGCATATAAGAGTCCCTTCAATAAATAAATATAAAAAAAAAAACATGAAAATGAATAGAATACAAAGCAAATACAAGTTGCTCAAAACATGACACTACACAGAGGGCTAAACATTTAGATCGCACGCATTTGTCAAAAGAAAGAGAAACGCGATTACAATTCACCAAGGAATAACGAAGATATTGATGATAATGCAATAAGCAAAAAAAAAAGAAGCTCAAATTATACAATAATCAGTAAACAAGTATAAACACAAAGAAGAAGAGATAAGTAGATGAGCATAAAAATAAAAAGTGTGAATGGGAAAACGGAAGGGAAAATAGGGTTTGGGATTCGAATACTGCGAGTGCGAGGGGAAGAAAAAACTGCATTAGCCAATTGATCTGGTTTGGTGTGAATGTAAGCAACTGAGCATGTGGAAAAAGAAATAACTAAGGAATTTGCTGATTGGGATCTTTATTTTGCTAGCGTTGACTAAATACATTTAGTGTATTTGTTTCAGTGTTTTGTTGAATCTTTTTCATAGTTATATAGTTAATTTGATAAGTTAATGGTTTTATTTTTGTATTTCAGAATATCGTTAACCAACATGTTAACTAATTGATTATCGAATCAAATTTTATGCTTTTTTCTTATACCTGGCTGTGACAGTGTGACATAAGCATGAAAGGAGGAATTCGTCTTTTTATAAAAGGAGAAATTCGTCTTTTTATAACTTTAATAAGGATTAAAATTATTTATTTTGCTTTTTTTTCTCTTTAATATGTCTTTGGGCCGGTCAAATAGTTCTTGTGTGACTTATAAAAGAATAGATTACTTGCTACTTACACATCTATTGTTATTAAGTACACCCACATCCCTCTTTTTTATATTTTAATTACCCATTATATCATTTTTTTTCCTTAAAGGAATACACCCTTTAGAATTCCTTTTTTTTTCTTTAGAAAATTTATTTCTGAAATAGCATATATCTATTCCAACAATGTATTTTCAGGACTATACATGAATGATAATAAAAAATTGAAGTTGTTCTAAGTGGTGTAAAGTTCATATTTAACAATAATATTAATAGACTTAGTAAAAACGTCATCATTTATTAGGGCCGAACGCTTCATCACCTTGCAAAAGATTCCATGGTTTTTACTCTAGCATTTTTCTTTTAAAAAACATGCTGCTTTGTTTGTTTTGTTTACTTTTCTAAACTACTAACAAGTAACGGCTATAATTAGTATTATTAAAGCAAAAAAGTAAGTGATCAATGTTTCCCACTGTTACACGCCAAGTAGTACTTTAAAGTTTAAACGACTGGAAGTGCAAAGCACGTGTCCAAGCACAGTGTTCATAACAAATTCTTATTATGATTTTTTATTTTTTATAAAAATCAAAAAGGAAGGAGATAAGCATAAAAGATAGGTATAATAAGATAAAATAACTAAAACGAATAAACGTAATGGATACAGTAATAAATAATGTAATAAAAAAGTAAGATAAAAAAGAAGAGATAGAAAATAACAGCATATTTGGTTTCACATCAAGTCTAGGAAAATTCACTTAAAGTCTGGCATCAATATAAAAAGTACTTTGTGTAGTTTCAGATTTTCATGATATTTTATGATTCTGTGGAACTAAACATGTATTAAACGATGAAAAAGTCAATATAGGAGAAGGAAATTATCATGTTTGGAACATCGAAATTGTGATTATTAACTTAAAAAATTAAATAAAAATATGAAAAATCACCTCCAAACAAGCTAAACTATTTTTGCCGTAATTTATTTTTCATGTCCAAATAAAGGAACGATTTCAATATCATGCAAGAGAGTATTGACATTAGTGAGAGAGAAATAGAGAGAGAGATGGAGAGAAGAAATGAGTGCATATTATGCTTTTTCTCCTTGACTCCTCTAGCTGTAACTCCACTACCTTGTATACCACAACATACTTCTGACAAACAACTCTCCATCTTTTCTGACTTCAAACTGTGGTTGGGGGAAGCCCTTCATCATCTTCTTCTTCTTCTTCAAGGTTCCATAACCATGCGAGGCACCAAAATCTTGTGCACTCAGATCAAGTGCAACAAGAGGCACCATGAGTAGCACTCATATCGTTGGAAGCAGCAGTGCTCACTTCTCGTAAGTCTGTCATGTATCAACTATACCTTGATCTATCTGCCACCCCAATATATGTTTCACAACATATATATCATATTGTAAGTATATATAATTAGGTCACTGACTATAATTAATTACTACTATATTATAAATATATATTGGTGTAGCGAGTCTAGCTATAATTAACTTTTTAATGCGTTAAATTCTATGCTCCTTTCTAGCTCTCAAGTGTGTGTTCTTTGTTGCATATTCTTCAGCTTTATCTCTGATTTTTTATAATTGGAGAGGTCACTCTTCACCATAGAGTTTGAAACTGTTCTCATCTATATTAACAAAGAAAAAATAAAATATATTACAATTTCTTAAATAGATTTCATTATCCGAGAAATTAACCTTTAATTCAAAATATAAGAATAGTTAGAGTTGAAAAACAAAATCTATGCACAAGGGAGAAGCACAAGAAGAATTTCCATGATTATTGATTAGAAAGTTTGTTTGTAACTAAGATGATTTAGCTAGCATTAATTAATTTTCTTGGCCAAAATCCTCAAATTTGACATGGAACCAATCCATTCCAATTGGATAACTTATGTTATGTCTTAAGATTCTGAATAGTTGAGTTTGTCTTTTTATCTGGCCATGTGCTTTGCGTGAACCTCTTCCTGTGTTGTGTGGATTAGCGTATATATGTTGGGAAAATCTCGACAACTTTATGGTCTCGTGACCGAAAGCGATCCCAAGTTCCCAACCATTAAATATCTGTGAAGTAATTATGACCCCTTGGTCCCAATTCCACACACTCCACAAATAACTTGACAAATACTGGTTTTGTATGGTAACTTTCACTGTTGTTTTCTTACTCAGACAATTCTACTACAGGTCTCCCACAGTTTTTGTGTTTGTTGATTTTTTTTAAAAAATTTGACAACCTATAATTAAGGCCATAACATTTTTTTAATACTGTACTTATTATTGTTTTAACCTAATAATATATTATATGTTATTTTGGCACAAATTGTTTGCAGGTTAACCTGCTCTATATCTCTCTATCCCTGTTAATTGCCCTGGTTCTCTGTTATTTTGTGACAAGAAAAAGACTCCAATGTTGGGTGGTATAGTATCCGGCTACTTTTTTTTCTTAAAGTAGTCAACATTTACTTTAATTGCTAAAATTTTAAGCGTTACTCAATTTTATTTTTATATCTAGTTTCATATTTTTTTTCACTTTATTTTTCAACTCTATAAAATTTTATTTGTTTTAGTTTTTAATCCTAAAGAAAAAATATTATGAAAAATTAAATTAAATAAAATTTATAGTATTTTTTAGAGTCAATCAAATGAGATTTTTTTATGATTTTTTTACAATAAGATTTACTATATTTTTTATCCTTAATTTTGAATTTATGCTTTTAGTCTACAATCTAAATGTTGGCTCGTTAAAGTTTCTAAAGTTATCACTTTTAGTCTTTATTATTAAATAATAATATTAATTAATGACATAACAATGACTTTGAAATTCTATCTCTTGTCTTGTCATTAAGAAATATAACGCAAGAGTCATGTGTTATTTTTTTGGAGTAAAGTGTGTCCTTAATCTCTTTTATGCTTGTAACAGTTAGCTACAACAGACTACATCAATTAAAAGATTAAAAATATAATTTAGAAAAGAAAATTTGACATAATTTCTTGATGATATAACATGTTAGTGAGCTATCAACATCATTGTTAGTCATCAGTACTTAATGTTATCATATAACATGAACTAAAAGTGGTAATAAAAAGTTCTCACTTATTAGATTAGCAACTCAAAGCATAAATCTGAAGAAATTCAGACATGAAAAAACACAGTAAACCCTTTACAATATTGTGAAAAACATACAGATCTTAACAGATGTTGCTAGATTTTATTTATTTACTTTCATTTTAAAAACTACTTTTAAGTTAATGTTAATGGGTTTAAAAAATTAATTTATTTAATATAAACTTTCATGATATTTTTCCAAATCAACTAGTTAATACCACCACAAATTCCACACGATTGGCTGTGCTATGCGAACCAAGACCCACCATACCAAATCTGAAAGCAATTACCTACTGTTGCTACTAAAAGTGACCAACAAGATTAGTCTTCACTATGCATGATTCACTTCATCTTTGTTGGCATCACTTATTAGTGATTAGACTGTCCCATGCACAAAGCAGCCATAAATATAAACTAAGACCATTGTGAGTTGTGAACAACCAGTTTACTTATTGTTAACATGTAAGGTTTTAAATTGTCATCATAATTGCGGTTTCATTGCATTTTATGACATCGCAAGAAATTGCATATAAATGTGGTTGATATGAGAGCAATTATTGTCATAAACACTTCAAAAACTTTGATTTTCTAGCCAAAATCACGATTACAAATTATTCACTAATATTTTATTAACATTTTTTTATTAATTTGTAAATCTATATTTTAAGGTAAGTAGATTTAGAGAAAAATAAATGAGCATATTTCCAAAACAGAGGAACATAAGTTCCACCAAACTAACTTTATATTTAAACCACTTTTTAGCAAATTTACTTAAATAAAACTGATATTCTAATTATCTTTTATTATACATAAGAAATAATCTAATTTTTGTAGCTATCCCGTTAAATGATTAAATCGGGGTTAGTCACAGTAAATCACATTTTCTTTCTTTTTCCAATATCACCTTTTCTTGTTGAGGTATTAATATTTTAAAATAAACTTTTACATCAACCAGCAATAGAAACCAAGTTCAACGAATTGGCCCACATAATCTAACAAAATGGATTTACTCCAACCTAGCTTTTTTCTGGGTCCAAATCCCAGCTTCCATCCACATCAAATTTATTTCAGCTCTTTTTTGTGCAAATCCTCATCCAAATTCTTACCTTCCACGGCTCCAATGTACATCAAAGTGTATAAAAGAGATTAATACCCAAACACTGTCATTTTACACATGCAACCAATCACATTCTTCTATTTTGGCACATCACATAATAGTGTTATACTAATAGTAGAAAGTTATGGGAAATAAGAATGAGCAAGTATATATATATATATATATATATATATATATTATATGATCCACAAAACGTAATTTGACGGGAGAACCAGCATGCTAACAGCAAAGGGGTGAAAGAAAATGAACGCTTGATGTTATTGGAATGATAATATAGAAGAAAGTTTTATGAAAATAAAAGAGAAAGAAGGGCCTATAAGAAAAAAAGAAGATACAAGAATAAGAAGATGATGGAGGAAAATTTTATGAAAGATAAAAGAAGAAGATTAAAGAAAATTATACATGAGATAAAAGAGAAGCGAAAAAGAATAAAAAGATAAGAGAGGCTATGGTTTATTTATAAGATCAATATTATAATTAACATTTAGAAAGTTTCATTCTATCGTTTGCACCCTAATTGGAGAGGAAGAAAAATAAGAATAAGTAATAGAACAAAATAGATTTGGTCTCATTTCCTTCCATTATCTTTGGCTTAAACCAAGCAATGAAAAATTTCTCCCATCCATTCCACCCTTTTAATTCCCTCCTCTTTCATCAATCCAACCACACCCTTAGGAGAAACTAGTGTTGACCAAAGGAAATAAATAAATTAAAAGGAGAAAGAAACTACTAAATAGGGTTCTGTTAGTTATCACAAAGAAGTGGCTCCTTTTCCTTTTCTTTTATCCCGTTGGTCCCATTTTTTGCGTCTTGTATTGTAACTTCAGTTGTAATGAAAAGGAATGTCATTGTCTTTTCATTCATTTTTCTTTTTATCCATCCCTTGGATCCTACTCCGTTTTCTCCCCCATTGCTATTTGTTTGTTCGTTTCCATTAATATTTCTACAGCTATAGTGAGTGTGAGAGCACTTTTAGCAATGAAAATTTTCATGACAAGACCCTAAAATAAAAATGGATGACAAATTTCTTATAAATAAATAACTTAGTTGTCATTACTAATGGTTTTAGTACAAAGTTAATTATTGATGAATTTGATAGCACAAAGCATTGTCCAATTCAGTTATCCAGAATGACTATTATAGTTCTTTATTTTTTTTAGTTTATTATTAATCATTATAAACCTTTTGGTGATTAAATTTAACATGTCAATTTTAAAAATACATTTAATCTTAATCTTTAGCCCCCTAAAAGATAGGCTAGTCCCACCCCTGCCTTTTCCATTCACAGAATGCTTTGTCCTATATATGGAACGAGAAACAAAATGAGAAATCAAATACACCACTATGTTATTGCTCCTCCTCCAAACATTGTGTAAAAGATCATCCATTATTGGCTAGCTGGATTATTTTAATTGTAGGATGGTTAATAATGAACTACTTATTATATATAAAAAAACAAAAATAAAAAATAGAATAAAATAACCATTTGTTAAAGTGGTTCGGCTCCGCGCAATCTATGACGCAAGATTTTGTGAGATTCTAAATAGCTTCAGCTCGATTCTAACTATATAGAGAGAATGGTGAAACATAAATAGATTTTCCTGGATCAACTCCTCGAATTATAATTTGAATTATCTAATCCAAACTTACCATGCAAGTTATGAATTTGTAAATAGATGCAGCATTTTTAAATTTTAATGAGAAATTTATATCCATGAATTAAAATAATGAAGTACGAAAACATACTAATATGTTTTTCGGTTCAGGAGAGCCTACCATAGGAAGAAGCCAATTACACTGCAGCCTGCAGGGAAGCAACACAGAGATAGTTTGCTGCAGAGAAGAAAAGGAAAAGCATATAAGAAAAATTACACTGAGCACAGGTTGTTCTGTCCTTTACAGTTACACTGTGGTGTACAATGACTCCATGCAGCTTCACCTCCCAGTGAATACATAAATGGAGATAGAATCCTATTGTCTTTGTACCATACCTCTCATTGTCACTATTCACAAGCCAGTTTTGTGTCAAAACTGGTCAAGCAAATGGCAAAAGCCTGAAATGCAGATAGGGGATATCTATAGTCCATAGTAAATATATCCTTGCCAACCTTGCCAAACTGAAGAATAATCTTGTCATGATCAGACTGCACTGGCTGCGATGACGGCGTAGGAGCACCGGCTGGAGGTGGCTGCGTCGCAGCAATCAGCTGGAAATTCTTGACGGAGGCAACAGTCACCCTTCCTCTAAAGTTGAGGCACCAACACTGCAGCTGCTCATGCCATCTTGGAGATTTGTTCTTGAGAACTAAAGGCCTATCCTTTCCCTGCTCCTCTTCGTTGCCCGCCACAAATATGTCTGAGAACCTGGAGCTGCTGAACTCGGTTGAGTTGTCGATTGATCTAGCGAAGGATATGCTCCGGAAGGAATCTTCAAGGGAGCGGGGAAGGAGCTCTGGCTGGCCCGGGACAGTGCATCCAGGCTCAAGGGCTGACATAGGGATCGAGTGCATGGTGCAGTTCATTCTGCGTGGGCCCCTAGTACCAAGGACATTTAACTCATAGGTGATCTGGGCGATATTGTAGCTGCCACTAGGGACCTTTGGAGAAACTTTTTTTGAATAGAACCTACGGCTTCGGCCTGGAGGAGAGAGCTGAGCATTGTTATAGGCAGGCTGTGTATCATAAATTATAAACTTGGTGCCGAGAAAATTTGACCTGAAATGAGGGGAGATTGATACAGAATAAGTTTATATTGCCAGAAAAATGCAGACAGTGATTTCTTGAACATTAATAGGGGGAAATAATGGTATTAGAAATTACAAACCATACACACATCCAGAAAAGTAAAAAGGAAAGACATGGATGAAAACTATTATCATTTCAGAATTAAACGAATAACAGACATTAGACATAATTGGAGAAAAGTTGAGAAATAACCAAGTACATTAATAAATACTTGAAAATCATTGATGTGTTTTCTAAGTGGAAATAGAACAAGAAAAATTTTCAATTACAGTAATTATAGACCATAGATGCAGTCAAGAGGCCTTAGAAAATAATAGCTTTTACTTGACATACCAAACTTTGTTAAAGTTATATGCTGCTGCTTAGTTCTAGTAACTTGTAAACAAAACACCAACTTAGACCTTCTGTTGGAGCTGCATATATGTTATATATTTTGAGATCATAGAGGAGATGCAGACATGACACAATTGGATAAATTTAAATATATATCAAAATATCAAGCTCATTGAAGGGTAATGTAATGTGGGAGCATAATTTTTTTTTTTTGGACCGGGGGGGGTGTTGTAGATTTTCATTTTCAAGAATAAACTTTTCAGAAAAAATATGTTAAAACATATAGTTCTCCACATCATTCAGAACAGATATCAGTAAAACCATGATTGATCACACAAAATGCATGGGTGAGAAACTAGAATCCAAAGGGACTATACCTCAGTTTTCCAATGTAAGTGCTATTAGATCTTGATATGTTATCTGCATCCATTGATATAATATACTCTGTGCATGTAGTTCTTCTGGTCCGTTTTGCAGAAAGAAGAAACTTTCCATTTTCAACTAGCAATGCTGCATGAACAGTCATGAATTCAGAACATGTCCCAGAGACAATGACAACTAAGTCCAAAAAAATTCTCAATGTACATTTATAGGCTATAGAAGGTAACAGCAATGCAGTTTGTTGGTTCAAAAAATAGACTGTGTTGTTTTGGTTGTCAACATAGTAAATAATTAAATCAATTCACTAAATATTAGAAGAAAAAAGAAGGTAATCTATTTATTGTTGAAGTGGGATAGAAAAAAGGATCACAAACTATTTGCTCATGATTCCTGGTTTCCAGTTAACCTCAACTGAACAAAGCTGACTCAAGCATGCACAACCAAATCATTTCCAAGCAAAGGAGTAAGCATCTTAATCAGCATGTAAACACTTATTATTGTCTTAATGTAGTTAAAAAGGAAGATAAAACAGCTTGTAAGCAGGAAGTAAGAAGTGGCTTAAACTTGCAATCCCATAGCTTGCTAATTTTAATAAATGAACAAAGTAAATACAACAAAGTAAATACAGAAGTAGGCCATAGCAAACAACTTGGCCATTGTAAAGTGTAGAAAACAATCTCTGGGTAGCTCAATTGTACAAACAATAATTGAGTCTAGATGAAATAGAATAAAAATTTATCACTATGACAAGGAAAGTCTTGGCAAGATCTAGTTTGTGGGGGCACAAAATCATATATTTTTAGTAGATTTGCATTTATCAACATTTACATTAATAAACTAATAATCTAGTGATCTTGTAATCTAGAATGATGTCACCAAAGTTTGCAGGATGAGCTAACCTTAGATTGAAAAACAGATTTGGTTGGTTCACAAATCCTGAATGAGAATAAAGTTTTCAAGCATAAGATAATACCATTGAGCTCTCCATTTTCCGAAAAGTACATGAAGGTCATGTGCTATTAAGTAAAATAACAAAATCAAGGGAGCACAAAATCTTCCACATTGAATGACAAATCAGATTAGGTAATTATGGAAATAAGTAAATAAGATCATACATTACATGCCATCAGCTATTAAATTACATAATAAATAAATTCAAATCAATCACGAAAAAGGAAACCAGATAAACTCATGTGGGTGTCAAAAAAACTGTGCTTACCAGGACTAAGACAAAGGAATAGGTGGTATGTCAGATTAGATTTGTCTCTCTTGATGAAACACTGGATGGTTCCATCCCTTGAACCAGGCTGTAAAACAAGAGTCAATAAAAAATCGAAATATGATTATGTATTCTAGTACAAAATTTATCTCTCATGCATGGACCAGTTCTCTAAAATATATATTGAACAAAGGATAGAAGATAATGAAAGTCTCACCTGCTTCAGGGAGACAGGGAAAGTAATCTTCCCACAGAACTCAGGACTGGTAACAATTTCTTTGCACATTTCTCTCCAGGACTTGCACACAGCAGCACATGCAACCACATGCTTACGAGCAGGCCATGTACTCTCACTTTCTTCCAATCTTTTAATAACATCGCGAAGAAGCTCAGGCGGAAGGCTAGCCCACCTGCTGTTCTGTGTAACTAGCAAGCGTTCATGCGCCTCATGGACCAAACTATTCAACTTGCCCCCACCAGAAAGCCTTACATCAAAACTCCGCCTTGATAAGCTTCCAAATCCGTCCCTTACATCACGAACAATACTGCGGAAGGACATTTGCTACAATGCACTAACAGCCCGAGAGTTTAATGTGAATAACTCCACTTAATAGAAAACTTTCCGCTAATCAGATGTCACAACTCACAAGTATTAGCGGAGCAAAGAGCTGCAAATCAACAAAACTTTAATTTAAATCCAGCTTCAATGCTTAGTTATTAAGAAATAAAAGTATCAGAACATTGATAGGGAAAAGCACAAACAGGGAAAAGGGAAAAAAAAATAAAACACAAAAGAGAGAGATTCTCATAAAAGAAAGCCTCACATGAACCTAAAGTCTAAAGCGGCCTAAAATTACAGACATTTGTCAGAATCATATTTTAAAACATTATCTCCAAGACTCCAACAGTTGAACTCCCTAAATCTAACTTCTCAAGAGAGCAACAAATTCTAATCAGAAAATCTTAGTATCTTATTACAAAAAATTTATGCTTCTATAAACCAACCTACCTTTCCCCCACAAAGGGATAAAAAAATTGAAGAAAAAAGAAGTCAAAAGTGAAACTAGAGCATCATTAGTCATAAAGTAGTAAGCCTAACATATCTATTTATGTTATAAAACGTAAAGAAAAATTCCTGAACCTCTAAGAATGCCTCTCACACGCACAGGAGCAAACACAACCACACAAAGCAGAAAACAAGACATTAGATAGCGAGTAGTTCACATAACAAACCTCAATTACCAAACTTCAGTGAGAAATAAGGCTTTCTACCCACCCTTATAACGAGATCTGTGTAGAACATAATAATAATAATAACAACAACGACAACAACAATAACAGTAATAACAGTAATAATAGTAAAACCAGAAAACAAATTTTAATATAAAAAAATCAATTCATATACTACAGAATTGATAAGTCATGTAAAAAAAACAAAAGATACCAAATTAAACCCAAATGAAAATTCGACTGAAACTCAAGACTATAAAAGGAAAAATGGACACTTTCAGAAGCTAATAAGAGAACCCAGAAGAGCAAACTTGAGAAACTGTTAAGTAGACCAAGAAAATTACAGGTCAACACTCCAATTAAGGTTAAGAAAAAGAAATGGAAAAAGCAAAGAAAAAGAAGCAGCAAACAACGAGGACTACAATAACAAAAAAGGGGCATCAATTGCAAAAGACTAGAAATTTAGCATTCAGGAAAAAAAAAAAGAAAAAAAAAAGAGAAGGGAAGATCAGAGAAGAAGAAGAAGAAACTCACCATCAACTTCAAAGAAGCAATGTTTTGTTTCTCTCTGTGTTTTCTCTTTCCCTTTCCGTGTCTGTGACACAATCCTCTGACTCCCGAAAGACACGCACTCACTGCATTTATTAAATCCCACCAAGAAACAAACTACTTCAACTATTATTAATAATTATTATAAATTACATTAATTATATTATTAATTGATATAGATAACATAACCATAAAAGCTGCTTAATTAGTTATTATTTTAATTACCCAATGGGGGATTTTAAAATTGAAATAAACCTGAATTAAATTAAATAAGCTAATTAAAGTTAGCACCTACTTGGTGGAGAGGTTTTTTGCTGTGGACATGAAACTACGGTTTAACCCTTGACAGTTGACTTTTATCTAGTGGTATCCGACTCCGACCGAAGTCCAAAGTCCAAACTACGTTGCCCGAGTAACGGTGTGTTTAGAGGAAGTGGAATACAGCGCGGAGTGACCCAGGGAAGTTACGATACGAACGCGATTAAAATATGTCTTTATATTTATTTATTTTTTTTAATTACTATAATTAGAATATTTGGTTTCAGTGAAAAAAAATCTTGAAATATTTCAGTAAAGTTTGATCTTTGGGTTGTCTATAAAATTAATTTTCAGTATCATGATTAGTTTATGTTCCTGCTTAAAGAAGATTATATTCTTTGTTATGCACTCTTTTGACACGTGTACTTGTATGATATTTGGTTGATGTGTCCTCCAAAAAGGAGGAAAGGTATCTAAAGCCATTATCACTGGCAAATAAGGTTTTGGCAATGAGATATGTGTGAATGAATAGTAATTTTATTTCTAGATTCTCTTACATGTTTATACATATATTGGTGGGTTTGAGATACTTATGGGCCTTTATATCGGATTACTATTCTATGTAATTTGCTTTAATCGTAATTATGTTATCTAACCATATATTTTGGTTGTTTTATGGTTGACATATGTTATTCCTCAGCTAGTCGAGTGGATATTAGGTTAGTCGAATATCTTAGCCGAATACCTATTTGGTATAGTTTAGCTATAAAAATAAGAGCAATGTTGGAATAATCTTGTGTAATGTTTTTTATTAGTTTTCTTAATTTATTAAATAAAGTATTAAATAAAAAGTAAATGTGTTTATTATTATTTTAAATGATAGAAGTATTTAAGACTTATTTGATAAGTACAAATGAGTTAAATGACTAGTAGAAAATATTATAAGAGAGTTTAAAATTATTCTAGAAAAATTTATGACAAAAGTATTGCACTCTTTGATTTGGTGCTGTGATCGTAGGCCGAACGCAAAGACTCACTCTTTAAAACTGAATGGGATGTCACATACATAGATAAAATTTAATTTAATTGATTAAGTAAAGTGTTTAATAAGTTGATTAAATAAAATGGGTGAGTATTATAAATTATTTAGTATCGTATTTAATTTTTATAAATAAAAAAATAGGATGTCACATAAGTTAAGATGAAATGATAAATTTAAGTTTGATAAATTAAATGCAAGTTGGATTTATAAAATCAAGGTGAAGCATTTTGGTCCAACTAATTTAATTCGACTTGATTTGATTAATTTTAATTTGTTTTGTTAGTTTAAAATTAAAAATCTTGAACTAAGTTTTGAGTAATTAGGGTTTGATTATTACGTATACAATTATCTTAAATCAGTAACAATCATGCATCGCGAGCATGATTAGTCTCTAATATAATGAATTGAAAGACACTTGTAATCTTTGACAAAAAAAACTAAGTCTAATATTTCAAAAGTTCTAAAAAGTAATTATATAATACTTTTAAGTGATAATAGTTTCATTCTAATAAAAAACTGATTATTGAAAATTAGTTTAATTAGTAAACCAAAATAAGGAACAAGAAGAAAAAAAAAGAAGGAAGTTAATATTTTCTAAGCAAATTATATAGAAATTGATAAAAAAAATACTAGTAAAATAGAATGCACCAAGATACATGTATTTGTAGTGTAGAGATAAAAAGTGTAATGAGTTACTCCTCGGGTTCCCTTTATACAACATTTAAGGTTTTGACACAGACAGAATACAATTAAATTGTTAAATTTTCTAAAAAAACATTAGGTACCTTCTGAACATAGTTTTGATCTCTCTAATTAATTACTAAGTATTGATTAAGGATAATTTCGAAGAAAACAAATATTAATGCAACATTCATTTTATAAAATGACATTTATTTTGGAAAAAGATATATCTCTAAAACAGTCATATAAACTAAAACGAAGAGAGAAATTGGGATAGTTAGAAATTGAATGGCACAACTGTTAGACATCTACTTTAATGCATAAAGATGATTACAATAGGTAACAAAATAAGTTTTGGCAAATGAGATTAGACAATAGAAATATAAACTAAGTTAAAAAAAAGCCTGATTACCTGTGAGTTTCATTCCTCGTTCTACAATCAATTCAAATATCATAAAATACAATTAAGTATCTTTTAATCTTAATTTTTTATTTTAATTTAATGTTTCATTACATACATACTTCGGATAGTCCAATAGCAACAAATTGTACAAGAGTCAGTAATTGTCTGTCATTAAAAATGATAATATGATATCCCCATTTATCCACTCTATGATTTGTATGACTGATATATACTTGTACAAAAGATAAACTAAAAACGGTTTAATATAACGACAAAATAAAGCATTATATGTAATAAGATATTTACCAATATTCTCTAAGAAAAACAAAAAGAAAAAAAGAGAGTATCCGATTAAAAGATAAGATATACATGCACATAATACAAAGACGCATAAGAAAAAAGACATTCAACATTCAAGGACATTTTTTGCTAAATTTTAAGTGCGGTCATACAATCTTTTGCAGAATTTTAGTCTAATCAATGTTGTACAATGCACTCCAATCTGATTTCCTCTTTTGTTTGTTCAGCTTCTAGGTTTTCTCCTTTTACACCCTCCCTTACACTCTCCTTGCTCTTCCCCCACAGAACACTGTAGAGTCCAACCACTAGTAAAATAGTGCCACCAACACTGCCATAATTAATGAAATGAAAATCAACGAACCTTGTTATTTTGTTAATAATGGTGATTATTTTGACAATCTTTTATTTTAAACAATCAATCAATAATTTTTATTTTTTTCTATCTCTCTTCTTATTACATCACACAATTTATCATATTAATATTTCTCTCTCTCAAGTTGTTAATTGGTCTTGGGTGTCAAAATAACTTTTTCCTTACGTTAATAATATACAATTAATTTTTATTTTATTTTTTGTATTCTAGAATAATTTGAATCTTCTTTTAATTTTTTTTATAAATTCTCTTCTTTACTAAATAAATATTTTATACTTTATTATATTAAATGTATTTAATTTTTCATTTAATATTTACAAATCATAAAATGTTAGAAAAATTAATAAGAATATATAATAAAAATAAATAATATTACTCGTTTACATTTTAGAAAAGTGGTGAATATAAGATTAATTTTGATTATTTACATTAAGTAATACTTTTATATACCTTATCATAAGTAATTTTTAATTAATTTACAAAGAAAAATAAAATTTAATTAATATTCATGAATTTATAAAATATATTTAAACTTTTCAAAATTATCTTTATTTTAAAATCCATAAATTTTAACTAATTTCTCTCCCCTTCCTTAATTATCTTTCTAATATCTGATAACTTTCAATATACCAAATGACTGTTGATCAAATTCTCTAATGATGGAAAAATAGAAAAATCTATAAGTATAGAAAAATTAAATATTATATTAATGGAGATTACATTTATTTTTTAATTAGATATTAAGGATAAACTTGAAAAATATTTATAAAGTGAATTATTGTATTATATATAGGAAAAACAAAAGCTTTCAGAATGTCTTAGAAAAAAAAATGGCGATCGAGCTACTATATTTTTCTCTCATATTTTCTTGGTAATATTAAAAACAAACATATTCAATGTTCTAAACATATAAAAAAATTATTATTCTTTCATTTCATAAATAATAACAAACCAGAGAAAAACTTATGATGATTTAAATTATTTTAATAAATAATTAAGTTACTTTATTTTACATTTTGTGCTTGTTTTGAGATTGATAGAGTAGAATTTGAACCTTCCCAAGTAAAGTGTTTCTTTCCACAACAGTGCTGAGAATATTGCTGTGATTATAAGAGCTAGAGGGGTGAACATTGCTGTGAAAACTGGGCCTTTCGTCTCTATTGTGCATACTTGCAGCCAATAACAAATGCCTGTTACAATTACACCCTGCCAACAAACACGGTTAGAGATAACGAAAAAGACAAAATATAAACTGAAAAAGGAAGAAGAATAAATGGTAATTTATGGGTTTGAAGAATTCTAACAAAAAGACCAACTTTAATATTGGATAAGATTTATTGTCAAATTTACTGAATGATTTAGACCACTTTTATATTTATTAATAAAATAAATGTAATTTTTTCTTCAATAATAAAAAATATTATAAAAAGATAAAAAAGTTTATGATTAACAATTTTCACATTATCTTTTATTTGAAAGTTCTCACGGAGAGAAATTTGAACCTTTTAAAAATTATTGTACTTTAATAAAGGAAAGTATAAATTAAAATAGTTAATGGAAAAATAACTATTTACAAAAAGAGGAGATAATGAACTAACCAATAAAATGCTTATATATCTGTATTTCACTTTTTAAATATATTTAAAATTTTAGAAGTTTTTTTTTTTAAGATAAATTTTAGAAGCTTAAACCTTAAAGGATTATGATGAGAGCAAATATACGGAAAGACGTTGCATAAAGTTAAAAGATACGAAAGGCAAATACATTTAATTCATATCATAATCATCTCATTGATTTTGTCTTATTCATTTTAATGTTAGAAAATGACTTTCATATTAATAAAAAAAAAGTATGCGTTTCAATATAAACACAAGATTTAAATTAATTTAGACATATATCTCAATTTCTAATAATGCAGAGTGAATTTTATTAAAATCAAATTTACCTAACTTTAAAGCAAAAAATGTAAAGTGAATATATATATATAAACTTGGTCAATATTTATTATTTCTCTTTTATCTCTTTACTCATCATATCATATGATATTATCCATTATTCATACATTTTTCTTTTCTTTCTCTCTTTTTCCCCTCTCTAACTATAAAGTAGTATTAAACATCTTTAAATTATTTTTCATTATATAAGTAAAAATTGGTTCTATCTTTCCTATTGACCAAGAATTGGTTATAAGATCTAAGCTAATTAAAACAGGAATGGGTTGCAATCAAAGTGTGATCCATTTAAATCTTATACGTCAACGGTGTTCTCATATGATGTGATAGGGGCAACATTTTCCGGTCATAATATCTATAACATGATTTATAAATACATGGCTGTTAATATGACATTCCCCTATTCCCTAGAAGAGAAATGCAACCACATTTGGACGAAGACTTCCAATACGCTCTATTTCTTAAAAATGGAGCACTTGAAATTCATTAAGAGGAATAACTAGAGCAATCCAAAATTCTATGATTGTCAAGGTCTATGTGTAAAGATCAATACCAAGTTTCTTGGTTCCTTCGGATATCAAGACTAAAAAAACAACTCAATTTCTATAAAGAAACACAACTTCTTTATCGTACGCAAAAGAGCACAAAGATTTAATTTTCTTTAGGGCATCAAAATTTCGTTGACCAAGTACTATAGTCCTATTTGTGATTCATTTACATTATTATTTTCTGCATCTTTTATTTATATTCATATAAAATGTTAGGTATGATTCGATAACTTCTATCTAAGAACATATAAGGAAAAAAATTAAAATGTAAAATAAATTAAACTCTTTATGTAAGTTAATCAAAATCAAGTTAGCTTGTGTTTAGGTGTATGATGCATCAAAACAAATTTGATTAAATTTTTCCATTGATGCTGAAGTAACCATGTCACACAATCAATTATTCACGTATTTCATGCATTTTACCGTGTAACTAAACACAAGCTTATGTATTTCAACTTTTATAAAAAAAATTTCCTATATAACTTTTTCATAAGTTGGGATTTATAAATTGATTTTAATTTATGAAATGTGTTTGATTCATTATGTTTTAGAGTTTATAGAAAAATTGAACCAAACATCATGACCTTACATCAACTAATAAAAAACATTCAAATTTTTATGGCCTGATATATATTTTATATTTTTCTTCCATTCTCATGATATTATTAATTATATTAATCACTTTTTCTCTCTCTCTTCCTCTGTTTCTCTCTTTTTCTAAAGGTGTACAAAAGTCCCTCCAAGATGTGGAAAACATAACTTTGCAAAAACAAAGGGAAAACATCAAAATCTTTTCTACATGTGCCTAAATAAGGGGACAAAGTAGTTCATGTCAAACATGGTATTTTTTTCCCTTAAGAAAAGTTGTTCATATGTAGGGGCCGGGCATATTTACAACTTGACTTTTACATATTCACTAATCACTAAGATTTTAATTTATATTTCAAAATATTTTAATATTTGTAATCTTACTATTTAATTTGCTGTGTAGTCTATGCATGTAATATAAGATTATAAACGTACACAGTAAGCCACAGAAAGAAGATGAATATCCCATCCAAGCCTCCATGCTGAAAGATTATTCCTCTCTACTGCTACAGCCACAACAGTAGACTGCATGAAGCTAAACAAGCATTGTATAGCAGTGAGGCGAAATTTTGCTGGGTACTGCTTCACAACAAATCCCTGAAAAAAGTATATATATTAGTGAAAAAATTTAGATGAAGCAAAATGCTTATCTTAAAAAAAAAGAAGAGAAATTCTGTTTCTACATCTTTTATTGCGCAACTATTTCTATAATTAGTAAGAGACATAAAAAGAGAAGAGAGATGTGATAAAAAAAGGAAAATAAATATTTTAAAGAGTACATGTAAGAATAATATAGTAAGTTGAAAATAAATCATATCATAAATCTACTACTTTATTGTAATAAGTAAATTACATTAATTAGTTACCCTTGAAGTTTCATGAAATTACTTAAACTTTCACAATTTTTTAAACATTTATATTTTGTGGTAACCTCTCCAGGAGTTTCGTATAATGTTTATCAAACAATTAGGGAGAGTGGTGTAATGTATATTTTAAAAAATTAAAGAAAATTAACGTCAAAGTAGATAAAAGCATAAACAAATTGTGTAATTATTTAACAAAATCTTAAGAGTGTATTTGGATAAAGAATTTTAACTGAGAAAAATGATTTATAAGAGAATTTAAATTTTTTAATCTAAAATTCATTATTTGGATGAAGAAAATAATTTATAAGAGAATTTAAAATTCTTTAATTTAAAATTTATTATTTGGATGTTTTAATATGAATAATTTAAATTTTTTGAATTTTAAAACAGAATTTTAATTTTTTTTTAAAAATGAGAAATTTTAATTTTTTTCTTCTATAGAAGCTCACATCATACCACTCTTTGCTCTGTCTCTACTGCCAGCAAGTACTCTGACCTCTGTTACTCCCATGACACCCATCTCACGTGCCTCTCCGTGCAGGAGATCATCGCCACTACTGTCCAAGTCAAGCCCTTTCCTGTCGACCACCGCAACGAGATCTACCTTATCCTCACCGCTAAAGACATCATCATGGAAGACTTCTGTCGGGCCGTCTGCGGCTTCCACGACTTCACCTTCCTGTCGAAGATGGGCTACATGCTCCATTATGCATGAGTGGGGAACTCCAGAAAACAGTGCCTCGAGGTTTGCGCGTATCCCTTCGCCATCCCCGGGTACATGGACGGCGGCGGCCTTGACCACCTCACGCCGTCGAATGCGAAGTTAGGGTGGACGGCATGGTGAGTGTAATCGGGCGCGAGTTGGCAAAGCTCTTGTCGAACCCGCTCGTGAACGCGTGGTAGACGAGGATCCCATCGCACCCACCGAGATCATAGATTTGTACGAGGATTTGTACGAAACAGGTGGTGACAACAACTATATTGGTTCCGTTATGAAAGATGGTGAAAGAAGAATGTTTAATCTTAACGATAGGAATGGACAGAAGTTTCTGGTGTTGTGGATTTGGAGCCCCGTTTTGAAGGTCTGTGTTGGTCCCAATGCTTTGGATTGAGTTCCTTCATATGTTGTTGCATACATTAGTTGAAGCTATTGTTGCTATTCTTTTTTTTTTCTTTTTACTCTATGTATCACACCTAATGATATTGTATCATTTTATTTTTTATTTCTTTACTTGACAAAATTCATTATTATTTATTATTATTATCTTCTCGATCATTTCTGCTGTTTTTGATTTGAGTACCTAAGCTTATTCATAATCACCAAAATTTCAATTATCTTTTGTGAGTAGAGATTTTTTTATGTAATTTTGTAATAAAAAAGTACTTCTACAATTATTTATCATATAGAAATTTTAAAAATAAAGAAATTCAATTTCTTTATCTAAATATAAAAATTTGAAAATGAAGAAATTTAATTTCTTTACTAAACACAGAATTTTGAAAATGAAATAATTTCAATTGACGAGAGGGCACCTAATATAATGAGGGAAAGGGCAATGAGGTACCTACCTGCAAGATAAGCCACAAGGACCATGCAGTGTTTGCTGAGAGCATCATAAGAGAGGCTCTAACTATATCCCCTTTGGAGTGAACCATTGTTAAAGGGTGAGAACTATGGTTTTGATTTTCAGGATACCATCTCATAAAACCCAGGGAAGGTCCTTTGACTAAAGCAAATGTAATTGCCCCAGAAAGGCTTAGAACAGACCCCAAAATCTTGGCCAATCCATGCACACGTTTTATGGAAATGCTTTCCACCCTGAAATTTCCAAAACCAATTTCACCATATCAAAATTTTGATTTCTCTCTATAGATTTTTACCCTGCTTCAGAAAAATGGATCGTTATTTTTAATGTTACCTAATTAAAGCAGCCATGATGAAAGTAATGGCGGGGACAGTGTTTGTGGCGGCTGCAGCAAATGTTGCAGAGGTGTAGTTGATTGAAACACAGTAAAGGTTTGAACTCGCCGTTAACCTATACATCAAAGCACATACAAAAACAAAAAAAATAGGATATCATGATGTCACTATCAAGGAGTATATAATTTAGAATTTTCGACTTAAATCTTTGAATTGACAATGTTAAACAAAGTAATGGGGTCAGGAAAGAGACATATCATACCCAACAAGGGAAACTAGAAACAATTTGCACAACAAGCTGCATGACAAAGGAGCTGATTGCTTGCTGCAAAATTAAACAATTGCAAAAAGTTAACTAACGTATTAATATTTTTTAAGCATACTTATGGTAAGGATTAAGAGGGGGTGAGTGTAAAGTGTAAAATATAACTCTTTAGAACCTGTCAAAGAAAGCAAATGGAGATAGAGCAACAGATGCAAAGGCTTGTCTATAAACAACAAACACATAAGGGCTCATTCCCTTGGAAATTGCAGCCTTGGACAACAAGGCCATTCCAGCATACACAAACTGAATAAACAACATTGCAACATAGGGTCTATTTTTCACAACGGTAGCCACACACCCCAACAAAAAATTCTTCATTTTTGTGTACCTCTTAGTGGCCACCTAGCAAGGAAACTTGTTCAATATATAGAGATTTTGGACTCAATATATATATGGCTTGTTGGCTTTATGCTTTTCTTTATTGGCAATGTGCTTTATGTATTTTGATATCAAAGTGGCACGACACGAATTAGGCCCATACATTTGAAAAGTTATATCACTAGGCACTAGCATCGTTTTCAGTAGAAGGGAAAGGCTCTCACTGGCGCATGCTAAGATTATTATTGTACCTATGCATTGCAAAGGAAGCAACACGGTTACTGTTATGTTTACTATTTGCAGAATTAAGAGGAAGCTTTATGCAAGCACTATGCCACAAAGAGATATTAATGAAACCAATCATGCATTCACTATTATGAGTACTTTGATAATTTGTTTATATCCATAACAGGACCCTTAAACCCATGTTATGTGAGCTTAAAGTGTGAACAAAGCCATGTTAGTTTGTGCTGAAATTAAGTTTAAGGGACAATCTTATCCTTAAACAGGCTTTATTGTAAGGAATACACTGTTCCAAAACAGTTGAAGTTATTAAGTTTTTAATATACTTTGGTTAACTTTTCTCCTAATAAAGTTAACGTTTAAATATATTTTTATTTTCTCCAAAATATGAATTTTTTAATTATATTTTATGATATTTTATTCTTTAAAAATTACAAAAAGTAATAAGTGTACCTGTTAAAAAATATGATGGTAATTTTTCTGTGTGTACCCGGATCCTTTACGATAATTTTCGTCAATCTTTGTTGTTGTCTGTCAAAACCGAAAGGATAGACACATTTAAAAGACATTCTAACATTTAAAAAAGATATTATTTCAAATAATATATGAGAGACTAATAATAAATAAGAATGTACAATATCTTTACCTCCAGAATTTAATCTTTTTTATACACGTTCTAATGAATCAGCAGGGTCCATGGATGTTACAGTTATATCTTAATATTTACCTTCAGGTCATATCTTAGTAACAATTTAATTAAGATAAACCAAATTCTCCATCCTAGGTTGTGTCCTTAGAGTACTTGGGGAACCGACACCTGCTCAGTCCAATGCCATGCTAAGGTTCCCTAGGATATGGTCTAGGGTTTCTCGACCATATAGGCACAATAAGCTTTCATAAGAGACTAATTAAAATTATATTAGTAGTACTTTTTATTAAATGTAGGAATTAAAATAAAAAATTTCATATTTTTGTGAATTAAAAAAATATTTAAATCTAAATTTAATCAATCAAAAATATTAACTAATGTACTGAAGTAATTAGTTAAGAAAACAAAAACAGTTTTTTATTAATTTAAAAATGCATTTATTTTATGCTCAAAAGGGCTTAAAGCCCACTCAAAAACCTCTATTAAAACTTACACCGGCAGAATCTACTAGCAAGTACAAAGAGATAAAATCAGGCTAAACAATAGATAACCTCATCGCAACTGAAATAGAAAGAACATCTTCGCTAAGACATCCGCTACTTTGCTTCTCTGTAAATATGCATAAAATTAATAGAGGACCTAACCCTAACTAAAGCTTTAATATCAGACACCAAGTTAAAAAACTGGTGTGTTAGCGCACAACCATCCAAGATCAAAGAAGCAGCTGTAAAAGAGTCACTCTCAATTTTCATATGAGATATATAAGGTGAGTTGGATGATTAAGGGAGAAAAGAAGAGAAGAAAAATCGCAAGTTAGATCCTTTTTACTAACAAACTAACATTTGTTGTTAAAAAAAACACCCTCAATTTCCATATGTATAAATCCTCTATCACAAGCAATTGTTAAGCCTTTATGAACTCATAATTCTGCAGCAACCACACATAACAAACAATATTTGCAGAGAATCCCAAACTTAACTGAGAATTTTGATCTCTCAGTAAACCTCCACTGGCTTCCTTGCCATCCGCAGAACAAACCGCAGCATCAGTATTAATCTTAATAAAACCAGGCATAGGTGATTTCCATCTAATGTTCTACACCCTCTGCTCTGGTTACCTCCCTTGCCCTTACTCATTTTATCTAATTAACAAGGTATTCATTATTCCAAATTATAAAATTTATAAACTTAAATATATTTTTTTCTTGCAATTAAGTAATTTTTTTTGTTTTTCATTATTGCAAAAAAAAATTGCTTTAATCCTGAAAATTATATTTATTTTATTTTTCAATCTTAAAACGTCTTAGATGATATTTTTAAACTATTTAAAACATTTTTTACTATTAAAAGTGTTGTCTAGACGTTTTAAGACCAAAAGTAAAACAAATACATTTTCAGTCTTAAACAAGAAATGTCTTAAACAAAACAAGATCCTTTGAGGAGTCATAACTAGATCCTAAATCAATTATGTTTGTCTTAATCAATTTCTATATTGAACTTTTAATGATTTTCAAAACAATTCAAAAATTTACATTCACAAGTCATACCTGTCATAATTTGTTATTACTTAATAGTATAATTTTTTTAAATTGAAAATACATAGAAATCAAATAAAATCAAATCTATTTACAAAGTACCGTCAAAAGATCATCCATTATTTTTCTCACTACACGATGTGCATTTCGTATTTAACGAACTGCAAAATTTGAAATCATATATTATTATTATTATTATTAAAAATACTTTATCAAGTGATGATCCCCACAGTAAACTGCAAATGATTGATGTTGTGGAAGTTACTAGGACCATTTATAACAGAATGGAAATGATCATGTCTAACCAATCTTTTTTTATTTACATGTCTAACAAATCCTTTTTATTAGGAGTTCTAATGAAGCGATCCACAAATTGCTCAAGATTTCAAATTTAACGAATTCGGCAAGAAAAAAAACCTAATTGTATCAATATTTATAATCCTTTTATGATATTTTTAAGCATTATTAGTTTCTCAATAGTTTCATAAGTGAATTTAATTTAATTTTTTAATTTATTATACTTAAAGTTGTTTTGTCAAAGTAAAACACTTAAATTATTTCAAACTTTCATTTATTCATAACCCACTAATCAAAATATCAAATTTCACTGAGAATAAAATGTTTTAAGTTTTATCAAAATTTCGCTGAATATTTTACTTCAATTATTTTACATCCCAAACTGACAAAAAATTCCCAACTATTTGAATAGATATAAGATTTTGAGGGTTAATTTTACGAAAAAAAGAGAGAGAGAAATGAAGATAACTAGATTTGTACAGTATGATTTTAAAAATAAAAATATTTAATGTCTTTGAAAAAAATTGGGAGACTATAATCATACAAAGTCTAACTAAAAGTGTAATTAAATTTCTGAATAAATTGTGAATAACAAACTGATTGGGATTAAAATCTGTTATTTTTTCTGTAAAAAATGTTTTTTTTTGCTTTACTTTATATAAATACAGGAATAGGATGAATTAATTTATATCAAATGTGAAAATTTCTAAAGTAACACGTTTCATACCATATTTAGTGAAATCAGTAAAAACAATATTTAGTGAAATTAAAATTTATCAAACTATTAAATTATGTGATTTTATTCTGATAACAAAGTATTCTTAATTTTAGATTATGTAATCTAATAATAAAGATTTACTTGCACTTTAAATAATATATCATGTACAATGAAAATAAAAAAGTATAAAGAAGAGTCAATACAAAATTTTATAGTAAAATAAATAGTATACTGTAGAAGTATTTTTAAATTTAGATGTAAAATATAATTTAAAATTAATAAAATTGTATAAAATCACAAAAGATAATTTTAAATAGAAATTTAAAATAAAGTAATACAATATTTGAAATTAAAAATATATCATAAAAATTAGAAAATAAGTAATTAAGAAGGAAATATATTACTTTTGAGTAAATAATTAACTACTTTAATCCTGCTGAAAAAAAAAAAGAACCTACTCTGGTCCTGAATCTGAATTTGAAAGACATTACTGACTTTCCAATTCCAGAAACTGAATTCATTGTTTACCTTTTGTATCAAAGATATATTTAACCTAATCGAAGACTATTTGTTTTAGACGTAGAGATCACCATTTTATTATCTGATAGATCGATTAATGTCCTTATAAATCAACACAAAACACTAGTGTGTTTTGACATTACACATAAGCTTCTTGAAATTATTTCAAGTAAAAAATATGTTTAACAGTAAAAAATTTAAGTGATAGATTATAAAACAAAAAGACACATTTGGTTATTATATATAATACTAATTAATTCTCTTAAGTCATTTTTAATTATATATAATTTTATACTTAATTACATACTTTTTAAATCTCTCTTATTCCAATGTATTTTTGATTCATTATATTTCTCTTGTTGAAAGTCTACTAGGAATTATTTCTTATTTTTTTCTCATCTCTTTTGCACTAACCTAGCTAATCGATGTTCGAAATGTTAAACCACCGTGAGTTTTGTCTCTTTTTAATTACAATTTTCTTCATACACACGATAAATCAGATATTCCCTAATAAGATATTTGGAAAAACCCAACTATCTATTAACTATATATATATATATATATATATATATATATATATATATATATATATATATATATGCTGAATCTTACTGCCATATATATCTTCATCTGTGATCAGATAATTGTTAAGGAAAATCTTTATATAATTATATGTATTCTTTCATGCATTTATTATTTATTCTAAAGATTTTAATTTGGTGTTAGTGCTTACCATTAATGATTATAGTAAATGTTTGATTTTAAGTGGCGAATTTGGTTTCTTCTCCCGACCCGCATCGCATGCCACTAGGAGTTGCATCACTGTCCTTCGCAAGGACAAATCCATCCCATCAATTTTGGCACTATTAGAAAGCACTATGATAGTTGAGTCGATATGCACTAAAACTGCGTTTTCTTTTTCGAATTTCACTCATATAAAGGAAACAGTATATTTAGAGAATAAAATCTCAAATTATATATAATGTTTGGTTGATATAATTAGTTTATACAATAATTTCTACACTATTTTTTAATCTCTTGCATTTAAGCATTTATATTCATATCTCACTTTTCTTTTTCCTTCTTTCATTCTTTTATTAAATCTCGTTATGGTACAAAACTTGTATACTCCTCAAATATTTGATGTATAAATACAATTTCTCAAAAGCAATTATTAAAATTGAGAGAATATCCCCCCCCCCCCCTCCCTCTCTCTACACACATGTGCTAATTGAATTGGATTGGTCAGTTGGGTTAGTTAAATAAAAAAATCAGTAAAGTAACTGACTTAGAAAACTTAAGAAATTGAAGGACCAAAATGTTGGTCAAAATGAATTAAAAAATTGGTTTGTATGAGATATCAGAAAAAATACCTTTTTATTAACTTTTAATATTTTTAAAATGTTTTAAGCAAATAAATATTTATGTGAGATCTACATGTGAATTGCTACTTTTTTTTAGAAGAATGTGAATTCTATTATTTAAATATTTATTATAATTTTTTTGTTAAAATATATTTTAGGTATCTAATAAATTACCAATTTTAAGTCCCTACTAAAAAATTTTGTTGCATTGAATCTTTGATTTATTCATAGATGGTCACATTATTATTTAACTAATGATAGAAATTCAACAAAAAGATTTATATATCAAGAATCTAATATAACAAAAAAAATTGATAAGGATCCTTACAAAAACCAGAATTTATCCGTTAGTGATAAACATGCATGTGTAATAAATCGTGAAGATATTAAATATGCCTTTTTAAGTTTCCTATTAAAACTTAAGATACACAATTTTTCAATTCAAGCGCAGTCCTCACTTTAAGTAAACCTTTACTTCCAATTTAGCAATGGAAAAATTTTCATCGATCAAGAAATAAAAAATGTTAGACACTTAGACAGAAAAGGGATTCAAGTGAAATATCTCAAAAATCTGATTCTATAAAAAAAAATGTACATGGGCTATTGAATAAAAAAAATCATTTTGAGGTTTTTGGGTTCAGTCTGCTCTATCTTTTGTTAACAGATCTCATGTACCAAATATTGATACGCTCCCTCAAAGAGAAGCGAAAATGATTGCTAGTTTGAATTAGTGAAATAGTGTGCAAAAAATATATATAAGAAAATTGAAAACTTGTATTATTTGGATGAATAAAAAAAAATTATTTATTTATTTAGATGAGTGGAAAAAAGAGTGAAAATAATAAGTAAATTATATAAAAAATTATATTGATTATAAATAAACTTAACACAAACAAATTTAGACCATTTACTATAATTTTTTTAATATAAATCCATTTATTTATTTTTTTATGTTGAATTATTCATTTATATTTTTTGAAACCATAAAACATAAACCAAAATTTTAATAACAAGAAACAAATTACAAGTTATTTGAACTTAACTTTTGAGATGTGTTTTATGTACAAGGCATGACTTGATTTAGAAGCATCAAGAAATGTGTGAAGCATTTGCCTATAAAATGGAAGTCTTTGAGACATAGATTTTAGAAAATCAGAAGCAGGACTACCCGAAAGAAAGAGTCTAGAAACATAAAGCACAATCATATTTTTTGCATCCTTTGAAACAGGATAATTTTATACGAAGTTCTAGCGTAGAATCCCACAATAATCAGACGTCACCAAAATCTATTGTGACTTATTCCAGCATAAAATCCATCTTGCCATCCTTTGAAACGGGATCTTCGTGCTAAATGACCGACCTTCATATATACGGAGTGGAGGAAAACCATCAAGAGTGGTGCACGTATGACCGTCTACAATTTGATTGGGACTGGGATTTACCGTCTTCTTAGTTTTTTCTCATCTTATCTACAGGTTCATCATCATCATCACCTATTTATGATTTGCTTATTGACAAATTATGTACACATGCCATATATATATAGTAATCAGATAAGGGAGAACCCATTCAAATTAACCCCCCTAAATGGAATGGACTGACTACTGAACCTAATCAAAATAATGTTAAAACGATTTAATTCTTTTTTATAAGTAGGAATTAAAGACATGGACAAAAATGTTTATAATAACTCAGATATTATGTTCAACTAGCTGAATTACATTCTTGATAAATTATTTGATTTTATAGAACAAGATTTAATGTCCTTATGATAAACATATATATACATAGTTACATACTTCAATGTTGTGATCTACTATTCTAAAAAATTTGTCACTGAAACTGATGAAAAGAAAACATTATGTTGTATTGAAATTAATTAACTAATAGTTTTTAGATATTTATCATAAAAGCAAACCTTCTCTTGTGATGGAAGCCCATGCTTGAGATGTGGGGTCCACCACCAACACATTGCCCTAATTCATCCCATCTCTTGAGAATCCCAGGACTGAAGTGAAGGGAGGTACATAGATGGAAAGAAACCTGTCCGGAAAAAGAGGAACTATTTTTCTCGTGATCAAATTATCAGTTATGCATGTCCTACTCGATCAAACAAACAAACAAGCAAAAATTAATTGGTGTCTCATTAGAATTTTAGTTTAATTAGTTGGTGATGACTAATTAAAGTGTCTAATTATATGATATAGAAATAAGTTAGAGTTGTAAAATCCTGAAAAATTACAACTTCTGATAGAGAAAACTCTGTGTTGTGTCATCTTTGTTCTTCATCATGTGTGTGTGGGAGGGGGGGTAGTTGAGTTTGACAGAAAAATAGAAATTGTCTGAGTTAAATTTTTATATGTGCAAGAATTGCATTGTGCATTGAGACATAGTGTAATAATTTGTCTCTGTGTGAGTAAACTTTGTGCAAGATTTATTATGAGTACACATATCGCAAGGGAGGTTAGCGCACTAATCTAAGAAGTTAGGATACTGATATAGAAGATTAGGATAAGATTTAACAGTTTGTTTTAGCAAAAGTGATTTTTTCCATTTTTTCTAAGGCCTACTTTAGTCATTTCTAGTTGAAAATTCAAAAGGAAAAATATCCATATATTACAGCATTTGGCATGTCCACCATGGCTATCAAATGGTCCTTCATGTTTTCAATTTTATCTTATCAACATTAAGCCTGACCAAGTTTTATTTGGACCAAGCCTTAAAGCCTTATCTCTTCACTTCTCCAAAAAAATAAAACTTGGAACGTTCATTATCCATTGTTGTGCATGAGTTCTTAAAAGGAGGGAGAGGAATCCATTTTCTTCTTCTTCCAAGCTTCATACAAGTATTCTTGAGACTTCCTCTCTCAAAGCTTTGGTAAGAGGCTCTTAATCTTCATTCTCTTCTTGTTTCCTCACCATTTTCATGCAAAACTCTCATTCTTGGTTCCAAAATTCTTTTTTCATCCTTTGAAGCTTGGGAACATCTAGATTTGAGTTCTTGGTTCCCCTGAGCATTTTCATGCAAGCTTCATCAAGGTAAGCAGGGTCTTTCCACATTTTGAACCTTGATCTTGTTATCTTTGGAAGCTAGACTTTATTGCATGCTGTGTTGATGTTCAAAATTTCGTAGCTACTGCCTTGGATGGAACTGTGTGATATGTTATTTTTTTGAAGTTTGAATGTTAAAAATGAGTTCTTTGGGTGTCAAAACTTAGGATTAGCCTTAAAATTCACTTAAATCGGAATTTTCTAGCAAAAGTTATGAACAAAACTAGTTTAAGGATATTTTGTAGGATTAAATCTGTCACAAAATTAAAATGGTGGTTATGGTTGTATGGACTATTTTTCTTAAAGATTTGACTTAAAAAATAAGTTTGTTAGGTGTGAAAATATAGGGTAGCATGAAAAATTTATGAAAAATCAATTTCTAGAACTTAAAAATTTGAAGACAAATTTAAGTGTGAGACTCTGTGAAACATGATATTGGATATTATATGATTTAATTTGATAATTCTAAGACTAAAAATAGATTTAGAATGAAAAAAACCCTAGGAAAAGTGCCAGGGATCCCTAAGAACTACTCTAAGATCCCCTGTAAACTTGTAAGCTAAGACAAACAAAATTACTAAACTTATGAGCACCAATTTGAATTAATTTTCTAATTTGTAATTTGATGTTATACGTATTGTTTATGGATTGTATGATCAATGTTGAAATTAATCGTAGTTGTTCTCTGATGGTTACTGTTATGCCCCAAAATGTTATAGATACCGTTAATGTGATTGTTGAGATATAAGGCGAATGTCATGTTCAATGCTAAAATTGATTGTACACATGTTCGATGACTATTGTTATGCTTTAAGTAAATATATTGTCTGCTAGTATGACTGAACGATGAAATTTTATTATTGTTTTTGAATTCCTAAGATCAAGGGAGTGTGAACTGTAGCATTTTTATATGTGGTGTGTGATTTATATTTATGTAATATATTGATATTCACCTGTACACGCTTTGGTCCGAGTCTAGGGTTGTTTGACCTTTGATAAATTGCTTGTTATAAATTTTTGGATATTGTAAATATAGTCATTATGTTGTCGAATTTTTGGTAGATTTGTGTGAAAAGTGATATCTATCACTTGAGAGGCCTTAAATAGTAAAATGGTTTCCTGAGAGTAGTATGTAAGCTTGAGCCTCATCTCTATGTGTGTGTGTATGAATGTTTGTTCTGTGTGATGTACGTGGCATGGGGGCTACACACGCAATACGAAGGAAAAATGCAAGAATATTGAAGGAAGAGTAAGGAACCGTTAGTTTTATCCCATCTATGAGATGACGTGTTTTGTTATTAGGTTTCATCTAGGAGATGGTGTGGTTATGGTTAAATTCTATCTATGAGATGGTGAGGTATGTGGTTATGTTGCATCTATGAGATGGTGAGGTTTATGTTGATAAATGAATGATTTTACAGGTACATTGGGTATAATGGGTGGAGAGGTTCGAAGAACTTGGAGGAATTAACAAGTGGTAACTACTCGACATTTGATGCACTTATTTGGAGCAGGGAACTCACATGTCTCACTTTGCTAATCCTGATAAGATTCAAGACTATACTTTTTGGAGTTGGAAGCTTGGGGATTGGTATATATTGTACCCGTATGTGGCAATCACTCCCAACTGTCATCCATGTGGTTGTGTAAGACCAATAATACCTAGGAGGCTTGGAGGCATTGTTGGGCCTTTTTATCTGTCAAGTGTGATAGTCAATTGTGTCCAATGTGATTATCAATCATGTTAAGTATAGTATTTGATTGTTTCAAGAGTGATAATCAGTGGTGTTAAGTAGAGTAGTCATTTATGTCAAGTGTGATAGTTATGCACTTTAGGGCATTGAGAGTGTTGTTTGCCTAGAAAAATCATGTCATGGTTATGCAAGTTGTATGCTTTTGTGTTGTTTGTGGCGTTTGAGGAGTAGAAGACTTACCCTACAACCAACAACTTTCAGGTACTGATGTTAGAGGGGATCATGATGATCTCATGCCTACGAAGATAGAGGAGTACAGATAGTTGTGGCAATTACAGCCTTCATCTAAGAAGGATGATGATGATCCTTCCAAGGATCTGTCTTAGACATAGTTTGGTACCTTGGGTCAAGTATATGTCTACTCTGATACCTAGGTTTTTTGTTAGATGTATTTATTTTAGAGTTAGGTGTACCTAGGTTTAGATAGTTATATTTATTACATATTTACATGTAACACTTACTTTCAGATAGTTATGGATTGTAATTATATTTTATTTTTCTGTGATACAGTGTTATGATACTTTTTATTATTATGTATGAAGACTATGTTATTTCATCCTTGTATTTAATTATTTTATTGCAAGTTTCATTTCTTTCTGAAGGTATAAATTATTGTAAGCCTGTTATGATTTTTTTAATTGTATTGACTTTCAATAAATGATGTTAATGTGCTTTTATATGTTTTAATAAAATTTACTTATACAAGTTTTACAATAAAGTTTATCATCATATCATATGTTTTTTTAAAAAAATATTACTAAAGTTTTGAAAAAGATATGTATTTCAAGAATTTAAAAAAAAAATTCCTACACGCACATTTATCAATGAGAAACTGTGCAAATTCATAGATTAATTTGCAACAACGACGTGGCCTTTAAAGAATATATGCAGAGAAACTAAAACATGTTTTTAATAAAATATATACACTAAATTGAATGATATAAAAATTCAGAAACTAAAACAAAAAGTGAAAATATAAGAAATAAAAGTAGATTTTTCCCTATAACAAAAACTTGTTGTATATGAAGTATTATCCTACCTAAAGTCAAATAGTTCATGAGCACATTGTAAATTAGCCACCCGATATTTGTCCACTATAACAAAAATCTAATTTCTCTTTTCCAATATTTATTTGCTAAAGAATCTTTTTTTTTTTGTTATTTCAGGGTTACTTTTACCGAACTTTTTCTGGTCTCTAATATCATTATTTGACTTATTTTAGTGGAATATACGTCGATGCCGATGTCAATTTCTCTGGTAATAATTACTCAGGTCAAATACCAGTATATGAATCAAATGTATACTCAAAGCGTATTTCTAAATTTTATATTTTTCTTATAAATGTAAATAAAAGAATGCTACCCAATCCCAATAGTGAATAGTTTGTAGAAGGTCAAGAATTTTTCCAATTTAAGTTATTTCCAGCACACATAAACACTTGTGTTGAGTAGTCCCTATTTGTATGGGAGTATCAAGAGAAAAAACTCTTAATAGTGATTATATGCTATATACGCATATATAGAGATCGTTGTTAATGGTCATTTCCATGGAAAATGTAGTGGTAGGTCTTTGGTGGTGCAAATGGATGCAAACACTATTATGCTACAGCGTTGTCCTTATAGCACGTGCTTAATTTAATTCTAAGAAAATGATGTCTTGTGGCGTTCAATTTAGATAATGGATCAATAGTATAGTTTGTAAGATTGTGTATTATGACTTACTGAAAGATTCTATATTTTGCTTGTTTGATTCTCATTAGGATAAATGAATGAGTATAAAGTTTGAAAAAATATATATTCTGAGTAGTTCAATGACCTAGCCAATTTTGCTGATTTGATTAGAGCTTTGAATGAATGAATACAAAAGAATTGCTTTGATATAAGTGTTTTGAATTGAACAGATAATTTCAATGAAAATAGATCAAAATTAGATAAATTTCAGTTTATATATATTGGTATAAAATGTTTTTACACAATTTAATAAAATTTTATCATTTTATTATATTTTTATTCATTAATATATATATGGTAATACATGTATTACCATTAGGTGTTTATATAAATTTCCATTGTTAGTCCTTAATTCTAACAATTATCAATTAGTGTAGTCCCTAATTAGAATTACCATAAAACTCTATAATATGCATATTATGTTTAACGTTAATTAAATAGCGTAAAATAAAAGATTTACAGAAAGTAAAACTGGGAACAATCCTTTACAAACCTTAGTTAAGTTATTTAATAGTTTTTTAAAACCTTATTTATTTTCTATTACGGGCTCTCACATAACTCATTCATGAATAGTAATATTATACCTCTATTTCTCTATACTTTTACAAATGAGCATAGTGAAATATAGATTTTTTTATTTAAAAGAAGTGGAATATAAATCATAGAGCTAGGTAACTGATCAATCTTATTTCACATATACTGGTGTGCATGCATAAATCGTAACTCGATCGTGTGAACTTGCCAAACCAGTGTTGAACTATTGAAATGTAGAGGCTTATACCAGTTACTCCAATGAGCTCATGCGTATCTACAAATTCCCAGAATAATTTGCAATCTTAAGTGAGTGGCAGTTAGTCGTTGATATTGCTCTATCCCTTTCGCATGTGAACGCCATTAACCACTTGTTGATTTCATGTATATTCATCTTCGTTGAGCGGTTTTTTAACAATGACTTGCAAATTTGCAATATAAGTTGTTACCTTAACTATTGATAAAAAAAATGGTTATTACCTTAACTCTTTTTTATGTTTCAGCTATTTTTCTAAAATTTAATTTTGCCATATTCAGGCTAATTAAAGAAATAGTATGCAGGCCAGTCTCTAGTTTAATTCGTGACCTAGTACTATTATAGAAGCGAGCTAAAAGAATAGTAGGGCTATTTATTTATGGGCTAATGAGATTTGGGTTATAAATATTTGATGTTGTTATTTGGTTGTTCTAAATGTTAGTATAATCCTATCATTTCTACAATACAAACTCATGGTATATATTCCATTAAATTGTTGTCTTCAATACTATAACTTCGGCTTTTTTTGGTGAATTTTGTTATAACTTTGGCTTGTGCTATATAACATACATATTCGTTACTTAATCTTATAAAAATTTCTACAAGGTTTAATTACTTATTTCATTTTTATAGTTACCACAAATTTTTCTTTTAATCCATATAGTTTAAAATATCTCATTTTAAAAATGGCAACAATAGACCAAATAAGATGTTTTGCCCTATACAAAAAAACTAAAACGAGAATAACTGCAATTATAAAAATAAAATAAGTATTAATTCAACCTCTCTACAGTACAAAGTCATGGTATATTACTTAATATCTTATAAAGCTTTAACTATAACATTGAAATGCCAACCACATCTAAGTCAGGGAAAAATAATGATTATATATATGTGTGTATATATATATATAGATGCATAACTATGCAAGATTTTTGGAGATAGTCATTCACAGAAAGGTTCCATGGATCTGGCCGAAACTAATTATGCATGTGCTCGTTTTGCTCCTTTAGTGGGCACCTTCTGCCAGAAAGAAAAGTTTACAACCAACAAAGGCACTACAGACGAAGGAAAAAGAAGTTTCGATCCATCAGATATATATTTGGGTTTTTATTAAATGGTTCTAGAATTTCACCAAAACTTTTACTTTCTACAACATACTCTATGTATTTTAATTAAATTTTTTATAAGCAAAAAAATGTTATTAAGTGCACTGGTGGTGTTTTAGCCCTTGTACAAGAGATAATTAGCCACGCAATAAAGTCTGCTTGATGCAAAGCACTGGAATCACATACCAACCAGAGAGAATACAACAATGATAAATTTAATCATTTTAGTAATATGGATAAAATCAAAGGCAACCACTTCAAAAACATTTTTTCCTTCTTGAACAGCCACAAAGTCCAAATAACATAGCGCCAATTGCCAAATCATCATATTAATTATTGGTTATGTAATTAGATAAAATATGTTTAGTCCCTCTAAAATATGCAAAGTTTGACTTTAGTGTTCTCTAATTTTTTTTTAATTTTTGTTTCTTTAATTTTTAAATTATCACTTTTGATCCTTAGTTCCAAGCTTTATCTAAACTACTTATTATCTATTTATAAAACGTTATCTAAATCAGTCACTAGTTGAAAGATCAAAAGTGATATATTTTAAAATTAAAAAAAATAGACAGTAAAATTAAAAAGGACTAAAACTGAATATTAGATATTTTAGAGGAACAAAATCATATTTTACCCTAATAATATGTGAAACAAACTAAAAGTCAAACCAAGTATAAATTCACGAGTAGATTATGTGAAAGAAGCTATATGAAAAATATATAACTTGTAAAATACATATCAACTATCTCCCCTTTTCACTTCCACTTGTCCCTCTCATCCGTATATATATATATATATATATATATATATATATATATATATATATAGTACATAATAGTTTTCTCTTGTTATGCAAAAGATCTTCTCATCAAACAAAAAGAGGAGGACAATGACATCTCCAAATCCACTCCCAATCACCATTCTTCCAATGCCCCATATAACAACATATTTGAGTAAAGTAATTTGATATTAAAAAGGAAAAATATCCTTCAAAGGGCATTTCAACTATATTATTTTTCATGTTAATTACAACATTCGTTTCATTTTAGTTTAATTTGCATACACTTTCAATGAAAATATTTCACATTATCAATCAATTTAAAATTATTTTATATAACTTAAAATAATTATTATATAAATTAGTAAAAAAATCAATAATCTTACTAAAAATGATTATTTATTATTATATGACAGTTTTAAAAAAATATATACTACTATCGATGCGTTTTGATTAAAAAATTTGTATCTATTTTAAAATATAACACACGTAAAAAAAATGTAATCAATGCCTTTATTTATATTATTTTTTAATTTTTGTATGTATTTACTATTTTTTTTCATCATATTATTAATACAAAATATTTACTAACTTCTTTAATAATTAATTTTCACAAAAAATCTAAATCACTATATTTAGTAGAATTTCTTCTCTCTCTCAAACACATCTTTTTCACTTAGGGTTGGTAAACACAATCTAATTTAACTCAATTAATTAAATTAAAATTGTTGAATTTTATCTCCAAAATCAAAGTGAGGCAATTCATTATAATCTATATTTCGTTCCAAAGGTTGAATTCTAGCAGCTTCATAAAACGTACGGTGTGATCTTTCAAAGATCCCAGTGGAGAATCCCAGATCTATAATATATAAAACATGCAATGCAATATTTGGCAGGAGCTTTTTCGAAAGCTGCATATGACTCTGAGAATCCTTTTTAAAATGAAGCATGAGCGATATATTTAGATTTTACACCTAAGGTTTTCTTAACCATATACAAAATTTGTGAAGCCACCCACCCTACTGTCCGCTCCACTGGTTAATTAATATTTTGCTCTAAAACATAGAGTGAAAAAATATTTGATAACCAGTGATATAAATACATCCTTCTAAAAGGTAGAGTGTTAACCAATTATGGTAACTCTACTCCCCTCTATTATCTATCCCAGAGATTTAGTCTCTGTCATAAATGTGCACGAAGACCCCTTCACAAATACCCAGCATAAATGCTAGCCTTATTCTCAACGGTGAATAGAGTCATCCAAGAAGATACCCACTTGAATGTTTATCCCTACGTACTTTTTGCATGCCTTGTAGTGGTCCTTAAAACTATTTTTAACCCAAATCGACATGTGCCCCTCCCACCAGAATTTGATACTGTAACCTAAGTGAGTGTATTTGAATACCTGATCTTGTTTGTGTCTTCATTTGCTTCAAATTGTTTGTTGCATTACCGCTTTGACATTGGTATTCCAGGCGTAGTTTGAATGCTGGAAGTTCTTCATCTTTGCTTTACACCACTGCCATGATCGCACCTTGATCAATTCTAGAGCTTTCACCAAACATATTTGATTTCCATTAAAAAAAACAACATCGTTCCTTAATAACCAAATAGTCCATAAGGTTGCTAATCAAACATTAGACCACATAAAGATCCATTCCCTTCGTTGGACCCATCCTGTGAAATACCAAGAAAATTGCTCAGTATCTTGATGGGTCACATGTTGAAATCCATACCAGGCTGCGCATTGGTACCAAAGAGGAGCTACCAACCTGCAACAAAAGAAAACGTGAGAAATAGTTTCTTCCCTTTCTTTACAAAAGGGTCATGTTGAAATTTCCAATTCTTGAATCACCCCACGTACGATACTTTAAGGCACTCTCTGTAGGCGATTTTGACAAGGCCAATCTCCATACGAAGACTTTCGGACTTTTGTTTTTGGGCCACTCACTAGATATTTGTTCTCTTGCTTTGTGTTGGAAATAGAATGGATTGGATTTATGAGAAATGCTTGTCACACATTTTTTTACTACATTTGTTTGTAAATTCTTTATTATTAAATAAAATTTATTAGAATTCACAAGATTTTGTAGTTTTTTATTTAGTTAGTTGTAATCGTAACTTTATAATTTAATATATTTTAATCAATAATAAGAAAAAGTGTTAGACAAATATGTTACAGGTCCGTTTCTTAAATCTACTGTTTTCTACCAACGCGCGATTGCTATGGTTTTCCCTCTTAATTGTTTCAAAATTGTTTAACTTTTATGGGTAAACTTCAAGAGAATTATTTTAGATTATAATACAAAGGATGAAGATTAAAATAAAATGTTTGTCGTCACATAATAAACATATTTTTTTTGATTTCAAGAAATTGAATGATGAAGAAAAAAAATAATTTTTTTAAAATAATTTTTGATGTAACTTAATTCTTCGAGTTTATTATGTGATGATATAAGTTTTTATTTTTATATATGTCATGTACAAATTATTTATTTAAAGGTTTAAATATATTTTTTTATTATTTGAGTTTCGATCATTTTATTTTTTGTCTCCCAATTTTTTATTTCCTCAATTTTAAAATATATTATTTTTAGTTCCTCGTAGCTGTTTTTGAAATGCAAGATCTCCTAAAAATAATATTTTGATAATGTGTCTTCCAACATAGAGATTTTCTTTTTATGACTAAAAGCTACAACACCTATAAGTGACCAAATTTTCACCAAGAGGTACACCACCTAGCATCTAACCATCTCTCTTAAATTTTCGAGATGCTTTTTCCTTTAAAACTATTCTCTAATAACATTATTGAAGGACTTAAGGGCTTGGAAAAGGTTGATCAAATCATATTTTATCATGTTCAATCTGTTGAGGCCATATTACTCATGAGACAAAATTTCAATAATAACAAAGTCTTATTAATACTGGTTGACACAAGTGATAACAACTTGTATCGCTTAATCAAGTGGTTCTAAGTTTGAATTCTGGTTAATCATTGAGTATAAAATAAATCATGTTTGAAAAGAAATTTTCACCTGATGTGCGCTCAAAATTCCTAATGAAAATTAGTCATTGATTTAGACATAACAACTTTGTATCAATACCATAGTTATAAAAAAAAAATGATAACAAATTGTCAAGAAGCAAATTCTAGGCCTTATGGACGTAAATTGCTAATGGTTTGCATTGAAATATGAATTACAAGAATATGGCTTGATGAAAACATCACAATGAGCTAGCTAGCATGGGTCAACCTTAAGAAGCATCAATCACTAGTAAAAAAAAACTTAGCATTGGTTAGAACTAATGTTGTGGTCACTGTAGTTAAAAGTGGGTCACTTTAAACAATGAATTTTCATAAGATGTGAACAACCACTTTCTACGTCGATTTTGGAGTACACTGATTTAGAAAGTGTGCCAAAATAAATCTGCACAACCTTCTACATTGGTTAAAATATAACCGATGTAGATGTTATGTACCGCATCCTTTTTAGTACAACTGATTTCGAAAGTGAAGCACATTATATCGGCAGCGGAAATAATAATCACACACATTTCAGTATATTTGATAGATGTCTATGAAAAAAAAAATTAATGGGGCCTGTATTGTAATAGGCAACTCCTGAAAATCAAACTGAGTTCTTCATTGCAACATAAAAAAAAAAAGTATGAATGAAAAATATATTTATGTCATGCAGAGGTGCATGTGTGAAGATAGTATTACTGCCCCTTAGAGCTGGACTTATACCTGTTGCCACTGTGGTTTGAAACTGAAGACTTCTCCTTAACTTGCTTCTTACTATACCAGTAACAACTTCAAAAATTGTTGACAGTTTATTGATCATGTTGAAAAGCCGTTTCCTGCATAACATATGCAAATTATGAGTACGTGGATAAATGAGTAATTCAATAAGGATCCTATATAGTTTCATAAACAAGGTTATTCAAATATAACATGTTTAGACTATAAAATGTATTATTTAAAATGACATGTAGTATATTTTAGACTTGAAATGCTCTTTAAAATTAAAACTATTGACACGTGTTATTAAGTCATTCTCGATAATTCGGAAGCCTTCTTTTAATAGTTCAATCATATATAATTTCATGTTTTTAAAAAATTGAAAAACAATATTTTAAATGAAGCAAGTAACAGATTTGTATTACATGTTTTTATCGTTACATGCATTAGTATATCCTTAAGCAAATCAAAAAGAAGATCATGAACCTAGCTGCTTCAACTTTTCGATGAAATAAGTTCCAAAGATATGAAATAACTCCCTCTGTTTGCCAAATGTTACGAGCATGTTTACAGTCAAAGAATAAATGCGATTCTTTCTCAAAGTTTGACAAACAAAAACAGCATTCGTGAGGGCAAAAGGATGCCCCTGGACGAGAATCTTATTAATGTTCATCACCATTCATGATATGAAATATTGAAATAGCTATTCATAAAGTTATTATATTATATATTATATTTAAAAATAAGTCTATAAAATCATTTTGAATTTTATGTCTTCAGTGAACAGATGTTTTTAACTTTAATTTCTGAAATTTTAAATTTTATATCATTATGATAGATTCATTTTATTGTCGTGGACTAACTTATTAGCTGTAAATAAATCCTGCCATATATCCCAAGCGATCACTTGTTGGATCTGAGCCTAAATGTCAAGCATCAAGTCCATTGTATATAGACTCCTTTTTTATTATATAGAATTACAAAGTTACTATCTTCTCTAAGTCACATTCTCTAATGTTTCTACTTAATTACTTTAGGCAATAATTCATCCACTACTTTTGATGAATTCCATTTACAAATTGCAGTAGAAAAAAACTACTTAATTGCTTAGTTGTATCTAGGCTTACAAAAATCTAACATGCTCAAATAATACAAGTGTGCATAAAGCTTATGAACAACTAATACAAATTATTTAAAAAATTGTTATTGTATAATATTTTTTTTACCGGTTTTTTATAACCGATGCAAAATGGGAGTAGTAAAATGTATATTTTTAAATAGTGAATATAAAGTATGTCATCCTTTAGAAATAATGTGTGCTTATCAGAAATAGTTTTATCAAAAGGAAATTGATCAAAAACATACCAAAGTGAACTTGTTTTTAAAAGATCAAAGTGCAACAAGATCAAACGTTATATATGATTGGCAACATAATTGGAAGATAACTTCAATCAAGGGATAGTAATATAAGAAGCTACACATGATAATAAAAAATATTAAAAGATATTGAATTGAATAAAGAATGGGATAATGATTTTTTAGTATTCAAAAGCTACAATATAAAAAATATCATGCTCAAAACTAAATTGACAAGTGTTCAAAAGTAGAACCTATTTGGACCATTAGGTAATGATGTAAGCAAAGCAACTAGAAGATGAAAAGATTGTTGCATAAGTACTACAATAAGAATATATATATAAGAAGCATTATGCATAGATTTATCTTCAAAATTAACATTCTTGGTGTAACATCCTCGACCCAGAAGAGGGCAAGGAGTGATCTTTGGTGCGAAAGAGAATAGTCAAAGAACCACTAGTTCCTATATGGCTTCCATTGGAATAGACACATTAATGGATTAAATACACTTTAGAGTGAGAGATTATAAATGTATGTGACTGTATAATGAAAAATGACTTAATAAAATTAATTAGTATGACATATATCAACAAGATGCATTTACTTTTTGAATGTTCATTGCTTATCAACTTTGCAGTTAAATATATTTGACTTGGAATAATTATGAGATGAGTGATCTACATGTAAGTTTCCTAGAAAGAGAGTGAGTGAGGTCATAACTCGTTAAAAAGTCTTATGTTTGTTTGTGAAGGCAACCATTTATCTTAAAAGCACTCAGACATTAAACTTGTCAAACTTTAAAAGTTGTCAGGGAATGAATCACTAGAAATTCAACTCACAACAACTACTAAGTTTTCAAATTCAACTCAGTAGAAAAAAATTATTAAGGACCCAAAAAAAATTATAATTTCACTGGGACCTAAAACTTATTAAAGCTTATAGTTTAATACAAAATATAAATAAGATTTTGTTTTATAATTTCATTGTGTTAATTTTTTTGTAAAAAAATAACACAATGACCATGTATTTCTACTGTGCTTTGTGACACAATACACAAAGAAAATGTGTTTTTGTTGTATATTGCAAAGTCACACTCTTATAACAATTGAAACACATTTCCGGGAAGGTTTATTTTATTAAAAATTTGGAAATATTGGGAATGAACTTAGCAAATAAATAGCGTGGGAATAACAACGCACTTCACAAGGCCCACAATATGTTGATTGGACCATGTTGTCACTAATCTCTTTTACAGTCCAAGGCTCATGCCCATTTCAACCTTCTGTTGGGTTTATGCAATTCCTATTTAGTCCTTTTGCTATTGGGCCTCATCCCTGTCGAGTTATCGATATATTGTCTGGTTGTAGTTTATAAATAATTTATCTGCGATTTTAGTTTAAAATAGATTTAACCTCAATTATATATTCAAACGTCAACTTATCTATTTACTTCAGTGTTACTATCACTCATTGAAAAAAAAATCACCCCCTAGCTTTGGAACTCATTAAGCATATAGTGATGCTACTTTCAAAATTTCTTTTTCCCCGGCCCTAAAGTGTGATTTGGTAAAAGTGTACAATTTGTCACGCCAGAATGGATGGGTTAAGCGTGATCATTCTTTTGATATGCCTTATTAAACATCCATTACAATTATATACAAGTGTATATGTCAATTAGTGGTGCTAAAAAATTAGAGGTTGGAAATGCTGAAATGCATGGAGTTAAATTTAGACCAGATAAAAGATGCTCAAACCAATCAAAAATGTCGTGAATTATCGGTACGGATTATAATTTTGTTTTCTTTATTATTATTTTTCACAATGATATTGATACAATATTATTTCTATTGATAATTAATTTTTATAAAAAATATAACTCATCATCTTTAGAATATGATGACATGTAAATTTATTTATGCATAAATAATTATTTATGTCCTAATTATTTATGTTCCTAAATGTACAAAATGTCGATAAATTCTTTCCCGAAGGATAAAAATTCAAATTTAGTTTTTGAAATCGAAAAAAGTGCAACATAGTCATTTATCCATTAACTTTCTTATGTAATGGTTAATGAAAGAGTCTACGTGACACATTCAATAATTAATTTGTTAGTGCTCTACACATTAAAGACGAAAATTACTATTTATCCAAAATATAATTTAATCTTCATCTTTTCCCTTTTTTTAATCTTTGCAAGCATAACATTACAATAAACACTTACAATAATAGGAAAACAAACATAAGTTAGAACAAATATAATAATAAGACATAATATTGATTAATAAGTATAATATTTCTATTATTCTTAACTTTCAATTGTGACAACATTAGATAATGATAAAATCAAGTTAGATCTCATATTTTTTGTAAAAATTAACTTAATGATTGTACATTTTTGTTTGAGTTTCATATTTTAGATAAGGTACTGTCATATTAAAAATCTCAGAGTAATAGTTATATTATTATGTTTACTACTCAATATTATGTTTATTATTATATTTATTTTTCTATTTTTTTAAGTGCCTTGTAATGTTATGCTTGTAGCTATTAAAAAAAGAGAAAAATAAAGATTAAATTATATTTTTTTATCCCTGAATATATAGAGCACTTTAGCGGATAAATGAATTTGTCATATTTTTTTCAATTTTAAAAATTAAAATTAAAATTAAAATTTTTATATTTTTGGAGATGAATTTATCCATTGTATACATTTCCAGAGAGAAGAAAAAAGAGTATTTACTCTTTCTTTATTCAATATGACTCCAAATAATAATAAAAAAGTGTCAATAACTTTTGTTTCAACCTGGAAGCGAGCACAAAACCTATCATGAAATTAATATGTATGACGTATGCAATCAATATTTAATGGGAAAAAAAAGTAAAAATACTACGACGAAACATGCATCCAAATTTTCCACGATTGAAAAAGACACTATTATCAATTGAACTTCCATGAATGCGATGGGTACTCTCGTTATGAATACTAAGTGAATGTTTAGTTTTCAATTTGGAGGTCTAAAAGTATGCTAAAAAAGTAAAACTGAAAAATAATTTTGTTTGGTTTTTAGTTTAGCCTTTTTCTAAACTGAATTTTGTTGCAATTTTGTTTTGAAACTCGGTTTGAAATAGAAGTAAAGGAAGGATTGTTTTTTGCAAATTCAATTTGCAAATTAAATAAATTTCATCCAAACTTAAAATTTCACAGATTTTAATCCAATAGCTAGCAATCAATAGCAAATGACATAGGGACATAGGTTAAAACATATTACAACAGAGACACTGAGAATGGAGGGTGATGGCAACAAACGACAAGGATGAACTTGGTTAGGCAAGAATATTGAATAAATGGGATTCATTTTCTTTGACCTAGTCCGCAGTTCATACTCTCATAAATCCATCTAACTTGAGTACATATTAAACTTGAATTTTTTGTTGATCCCAAAATTAATATTTGGATTTATGGGTTTATATTCTTTTTTTCTGACCATAATATGGTACAAAATATTTATTGTCAGAAATATTGACTAATATCATACCATAAACACACAATATAAATATTTCTTTTTTAACATGATTTATTTTATACTATCTCAAATAAAATAATGTAAAAACACTTTATTTTCATGATCCAGTGTGAGTTAACTCAAAACTAGAACCGAATGTCAAGACCAGTGTAATACCCCATATGATCACACTAAAATGAGAGATCAAGAAATTATGGATATATGAAATTATACAGTTAAAAATGACTTAAAAAAAATTAATTACCAATATCTATAGCAATTAAATACATCTACTTGATAACTTATCATTTAAGAATTTTACAATTAAATATCTCTTCATATAAAATACTATAAAGTGTGAATCGTTAACAAATTCACAATCAAAAGATATTACAATCAAGATGGTAAGTGTCATTTTCTCTTTTGCCACATGATAAAAGCTTCAAAATTTCCGTATATCCGCGAGTGAATATATGTGCGGTGTTTGTGCGTACTCAACGTGCCATGGCACAAAACACACATGGGGTGTTGAAAACTACTTCCTCAAATAGAGATGCAATTTTGGTATATGACAGCTCAAGAGGCACATCAACACAATATAAGCCACCGAACCTCATCATGTGGATGTGTCCTATCTATGACCTATATCCGAGGCTTGTCTTCAAATGGTAACCAAGCACATTAACATATATATATGGTCCCTTCAAGCTTTTCATGATTGTGCTTGAAGCTGCCCATGATCTACCCATATACATTAAATTCCACTAGCTATATGAATGTGACCCTTGTGTGATTTTTGAGTGAAGGAAATGGGAAACATGCGAAAGAGGGTATGTAAACACTAGGTAGAATGACAAGGGTATATCAATAAAAATGTGTAAATTAATTTGTATAAGATTATTTTATTTAAATTATTAATGTAGAATTTGAATCTTAAACATGTAGCTGTATTAAATAATCAAAAGAAAAATTACTTTTATTAGACTCAAATAAAATTATCTTTTATTAAAAAATGTCTTAAAAAATCTTAGCATCTACACAAGCATGCTATTCTTTTTCAAAGGCAAGAGATATTATTGATTTAATTATAACAAACCAAAACCAGCAAAAGAGGTGCTGATGGTTGTCATACAAATTAATATGGGGAAAAAATCAGCACACGCATGCTATTATATTGAAGGTGCAAATTAATAAATGATACAGGGTTTGTGTGTTCTCTGAAATTTACAAGGTAGACATTGCATGCATATATTCACATGTTCATGACATTTGGTGGATGCAATTTGCGAGAGAATGCATGTGCACCATAGCAATATTTTAATTTTCTGTTTTTCTGGACCAATACGCGTTTGAACGCTTATAGGATAAATCAAATTATACTTATATATTTTTAATAAATTTTCATCCAATTGTGATCGTTCATTCTATTATCATCCGATGGCTCTAATACAATTACTAAAACCAAACACATACCTATTATTAACACATAACTTATGATTGAAATTCTCTATATTGCCCCTAAGAAGATCACTACTTCTAGATTCATACTTTTTGGGTGAATTAAAATTGCAGTGCTGCATTCACACAAATTCAGGTTGGATTTTCTTTGTTTTTTTCTTAAAAAAATTATAAAAAAAAAAATCTTTTAACTCTATCCTTCAATTCAATCACGAATACCCATGTAGTGGATTAAAAGGCCAGTGATTTCAAGATTTTGGGAACAATTGAAATCACAGGTTTCGATCGCTAATTGCAGCGATGGGTATTTTTTGGGTATTCTATGATTTGAATAGATAATGGAGGAATTCTATATAATTGCAGCAATGATTTCTTAAACAAATAATTTGCACGAATTCTATATAACGGAGGAATTTCGTATCCTGCTTTGGTCTTTAATTTCGTAGACCTGGAAAATTTGGAAATGTGCTGTTACATGATCTTCTAAGGGGCAATACAGATAATTACAGTAATAAGTTATGAGTTAATGATAAGCACCTGACTAATCTTAGTGATTTTATTTGAGACGTCAGATGATAATAGAATGAACGGTCAGAATTTAGTATAAATTTAAAAATTACATGTAATTTGATTCCTTGTCTCTCTATATATATTTAAAAAAACTAGTTAGTGTTTATATAATAACCTAAATAAATAATTTACGACTTTCTAAATTATGATCATTTAAATATCATTTTGTACTTTATATTTATTGCTCTTTCTTCGTTTTTCATAATAATCAAGAATTCTCGTTTTAAATGTTTCCTATATATATGAGATATATCTAGGACGGTTGAGAGTGGGGTAAGTTGAGAGGTAAAAAAGGTGTTAATTCTATACATATAATCATATATGTGATTAAAATTATTTCAGTTAGTTTTAATTTTAACCATATATTTGAATTATACAGTTTCAAGTTTATATATGATACACTTCATCATCTCTCTCTAGCTATATATACAGGAGAGAAGTGTGAAAATATAGATGATATAATTATATATAAATTATAAAAAAATTACTTATGATTAATGTTAACCATTCACATAAAATTAAATATTGTAATTAATTTTTAGGATAAATAGTTATTTTTGTCTCTGAATGTATAAAGCGAAGATAAATTTGTCTCTAAAAGATATAAATTCAAATTTTAGTCTTGGACAAATACGAAAAATTCATTTATCTATTAACTTTCATCCATTACTTTTAATGAAAAAGTCATGTCACATTTATGGACAAATTTATTAACGCTCTAAACATTTATAGACGAAAATGGTTATTTATCCAAAATATAATTTAATTTTTATCTTCTCCCTTTTTTAATCGTTACAAGTGTAACATTATAATAAATACTTAAAAAATAGTAAAACAAACACAAGTTAAAACAAATATAATAATAATAATCATAATATTGATTAATAAGCATAATTTATTTGTTGCTTTGAAATTTTTGTTGTGATAACATTAGATAATGACAAAATCAAATTGAGTCTCATTTTTTTATAAGGATTTACTTAATGATTGTACACTTTTGATTGAGTCTCATACTTTGCGTAAAATATTGTCATATTAGAAATTTCAAAGCAATAAATAGATTATGTTTATTAATCAATATTATGTTTATTTTTCTATCTTTTTAAGTGTTTATTGTAATGTTATGTTTGCAATGATTAAAAATGGAGAAAATAAAGAAAATTAAATGATATTTTTGATAAATAGTCATTTTGATCCTTAAATGTGTAAAATGCTGACAAATTTGTCTTTGAATGTGTCACATAGATTTTTTCATTAACGATAATAGACAAAGGTTAACAAATAAATGAATTTATTGCACTTTTTTCACTTTCTTATATTAAAATTTGAATTTTGATCTTTCTATAATAAATTTATCTGCACTCTACATATTCAGGATAAAAAATGACTATTTATCTTAATTTTTAATATTTTTATATAAGTGGCTGGCTTCATTCTATGTTGTCGGTGTTGATGTTTAAAGTATGTCCACCCTTCTTAAAACCATGACGTGGAAAATTTTCTATTTCATACTCGAAAAATTTAATAGCGTCATTTATAGCTTCTTTTTTTTTTAAGGGAAGCATCAATTATAGATAGCTGATATAATCCATAACGTGGCTATATAATTATATTAGCTTAACTGATATTATCCATCCAACTCGAATTTCTTGAAGAATTTTTTAAGTGAAAAATTATTTCTTATAATTATTTTTCATTGGAATAAACTTATATGATAAATAAAGTTTCTTAAAAATAACATTTATATCTTCTATAAGAAATTATAAGAAAGTACAATGAAAAATCATATTTATCTAATACATAATAACACCATAATTAAATAAAAATAAAAAAATATAAAAAGTAAGTTTCTTAAAATTTTATAGTGTTTATTCTTATCATTTGAGCAAACTTATATATAAATTTTCTTGTAATCACATAACAACATTGTAAGAATCACAAAAAAATATGATAAAAGCTATAAAAAAAAACTTACGAAGAAACCTATGTACTTTAAGAAATTTTCATTAAAAATACTCTAAAAAAAACTAAAAAATAGCCATGCAACTAAAATATTGTCCTTGTCAGCACATAGTAGTTAATTAAAGAACTGGAGTTTAAGCTCACTTTTAAACTAGCTCGAAGCTTAAAGCAGTTTGATCTCATCTATGATGCTAGAAAGCTGTAAAAGAAAAACGAGCAAATTACAGCAATACCTGTGAGGTTTCATATAAGTATTTGAAATAGATGCTAATTAAATGTTATGAAACTTGCGACTGAAACTTGACTATCAAAAGTCTTACTTATTTCGGTGGGTTCATTATGCTTAATTTTAATTGGCTGACAAGCTTTACAATATTATTATTTGATCCATTTGCATGCACATTACACAAGCAAATGTAAATAATGAATTTACTTTGAATAAAAGAATAAAAAGAACTTTGGGATGGAAAGCAATTCATGATTGGTATATACGCGAGAAACAAGGAGAAGCAAAGACATATCATTTTTGCAGTTTTTGAAGTTAAAATTATGAGGATTGGGCAAGCAAACGCACGAGAGCTAGTGTCGACAATTTGGAACAAAGCAGCAAATAAGATGCTTCGGAGAGGCCCAAAATACACATAAACAACAGAAAACTTGATGGCCTTTGTTCACTCTTCATTTTCCCCCCTCTTACTATCAATTATATCATATTTCATTCCATAGCTATAAAAAAAATCATTGCATATGTACTACATGGCTATTGTTCCGGATCTAATAACGAGAAACCCAGCAAAACCTTAACCTCGTTGGGCCAAGTTTAGCCATTTGCACCAAGGTCAAAATTATCCCAAGTCATTTGTCATGGGCGTGATCGAATCTAAAGGTCCACCCAGTGATGTCACATCCTATGTTTCTTTTCAGAATATTCTTGGCAAATCCTATACCAGATTGCTAATTTGTTAGGATGACAATAGAGTTTGACATGTATCGCATAATTGTACTCACTGCACCTGCATTCCAATTCTATAAGTTCAAGTTTATACTTTTTTCATATGGATAAAACTTAAATGTAATTCATATTGATCTTTAACACAAATTTTATTGTGTTATATATATATATATATATATATATATATATATATATATATATATATATATATGACTTGAGCAGAATAAGATCAATATTTTCATGACTTCATTAACTCCAGTTGTAGGGACCTGGTAAGGTTTAGTATCTAAGTTAGAGTCTCTAGAAAGGTTCGTACAAAGAGTTACATAAGTCTCTTGGGGATGCTTGACATGATTCTCGTCATGTTTGTCTTGCCAATGAGTCCTAAGTATTTAGTGGAGAAGGGATAATAATATGGAATTCAGTCTAGAGCCTCAAACAACTAAGCACGAAGTGACTTGAGTATAAGTGGGTCGACTAGGTCGTTGTCCATAACAACAACAAATTTTAATTAATAAATAATATAAAACACACGCTGAAAAAACTGTATTTATTATTATTATTTTGTCCTTTTCTTATAGAAAAATGGGATGGAGCAAATGAACTGGTGGGAGCCAGCCATTGAACTCTCTTCTAGACTGAAAACAATCTCTGAAAGTTTTGAAATGTTTTCTATATATATATATAAATGTTTTGAAGTGTTATATTCTTGGATCTGGGTTTTTGCTAATTGTATTTGGGAAAGATTTATGTACTTGTTTAATTTGCTTCCAAATGAGGCACATCTCGTGCTTGGTTAATTTGCTTCTAAATAAATTCATTTTGCCTAGCAAAAGAATATTACTCCCCTAAGAAATTAACCTAACTCTTTTTATTGTCAGAATAAGGTTTCAGTTCAAATGAGAAATAATTGAAATGTAAAACATAACTCAAGTAAAGCACCTTGGTCATCATTGATGTCAAATAAAAGGGACAAAAAGAAAATAAAAAAAGTATATAAAAAAAACAAATATCAGTGATAAAAGGTTGTGAATTATGTTATAAAAAAATTTATAAATTAAACTCCGCTCAAAATTCTCAAAGCCATATATTGTATCCTTTTTCTCTGGTAAAGGCCATATTCAATATTATTGGTTGATAAAGTCCAGCACGTTGAAGCACGTTGTGGGGTCACTACAAATTAATGGATTTCTTGAATTCAGAGTACAAAATAAGAAAAATGAAAGTCAACTTTATCACTTTCTCCTCTTTAACATATAATTGGAAAACTATTTATTAGTTACAATGAGAAATAAAACAGAAAAACTGACTCATTAACTCTATCTAACTAATACTAGTATTTTTTTCATAGTTGAGATACCATGATTTTTTTCAATCCACTTTGATTAAAGACTAATCTTATAATGTGTGACTGTTGTTGGTGATTTTTTTATTAAATAAATCATTTTCATGTAAACATAATAATTTTATACCAATGTATTAAAACTTTAAGTTAATTAGAAGTAGTATAATATTCATAGACAAGACACTTCATTACCCACACTATTGCAAATGGTCCCTAATAAAAATTCAAATAATTGGTGATCATAAAGCGTTGGAAGGTTGTTAGCCATCAAAATATTCATTCTATTTATTATGTTAGGTCGAATATAACTGAATTTGTCACCGGCTACTTCCATTTCATAAATAGACTTTGCCTTTACACAGTGACCTATATCTAACCAAAAAAAACCATTAATTCATCATTATTAACAAATTAGGTTAACATTATTATTTTTCTTAACCAAGCTTCAAACTAAACTTTGTCAAACCACGGTGATCTACACCTGCCCACGTGGTCGCATGATCACCTAAATTTCCTTCAATTTATTATGAAAAGTAAGGGATCTAATTTCAGTTTATATTAGAAACATTTAACAATTATATTATGACAACTTTTGTATATTCTAGATAATTATGAATCACGATATAATTGATTTATATATTTTTACTACTAAACTAATATATTAGCAATCCAAATATAAACTTTAGCTTTCCAAACATTTAAACATTAAATTAGTCTTCAAAAATTCCAATTAACACAAAAATACATAACTTTTTGTAATATAAATCTTACAAAAATTACTTTAATGAAACTTTTGAAGTTTTAAAGAATTAATTTAGGTCAAAAGTATTTAAAATGATAAAATTAGTTCCAAATGTATTTTTGAAGAATTGATATTAAATTAAAATTTGTTTTTAACAATATAGTATAAATATTCTATAACTATTAATAAATACAATTATTTTCTTTGGTGTACATATTTTTTATTTCTAAATTAACCTTTAATATATATATATATATATAACTATTTTTATTGATTTTATAAACTTTCAAAATATAACTGCTGTCCTTTTTTTCTAAAAATTCTGCTTATATGTACTTTTTTTTAATTTTTATTTATTTTTTTGTTTATTTTTAAAAATAAAGATAGAGACACAAAGTGTCTCTCTTTCAAATAATTAAATAATAATGCAAAAAATATTACAGTAACATTAAAATCAGTTTAATGCGTTACTTTAGGATTACTATAGTAAAATTAAATTGGTTCAAATAGAATTGAATTTTTGAAATTTTAGGTTCAAGTTAGTCTAAATAGAATTGAGTTTCAAGATTTTAGGTTTTAAATATTGTTAATAAAATAAGTGTATCAGAAAGAGGAATTCAACTATAAATGATATGATCTTCCATATTCACCCAAAATTAATAAGTACTTAATGTGTAAAGAAAAAGAAAAAAAATTAGGATTAATCTACTTTTTTTCCCCGGTCACACATAGGGAAAAAGTCCCTAACGGTATGAGTTTCCTTGACGGAATGAGTATCACGATTTTATCAGAGGTCAATGATATCCATCTATAGGGTCAAATTAGTAATTTCATTCTTTGCCAATTGTGAAAACGGCCACTGAAATCCAAAACTCCCCAAACGCAAAAGCTGACCTACAAAAATGGGCCACAAGTTATTATCTTCATCGTCGCATCCGCGACCTGTTCCCACAACAACTGTGAAATTTTTCTAAAATAATAATTGCATAAATAAAAATTTTAAAAATCTTTTATTTCTGTTATTTTCACTTGTCATTATTTTTCCTTTAGTTATATATATTATATATTATATTTTATTGCTTTTATTTTTCTTTTCCGGCACTTACATGTGACACACAGACATGAGAACCAAAGCGACTTTCTGTCTTTTTTTTACAACCCAATTAAAAAAAGTGAAGAATCCATACCCTAATAATGAAAGATTTTAATTTATTTATCATAATGTCTGAAAATCTAAAATATTTTTACATGTACATTTAGTGTGAATTTACTTTATACATTATATTTCTTTTCCTCCTAAAAATCAAAGTGAGTTACCAATAATTTACAGCCTTTGTTTAATTAATCGAGATAGACTTCTTTAATCTTTATACATAATAATAGATAAGATAATAAGATAAAGTAGTTATATGTTATGTAATATCTCTTTAAATTTTTTAATAGGCGCATATAAATTAAAATCACAATAAAATAAAAGAATAAACAACAATAATTTACAGCACTCGGAGTGAAAGCTGCTTCAGCTTCATTAAAGTCTCTTTATTTTCATCCCTTTTTTTCTGTGATAAAATAGACAGAATTTAAACTCCACCCAATAAATAAATAAAAATATATAATAACCTCAAGCACACCATGCGCATAAAACCCTTATATAGTATTCACCTTGTCTTCTATTATTCATTTTTCTGCCTCTGGCTGTAATTGCACAGGGAAACAACATCTTTATAGCTATATGCAGCTGGGAGACTCAAGTGTGTTGGAGATCTCCTCCCATACCGAGCCCGAGATGGCGGTGATGGCGGTGACGGCGGTGGTGTCACCACCAGAAGATGCACCACATGACGGCAACCATAAGAGTGGTGGTGGTGGTGATGAGATGATTGGGATGGACTTGGATGCAAGTTCAGGTGAAGGAAATGAAGGTAACAAGATGAGCTTTGGAGGGAACCGGTGGCCCCGCCAAGAAACTTTGGCTCTCTTAAAGATAAGGTTGGATATGGATGCAGTTTTTCGAGATTCAAGTCTTAAAGGTTCACTTTGGGAAGAAGTTTCAAGGTATATAAATAAATAAATATGTATATATAATAAATATAATTTATATAATTCAATTTCAGTACATCTAAATCTAATCTCTCAATTCATCTCTTTCATTTTTCTTTTTCTTTTTGGAGTCACTTCAATATTCTTTTTCTTTTTGTGGGTTTGAAGAAAGTATATATAAAAATAAACTTCAAGCTCCAATTCTAGATCGTGCATGGAGATCTATGAATTGGTTTTCAATTTCCAGTTCAGACAAATAAAAATCATTTTCCTTCATGTATATTCGAGCCGTTAAGAGCTATTTTGTTTTTTAATCACATGCACCATCAACTTTTGAAATCACCGAATCTTATTCTTCTAGTCTGAGATAATAAATATTCATTACGAACTTTGTTTTAATTAACTCAAATTTTTATATTTAAGTGTCAGCCGTTTATAAACAAGGCATATATAAAATGGACCCGTGTTTGATATGAATCATCCGTGAGTTTTTCAGTTTTCTATTGATTTGCTCTTAATTTTTAAACCTCTCTTCTTTGTTGCCTTTCATATCGTTTTCATTGTTTATTTATTTTTGTCTTATTTATTAGCTCTTTTAGGCATATGAACCATCTCTTCTGTTGTTAATTTAGTACATCAAGGCAACTACATTAAGTTGTCTGGGATTTTTTACCCTTGGTTATGTGAAAGCATTAGCTCATATTTTTTTTTTATTATTTTTTTCTCAATTCTTTTTTCTATTGGATAATGTTAAAATTTGATCTTTCTCTCTCTCCCTTTCTATATCTGAATATCTCTAATTTTATGCATAAATCTTCCCACGCAGGAAATTGGCAGAGCTCGGATATCAAAGGAGTGCAAAGAAGTGCAAGGAAAAATTTGAGAACGTGTACAAGTACAACAAGAGAACCAAAGAGAACAAAAGTGGCAAATCACATGGAAAAGCCTATAAATTCTTTGATCAATTACAAGCCCTTGAGAACCAATTCACAGCCTCTTACCCGCCAAAACCACAACCTACTTCTACTTTGGCTACAAAAAACACATTGCCAAGTGATCATGGTAACAAAGTTATCTCTTATGTCACACCTTTTCCTTCCACAAACCCTACTCTCATTCCACCTTCTCCAAAAACCAACACCAACACCACAACAACATCCACTACCAACCCTAGAGACTCATCACCACCACAAACCAACAACAACAACAATGTTGTCCCACATTCTTTGCCAAACATGAACACTCCTTTCTCAACCACCACCACCTCCACCTCTTCCTCCACAGCATCAGATGAAGACTTGGAAGAGAGGTATAGGAGGAAGAGAAAGTGGAAGGACTACTTCAGGAGGCTCACTAGGAAGGTCTTGTTGAAGCAAGAGGAGATGCAAAAGAAGTTCTTGGAAGCCATAGACCAAAGGGAGAGGGAAAGGGTGGCACAACAAGACAATTGGAGGATGCAAGAAATGGCAAGGATCAATAGGGAACATGAGATTCTTGTTCAAGAGAGATCAACAGCAGCAGCCAAAGATACTGCAGTCATTGCATTATTGCAAAAGATGTACCGCCAGGAAAACCCCACACAACATGTTGAAGTACAGCCACCACAGCAACAGAAGCAAACAATGCCACAATCACAGCCCCCAATATTAATGCCAAACAATAATTTTGAGGTCAAGAAAAGGAATAATGGTCACAGTGCTGCAAGTACTACTACTGCTACTACTACTTCTCCGGTGAGTTCTTCTTCTTCTCGGTGGCCAAAGGCCGAAGTTCATGATTTGATACGGTTAAGGACAAGTCTTGAAATCAAGTATCAAGAGAATGGACCAAAGGCTCCATTGTGGGAAGATATATCAATTGCAATGCAAAGGCTTGGGTACAACCGGAGTGCAAAGAGATGCAAGGAAAAATGGGAGAACATCAACAAGTACTTCAAGAAAGTTAGGGAGAGTAGCAAAGAAAGGCGTGAAGATAGCAAGACATGTCCCTATTTCCACGAGCTTGAAGCTCTATACAAAGAAAAGGGAAAATCTCAGAACCCCTTTGGCATGTTTCAGAATATGAAGCCAAATGAGATGATGATGATGGAGCCATTGATGGTGCAACCGGAGCAACAATGGAGGCCTCCACCTCAATCATTGGAAGAGGCTATAGGGAAGGATAATGCAAGTGAAGAATATAATCAAGAAAAAGAAGAACTAGAAGAAAATGGTGATGATGATGATAATATTGAAGAAGATAGAGATAGTGTGGAAGATGAAGGAGCAAAACCGTGTGAGATTGCGACAAATAATTAAACGTGCTTCAGTGGACACCGTTGAAGTAGACAAGATAGGGAATTTTCTGAATGGAGAAAAATTTACGTGTGTGCTTAATTTACTTATTTCGGAAAAAAATAGTCCTTTATTTTTTTATATTTTTTTAAACTTCAAAATGTGATTATTTCTTAAGGAAAACAATTGTTGGGTATAGTATAGTCATTCAATTTTTATTTTTCTTATGGGGTTGTAAGTTGTAACATGTTACTGGAAATAAAAAATTGTCATAGATTGTTGACATTAAAGGCGTGGCACAAACACCTGCGCCAGAAAATTCAATTCTTTAATCATGATTCATGACCTATCTAAAAGTATGGGACTTCTGTGGCTGCACATAACATACCCTATCTGAGGAGAGCTTTTTTCTGAGCATGGGGTATCTTGAAAGGTGATGATTGGGGTAGTGGGTCAGATTTTTGCTGCCATGAACAATATTCAGAGGTCTAACTCCAAAAACAGCCACATGAGCCAGCAAAACAGCTATAGTGGGGTGTACAATGTGTTTCGGACTGATAAATTACCAATAATGTTTTTTATTTAATTCTTACAAACTTTTTATGGGTGAACTTGTAATTTGATGCTAAACAATATAATTTACTGGTAGTTAGGTTTATGAAAGTATTAAAATTTTAAATTTTTTTAAAAGTGTTATTTTTCTGTCACTTTAATTTTGTCAAAAAAATTTGTTAGAATTATTAATGTTTATGTCTATATGACACATTACATGTCTAGTTAACAATTGATGATACATTCATAAATAACATAAAACAATTTGACTTATACATGACAAGTGATAGTGTCATGTGACAATCTAATTTAGGAACTAAAATAACAGTAATTGAACATCCCTTATTATTCACATGTATATTATCAACTGTCACATATACTTTTGTCACATACACATTAGATTATCACATGTTATTCACATGTACATTGTTAACTACTAAGTAGACAAATAACATGCTAAAGTAGACATAAATGTTAACTTTAATAAAAATCTTTTAATGATAGGACTAAAGTAATAGATAAATTTGACTTCCAGGGATCTTTTGAAATTTTAATATTTTTAAAGACTCAAGTGATAGTGAATTACACTCTCAAGAATCAAAATAACTGTTTATTGCATTTTTTACTACTTTTTAATTTTCATCTCTTTTTATTACATTCCTTATTTTATTTTCTATTTTGTTTCTCTCTTTTTTATCCTTTTATATTTTATATAAAATTATAATATTTTAAAGTGGAATCAGCATTATTCATGAATTGGTAAAATATAAATTGTAACGACCGTGATGATAGAGAGAAATCTATAGTACATAAAATTAATGTCACATTCATGCATTCAAGCTAGTCTTGTAATTTTCCTTTTGCTACATGTCTACACATGCATGTGCTGGCGATGGGAGCTCTCACATAATCACCCTGTTGTACTTTCAATTTTTCCTGTGTTTTTGGAGGCTTTAGTTGCGTGAGAGTTGTTATATGACAAGGGAAAACTTGGTTAATTTTCCACCATTGACTTCACAGGTTGTTAAGACAGTTTTTATTATTTTAAACACGTTAAATAATTTTGAGATTGTATTTTACGTGATATATAATTAATATCTATTAATGTTTATCTTTCTCATGCATTTAAAAATATTGTACTAACATGAAATATCTAACCTAAATTATGCTGAAAAACAAAACATTTTTGCACACCACGTCCTATGTAATATTCTACCAATCTCGTGCGTATGCAATTGTACTAAGGCAGTTAATTTTACCAAACTTTTTTTTTAAGGAAATAAGATTATTTCATTTCATCAATGGTAATAGAACGAACATATAAGGGAATGAAATCATAATCATGAGAGTCATAATAATTTCTTGATGCCCTAACAAATTTATGATGAGTCACAAAATTTGTTTGTCTCTTAGCTAAACTCACTCCAAAGTTGTTTATAGATGAAAGTAAATTGTTACAATGATTTAGAATGATGCTAAAATCTGATACTCCTGTCTGCCGTAAATTTACCAAATTTAAGCACTCTTAAAAACTAAATAATGAAGGTTTAATTACATATTGTATCTTTTAATTAATTATCATTATTTTACAAATTTTACCATCATATTTTTTAATTTTCAAATATTTTATTGATTTGTTAAATGTATAATAATGTGTTCATATGCTCCTGAAAAATAATATCAATTTGTCACCATTTTACAAAACGAAATTGTTGTTACCAACATAATCATGAAATGCATGATAATTCGTGAAAAAGATGTTGTAAAATACACGGAAAAAAATATTATTGGATGGTAAAACTAGAATGCAAAAATAAAAAAACATTATGTAAAATAAGGAAAAAGGAAACATGAGAGATAATTTGTGAAATAATAATAATTGAGTGATAAAATGTGTCATTAAAAAATTTAAAATATGGTTATTGTGAAACATAATGTCTACATATATGGAGAGTTGTTTTGACTATTATAACTATGTTAACGCGTTAGTCATAGTAACGAGATTCATACCATATAAGCCATTAAAGTCAAACTATTTAGCCAATTAGTTAATTCTATATCATTTTATATGATCAAAGTGAAATTAGTTAGTTTGACTAGCAAATTTAATATTACATGACTATCAAAGTGAAGTGATTAGTTAGTCAAACTACCTACTTTGGTGTCACATTTTTTTTAATGATTTTTCTCATATAACATGTAATTTACTAGCTAGTTAGAGTAATGAGTCCCGTATGACATGATACATGGGAGTCAAATTTATTTATTTATTATAATTATTAGATTCTAATCAAATAATTGATAAGAATGTGAATTAATTCTAAAAGATTTTTTTGTGTAAGTTTATCTTTTCTTATTACACTATTGAAGTCACTGATTTAAACTTTAATGATCTAATCGTTGTTAATCATATAGTGGCTAACCAATTGTAATTAAATTTACAGTTTTAGTTTTATAAAAAAATTATAACTTTAATAATATATAATATTTTTCGTTAAAAAAAATTATAATATTTTTAAGTAAGAAAATAATAATAATAATAATAATAATAATAATAATACAACATGTGAAACCAATAAGTGGTGGGACACGAAATTTAGGTAAATGTATAAATATATATCACCCCTTCTTCCTAGCTATCCAAGTCCAGTAGCCACAAAATGACAATTTTACAAGAGCAACCATCTGGGTCCACCGTTAGGAATGCTGTATGTTCACAAAATAATGCCATTTTATTACAAGAATTCTATATGCTCATCTGTGTTGACTTTTGAACATAGCAATTATGTATATTGGAGTTCTCTAGATCAATAAGTTCATTATTCATCACTGTTGAAAACGTTGACGTGCCATCCTATTGCACAACGAACAACCAGGGACAAAGTAAATAATATTGGACTTTTCTTTTGTTACAGTGGATCCATAAAGAAGATTGACTGCACAATTTTTAGACAAGGTAATTCTATATTGTTTTGGGCCACTAAACACACACCTTAATCAGTCTATTTATCCAGCATTCCTATCAAGGATAATTACTTAGCGCACCCCAAGCATCCCATATTTTCCAAAATCCCCTTCTTACCCTTCTTCTCCCAAGCAATGCCTCTCCTCCACACAGCACATAATGCATTTTACTTGTATTAGGATTGAATACAAAAAAATACATTATGAATTAAACAATCTGTAACACAAATATGTTACGGACTATTCAATTTGTAATACTTTTGTGGATGATGTGGTGAAATGGTGGATTTGATGTGGCGTGAAGGTTCGGTGGATGATAGTGGTATGACGTGAAGGTGCAATGTTGGTCATGGAGTGCGGCCATAATGGCGTAGCATCCATGCTTCACTGGTATTGGTCAAAGAGGGAATGGCGAATCCATTTCTGTTTGGAATCAACCATGGATTTGCTCTTCTACAATCAGTTCTAGACCTTCATATATCCCATCAAATGGCCTCAACAACTCAAGATAAACACTATCATCAACAAGGATTTTAATGGCTGGAGAAGTGAAATTCTCGAACATATATTCAATGAAGATGTCAAAGAGATACAACAAAGGTCTTTAGTCAACATTGTTGGACAAGATAAAATCATTTGGAGGCTTGGCAGCAATGGAGATTACTCAGTCCGTAGTGCTTATCATCACCTTATGGAGAATATGTTGGACAATGAACATTTAAAGGTGGAAGGTGACCGGATGCAGATTTGGAGATTGAAGATCCCACCAAAATTCAAACACTTTCTTTGGAGAATATTGAGGGATTAATTGTCTACCTTGTAAGGAAAACATCCAGAAGAAAGTGACAATTATTGTTGTTATTGCAGCTCAATTCCAGAAAACGAATAGCATATATATGCTCAATGTCATCAAGCTCGTGCATATGGACAGCCACAAGACTGGAATTCTTTGGCTTCCAAGATTCATTTTCAATGACAATCAAAGCTTTGGAGTGGGTATGGTAATTCGCGATGAGCAAGGAACGTTTATAGCAGCAAAAGCACAAGGTCAATCAGGCATCCCAGAACCAAAATTGGCCTATAGGCATGAGGACTACTCCAGGCAATTAACTGGACATCAGAGATGAATCATGACAATGTTTTCTTTCAATTGGATTGTAAGACGGTTACATATAGCATTAATACTTTCTCAACTGGGGTAACAAATTATTATGTCATTCTAGGAAAATGTTTAGAAGCTTCAACATCTTTTGTTTGGAAGACAAGTCAATTATTATGTTGCTCATACCTTGACTAAGGCGGCACTATTGAATGTTAGCTCCAAAGTTTTCAATTATATTTCATATTGTATTTAAATTGTTATCTTAAATGAAATGAGTTAACTATGTGATCTTAAAAATAAAACCTAACACGTCTTTTTTCACTAAGAAATATTTTATTGGAAATAATATTTTCTTACTTCATCTAAATAATCCCAAAGTCTTCATTAATTTAATTACTCCCCATCTCCCTAAAGTCTCCAATGTTCTATTTTTTTTTACCTACACCTTTTAATTACTACTTGACAATATCACCATCTCGTGACTTTTTTTGAAAACTTAATAACTAAAGCTAATAATAGGGACATTGTTCTCTCTTGTTTCGTGAGTATATTCTGCCAAAATTGAATCAGGACAAATTTTAGTTTGATTTATAGATCATGGAACAGTTAGAAAATGAATTGGCGGAGGATGATGTATATGAGAATGAAGTCAAAAAAAGTTATAAATTTAATGAAGGGTTAAACTCATTAGTATTTTTATGTTTTCGTTGTTCTTTTTTTTTTATAGTTTTTTTCCTCTTCATTTTTTCCCTCATCCTTTCACCCTTTTTTATTTTAACTTTTTTCCTTTTTTTTTTCTTATTTCCTCTTTTTTCTTCTTTTCTCTCTTTTTATCTTATTTCTGATATATCGTTGAGTTCATCTATCATTAACCTCAATTAACTTATATTAAAGATACGGTTGATGTTGATGTTTGAACAGTTGAACCACAAATGTGTATGTAGATTATTCTTTAATATATAGATATGAAAGAACATCAGATTTTAGGCTTCACTATGCTTATTTTAATCTTCTCCAATTTTGTATGGTACAAACATAGAGTTCATGTATATGCATTTTTAGTTAAAAGTTTTAAAATTATTAATCAATTACAAATTATTAATAATATTGTTCTGGTCGTGAGAAACAGAATGTACCCAGCAGGGTTTGCTGGGATTTGCTATGGGATCAAACTCTCCCTCTCTGAAGATGCCTATGGAGATGAAGCACCCCCAGGAAGATGATCACTGCCGGAAACAACACAGGTGGTGTGCTGTGTGTGCAGTGTGAATGGAAAAGAAAGAGTTAGGATTGTTGTGTACCTTTCACCATGAATGAAGCTGTATTTATAAGATGATACCTGGATCCTGGATAGATATTGTTGAGGCCCATTATCTTTTGTAAAGATATTCAGATTATCTAATATATGAATGACATTGGTTATGATTATATCTTCTGTTTTATCTTCTATCTTTTGGTGGTTGTCAAGTTTAAATATTTGAATGGGCCTATCCGTAACAAATATAATTTTTAAGATAATTATTATTGAAATCTTTAAATTTATTATAAATGATACTTATAATTTGATAATGGTATAAAATTTAAATTTTTTTGTCTCAAATTATAAAATATGTGTCTCTTACAACTCACTAAATTTGATATTAATTTTATTTATGATATATGATTATGATAAACTCAAAAAAATTATATATATGATAAAAATTAAATATAAATTTTTCTATTAAATAAATTATTTTCTCACATTTAAACTCAAGAGATCTTGTACAATACTGTCAACATATGAGTTCGTATAAAATTTAATTTAAAACTAGATATACTATTTTCTCATATATATTTATGTCAAACTCAATGGTATGCGTGTGGTTACGTGTCATCGTTAGGTCGATTTTCCTTTAATTAATAGTTTACATGTATAATAACTAACTCATCAAAAGTTAATCAATTTCTTAATCTCTGATTCATACCAGGTGGCAACATATCAAGGGTTGATTGACTTTTTCCTAAAAAGTGATTAAACCCGGAATTTCTGGAGCCACCCGAATATTTTGACCTATGGCTCAGTGGCTATGTGACAATGAAAGAAAAGATAATTGTGTTCCACCTAAATGGCTAAACGTATGTCTTTATTGTCTACAACCCGTACCTCTCTCAGAAAATCCACTTCGAATGATAGCTTGATATTAATCAATTTAAATTTAATGCGAAGAAAAGGAATTTACGAGACCATGAATAAATTTTAAAGGAATCGATTTATCTATCTAAATCTTTGTACACATCATTAAAGTGTTTCCACTCAAATTAACACTGCATTATAGTATTTTACTAGACTTTATATATATATATATATATATATATATATATTACAACCTAATTACTTGGTTTTTTAATTGACTAGTCACTTGTATGTATATGTTTCTTTGTCCCTTTCATGTTTCCAATATTTCAAAATTTAATTTTGAAATTTTTTAGTTATTTGTTAAATTTTTTAAATGATAAAATTTAAAGTAAATTATGTTGAATAAGTTACAAAAATATTTAATCATGTATACTAATCTTAAAAGAAAAAACAAACGATGCTTATTCAATTAGTATTCATTATTTATTATTCTCCACTCATTATAAATGGATACTTGAATATCCCCTTTACTTCTTAGTTAAAAAAATTCTAAGTTGATAAATTAATGAAAGAAATGAAAATTTGGAAAAGTGGAAATTACAAAAAATCGAGGAACCATACACTTCAGATAAATGATCAGATATTAAACAATAAAGAGAGAGAAATTGGAAGAATTTTAAAAATAAAAAACATAAAAAATTGTGTGATAGTTTTAGTAAGAAATTCTATCATATATAAATATATATAATGATTAATGATAGATAGATATTATAGTTAAAGAACTAAATTAAAAAATTGTGATGCATATCATATACCAAACGTTAGAAATGCTAATAATATACTCTTTTGAATATAATTATTTTATTGGTTAAAAATTGTTGGAAATTACAAAAAAAAATATTATGGATCTCACTCTCATAATTTTATAATTTCTAATAAATTTGAATCAAAAGTAAAATGTGTGGTTAACACTCCTCAAAATACTAATCATATCTTATAATGTGAGATGACACATGTGAATGAGTTTTGACTCTCATAAAAAATGATAAGTGTTCGAGAGTAAATTAATTAAACTACCATTATCTTGTCAACTCTAGTGATTAGTCGGAGCATTTGATTTATATGCTCCAGTTTGAGTAGGAATTGAAAATCATAATCAAATATGTTTTATATTTATTACTTAGTATTCTATAGGCAAACATGTCAGATTTATAGGCAAGTCACATTATGCAGACATATAGGTCTAAATTAATTATTTAAGATGCGAAACACTTACAATGTTTGGGATTCAACTATAGAATATTGCTAGGATTGGAAAAGACCTTCTTCATCAGATCACAAATAGAAGCTCCCACCACTTGCATTGGCTTTTCTGAAGATGGGTTCGAGTCGGTCATCTGGAGGAGCTTTCAAATTTATCATTTTGAAAAAGATTTTCCTAACTCCCTTAATAATATATATTTCAAAACAAAAGGATGGTAGAAAAACTAGCTATAATAATTGTGCATAACTTCACTCTAAACAAATATATATTATTTTTCAAATTTTAATTACATGATAAAAGTTCATTTTTCCATTCATCTAATAATTCAATTTTTTAGATTTTTATGATAAAAAAATTAATTTGTTAAAAAATTGAATCTCTTATTTTCAATCATTTTTATATAAATTTTATTATTTAAAATTTGAAAACTACTAAGTAAATACCAAATATAAAATATTAATATTATAAATAAATATGATTTTTCATAGTATTTTACTTTTGAAAAAAATATTATAGTGTTACACTATATAACTTCATACTATTAAAGTGCATCTGTAGTTACATGTCCCCACATGAGAAAAAGCCAATCTACACAAGGAAAAGCCAAGTCAAACAGGGAAGGAGAAAGAGAAGAAGATGGTTATTACTTATTGATTAAATTACATGGAAAAGAAGGGAAAATAGAGATAAAATAGTCAGAATGAAGAAGAAATCATTTATTCAAAGTTAAGATAACGTTTTGAATTTCTAAAATTTATTAAATAAAAAGCTAGCTATAAGCTAAAGTACTCCAACCTTATATTCGTATATAATGAATGCGCATAACTTCGCATTAATAACGTGCTTCAAATAAATCTTAAAATATTCATAATGCAGATGTGATACACCAACTAACTAGGCTCTTATCCACCTTTAACATGCGTTTACAACTGAGAAGTACTGAGTCTAAATAGTAAATATTACCGAACCACCATAAAACTAGTTACAAATACCAAACAATACAAAAAAAACACGCATATATAATATCGACCAGAAAACAGCCCGCAAAAATTTCAAGTCGCAATAATATTGACAATTAATAGAGAAGAAAAGTATATAAAAACAAAAGCATTTCAGAATTGTACACCTTGATAATGAGCTTCTCCCCTGGCCCTGGAGTAATGAATTGGGTTAAGTAACCGAGCCGAAGGTACATGAAAATTGAATTAAAAAATAACAATTGACAAACAAGAAAAAAAATAATTGTTCTTGGAAGTGACATTAATTTCATATGTAGAGCAGTTTTAGTATCTTCTTTTCACAAAGGATTCTGCTGATTATCTTGATTTCAATTTATTTTAGCTTTGTAACCAATTTTCAATAAAACCTTTAGGGAAGAGATCATTTATCTAGTCCAAAAAAATAAGTTTTGGGTATAATTTTTCAATAAATTGCTTAGAATATATATTTATCATATTTATTAATTATTATGCATTCAAAGTAAATGATACTTATCATGCGTACGTTAACCAAAACTTATCTCTTCCTTCTTTTTTTTTCGAAAGCAAATGAAACAATTTACATTTCCGAACAAAGTAAAGAGTAAAATTGTTCGTTTAGTCCAACTTCAGTGTTTCAAACTTTAATAGTACTGTTTAATATCCCAATTATTACATCGTAAACTAATTTATGTTCATGTATCAAGATGATAAATTGATAATGCTACTACAGCTGGTTATGTACCTAACGTTTGTGGATAGGGACAAATTTAAATTTTAATTATTTGTAAGTAAATTTTAAAATCTTGAATTATGTAACTAGTTATTACTAATAAACATTGTTTTTCTTTCATAATTAACGACAGTGAGGATTTACATTTAAATTTAAAATTTCCATTTGATAATATATATATATATATATATATATATATATATATCAGGATTTGAAATTTAAAAGATTTTGTAATATAATTTATTGTATAAGATAGCTAGAAAGTTATGATATATGTCAAGTTGTGTTTTTTGTTGGTGAAAACATATGTTAATATTTGGTTTAATATTATTTTGTCTTTATATTTAGTACTTTTTTCGTTTTAATACCTGAAGTTTGATTTTCGCGTATACACTTTAATTAAAGAATTAATAGGAATTAAAACCAAAGTAGGTGGAAAGCATTCGGATAATATTGAATATCAGATGTTTATTTGCTCCCATTTTGTGTGGTTGTAATAAGATATTTTCATATAACACATTATAGAAAAACACATGAAAGCAATAAGACCAAGCCTCTTTTGGAAGTCCAAAGCTCAAATTGATCGAGCATCACCATTTCCATGGCATGGACCATCGACAACATCAATATTCTGTTCTGTTCTGCTTGAATCGCACCCACTTTTTCAGATGACACAGAACTTTCATTTGGTTCAACCCTTTACGGCTTTACCGCATATGCATCTCTCAAGACAATGATTACGCTACAAACAAATAAATTTAACCAAATAAAAAAGCATAAAGAGGAGTCAGAGCCATTTATATGAGAGCACCGTTTTGCTTTCTCGGAGACCTAACTCTAATATAATAATAGTATTGAAATTATTGTCTGTGTTGCAATTATTAGCATCGTAAAAATTTTGATAAACATTCTGTCAAAAAGTATTCAGATTTATCTATAATGTTGAGTAACCCAGATTAATTCTTACTGACATATTCAAACGTTTATTTTTAATTGAACTATTATGTGTATATATTATTCTAATCTTCGCTATTAACCAACTGTAGTAGGTTTAATTGTAGTTATAATATAATTATACAGATTCTGAAAAACGATAATCTAACATCTAATGACTATATATAATTACGAGATTGGAAACCCCAATTTGTAGTTTGGTGATAATATAAAGCGATAGAACAGTACTGTTAAGAAGTTTAATAAAGATATTTTTACGAATTAAGTAAAAGTTTTTACACCGTGAAAGAGCTTCTTATTAAATACTAGTAATTAAGGAAAAAATTATGTTGAACCTTTTTACAATTCAAAATTAACTTATACACATTTAACTTTTTAAAAGTTATCTCATATAAAAAAAATTCCTCTTTAAAACTTTATATTCATTTTACTTCATACTACTATTTTCTCATTATATATATAAGTATTTGTTAGAAAGTCTATGCACGCAGTCCTTAGATTTATTTGCATTCCATCAGATAGATAAAAATCTGCTGACAGTCGTAGGTTCAGATGTTGAATGGAGAACATACATCATCACAAAGAAGTTTCAGTTACATTTTCTCGAGAGTTTTCTGTGTCAGTGATAAGATTCAATTTAGATTCGACACAGCGAAGAGGTGACAGTACAACGCTAGCTGCTAGTTGACGTTAAACAATGATCAACATAAAATTATGGCCTGATTTTCTTGCATGTCTCCCTTCTGGCAAACATTTGCATTTTCAGCAAGTGACCTTCTGGATTTTGTTCTACGTACTATCCACAAAACATAGATTTATTGTCATTCTGTGAAAGCTACCTTAATTACCTGCTTTTTGATATATTATATTTGTAGATTTTTCCATTTTTTATTTTGGCTATTTGAATGACGTTGTATGCTTCAATCATGGATATGCACGTATGGATATAGAGCAAGATTGTTATATGCCATTTTTAATATATTGATTTTGCCTATAAAATTGTTATATTGGGGCATTGCTTTCATTTTACTAGCCGGAGGTTCATGTTTATATTATGATAATATTACTACTAATTATGATCCATCTACTGAATTAAAAAAAAAAAATACTAAACGAGGATCTAAAAGCTAGTTGAAATTTATATCAAAGAATTGGGTCCATGTCTGTGAGTTTGATCTCTTAATAGTTTTTTGCATCAATCAAAATTTTTAATGGAAAATAAAATAAGCATATATTAATTAAGTTCATAATACTTTTTGAATTAATGTATAAGAGAAGAATTATTACATGAAGACGTGTGATTAAATAGGTATTATGAACTTCACCTGCTTGAATATTTTACTCTCTTATTATAAACAAAAAAAAATCTTATACATTTTTAAAGCGATATGTATTATCAAATAAGTTTGATATGAGTGAAACTAAATTTTATTATGCAAAGTCTTATGTTGGAGCCTTATAAATGTCGAAAAACATAATTAAGTTAAATAAAAGGATAAGGTTAATTAATCAAGATTACAATTAAATAATACTAGTACTATTAATTATATATACGGAGGCAGTGATGACTTTTTGGAGTTTATTGTTGTTAAATTAAGTGCCTTCTGTACCCAAAAAATGCCTTAAAATCTCTAATTAAATGTGTTCAAATTACTTTGAAATACTTAACGTTCAAGGCTAGGCTAATAATTTCTCCACGAAAATGTAATAAATAAATAGTTATATACAAGAATAAATCGAGTTTTTGACTAAAAAAGAAAAGTATAAAGAGATGATAGTAAAATATTTATACTCCTACTCGTACTTTTAAAATTTTATAAGTAATCATCCATATTCATATTTAAACCTCTTGTGTAAATAAAAAAATTTAATCACTGTAAATATATATATATATATATAAATTTAAATTTAAATTGAAAATAATTATATGCCATCTCTAATATTAATAATAAAGTTTAATAAATATAAATTGTGTGTATAAAAACATTTTACATTTTAGTGTGTATCTATTTTCTCTTGACAAATTTCCCAAAGAATCGTCTTTTGTCATGATGACTTTAGGTTTCATTAAAGCTATTTACGGTTCTTTAATTGAAAATATCCATTTTCCTTCAATATTAATCTAGAATACGTCTTTTTTAATTGTTCTTGATTTGCAATGTGGAACACCTCATCTGCTCTAGGGTAACCCATATCGTACTTTACTATTTATAAAATATTATTATATTATAGTTATACTTATTCAGTGACTCGAACTTTTGTTGTTCACCGCGTGTCTGGCACAAGCGTCCGGAGAGTCCTGCAGAGTGATAAATTGCTTGCAATCAAAATATCATTTCACTGTTTGGTCGGCAATTAAAATAGGATATTCCAACATCTTTTTTTCTTTTTTTTAAAAATAAAATTAAACCTTAGGTGTGCCAAAACCCATTTTATTGACTGAAATACTTGTTAAATTAAAAATCTGAAACGCAAAATTTTAAAATGATAAAAAAAAGGTCTTATGATGAAATATAAAAAATAATAATAAACAATAGTTGTTAATTAGCTTTTATTTCTTGATAAAAGATTAGAAAATGATTTTACAAGTAGTTTAAATTCGGCAAGTTTTGAAAGTAACAAACATTTCAAATAAGGCCCTTCATTTAGCCTCTCTTTTCTTTAAATTATTACTTCTGAAAATCAAAAGTTTTATAATTTCCTCAAAATATCGATCACTATATTTCAAATAAAGTATTCGCAGGTTGATTAAGACCGATTTTGATCAAATTTAAAATTTAATTTAATTAAATTTAATCGATTTGATTTGATTTTATAATTTTTTTTTGAAACACAATCCATTCAGAAATCATATTTTTTAAGGCAAATGTTAACCCTTTGAAGAATTAAAGTAAAAAAATAATTATTAGAAGACAAAAAAATTATGCTTTCATAATCTTTTTTGCTTTCTAATGATTTTTATATTAAATATTTTCTTTTAATTTCTTAATCAATATCCTAAAAAAACTGATTAACTATTTTTTTAATTCACGAAAGTCTAACTTAAAATTTTACTTAAAAATAGCGAGTTCAACACCAGTTACATAAATAAAGTGATAGTATTGTCTCGTGTAGATGATTTCTAACATTTCCTACTTGATTTAAATGTTTGACTAATACAGATTTAGCATGTATATTGTAGGTTTTGGACATTAATTGCACCGGCTTCCCTAGTCTGATGGGGTAGTGTCTGAGTCCAGAGCAGATGGATTTCTGTGCCTGATGAAGCTCTCCTACCTAGTTACAACGGATTTGGCTAGTGATTAATGACAATTGAATTGATGATAGTATAAGCTTAAACAATACAACACTGAAGAGGGGCTTTGTGAATGAGATTGAGTTGAGTACCATCATCTAGCATATATCAATTATTACTAGATAGTATGATTTTTGGCTCCAAGAGAGGGAATAGGATCCATAGACTTTCTGCGTGCATGTGTCTCTATGAACGAGGGTACTGCAACGGGTGCGTTTATGTCTCAAACTGTAGCTGTGTAACAGAATATTTATTCCTTTCCGTAGGTGGTAAATGCATGGCAATCAATATTGTGGGGCACATCCTTTAACGCGCAAATAGGCACCATTTTCATCAGAATAGACAAAATTGTAGGGTACCCACAAGTCAAAGTAAGATGCATGCAAGATTGGCATCTGCCAAATGCATTATTTCGAATAATATAAACAGCGCCTCTAAAACCCTCCCCCCCTTCAATCTCTTCTCTCATTCTTCTTTCATATCAATCCTTTTTATCTTGTCTCTCTGGTATTTACATAATTTTTCTTAAAACGTACGTGGCTTGTCTTCTGCATAACGTAAAACTCAATTTGATGAAGTCATGCATTTGTTATATATATTACTATTATAGTTGAACTAATTAATTACTAATAACAAGGTAGGAGTATGTGTCCCAACAGGAGTAGAGTTTAGTGGCATATGGACCAGTTCCTCATATGATAAATTAATATTTCGATCTTATTCCAAATAAGATTGTTTCTAAAAAAATACTCATGAAAAAACAAAAAAGAAATATAAATTTGAGAGGGCTTTTCTTTATTATTTATTGAGATCATAATAAGAAGGAATTTTTCTGTCTTGCCTTAATTACTAATGCCCTTCGTTGCGTTTCCTTTCTTTTGCCCAGAATGTGTAAGTGACTGTTTGTAGTAAACTCAACAATTATAATACTATAATCAATATTTCCATTAGTAATTTAGGGTCCAGTTGTTTGAATTTTTTTAAAAGAAAAAGTAATTGTTTAATTAAAATATATGTTTTAAAAACTTTTATAATAATTATGTAATTTTTTAAGAAAAGAATGTTTAATATTTTTCTTAGTTGTTAAAATTCATTGATAATTTTTCTAAAAAAATAAAATCAACACTCTAAAAAAGTTGTATTATAAAATTACCTTAAATGAATGACAGTTATGTTTTGAGATGCCTTATTAATTAAGGTAACAATTTTCAGTTTTGTCATTTTTTATTTTAAACTTCATTTCTGAAATTAAAATAAAGATAATCCAAATCAACATACTGTTCTTTTTTTGTAACTTAATTTTACAAATTTATTTTAATTTTTTGTTTATTCTTTAGAAAAACTTATAAATAAGGAATATAAATATCAGCTGTAAGAACAGATAGAATAATATGTATTAATTGTCAGTAAAAATGAAGAAAACGGTCTAAGAAATTTTTTCTATCATGGAAAGGACAAACAATATCAACAAAATCAAGAAAACCACATCGAAAGGGAGAGATGGATGGCCGCAAGTACTATGTATGCTTGAAAATTCAAAGAGAGTGGGGTTACAGACACATTAAACTTATGAATAATAGATTATTGCACGTGAAAGACAGTATTCATGCAGGTTTAATTTGCATTAATTATTACAATTTTAATAATTAAAAAATATATAGATAGATAGATATGGTGTAATGAGAAAGTTTATATATATATATATATACACACAAAAGGAAGAATAAACTAATTCAAGAAATTTAATAGAGAACCGAATATCACCAATTATTTTGTAAGATCGAAAGAAACTAACATGAATTTGTCTATAATTAATTGACAAATGTAATGAAAGTTTTATAATTTGCATTGGTCACTGTGAAACTGGAATTAAAATAAAATAAAACCTTAGAAAATCAGACCAACAACAATAAAGAGAAGAATTGGATACCCACCAATCCATATGAAAAATACCGACCTGTACTATGTCAATTGAAAATTCCTCCCTTGTATAGCATCTCTTAGACTTACATATAAAATATACCAAAAGCATAATATAATCTCTGCACTCCATTACTTCTAAAACCGACCACTATATATACCTCTTTTATGGACCTTTTGTGTTTTTCTGGGGATGCAAACTGTAGACAAAATTACCCAAAATCAACTCATTCTTTTTTCATTTTTTATATATAGGTCCACAACACTTACTCTTTTCACAAGTACATTTTTTTTCTTTCAAAAAACGTGATTAGCATTAGATGCTGATGAAAGCTTTAACAAAAATAACCAAATTGACAGCAGAAAAAATTTACCCAATACTCTATGTTGAAGATGAACCTTTCATTGCTTTTTTAGTACTGACACTTATGAAGAGAAGCACATATCTTTGTGTTCACTGCAAACAATACAGTTACCGTATGCAATGTTTTAGGCTCAAATATATTCACACAGTGAGTGAGGTTGCTCACACCTCAAAAAGATTCCTCCCTTCTGGTGGTGGACCCTCCTTCAAGGGTTTATGACTCCATGTGTGATGCTGGCATTTTCTGCTATGGGAAGGGCCCTGTTACAACACAAAGAGGTTCGGTCACTGTCCCTACAATTTAAGCCTCTTTTCTTATTCTTTTTTCTTCCATTCATTTTTCCACTTTTGCTTCCCATTTTAATTTCTCTGCGTCAAAATTTTACACTTCGTTTCCATTTTTTTAGAACCAAAACCTATACTCAACCAACATTCTCTTCTCTCCCCTTGTACGTTTTGACGAATTGCTACTGAGTTTGTAGAGAACAGGTAGAAGAATTAAAAGAAAAAATTAACAAATTAATTCATCAAATAAACAAGATAATGTACAATGAAAGAGGAAAAGAAACAAAAATCATTGACAACATTTGAAGAGTAACAAAATTGAGAAAAGGAAAGTTCAACGAAAGAAATATTGAAGAGGAAAAGAAACAAAATAAAGACAAACCCCCCAATTAATCGTTTCTCCCATTTACATCAACAAGAACGTGAAAATTTAGTACAATAACATTAATCAAGGTTTCTTGCTTATTCATTTTATGTTGAACCTCGCCTCTCAAGTCTGAACTTTTTTCTCTATCTTATATATAACCTTCCCCCTCTCCCTCATCAACTTATTTATTTAGCTCAAAAAAATAATTAATTATTTTCTTTTTTCAAAACAAAAATCCATATAATCTTACTGACTATATGCTGCTATTGTACCAAGTACTTCCAACCCAGATTCCCCCCACCCTACTGGCTACCCCTATACCCATGTGTCATTCTGAAGTAAGTGCATTTTCAAAATCTTCAATACAACCCCATCACCATCCACCACCACCACCACCATTATCACATTTCACTCACACACCACCATTTTCCGACAATCGTGAACCCAAATTAACCCATCATTCTCTAATTAATGCACTTTTTAGTTGATATTTGTTTCTCTCACTCTCCAGAAGCTGGTTTGCTAGCTACTATCTCATAATTATCACTTCCTTCGTCGTCCTCGTCCTCATCTTCATCTCCAACTTCCTTGTCGGCTTCGTCCTCCTCATCTTCCTCATGGTGCCGCCGGTCCATGGGGTCATTCTGAGTGTCTCCCATGGTCACTTCTGGCTGCACCACGTACGTCTGAGGAGGCCATTGTTGCTCGGGCTGCACCATGAGCGGCGCCATCATGCTCTCCGGCTTCATCTGCCCCTCTCTCTTGTTCTTCTCCCTGTATAGAGCCTCCAACTGGTGAAAATAGGGACAAGTCTTGGAGTCTTCAGGCCTCTTCTTGCTGCTTTCCTTGACCTTCTTGAAGTACTTGTTGATGTTCTCCCACTTCTCTTTGCACCTTTTGGCATTCCGGTTGTACCCCATTTTCCTCATCAACGCTGAAATTTCCTCCCACAGTGGTCCTTTTGGTCCATTTTCCTGGTACTTTGTTTCCAGGCTTGTTCTTAGGTTTATAAGTGTCTGTACCTCCATTTTTGGCCACCTTGAAGAGCTCGCTCCCATCCTCAAATTCTCACCGTTATTATCAGCTTTATTGTTTTCAACATTACTCACTACTATTTGTTGTTGCGGTTGTGGGGCCTCAGGAACTACTGTTGTTTGTGCTTCTTGTGGTGTTGGTGTTGTAGTTTCTTGTGGCACTGGTTGCTGTGGAACAACAGTGATGTTGTTGTTGTTATTCAATGCTGGCTCAAGATTGATTTCTTGTTGCTGATGTTCGGCTATCTTTTGCAAAAATGTCATAACAGCAGCATCTTTTGCTGCAGCAATGGACCTCTCTTGTGCTAGAATCTCCCTTTCCCTGTTGATCGTTTGCATCTCTTGCATTCTCCACGCTTCCTCTCTCACCAAACGCTCTTGTTCTCTTTTCTCAATGGCCTCCAAGAACCTCCTTTGCAGCCCCTCCTGCTTCTCTATCACCTCCTTCATCAGCCTCTCAAAGAAGTCCTTCCACTTCCTCTTCCTCTTGCGCCTCATTCCCCCTCCCTCCATCGTCGTTGTTTCCTCCGAAGAAGTCGATGAAGAACTCGAATTCGACAAGAGATCTTCGGGGAAGTTGGGGAAGGAAGGTGGGGTGATGGTGTTTGGAGGGTTGTTGTTGGTTGTAGGGTTTGGTGTTTGTGTTGGGAAGTATGTTGTAGGGTTTGATGATGGAAAAGAAGGGGTTGTGATGTGTAGTGTTGATGGTGGTGTTATGTTGAGAATGGCTTGAGGCAAAGAGGGTGTATTTGTGGATGGAACAGTGGCGTTATTAGACACTACTGGGGGAAGTGGGATTATTGATGATGGTGTAGTAGTTGTTGTTATCACTATTGACACCGGCGTTGCAAGTAGTGCTGTTGTTTGTGGTGGCTTTGAAGGTATTGGTGTTGGGGATTGCATAGCATGGATTGAAGGGTTGTTTTCAAGGGCTTGTAATTGATCAAAGAAGCGATAAGTTTTGCCTTCTGATTTCCCACTTCGACCTTCTTTGGTTCTCTTGTGGTACTTGTAAACGTTCTCAAACTTCTCTTTGCACTTCTTGGCATTTCTGTGGTAGCCAAGCTCTGCCAGTTTCCTGATAATAATAAAGCCAAAAGAAGACAAAGTAAAAAAAAAAAAAAAAACTAGCTTTACGGCTTTATCTTATCTAATCAAATTCATGGCATAGCTGGCAATGGAAGCATAAGATAATAGAGAAAAACAAAATTTCATCTCAGGATTTCAAGTACCCATGAACGGAAATGAGGGGAAAGGAATTAACTGAACACCTTAAAATGAGGAAAATTAAAGGAGGATATATAATATAACAATCGGTGTAGTAATTGGAGTTAAAGTTTTTAATTAATATCAAATACAATGAAACGGTGAAACGGAAAATGCTTTCCCATGGAAAACACATGAACCCAAAGTGAGAAGATTGTGCAATCTACCTTCATTCATTCCCAACCAAGAGTGGGTAACCGAAATAAGGCAGGAAGAAAATGTTGCTTTTGAAGACCCAATTTGAATTGGAAACTTGTTTGGAAAACAGACCATGTATATTATCAAAAATGAATGTCAGAAAACCACATCACATCCAACTCTAAATTACATATTCTCATAAACAGTTGCACTCTAATACTTTATAAAAAGGGCAGGCAGGAACGGAACTAGAAAAAATTATTAACGCGGGCAAAATTTTAACAAATGATAAACAAAATTAATCATGACTAATTTTTATTATAAAAATACTTTATTTATTATAAACAAAAACATATTCTTTATAAAAAAAATTTCTGGATATTATAATAAATACAGTTATTTATAAAATCAATTGAAAACAAAATTAAATCCTAAAATATAAAAATTGTTGCTTAAAGGAAAAAAGAGTGCTTCAAATGTTCAATATTTGATTACAGCACAATGAGTACGTGCATAGTTTCCAAAAGACGACTAAATATGTTTAATAGATTAAATTTTAACTTAATACAAAATTTGTATAAAAAACCTGATAGCTTTTCACGTTAAACCAACTATATGTAAATCAGTAGTAAGAATGAAATAAACAAAAAATAAAAACCAGAAGAAAATTAAACAAATCCAAATGAAAGAGCCAAAAATAAAGAGAGAGATAGAGTGAGTGAGAAGGAAAACATTAGGAATTGAAGTGAAACACATTCCCAAGAGATGAAAGAAGAAAATTAACTTGAGAAGAATTGAGAGTTTTCAGATCTCCAAAATAACCAACAACTCAAACTGGTATAGTACTCAATTAAGGTGATGAAAAAAAAAAATGAATGACTCACTCACCTAGAAACCTCTTCCCACAAGGGACCCTTTACACTTGCGTCTCTAAAAGCCACGTCCATATCTGACCGTATCTTCAACAAAGCCAAAGTCTCTTGCCTTGGCCACCTGTTCCCACCAAAGCTCTTGTCACCTTCCTCAACTCTATCATCCCCTGAATTTGATCCTCTGCCGCCGCCGCCGCCGTTGGCACCGCCATCATGTGCTCCTCCTGATGCAGCAGCAGCACCACCACCACCAGCAACCGGTGGTGCTGCCACTGCATCACCGGAGCCTCCTCCTCCTGTTCCCAACACTGCTGAGTTCCCCAACATAGAACTCTATTAGTTTCTCCCTCTCTTTTTATAATTTTTTTTTCTAGTTCTGTGGTCTCTCTAAATATCTATCTACCTCCCTCTCTCTAGAAAAAAGGTGAGAAATAGAAGGAGGAGGAGAAGAAAAAGGGTGGTGAATTCTTTGATGGGATTTTATCATAGATGATTGTATATGAAGTGTATGTTTGGTGAATTTATTTATTTGGGTGGGATCTTCCTGGTGGTAATATATACTAATCACAAGAATTTTATTATTACTTTTTGCCTTATTTATTCGTGTCAAAATAATGAAAGCTTTTTTGACTTTTGTATTATTTTTATATAAATAAATATTCAATGTATTCTTAATTAGTGAAAAATAGTTTTAAATAGTCAATAATTAAATCACATCACATATGGTATTTTTAATAATTTTATAATAATTAAATAGTTTTATATTATTATTTAATTACAAATTATAATATTGTTTGACTTTAATAATCATTATTCTAAAATTTATATTTATTATAATTTTGAATTAGTTAATAATATAAAATTCAATTCTGATTTAATTGATTAATAATGTAATACAGTGACTTTATTTTTATTCAAGGTGGAATCCTGTATCTTTTATTTTTATATTGTTTTTAAAAGAATTTTTTTATAAAAGGTATCATCTGGGGGAAAGTAAATTACTAAATTCATGCACCTGGGTTTTCTCCCACTGTAATAATAAAGTGGCACAGAAAGATATATATACAGGTATTGATTATTTGTTGTTGTTTATACACGAAGAAAATAAACATCGATTAACTGGTGCAGTGTGTTTCGAACAGGTGCACAAAGAGACGATGGACATAATAACTTGGGTTTTGTCTATGCGCAGCTAAATTTAGTTAAAGGCCGTGTCCTGTAGGTCAGCTTTTTCTTTTTCTTCTTTTTTTTTTCTAATTGAACTTTCGTTTTTTTTTTTTTTTTACTTTCAAAATATTATATTGTTTTTATTTTTTATTTTAATTGTTTTTCTTTCCTCAGGGGTGAAGCGTGAAGATTATCTTTTTAGTCTTTACATCTTTTTTTCTTTGGTGATATTTTTGGGGGTTTTGGATTTCAGTGGCAGTTGGCCACATTGAGCTGAAATGACCAAACAGGACATGAACACGGCTCTTGCATGGACCTTTGATTATTGAAGTTAATCTGTGATGTGTTTTTATTTAGATTAACAGGTCATGTGATGTGAGCCTGTCCCCTTGTATTTAATACTTTCGTATCAAATGTGTGATGCTTAAAATGTCCCTGATTTGAAAGAAATTAATTTTACACACCCTAATTTCAACTCATTTTGTTTTTGTTTCTATTCATTTCATTGTACATGTTTAATTTTATTTCCTTATTATTTCATTTTATCCCGACCATATAATATATACATCTCAATAGGGTATGAAAACATTTTTTATTAATATAGTTAATTTGAAAGAGAAGAAATCGTGCACTATGTGATACTCTACATGTGGTCTTTGAGTCCTACGTGTGATGGTGACCATCACAATTTTGACAAATTGTACTTAATTGACTAAAAACGAAGTTTAAAATACTCCTGTTATAATGAAAATTTAAAGAAAAAAATTGTTGAAGGAATGATATACAGAAATTAATTTATGGCTTAATTTGTAAATAAAATATAATGGAGAATCCGTTCCTATTGTAAAATTACGGTCAACCATTTATAGTGAAATAACATATTACTTATTGGAGAAATTTTCAGAATTAAAACATAATTCATGTAATTATCATGGCACGGGAAATTAACTACGTACTGATCGAGTTAACCCCATTCACATGACTAATTTTATCTACATAAGCTTTTAAACTCATTGTGAATTAGGACGGAAAGTGCAAGTGGTATTAATTCAAAAATCATCAAATATATTTTCTTAGTAAGATGTAACTTAGTAGTATATCTTGTAATAAGGAGTGAGGAAAATTCAAAATTTGATTTTCTACATATTTTCTTAATAAATTTATTTAGATTCTCTACTTATTTAATGTTTTGAAAGCATTATTTAATAATGTTGGGATTTGAGATGCTTGAATTTGACTTTGACTAATTTGAGTTTCATTTTGACTGTGGAACTGTGATAAAGTTTTCATGGACTAGGATTTGAGTTATAGGGATAAAAGTTCCGTTTTCTATTGCAGTTTAGTGCAAGTGGACAGAGGTTGAGTAATTATAGTACTCTCCGACATTAGTGATAATTTTAATATGAAAATCATATGTAATTTATATACAATATTATTATAAGTTAATTGAAATATATTTAATTTGGATTGTCTACCACTGATCATATCCCTCAAAAGGGAGGTTATTGTAAAGATCGAAAAAAATAGGAAATATTTATGTAATTTTACAAAATTTTATGAGTGATCAATATGATTTATTCTCTTTTTTCTTCTTTTCAAAAACCTAAAGAGACATACTAAGAACTATTAAAATTTTCAAATAAAAGTGATTTAAAAAAATATAAGGCTGAAATTAAACAATAGACTCGAAAACTAGGTCGATGATATGTAGAAAAAAAATATATACCAAAAAAACTAGATTGATGTTGGTCATGTTATTAGCCAAGCCATTTATGAACAGAAGTTAATAGTGGCCAATCAAGTTCGATTTGTAACCTACCGTTATAAATGGCATCAAAATTTCCATGGCAGTCACTGCGTCCTCCATCCAAGGAGCATTATTGGACTGCTAACCCTGAAACAGTAGAGGGGCAGAACGAAAACAGTCACTGTCTCAAATTTTATGAAAACTTAACAATTATAAACATATAATTAAAGTGTTCTTATTTTACATATTTAAAATTATATTAATTTTAAAAAGGAGTATATATTAATAAATTATTTAAAAATTTTGAATTATTATAAAATTTTGAAAATATAATATATATATATATAACAATAATTTTTATTTCAACTGAATCTTTTTAAATAAAATTATTTAATAAAAAGTTATATATATATATATATGATAACATAATTATAAGTTACATTAAGTATTATATCATTAATAGTATTATATAGATAGTATTTTAATCAATTTAAATATTAAATTATAATTATATATTATCTTAATTATTTATATCAAATTTTATCAAAATTGATTAATTATAATAAGATATTCTTAATTAAAAGAATCCATTATCTCTATTTAATTTAAATCAGTGGAATATTAAATAATTTTAAATTGGAGTATATTATGATCCTACTATAATCTAAAAGTATATATAATTATAAATACCATTATTTTCACTCATCCGCCTAATAGTATTTAATTGCATTATTACATCTGCCTCTTCTAAATATTTTGTCTCTAATACTAATAACAAATAGAAGAAAAACAATTGTTAAAGAGAGGCATATATCTTTATCCATCATCTTTCAAACTTAAAACCTTGAGTGTTAAATGCAATGTTGCTCTATAATAAAATGAAACAGAAACTCGAAATCCTATACTAAATTTGTTTATTTTGTGCTACTAAAAATATAAAGAAAAATCTTATTTGTCCAACAGGCTAGTCCACGTAGCTTGTTCAGTTCCCATTAGTTTACTGGGTTAAAAAAGGACAAATCGAATAGATTAATGAGTTGAATATTGTTAGTCCACCTTGCTTAAAAAAGTCAGTTAATATACAATCTAATGAGTCAAACTTATTTTGTGACCCACAATTTTTTTTATAAAATATTAATATGATATGATATTTACTCATATATTGTTAAAATATTAATTTTATAAACTGACCGTTCTTCATTGCATAGAATACTTCCTCGTTTTGACTTGAAATTTAAGGTATTTTATCCGTAAGATTTAAATTTAGATATACATGATGGTTTAGAATAACTCACATATCATTTAATTAATTGAATTAAATACATTTAAGGTTTAATTAAACAATTTTGATCTTAGGAAGTTATGATGCATATCGACTTCATAGATTTAAGATCACGAATCATCTCTACATTAAATTATAATTCACACTATTAGGTGGAACCAGTTTACATTCATTTTGGAACCCATGCTACATGAGTTTGGAATCTATGTTGTTCAACACGATATTAACGGTAGGCATATTCAACCTCAATTACAATTTGATGTAGAAATTTACACATTATAACATGAGTTTTATTATTACCTAATGAAGGATGTAGGTTATTCTACACGATTGAAGCCACATCCTACATTGGTTGTTGTCATAACCAATATAGAAAGTGTGAATTTCTATATCTATTTTGTTATTAATCAATGTTGAATGCGATGTTCTACACCAGTTATAACCTAAACCGATGTAGAATGTAGAAATTTTTTTTACTTTCCATTTTGATTTGTATTATCCCATATTTTGTACCTATTGTTCTTACCAAGATTAGATGTCTCCTGACGTGCTCCAATTTGTATCCCTCTTTCTTTCTGTGTGTATGAGACTCTTCTCTGGTGGTGTGGGTGAGTACTTGAAAAAGGATTTTGATGCTAAGTCAGTATATGAGCCAAGAGAATAGTTGGGGAAAATCTTATTTACCTTCTTCTGATGTCTTATCCTGTATAAGTAGAAGGGCTGAACCCGGACGTGGTAATTGCCCACGACGCCACTAAAGGCAATACCAGGTCATGGAGGTCGATTACTAGCAACTAGTCCGAGCTCTCGTGAGCCCGATGCAGTACATAAGTCTCCCAAGCTCTGAGACTAAAATAGACGAAAGGACTTGATATATGTATGGTGTAAGCATTGGTAGTGTGACCTCTGTAACAGGTCAAAATGTTGTTGCTAGATGATGACACATTGAACGTATACCGAGGTCGTTGTGTGATGAGGGCACTTGAAAGAGGTTTTGCAAAAGTAGCTTACAACTATTACCAAGCATTATGACATTGGATGAAACGACGTGTATTTTGGTCATCTAGTGTGACTATGGTGGGAACAACATGAGTCAAGAGTGTAGCCAAGCATTATAACATCAATTGAAAGATACAATGTGTTATTCCTCTTCAATCCTTTTAGCGACGATCCAAGACAAGTAATGGATTGCATTCTTGAACTTTTTTTTTGTTTTCCATCTCCTACATAACATATCAATTATTAACATATTAAAGCTAGCAATAACAATCCTCATAAATTACATGTTATAAAATTAGAGTCATACATGTGTTTCTTAATAATCCCCCAACCTCCATGCGTAACTTGGCAAGGTTAAAATCAATAAGGTACCATTTATCAAGCCTTGCCTATTGATAAAATTTTAGGTTGGAGATAAAAATGATGCAACGAAAGAGGATTTGATTTATCTATAGAAATTTTTCTAGGCTATTGAAGGTGAATCAATAATTTACTTAGAAAGAAAATTTACGTTTTTATAGTTTTGTGTTGATTTTCATAGAAGGTTGGATTTAACAAATTAGCTTTTATTACAAAGAGAAAAATGGTTATATAATTAAGCTAATAAAGAGAAAAATGGTTATATAATTAAGCAAACTAATATTTTTAAACTGTCATCCAACAATCACATCATTATTTTTGATAAGTTTATTAATTTTTATAATAATTATATTAAAAGTCACATTAATAATGATTTATGACTAGACGACGATATAAAATTGTTTACATTATTAATACATGGTCCTTAAACTTATTTTAAAATTTATAATAAAAATGAAAAATAATAAAAGATTTAGGATGAAAAATAATTGGAATAATCGTAAAATTGAGAGAGAGAAAAAATATTTACTTTTATTTTATTTTTTCCACTATGATCAAGTTGCTAAGTCAATAATTGAGTCCAAAAACAATACAAGTGGGAGTTCAGGAACGTATTCAAATGGAAGGATATGGTGGGCCACTCAATCAATATGCCATTTAATGCACAGAATAATCAAGGGTTATTAGCTTTTTGTAATTTGGGCACCTATAACATCATTATTAGGTGTACAAATCAAATTTACAGATCGAGGACGTGCGGAAAGGGTATTTTTGTCAAAACGAAACGTTGCAAGAGGATGGAGATAAATAAAGCAATGGCTAATGACGTGGGTATATTGGTAAAATGGTCACGAGGAATGGAGCTGGTAGTTTGACATCAATTGGGTCCCTAGAAAAAGTTTTAATATAAAAATTAGTAGAATCATATATACAGGTAACTAAAATTAGTAGAATCTCCCAGATTTTTTTTTTCATATTTGGTCCGTGTTTGTTCAAAATTTTAAAGAAGTACAATTGTAATTTAAAGTAAATTTTTTAAAATAAAGTTAAAATATTTTACTTTTAATTAAAAACTTTGTAAGTTAAAATTTTCGTTTTATACCTATAATATTTTACCTGCATCATTTGTTTAGGATTAGAGAAAGAGAAAGGCTAGGGTATGTTTCTTTTGAAAATTATTGCAGTTTATTTTATTCTAATATAAAGCTATTTTTTTTCTATCATTCTCTTTGATTTTTAAGAGTTTTTCCCTAAATGAGTTTGACTCAACTTCTCTTTTTAAAATTAAAAGTAAAAAAAAAAAAATCAAAACTACTATAGCTAGTATTCATTGTATTAGAGAAAAAATATTTTGTATGAAATATATTTATAAAAATCTGTTCAATAAAACAATAATACAAAGTAATGTTAATTTGCATGACTTTAATTAAATGATTTAAAATTCGAATTTTGATAAATCCTTAAATATGAGATAAATGATGTTTGGAAAAAAAATATTCATATCATGTAGCTCAAGGTAAAATTTAATACGAGTATATTGAAAGTATAATATATATTTTTTTATATTTTTATTCAATTATAAATTTTTATATAATAGAAAATTGATGGTTTTTATTATAATTATTTTTAAATTATATCTAAACTAATTTTTTCTAATTGTTAAATAATATATCAAAATTAAAGTCTTATCATTATTACTCCACTGGCATCAATAAATTTTGTTTTACGGGATTGTTTCCATATTTAGTTAACAAGAATATTTTCACAAACAATTTTTTTCAAATGTTTAAACCTCTGGCATCATAAAATCTCCTCCATTACCACTATCAATTATTTTAAAACCATGAAATCTTCTCTCATCCTTCGGTTGAATCACTACGAAATTTGGAGAAATAAAATAATTAATAGATAAAAATGCCTTTATTGAATTTTTAGCTGCTTTTTAAAAGGATATAAAAATAAATAAACAAAATTAAAAGAAGGTCATATCAAAATCACTTATCAGATATAGATGGATCACCTCACAAATAAGATTAAAAAATTCCTAATGCATAAATATATTTTATAATTACATTTTCTTTAATTAAGGTACTTTAATACAATTCTAATAAGCTGGAAAATAATTAACGATTTTAAAATTTATGAACTCTTAGTGTAAAAAATGTAGATTAAATTATTCACGTGGTCATTTAACTTTATTTTAAGTTACAATTTGTTCTCCAATTTTTTAAAATTGTAAAAGGAATCCTTAAGTAGTGTCTTTTATAGCATGTTTATCATTTTTGAAACATCGATATTTTTTATTTATTTTAGCATACGATTTTAAACCTTTTTTAGTTATTTAAGATGTAAAATTTGTCTCACTATACTCACCTACATAAAAAATTGAACTAATTTTTGGATAAAAAAACGTGAACATAACAAAAATTGAGTGAAAAATGAGTCTTATAATTTTTTAGTTTTTCTATTGTTCATATGTTCACTTTTCAAATAATATTGATCTTATCTGTGTTTCTTTTTTATTTGAATATTATATTTCATAATTTTTATATAAGTTTATCTATTGACATAAATTTTACGTCTTAAATCAATAAAAAAATATTCAACGTTATACTCGCAAATTAAAAAAAGATCATCATTACTGCATCAATTTACAAGTTTTAATAAATAATATATAATAGACTAAATTATAACCTAAAATCAAGTTAAGGGACCTAATAACTAATTTAGCCAAACTCAAATTAAATTTTTACATTGTCAATTAATTAAAAATTATTACTAATGTGATTTTTAAAATAATTATTATAAAAATTAATATATTAAAAATAAAATCATTTTATATTATCAATGTACAATTTATTTTCTCACAATTAAATTAAAATTTTAAGATTTAATCGAAAAGGACATTGAAATCATTATTACTCTCAACAGTTCATAAAGTTGGGCATATAATGGGAAACGGGATTCCAATTATAACAAGCTTGCATACTGTTTTTCTATAAAAGTCACTCAGCCCAATTGAATATTCCTGGAAATTGTTTACACAATCACACATGCATGTCTCAAGCTAATATTATTTATTAGTATATGTATAGCTCTCTCAATTCTCCTTTGTTTATTGAACATGTACAGAATGAAAGAATATCTAATTGGTAAATACTAATTGTTGTTGTGAATGAAAAGAGAGTAGCTCATGTACAAAAAATAGTGGGTATCTCATCATAACATTTGCCATATCTTTTTCTCTTTTCTTTTATGATACTTGTTTATTTTCCAACAGTAACTTGCTTAGGCACATTGCTTGTCTTACAAAACATGAAAGTTTGATTTTACTAGTTCATGTGTCTTATTTGCTTCGCTGGCAGTGCCCTCTCTAGCTGGATAGGACATATTCCTTGTAGATCTTCTCAACCTAGAGAAGATGCCTTACCCACTAACTATGCCCACTATTTTGGTATTTTACAGCCTAAAAGATATCACAACTGTAATTTTCTCTCTCCTCCCCTTTCTCTCTATGCACACACCTCACAATGTATTTTTTATATTTCATGTCCATCTCTTATAAAAGGTAATATTATACAATGTATTATCATCAGATATTATAATATTCCAATACAAATTTGAATTATGATAAACTGTTTTGGGGGAAATTAGTTCCTTCTATAGGATTTTTGCATGTGTAATTTGTACATTGTAGTATTATATATGGGCTGAAAAGCTAGGGTTTGCATAATGTTAAGCAGCATACTGTGCAACAATATAATTGGGTTTAATGACATACATAATGCAATGGTTTTGACAGCTTGTGCCAGAAATTTAGTTTTATATAATAAAAAATTGAATTAAGGAACTAGATGAGTAGAACTTTATATGTCAAATTAAAGCATATTTTCATCAGTCCCATAAGAATTGAAAAAAAAAGTACATAACTAACATGCATGCATATTGTTAACACTTTGACAAACATATCAATATGTCCAAATAATAATAAAATATTAAATCCGAGTGTCGAGTCCACAAAGACTTTATAGAATTCAACATAAATAAAAATAATTAAGCAGAACACATTAAAGAGATAGAACACAAACACTTAGGGGGTGAATTGTCGGTTGATACAAAATATGAAACATGTTGGGCCTCAGCTTACCGAAACTACTATTTGGTGCAATATTGAAGATTTTTCACCATTTAACGTAATTCCAAGTATTACATTCATCCGCTAACCTATCCTAACCATAATCTCTCATGTGAAAGGGCCTAAATTACTCAATTTCACTCATAATCCCTTAAGAGTTACATCAAATAATTTGCTTTAAGAATAAAGATGCATAATTAAAGCTAAATAATAACATTTTATCCCTAGACATGAATTACCTAGACAATAATAATAACATTAAATAGACAGTTAGAATCATTATATTAATAGTGTTTAGTTGTTGAGCTCTCAACAATGAATGATTTAACCTCCCATTGTTATAAGAAACTTACAAATACAAAAAAGAAGCAAGAGGAATGGAGGCAAAATGGAAGAAAATGAAGGAAAATTGAAGGAAAGTGAGTTTTTTCCTCTTTTTCGTACCATAGCTCTTATTTTTCTGTCTATCTCCCCTTTGTTCTGGAATGTGCGTTCAATTTAATCTTAACGATAAATTTATAATGAAAAATACTTTTTTTTATTGTACAATACTATAAATAATTTTCTAACATTAGAACACAATGTGGCAAAAAATTTATTTGAATGATTGGAATTAACTAAATTTCTTGTAAGGATTGAAATTCTTGTTTATTAGTTGGTAAATACTTCAAACTTACAACATGGTGGAAAAAAAAAACTGTTTGCTTACAACTCCAATGACATGTTTGTATGTTTTTAAAGAACTTCCCGCTGTTTTAAGGATGGAAAAAATTGTTTAGCAGAAATTTATGTTCTGTTATCTAAAACATGTTCAGATACAGCGAATCTATTAATTAAAATAATTTTAATCAATTAAAGGAAATAGTATAAAGCAAGTTGCTAAGTCTTATTTGCTTGTGACTCGACAAAAAAATTCACAAGACAAATAATTATATATATATATATATATATATATATATATATATAAGTTTAGACGCATAACTGGGTACTAATATATGATATAATTTCATTAAAAATGAATATTTTTGTTTTATACATTAAAATAAATTTTTTTTTTGCAAAAGAGAATATTAGTAACATAAAGTGTTCCCTAAAAAAAGTAACATAAAGTGTACTAGTAGTGCTCTAAAATACAGAGAGACATCCTTAATTTGAACAGACATATACAATCATGCTTAAAGTGTTCCAGTTATTATTAACAATCTAATAACTAGTCCTAATTTTAATTTGAATAGTGTACGTTGAGCATTAAAATAGTAGAATATATACATATACAAGTAACTTGTTTCATTTTTAAAAGAAAATAAGTAACTAGTTTCTTACGAGGTAAAGAAAACATTTTATACCTACCTACATGAATAAGGATATAATAGTTGCAATAAAACCTAATAAAATATCATAAGTATTCAAATATAAAATATATGAAAGTATCTTTCACATAATTCGGAAGTAAAAAAATAAATAAATAAATATATATATATATATATATATATATATATAGACACACACACGGGCGTACGTATGTTTATAATCATTTATCATTTATATAAACAAAGGTACACAAATGGGGGCTGCAACTTGCTAATTGCAATCTTTATATAGGAAATTGAATCGGGATAATATAATTTGAGAATAGTGGAGGTTGAATCTATTAATTGTAACGTTTCATTGATTACAGGCTAACTTTGTCTTTTTATAGAGAAGAACATATATTACTAGGATAAATAATTATTTTTGTTTTTGAATATATAAAGTATTAATAAATTTATCTTTGAAAGATAAAAATTCAAATTTTAGTTTTAAAATGTGAAAAAAGTACAGCAAATCTGTCAATTCATTAACTTCTATCCATTACCATTAATGAAAAAATTTATGTGACACATTTAAAGACAAATTTGTCAATGCTATGCATATTCAAAGATAAAAATGACTATTTACACAAAATATAATTTAATCTTTATCTTCTCTCATTTTTAAATCGTTACAAGTATAACATTACAATAAGTACTTAAAAAAAATAGGAAAACAAACATAAGTTAGGACAAATATAATAATAAACATAATATTGATTAATAGACATAATACATCTATTGCCCTCAAATTTCTAATGTGATAGTATCTTACGAAAAATATAAGACTCAAATAAAAATGCATAACCATTAAATTAATTATTACAAAAAAATAAAACTCAACTTGATTTTCTTGCTACCTAATGTTATCACAATAAAAATTTCAGAACAACAAATAAATTGTGCTTATTAATAAATATTATACTTATTATTATATTTGTTCTAACTTATGTCTGCTTTCCTATTTTTTAAGTGTGTATTGTAATGATATGCTTGCAACGGTTAAAAAGAGAAAAAAATGAAGATTAAATTATATTATAAATAAATAGTCATTTTCGTCTTTGAATATGTAGAGTGCTGCTAAATTCGTCCTTAAATGTGTTACATAAATTTTTTTATTAATGATAATGAATAGAAGTTAATGAATTGACGGATATACTGTACTTTTTTCACTTTTAAAAATTAAAATTTAAATTTTTATCTTTCGAAAATAAATTTATTAATACTCTATATATTCAAAAATAAAAATAACTATTTATCCTTAAAAAATACTACTCGTAAATCACTAGGTAGAGGGTATATATTATATGAGGGGGTGAATCGAAGAAGGAACAAACCCACCTCATATTTTGTTTCTAGCAATAAAATTTCCTTAAAAGTAAAAAAAGAAGAAGATGACACTGCAGAGCGACCCAAAAGACAAGAAAGTTCCTGAAAATAGAAAAAATAAAAGGGGGGGAGAGGTTGTCATTTATGTGATTAGATGTAGAAATTAAGAAAATAATGATAAAAATATAAAATAAATAAAAGGGCATATAGATATATTGATACATATGCATATGCACTCATTGAATACGTAACAATTTGTGGATCTCTGGCTGACTTTATATTTATATTACAGGACCCATATGAGAAAAAAAGTTTTACATGTAGACAAAAGGTTCACTTCACATGGGGGCGTGCATGTGATGTGAATGTACACTTACATCTTCTGTCTACCATGTGGATTAACCCTCAGATTTTTCTGTCACCAGCTAAGCAATCCACCAGTTGATTCTTTTTTTGTCCCCCCCAATTTTTCTTATCTTACCCTTACCCTCACGGTTAGCCTTCTTTTTTTCTTTATATATTTCTTGTACAAGTTAATTAATTAAAAATCTCCTAAATGACACCACAACCACAACAATCCCAATAACTAGAAATAGGGAAATTATTTAGGTTTCGTTACTAAAAGGGTATTGAACTTCCTAGCTCCGGCTTCTTTTTTTTTTTCATTTTCTTTCAATTTTTTTATGATCAAATCATTGTGGCAAATTGGAGCAACAAGTCGCGGTGAATTAAAGGCATTATGCTACAACTATTCTTAACTTTTTCTCAAAAAAAAAAAATTTGACCCTTGCTTGTTTCTTTCCTTTTCTCTTATAATAAGCTTTGCGATGATATGATTCACTCATCCTACAAGGATTTTAAGCCGCTATATTAAGCATAATATCCGTTACCCATCTTTTAATTAATTCACTTTTTTTTTCAAAAGTTGATAGCATTGTTTTGTATAGAAGCTTCTTCAGTGGAGCGTTCAACCTCTTTTCTCTCATTCTTTTTTCTTCATCATATCATGCCTTTAAGAAAGCTTAATTTGGCATATAATATATAGTTTAAAGCTTGTACTACGGAGTAAACAAATTTAGAAAATGTTAGTGGAGAGTAAATTACAAGCAATCATAACCATGTGCAAAAGATTTGGTCTTTAATAATAATAAGCTTATAACCTCTCATTTGTAAGCTACCGTCAAAAAAATTCCTTTCAAGTCTTGTACCGTAGATTCATTATTGGGACATGGAAGCATGTGCGCACACCATATGGTAATAAAAAAATCCTTAGCAATCCCAAGGATAATTTTAGCATTATTATCATTTATGGGTAGCTAATGTATAAACCATAGCAACCACAAATACCAAAGCTATGCCATTGCCAATTTGCAAATGTTAGCCCTAATCAAGATTTTTCTTTCTCTTTGTATCCGCCAACCCTAATAAAGATTCAAGAACCACATTTAAACAATGAGTGCGACAGTAAAAGGGCCACAATGTGGGCCCTGAGAAAGAAAGCACTCGAAAAGCCCATATTGGGCAAGGAACAGTGGAGGGCCCATAAGCCCATCACCAACAACTTACAGGTAAGGGGAGGAAGGGGAGATTACTACGTAACAAATAACACGTTCCTCTCACGTCCACTTCTTGGCCTTTTCATTTTCCGTTTAATTAATTTTAATATTTTTTTATTAAAATAATCGCCACCCCTCCTTTTTTCTATTATAATTTTCACTCATATTCATTTCTGTGATGTAAGATTCAAAGGGATAATTGGATAAGCATGATATTACACTATATATGCCATGGACAACTACGTTATTTTCCTAACTTACTTTCTCTATTAGTCTTCATCAATCTTATTTATCATTCAAACGAACGATAAAGGAAAATAAACCGTCAATATCAAAGTCAAACAATTGGATAGGGATGAAAATTGAAAAGTTGTTAAAATCTTGAGCTCCTAGAGGATACAACTTTTTTTAAAAAAGAGCCTAAATATAAAGGCTGAAAGTTGAAGTGAATGATAAAAAGCATCAAAGGGAGAGTCACTATTCTTCAGCCACGTCTAACTTTAGTGCCGTCATTGCTCATGTGTGTCTTTATATTTTTTATGGTCTTGAGTTTCTTTATTCACTGTTTCACACATTTTGATAACTATAGTAATAGTGACGGTGCGTTCAATTCAATGGGGTGGATGGGATGGTCCACATCTGGGGCTTCATTGATTCCAATTATCTGGCGTTAGTGACATTCAATATCAGCTAAGGAAAAAGTTCAAAATTCCAATTTTGAACAAAAGAGAACAATTCGGTTGACACTAATGTATACGTGGGTATATTCATTAGCCTAAACTTTAGGAATTCGATTTTAGGAGTAGTATAAGAAAATAAAAGTTTAAGGTAACATTTAGAAGGATAAAAGAATACCACCTGAGAGTTTTACATAATTAACTAATAAGTATGTGTTAACTATTTTTTTATTTGTCTTGATGACTCATACTTTTGACTTTTCTAATTGTTTATGTTAAATAAATTCTTAAGTGCCATAGTGTGAACATAGTTGTTGAAGATGGATTCATAAGAAAATAAATATGAAAATTGGTTGAGCATATATAGTAGAGAAACAACGTGTAAATGCATAAAGCATGAGAATCGGCTTAGTGATAGGATTTTGAAATAATATACATGAGATTCCAGATTTAAATTTCGATGTGATCATTACATAAAAAAATATGTATAAACACTAAAGAATTCATATTAAAAAGTACACTGATACACATGTATATATTTTCAAGTCAATATTGGACTCAATCATTTAACAAACAATGTTGTACTAATAATTAATTCCATAAAAATTCGTATGCACTTCAAAATGATAATGATAAAAACTTGGCAGTTAGCGTGAGAAGTTACATTGAGAGTTTTTAAAACAAGTGTAAGATTCCTCCAATTTTAAGTTTGTGATATCATTCAAGTATATATGGATAATGGATAGTTTTTATGATTTATAATTGGTAACGATTATTATTGACAACCTACTTATTATAGTTTGGGTTTTATATTGACTAGTTATTGATACGAACTACTACTATAATCTATATATAGTATATACTACAACTGGCTGATGCAATGAGGCCTTTCAAGTGATCATTTTGGGCAACTTTTCAGATTATGATCAATTGACTCTTCAAAACCCTACCATCATAGATACTTAAATTTATACGAACTCTTGTCTATAAACTTAGACATAATAAACATATTTAATCACACATGAATACACACACATAACACAAATTGTTAAGTTGATATGACAATTTCTCATTATTTTCTCGTCATATTTTATTTTTATGTTATACTTTTGTAAAATTTAAATACATGTTATTGTCCTTCCAGCCGCTCTTATGGCATCTCTCTTTGTTGCAATTTTTTTAATATATAAAATAACGAAATGCTCTGAGTTGGGAAAAAGAATTCTAACTAGGTTAGCACCCTTCAACATCCCAAAGCAGAGACAAAATTTCAATATTCACACATTGTCTTATTAGTTTTCCATGCCTATTTCTTTAATGTTTGAAGATGATTGTAAAAAAAATCAGGTTTTCATGTTTCAATAATTGACTATCATCCTTTGATAACGATTTAGAGCTCTATTAGCCTAATTTCTGAGTTGCATCAAGATAATCATGGAGTCTTACTCTCTGTTTGAGTAAAATAATTGATTATTTTGTAAAGTTGGGACCAGGTTAACCACTGAAAGTTGAACAATTGATTATGTAATAGGTTGGCCTCTGTTAGGCCCAAAAACGCCCTGCACCTAAATAAAAGGATTTTATTGGATGGACTTAGATATTTACACTATATATATTACAGGATTTTTATTTTAATTCTTTTAAAATAATAGGATGCTGACAGGTAAATGATTATTATTCAGTATTTCACTTATTGGAAGCAGTTAGATTATTTAAGTATATTCCTCTTATGAGATCGTATGAGAAAAAAAGAATGATCTTAGTATTAATTTTTTATCTTCTTTTTAACTTTTCTAATGATAGCCTCATTAAAATTGTGTTAATCAATTTTCATCTATTAATCAACTACCACACCATTGGAACTAAAGCTAATCAATTACAAGATCCTATTACCCATTCAATGTATTTAGTCGCTGCTGCTTCTGTTGCTGTAAAGTTTATGTTTAGTAGTTAAGTTTTGAAAGGGAAGAGAGAGGAAGACAAATTTATGTTTTAGTAGTTAACCAAATTTTGTATGGGTGGCTAAGTAGTAGGGGCATGAAAGTTAGATTTAAGCCATTTATCAAACTTAGTTAAGACAAGCTCAATATTAATTTCAAAAGGTTCCACTTTTGGGGTTGATTAAACTCCTTAACACCCCTACCAAGTGTTCTGCAAAGCTGAACAAACATCCTTCAAAGAAGGTACTGTAATATGCCAAGGTAATGATGTCATCTTAAGATGTAAATCCATTGCACAAATTAGAAATTAGAGCCAAGAAGGATCTGACAAACCTCAAATTATAGCTTGTGGACAAGTATCTATTAAGGCAATGTGCTACATTTCCATTAGGCAAGCACCAAGCACATATAAGCTCTAATTTTCCAGAAATTTAATATTATACACCCTCATTTGCCAGAGATGCTGGAAGTGTTCGATTTTGTAGAAATCAAAGAGTTGCAGTGTTCAATTATGCAATAGATGTGAGCACAAGCCATGCAGGTCTAGTGCACAAAACACATCAATGGTCTCAAGATAGTCTAAGAAACTTCAATTTTTTGTAAAAAGAAAAATTTGACTGCCACTTTTTCCTCCATAATCTTCATGGCAAAAGCAGCCACCGTCAACAAATTCAAGAAACTTCAATTTTTTTTTGTAATTTCTTTAAATTACGGTTCCAGTCGAGATCGTGAATTTGTTGCAACTCTTGATATTACAAGAAATTACAAGCAAATTTGGTCAATGCATGTTGCAGTCATGGAGATCCCAAAAACACTCGAGATTGCGGCTAAAATTGTGGTTGCTGTTGCGGAATCGGCAAGTGTACCGATCGTTCCAAGTAATAAAGTGATAAATAGAGTATCGTTTCCACGAGGATTGAGGCACCAAAATTAACGCAACTATTATCTTTAAATTAGATGAAAAAAAAGTTTAATAGGAATGAGTGTTCGTAATTTGATGCAAGGAAAATTAAAGAATAAAAACTAAGAATTAATGAGAATTAAAGAATATAAGATTTTATGAAATTATAAGTTGATCCCTACCTTCTTTACTTGAATTAATTACTATATTCAATTATCCTAGTTATTCAGAAAATATATCTTAACATAAAAATAGTTAAATCCTAATTCCTTAGTGACTTTAACCCTTTAACCCAAGCAAAAATCCTAATTCCTTAGTAATCTTTCTTAGATTAAGCATTAAGATGATATATCAATTTATCTGCAACCATACATCCCTATCCCTAGATAATGTACCAATTGTTATTTTACCACAGTCAGAAATTAAAGCCCCAATATTCCTATTGTGAACCCTAACCCTCAG
>CM023948.1:40114107-40150995 GCA_013407115.1 Glycine latifolia
TTTCGCAAATATCACCCAAAATTACCTTAATTAAATTTAGTGATATTACACCCACCAACCCTTTCTTAATTCCAACCCTCTCCTTTGGCTAAAGCATTCTTAGCTCCCAGGGGGATTCTGTTTGTGGTACTATTTTTTGTATTGCGAGATTGATAAAATATTATAATGATTTATAATAATTTAGAATAAAAATGTCTAAGAAAGATACCATCAAAAATATTTTTTTTATAATAATTGTAAATTAAGAAAATGGCCAATAAAGTTATCCATTTTCAGGCAAATGTTGAGGTTAATCATCCTTAACCTTTTGTATTTCGACTTTGTCTTTCCTATCTCTTGACCCTCTCTTGCTTAAGGATTGTCTAGGATAGTTTTTATTTTATTTTATTAATCATAATATTGATATGAAGTTATAATCATTAAAAATAATAATAAATTTTTGTCAAAAATTATAAACACACTTATGAATCAATTAAGATTCGATCTTAACCCATTTAATTAAGGAGAAATATTTGTGTCAACTGATCTCTTTGAATACAAAAACAAAAGTGCTTCTAAGAATTCTGTATCAAAAAAAATTCTATATTTTCGGTGCTGACCTGACCTGACCTTAATCACTGGCCACTATTCCCACGGCTCCCACCATTACCTCCCCTCCCCTCCCCCCGCCTCCCTTGTCACACCACCGAGACGAGTCGAAAACCCTAAAAACGTGTTGTTCTTCTTCACAGTCCATGCCCAATCCCTAAAAACAACCCTAATTCCACAATGAAGTTCGAGATAGAGGACATAACCGTGTACTTCCCCTACGACAACATCTACCCGGAGCAATACTCCTACATGGTAGAGCTCAAGCGCGCCCTCGACGCCAAGGGCCACTGCCTCCTGGAAATGCCCACCGGCACAGGGAAAACCATCGCACTCCTCTCATTGATCACAAGCTACGTCCTTTCCAAGCCCCATTCCCCGCTCAAGCTCCTCTACTGCACCCGCACCGTCCACGAGATGGAGAAGACGCTCGCCGAGCTTCGTCTTCTCCATGATTACCAGCTCCACCACCTCGGCCCCGCCGCCAAGATCCTCGCCCTCGGCCTCTCGTCCAGGAAGAATCTTTGCGTTAACCCGCGGGTTCTCGCCGCCGAGAATCGCGACTCCGTGGACGCCGGCTGCCGGAAGCTGACCGCCTCGTGGGTCCGGGCGGTTGCCGCGGAGAATCCCGGCGTGCCGAGGTGTGAGTTCTTTGAGCAGTATGAGAGGGCCGGGTCGTCCGCGGTTCTGCCTCCTGGGGTTTATACATTGCAGGTTGGGGCTTTTGGTTTTGATTGGGTTTGGATGTTAGTTACCTGATTCATTGTGAATTGTTTGAAATTCTAAGCATGGATGAAGAGGAATTTGATTTTGATCGGTTTTGGGTGTTTGTTAGTTCTGAAAATGTCTGTAGCAAGGTTTTAAATTGTGGCCGCAGTTTTGGTTGGGTGAAGTGTTTGGTTTTGATTGGGTTTGGAATTAGGATGTTAATTACCTGATTGTGAAATGCTTGAAATTCTTGGAGGGTTTTTATTAGCATGGAATCTAGTTAAGGAATTGAGCTTCAATCTTAAAATATTTTGTAGTGATAATTATGTTTATGATTGTAATGGGTTTATCGAGTTTAGGCTTGCTTATCCTGGGTTGTTTATGACGCTTCACGAAGTAACTTCTGCATCATTTTTGGACAAAATTAATGAAAAAATAAGTAGCTTACATGTAGTGAAAGGGGTGTTTACAGGTAATTTTGGATTTTTAGTGTGATTGATTGAGAAGTACAATTTCAGTTGGTTTTGGATGTTCCCTACTTTCGAAATGTTTGATTTTGTTATTTTTAACATGGTTGATTAGGAGGAAAGATAAATTTTTGTAGGTTTCGGTTGTTCTTTGATTATTTTGGAGTGTTTGGATTTTGTGGTTTATTGAAAGATTGAATTTTAAGGTTTTGAATGTTCACTAATTTTAAAATGTTCAGAGTCTGTGGCTTGTTGGTTGACTTTTTATTTTTATTTTTTAAACTATAGTTGTTCTGTATGGTTGTGCTTCTTTTTTTTTTTTTTGTATTTTAATGAATTTCTGAAATGTTTGAAACTGAATGTGTGTGTGATTGTAGGACTTGAGAGCATATGGGAAGGAGAAGGGGTGGTGTCCATACTATTTGGCACGACATATGGTGGAGTTTGCCAACGTGGTGGTGTATAGCTATCAGTATTTGCTTGATCCGAAGGTGGCTGGCATAATATCTAAGGAAATGCAGAAAGAGTCGGTTGTTGTGTTTGATGAAGCTCATAATATTGATAATGTCTGTATTGAAGCACTTAGTGTGAGTGTGAGGAGACAGACTATTGAAGGTGCTAGAAGAAACCTTAATAGGATGCGTCAGGAAATTGACAAGTATGTGCTGTTTCTAGCTTTCTCCTTTTGTATGGTGCCAATTTTTTCACTATTACAACTTAAATAGGGAAGAACTGGAGAATAAATTAATAGAATATAAGGATTCTGTGGAATTTGGCATCTTCTGTACAATGCAAATAACTTTTTATACATTGGTTAGGTTGATTCATAAAAGGAAGAATTATAAAGGATCAAACTTTACCTAGGAGCACTGGGAATTCCTGCCCTTTTCCCTGTGCAATAGTGCCATTATTACTTTATTTTCCATTTGTACCCATAGCTGAAATTTGATTCAGATTCTCTTAACTATCGGAATTTGAACTGGTAGGAAGGTTCAAGGCCACTGATGCAGGTAGACTCCGTGCTGAATACAACAGGCTTGTTGAAGGTTTGGCACTAAGAGGAGACCTGTCTGGTATGTAGGATGACTGTTTTGTTGTTAATGTCTTAATTCTTAAATGTTACCTCTGGTCATCACTAACTAAAACTTCTTTTCTTTACATAGCTACTGATGCCTGGCTTGCAAATCCAGCCTTGCCTGATGATATACTAAAGGAGGCTGTACCTGGAAATATTCGCCGGGCTGAGCATTTTATTCATGTTTTGCGTAGATTAGTTCAATACCTTGAAGGGCGCTTAGATACTGAAAATGTGGAGAAGGAGAGCCCTGTTAGCTTTGTTGTCTCTATTCTTAACCATGCCGGAATTGACCAAAAATCACTAAAGTTCTGTTATGATCGCCTTCATTCTTTGATGATGACATTGGAAATTACAGACACTGATGAGTTCCTTCATATCCAAACTATATGTGATTTTGCCACCCTTGTAGGAACGTATGCCCGTGGTTTTTCTATTATAATTGAACCTTTTGATGAGCGAATGCCACATATTCCAGATCCTGTATTACAGGTTAGCATTGTTGTTTTGATTTTTATTTACTCCATTTGCTGTTTTAACCTTAAAATTAGTTCTGTTTTGCAACATTTATTTATTTCCTGTGTTTATCTAGTACACTTTTTCTTAATCCTTTTTTTTATCAATAACATTTCAGCTTTGTTGCCATGATGCTTCTCTTGCTATCAAGCCAGTTTTTGAGCGATTTCAGTCTGTTGTGATTACATCTGGTACACTAAGCCCAATAGATTTGTACCCTCGTCTTTTGAATTTCAATCCTGTTGTCAGTCGAAGTTTTACCATGTCCTTAACAAGGGATTGCATATGTCCTATGGTGCTTACTCGTGGCAGGTATTCCCATAATTTTCTCCCCTGTATTTTAAAACAGACTTTGTTAATTGTTAATATATTACATTTTAAATCCCTGATTTGCTTGAAAGAGACCTCTTTTACTTCCCCCTTTATTTTATTGCTAATGTTTAATAGGTTTCTTGTTTCAGTGATCAGCTTCCAGTCAGTACGAAATTTGATATGAGAAGTGATCTGGGTGTGGTAAGGAATTATGGAAGACTCTTATTGGAAATGGCTTCAGTTGTTCCAGATGGGATTGTATGTTTCTTTGTTAGTTACTCATATATGGATGGGATAGTCAATACTTGGAATGAAAATGGAATTTTAAAGGTGAGGGGACTACTTAGATTCTTTGATATCCAGTCCATTTACTGGTAGAGTAGTAGTATCTGTTATATAGTTTGGTGATGTGCTAAAAACATCTTTTTTTATTTTTTTATTTTGCAGGAAATAATGCAACATAAACTTGTCTTTATTGAGACTCAGGATGTGGTAGAGACTACATTGGCTCTTGATAACTACCGCAAGGCTTGTGATTGTGGAAGAGGTGCTATCTTTTTTTCTGTTGCTAGGTATGATAACAGAAATGTATCCTCCTGGGTTCTTGCATGATAAGATATTACTCAAACTGCACTCTCTTTTCATGTGTTCTATGATTTTGTTAATTAATTCCTTAGCCTCTTTGATGCTTTTTTTTTGTTGAATTGTATATTAAAATAGGATCTTGAGATTTGAACTCTCCATTATCAGTCCTATTTTGCTTTTGTATGTACATGCTCATATACATACCTGTTCCCTTGCTTGATGCACATTCAACAAACTAGATTGTTTAGATTTTAGAAATTAGAATAGCATGTGCAACTCTCCCGATTAAGGCAGATTTTAAGGTTGATTTTTATAAACAACAAAAAGCCTTTTCTCATTTGGTGGGGTTAGCTACATGTGTCGTATGCTGCTATTGTGTTTTGCCAAAAATCAAGTTGCCAAAGAGGTCATTAGATCTGACCTTTTAAATGGTCTCATTTGAGTTTTTTTTTTTTTTTTTTTTTAAATCTTCCACCTATAACTATTGGCTCATCTTTCATTTGATAAACTCATATTACTAGGGCTAATATTGCATCATAGGCATGATTAGCTATACTTTCTTTACTTAATACATTCTTTTATGATCTTATCTCTCTAATATATTGTTATATGATCTTATCTATTAGTTTCATTCTTTATAAAAAAGAAGAAACTTCTTTCTCATTTGCTAATTGAGCTACTAGTTGCTGCGATTGCTTACTACTTTACCTATCTATTAAGTTCATCTGAGCCTAAGAATATATCTACTTGTTTGCAGGGGGAAGGTTGCTGAAGGTATAGATTTTGATCGTCATTATGGCCGATTAGTAATCATGTTTGGTGTTCCTTTTCAATACACATTAAGCAAGTGAGTTTCATTTGACTAAATTTTTTAATAAGGATAATTTAGAACTATTATATTTCTGGTCAAAATTATGGAGGTTGAATTGCGGATTGCAGAACTTATTAGAATAATAAATTTTCAGGATTTTGCTTGCACGTTTGGAATATCTACGGGATACTTTTCAAATTAAGGAAGGAGATTTTCTGACTTTTGATGCATTGGTTTGACTCTCTCTCTCTCTCTCTCTCATAAATTGCTGCTGATAATTTGATCATCAGATTCCTAAACTTTTCTGCTTAAGCAGAGACAAGCTGCTCAGTGTGTGGGTCGTGTTATCCGTTCAAAGGCTGATTATGGAATGATGATTTTTGCAGACAAAAGGTTAGTATCCTTGTGCCCTTTTGCTTCCATGAACACAATGAACATTTGGGAAAATGTGAGGGTTACTTATGCTATTCTACGCTGACGTTAAACAATTGCTTTAATTTGATCAAGCCTCTGATAGTTTCCAACTTGCTAGTTTCTAGTTTTGATTCAAAAAGTACAAAGCACAATGCACTCTCTCTTTGTAACTTTATGGAATTTGTCCTGAAATGGATTGGAAGTTATTGGTTGTCTCTAATAATGAATGACAAACAAAAAGAATCTTGACAAGCTTCAGAATCTAGTTTGTTAAGCAACGAAAGAAATATGCTTGTTCAGGGCCATGACATGTTTAGTTTCAAAAACCAATGTAACCAACGGATATAATCAGCAAGAATGGGTAAATGTCTCTGTAAATATCAATAATTATAGTGACAAATTCTATATTATATAGGAAATAACCAATTTAAACTATGAAAGTCTGCATGAGTTAATGGCCTATTCTACCTATGATGATTTCTCCATTTATGGTTTTGGCTTCTACTTTTCTCTTTGACAGTAATAGTACTACATTGTTGGTTATAACTTTTGCACTCTGCAGGTATAGTCGTCATGACAAACGTTCAAAATTGCCGAGTTGGATACTCTCTCATTTACATGATGCCCACCTGAACTTGAGCACAGACATGGCTTTGCATATAGCACGTGAGGTATGTCCTTGTAATTCTGGTTTGACGCTTGTGTAGTCACTTTCATACACTACATTGTACTGAAATCTCATGGATGCTAGGGCATTTTTTTTTGCTTTATGTTGCATTCTTTTCTTTCTATACTCTTTTTCTGTTGGTTATTTCCCTTCAGATGAATTATGCTGCTATTTTATCTGAAGTATGATTGTGCCAAATTTCCAAAGACTAGGAGTTTGGAAGTAGCAATTAAGACCTATGCCTTCTTGTGCACTTGATAATGATCTCATAAAAACCTTGTATGTGCAGAAGCATGCATGCATATGTACACACTAGTTGATGTTGGAACAAGGTTACAAAAATGGTTGTGACCTTGTCAGTGTTGCATGATAGTGATACAATATCTGATAGTATATGATTTCATAATGAGACTTTTGTTATATGTTGAATGCAGTTCCTCAGGAAAATGGCCCAGCCATATGATAAAACTGGTGGCACTGGCAGGAAAACCTTGCTGTCCCAGGAAGACTTGGTGAAGATGGCTGTCAGCGGCATGGATGATATGATGTATTGAGGCTTCCCTGTGCATGTCTACAATTTTTTTAGAACCGGGGTGGCTTTCATCTGGTTGTTAATTCCATATGCAGTTCCAGTTTCCACATAGATATAGAGGAAGTGCCATTTGGATGAGAATGATTCCATGGAGCAAATCCATAATGATGAGACACACCTTGTTTAGTATTGAAATCTAGTTGAGGAATTGAACTTCGATCTTAACATCTTTTGTATTACTTAATCATGTTTAGACTTGTTGTGGGTTCATGGAGTTTAGGTTGGTACTTTTGCATGCTTATCATGGATCCATTATTTTTAACGTATTTTTCATTTTAGTTTGTTTATAAATTCATTTGATAATGATTCATGACAGACACCTTTTATCATGGGAAGGTTTAGACGCCTGTCATTTGAAGCTTCATGAAGTAGCTTCTGCGTTTTTGGACATTTGACGTGAAAGTATAGATAAACTTGTGTAACGAAAGTTGAACCAAGCACACTGAATTTATGAACAAAAGTTGTTTACATTTTCGCTTGTGAATTTTTTTTTTTTTTATTGGCAATTTTGAATCTCCATAAAACAAAAGCTCCCGTAATTGCTATCAAAAGTTTGCGTTTCCTAAGTCAAGTCAAGCTCTCAGTCAGTCAAACGCTCTTTTCTCTCTCCTGAAAATTGCTCCAGTTGCGAAGTGAAGCTTTCTTCCTTGGGTGATACACAGTGGCTCTTGCCATCGTGGGAGGTTAAGTCACTTCGTTCCTTTAGCTTTTCCTAGGGTGTGAGGGTGCTGGTTACACCTTTTGCTTTTCTCTTGGCTGTTGTGAACGCTCTTCTCTCTCCTGGAAATTTCTCAACCACGAGTTGAGTTTCTCCCATCTTGGGCGTTTCGTAGCTGCCTTAGCCATTGTGGTTCTTTAACTTTTCTTTGGACAGAGTGCACAAGTAACAAAGCTTAGTTATCTTTTTGTTTGTTGTTTCTTCTTCCTGGATTCTGGAGTTTTGTTTCATTTTTTCCCTATGCAAACCACTGTGACTTGCTAGGTTTCCAATGGGAAAAAGCAAAAGTAAAAAACCAAACACAGTTGAGAAGTCAGCCTTGGTGAGTATGCTTTATGGGTTAGACATAACTCATGGTTCTACATCTATTGATTTGTCTGCTGATTTAGATGGAACCCATGATGTTCCTTCTATAATGACTGCTTCATAGAAAGCTCCTGCATACCAGGTGTTTGACAAATTGCCTGAATCAGATCTGCCTTCTAAAACCATGCCTAATGAATCCTATACTCTTCGTGAAGAGGATAGTGATTCAAAGGATAAAGATTACACCTCAATTGAAGTTATAGATTCACAGCAAAACAAGGAAAAACCTTCTACTCCTTGGGTGAATTTTCAAGGATAATCAAAAACATTCCAAAGGGTTTAATCTGAAAGTCTCCATCCCTACTTCAGAAGATGAAGTACTATTGGAAGAAGGGGATATTCAAACCCTTGAGGAGGCTTGGAGACACAGCCTTATAGGTTATGTAGCTGGTCGATTTCCAGGCAAGAAAGCTTTGCTTGATTGCTGTCAGAAATGGGGAGTAAATTATTCATATTCAACCCATGATAGTGGCTGGTTAGTTTTCAAATTTGAGAATGAGGATGACCTGAACAAAGTGCTCACTGTAGGTCCCTACTTCATCTTCCAAAGGCCATTACTACTGAAAGTTATGCCTCCCTTCTTTGATTTCGATTATGAAGAATTGAGCAAAATTCCTGTCTGGGTGAAACTTAGGAATCTTCCCCTAGAGCTGTGGAATCCCCAAGCTCTAGCGAAGATCCTATCCACGGTTGGCACCTCTCTTCACACGGACCACCTCACTACTTCTATGGGATCCATTTCATTTGCTAGGGCCTTGGTGGAAGTTGATGCTTCTTTGAAGCTTATAGATGAGGTTCAGTTTAAGCTACCTAATGGTCATTCACTCGTGCAGCAAATTGAATATAAGAGTATGCCCTTCTTTTGTAGCCACTGCAAAATGGTAGGCCATGGCTTGGGAAACTGTAAAGTTGCCTCTAAAGTGAGGCAAGATCATCAACTCACCCCAACAACAGGTAAAGCAAATCCGTATTCAAATACTCCCTTCGCAGACCCTCCAGAAGTTAAAGGGGAAGTTATTGCAAAGTCTAATCCAACTGAAACTCGTGGGAAAGCTAAAACATCTTCCTAGCCTAGTATACAACAACAACAACCAATTGATAAAGCTCAAGTAACTCAGTCTTCAAGTGAAGTTCATGATAATAGGGGTGTCCAGTACCTCTGGCTTTAGTTGGAGATCCTGGTGATGGATTTATTCTAGCAAAATCCAAATCCCGAAATAAAAGCCACAAGAATCATTTGCAACCGAACAAAACTGCCAGCAAGTCGAGGCAACTTGAGCAAAAAAAAAAAGGAGATATTCATAAGGTTAAAAAATGTGTCGGGGAGATTCCTTCTCGTCCAACCCAATGATTATCGCTTCATGGAATATCATAGGCTTTAATTTGCCTCTGAAACATCATGGGATGCAAAACTTCCTTCGTAATAAGGGAGTTAATGTTATGGCTATTCTTGAAACAAAACTGAATGTAAATTCTGTGAAGGAAATCATGAAGAGAAAGTTCGTTGATTGGAATTACTCTCACAACCTTGACTCTCATCATGCTGGTAGAATTCTCATCACGTGGAAAGTTGACAAAGTGGGTCTTTCAATTATGCAAACTTCTGCACAATTGATTCATTGTTCCATTGGATGTAAAGCAACTGGTAAGCAATTCCAAGCTTCCTTCATTTATGGGCTCCACTCTGTGATGGATAGAAGGTCCCTTTGGATTAATTTGAGTAACATTGGATACTCAATGGACTGCCCCTGGCTCCTTTAAGGAGACTTCAACAACATCCTATCTCACATTGACCATATTAATGGAGCTACCATTAATGCTTATGAGATGCATGATTTTGTTGAATGTTGTGCTGAAATTGGCCTTGAGAATCTTAACTGCCATGACTCCAAATTCACTTGGACTAATGGTAGAGTCTAGAGCAAGCTGGACAGATCCCTCTGCAATCAAAATTGGATCAATTTGTTTGAAAATTCATCCTTTGAAGTGCTAGGCTTTGAATCTATTTCTGACCATACTCCCTTAGTGGTGACCACTGAACCGGGTGTTATTAGAGGTAACTTTCCTTTCAAATTTAATAATGCAATTGTGGATCACCCATATTTTTTGTCAATTGTATTAGACGGTTAGAGGCAACCCTTTGCTGGATGTTGCATGTTCAAAGTGTGCAAAAGACTGAAAAATCTTAAAGGCCCTTCGAAGATCCTTTTTAAGCAGGAATTCAGTCAAATATCCAGCCGTGTGAAGGAGGCTGAAACATAATATAATAATTTGCTTAATCTCCTTCAGCGGAATCCACTTGACTCCTATTTTCTTAACCTTACTAACAGAAGTAGAGGACATATTATTCAATTCAGAAAAGCAGAATCCAGAAACTTAGCTCAGCTTGCCAAAAATAAATATCTTATGCAGGCTGATAAATGCTTTAACTTTTTCCATGCACTGATCAAGCATAATAGGCACAACTGATTTATAGCTTCAATTCAGTTGCCCGATGGCCAAAATACTACTTCCCAACCAGCAATTGCTAATGCCTTTGTTAATCACTTCAAGGCTTTATTTAGTGCCCAAGAGTTGCATGGGTCTACTTCCTTAGAAATTTGCAGTTCTGGTCCAAAAGTGCCTGCTGATTGCTTTGCTTCTTTGTTAGCTCCAATTTGTTGAACAAGATGTTTGTAATGTCATAGCAAGTATGGATAACAACAAATTGCCCAAGCCAGATGGATTCAATGCCTTATTTTTCAAGAAAGCCTGGAACATAATCGGGAAAGACATCTTTGCAGCGGTTTTGTCTCGGGTAAAATTTTAAAGCAGACTAATCATGCTCTCATTGCCTTCATTCCAAAGTCAGAGCAAGCAACTCAGGTGAATCAGTATAGGCCAATTTCTTGTTGTAATAGTTTGTACAAGATTATTTCTAAGATTTTGGCAAACCGTTTAGCTCCAGTTCTGGAAAAAATTATTGGTCCTTCCCAATCGGCTTTTCTGAAGAATAGGAACATGATTGCCAACACCTTCCTTGTTCAAGAGCTACTTCAAAAATATGCCCGCAAGAGAGTTTCTCCTAGATGCATGTTGAAGATTGATTTGTATAAGACATATGACTCAGTTTCTTGGCAATTTCTTGACTGGATGCTTAATTCAATGGGATTCCCTGCCCAGTTTTGCTCTTGAATTATGGAATGCATCACTTCCACCTCCTTTAGCGTTGTGGTTAATGGATCCATCAATGGGCATTTTAAAGGTCAGCATGGTTTGAGGCAAGGTGATCCTCTATCCCCTTACCTCTTTGTTTTGTGTCTTGAATATTTTTCCCGTGACCTTCAACATTTGGATTTAAAGGACAACATTATTTATCAATACCACCCATATTGTGCTGCTGTTCAACTTTCCCATTTGACTTTTGCGGATGATATAATGCTTCTATCCAGAGGGGACTTGCCTTCTGTCTCAGCTATTTATGCCAAGCTTAGGCACTTTTGTGATGCTTCTGGTCTGTCTATTAGCATTGATAAATCAACTATTTTCTCAGCCAAAGTGGATCAAATCGTCTTATCCGATGTCCATCAGCTCACTGGTTTTAGCCCGAGATGCTTTCCTTTTAGATATTTGGGTGTTCCTATGCTGGCTTCTAGACTTAATGTCTACCATTACGATCCCATGCTTACCCAGATAACGAGTCTTGTTCAAGGTTGGAGTCGCAAAATCCTTTCTTATGCAGGCAGATTGGAACTTATTTGGGTTGTCAGTCAAGGCATTGCTAATTTGTAGATGGGTATTTTCCCTTTGCCCAACTCTGTTATTGATCTTATTAATGCTTCCTATCGCAATTTTCTCTGGGGCAAGTCTGATTTGGGTAAAAAGAAGTCGTTGGTTGCTTGGGCTGAGGTCTGCTCTCCCAAGAAAGAAGGTGGCTTGAGATTATTTAATCTTAAAGATTGGAACCTTGCTCTCCTCTCTAGAATCCTTTGGGATTTTCATTCTAATAAAAACTCTATTTGGGTCCGATGGGTGCACCATAACTATTTCAAAGGAGGCAATGTTTGGGAATTCAATTCTTCTAACTTAGATTCAGTTTTGGTTAAGAGGATTATATACATCAGGGATCTGATTACAAACAGAGAAGGTAACCTGGATGTTTCCAAACAGACTCTTAAATCCTGGATTAGCAATGAGAAGTTGCTAGCAGGGAAGTCTTATGATTATATTCGAGTTTCCAAGCCTCTGGTCCATTGGTATCCTGCTATTCCACCCAAGATATCATTTATATTATGGCTTGCCACAAAGAACCGCCTACTCACTTTGGACTGAGTTGTTTTTTTGAACAAGAGACTCCTCTGTCCACTTTGTAGACTGAAAATGAATCCCATTCTCACTTGTTTTTCTCCTGCAGAGTATTACTTTGGGTGTGGGGTAGCATTCGAGACTGGATCCCTATTCAAAGGCGAACAGTCTCCTTACAAGGCACTATTAGATCTCTCATCGGTGGAAGAGCAACATCTAGCACCTTGGGCAAATTTCGATGCTTAGCATTGGCAACTACAGTCTATTGCACTTGGATGGTAAGGAACATTTTGCTTTTTGAGAAATCCATATTTTTTGTAGATGATGTAATTAACAATATCAAATTTCTTGTTTATAGATATTCTCACTTGCTGCATCTCTATTAGGTACATGCTCCTAGAGGATCTACCATAGGCTCTTGCGCTTAGTGCATATGTCTATTTTGTTCTTTTAGTGGGATATGCTCCGTCTATTTTGTATATCTATTTGGGTTTAATATAATTCACATTTTTCCCCAAAAAAGAAGTTTGCATTTTCCTAGCAGCTTTCAACCTCCTTAAAATAAAAGCTTTAAATACAACTTTGGTTTTTTTATTGTCAAATTTACAATTTTTTATATTTTGAAATAGAGATATTTGGTTTTTTTATTTTAGAAAATTTATGATTTTAGTTCAATTTTTAATGTTAGGTCTGAGATCAAAAAAATAAAAGAAATAAAACATAAACAAAATTTAGGATTAAACTAAAATTGTAAATTTTTTAAAATAATGAATTCAAATGAAGAGATTAAAATTATGAATTGAACAAAGAGTTTAATGTTTATATATTGACAATGTAAAATGATTTTACACTGTCACTCAATCATAGATTATCGTTTGACTTATTTTAAGATAATTATTTTAAAAGTTAATAAATTTATCATATATAATGAGTTGTGATTGAATAATTATTTAAAATCTTTTTTTATCTTGAACAAAATAGAAAAATTAAAATTGTATTTAAGCCTAAAATAAATCATAAATCTCCATTAAATGTAAAATACAACACCTCATAAATTATTTGTACTATATTATCACCAAACAGGTGAATCAACATCTCATGAATTACCACTAAGATATACATATGATTTTTAAGAAAATATCAATTATTTATTATTTTATTCACCAAATATGAAAAAACTCATATTATACCATACTGTGTGTTTAATTAATATGTTGAATACTATTTCGAATCTTAGTTTATGTTTTGTTTTTTTTTTAAATGAATTATTTAATCTTTTAGTTTATATTAACAACTATATATTAGAAGGTTTAGTGATCCTCTCCAATTCAAAAAATCTGGAGAGTGTCTAGTTTACAAATCCCAATATTTATATATATTTTTTTATCCTTTATATATAAATTAATCAAGTGTTGAGATTTCATGTACAAAATCTCAGATGATATTTTTCCATTAGAAGAACCATTGCCGTCATATCTTTAGCATGAATAGATCCTTTGTAATTTTTTGTTTTAAACTAAATGAAGTCTCAACCCTGGTTTATTTTTTATATTTAATAATTTTAAGATAAAAAAAAATATGAATGGTGAGGTTTATTAAACCGTATACTCACTATTTTTTTTAATTAGAGAGGATCTATGCTCGATAATAGAGCAATTTGATTAATCAGAACTTCAAAATTATTACAAGTGTTTTATTTAAATAAACAAATAAATAAGAGAATATTATTATAATATACAAGTGATAGTCGTTGTTCATTTTTACTGAAAAGAAATATTTTTATTTTCAAAAGTGATAAAATTAATCTTAAAACATAAAAATTACTAAAATAAATTTTATCTCTTTTAACAAAGTTTTTTTCTAATATATCTATTATTAGAAAATCAAACCCCTGTTGTTAACGTGCTTAAGAATTAAGAAAGCAGTCATTCGTGGCTCATTAATGCTATCACGCTAGATCCAAAATTTTGATCCAAATTAATTTTGATTTAAAATTTACTCAAATAATTTAGTTAATTGATCTTCAAACTTATGACATGGGCCCTAAAAGACCCAAGGATCCAACAAAAAAACTACTAATACTTCGACCCTACAGAACCGAGAAGGGGCAAGAAGAAATTGGCTCAAAAAGAGGGTTAACAAGAAATAAAGAAAAAAAACTTGAAATACCTCCAACTCCAAGAACACCGCCACTGAAAAGGGTTGAAAGAGAAAGTGAGAAAAGGGTTTAAAAAGTAGTGAAGTGATCAATGTCTACAGAGGAAGAGAGTGCGGTGAAGGAGCCTTTGGATCTCATTAGGCTCAGCCTCGACGAGCGTATCTATGTCAAACTCCGTTCCGACAGAGAGCTTCGTGGCAAACTTCACGTAATTATTCAATCTTTCTTTTTTTTTTCCTCCGTTTCATGAATTTCTCTGTTGCTTTCTTTTAAACTCTTTTTGTGACAATCCTTTGACACATAGGGTGTTTTGTGATGGAAAAATTTACAGTTTTTAAGGTAATTGAAATCTGGGTTTGTTGCAATTGTTCGCAAGTTTGTACCTTTTTTACTGCCCTAATGTTATACCGGCTGTAAGAATAATGGGTTTGTTTACTACTTGCGTTTGGGGATTGAATTGAATCATTGGTGGCTCGAAATGTTGGTTTTTGGAAGGAAGTGTTGTTTGTTACTGAATGAAAAATTGTGTGTTTTGGGATGAGGAACGATAAGTATGAGCTGTTAGTTTTTAATATATTTGTTTATTTTTGTGAGTAGGCTAAGAAGTTTATGGTGGATGTTGAAGATTGGATTAACGTAATATGAACTCTTTGGGGTTCTTAAGTTGTTTCATGCTGGAAGGAATTTCACTGGTTATCTGAGAGTAACGAATTTAAATAATTGTGTGTTTTGTAAAGGTTTTTTCTTTTTTCTTTTTATAAAAAAACCCTGCTATTAACTAATGTTAAACTAGGTCAATGATTTGGTGCGTTTTGCGTGCGTTTGGTGGTGGTTTTTATGTATGTGTTTGTTTAATGTTATTGCATTTCTATAAGATTTTCATGAGCTTGTAATTTAATTTACGGAAGGGTTCCTATTTGAAACTAACCCTCCCTGAGTTCAGAATGATTTTTATAAGTTGCACATCGCTGTCATTGGTCATGCTGTAAGATTTTCAGTTTGTTATTATGATAATGCGTGATGACTGATGAGATGAACTTTCAGCATGAGACCTGAAAACCAAGGATGCATAAATAAATGGTGTGCTTAACAACTTCAGTCAAATAATCTGCTTCACCTTGTCAAATTGCTGTCTTGCAGCTGGTTGCCAACTACTATGTCAATGTCTAATTCTAATCTAACTAATGGTATAATTTACTTAATTATTTACGTGAATGAAAACTATTAAACTTTGAATTCTTAACTTTTAAACTTTTAGATCTGAACTCTAATGGTTTTGTTGCTTCTCACATCTTATGTGCAAAGTGTAAAAACACTTTTTGATTGAGAAGTTCTGTGTTACCTAATATATCAAACATGTCTATAATTCATACATAAGCTAGAATTAGACTGAATTTGCAAGTCTCTAAGTTGGTTTTCAATTTGGATCTGATTACACTCAACATAGCCTTTCCTTAAAAATTTGTTGAAGGATTCCTCTTGGTATAAATCTACAATAAATTTCTTAATTATGCAGGAGAGAATTGTCTTTCTTTCTCCTTAATTACTTGATATAAATCTATCATAAAATTATTATTTCTCTTGGTAATAAACTTCTATTTCAATGAAAGTGATCACATATAGAAAAAATATGCATTGCTTTATATTTAGGTTTCCTAAGTAAAATTTTGTAAGGGTAGAATTCTTTTAGAATTTTTGTATCTGCTTCTTTTCCTGTCTCTCCTCTTGTAGAAGTGCCCTTGGTGATTATTTTGATCTTTTAAAATTTCGTTGGTTTGATATTGATTTTCCTTTTTCTGATTTTGTATTGGGTTTTTTATTTGGATTTGTAGGCTTATGATCAGCATCTTAATATGATTCTTGGTGATGTTGAAGAAATCGTTACTACAGTGGAAATCGATGATGAGACATACGAAGAAATTGTGAGGGTAAGTTGTAATCAGTAACAAAGATAAATACACATTTATTCTTTTTTGGCAAAGCTAAATGGTAGAAATGTGAATAATTGCTGGAGATTTTAAATAATTTTAGACTACTTACTAGCATTGTTGAGGGGCTGCATATATGATGACATGCTCCTGTTTAGGAAGAAATGGTTATAGCGTATAAGTTAAACGTTAAGGAGAAGCATTGTTTGAATGAAGTGAAAATAACTATGGCCACATGAATTGCTTATCAGTGAGTGATGCATAGTAGAGCTAGACACTTCTGGGTATTTTTCAATGAAACTTTAGGCCTTTCCCCCACCCCACTATTAGCATTATTATTTCGGAACTTGGATGCCAACGAATGTGTGTAGAACTATTTACTTGACTGACTTTCTGTTAGAAAAATTGTCTTTCCTAAACAGTAATGCACCATGGAATTTTGTTCATATCTAGGGAATGCCAAATGTATATTTACTGAAATTCTCGTATCTAATCTAACCGAAGGCAAATGCATGCTACATTTATTTTGAACGTACTTTTCCTTGGATGATCTTTTTGTTTTCCTTTTGGTTGCAGACTACAAAGCGGACAGTTCCTTTCCTGTTTGTCAGGGGAGATGGGGTGATATTGGTTTCCCCGCCATTGAGGACCGCATGACTGGACTGATGAACTATGTGATCATTTCAATAACAAGTGTCACTGTTTATGAAATTGTATAACTTTAAGTAGTGAACTCATTTCTTACGATTAGGTTAGTTACTCAATTGGCCTTGTGTGCTAGAGATTTCTGTTAGACAGTCAGTTTTCAATTATCTTTGTAACATGAGAGAATCATGGCATGCACATAAACAAGGATTTTTGCTGCAGTGTGGAGCTGACATTATATATTAGTGGCTCCATAAAAAGTGTTGGTCATGATTCCTGATTTGGTGTCTTCTTCGTGTGTTTTACTTTAGTTCCTATAGAAGATATGCGAAGGGGCATGTTTGAATACAATTTAATGCTATTATCTTTAAAATATATTTTATTTAATTAAAGTGTTAGTTTCATTGATTATTTGTTATCCTTGATACTAAATTTCAATGAAGGGTAAGTTGAAAAAAATATTTTTTAATAAAAATTAATGTGATTAACTTTTTAGTTGCTCGTCAAGAAAAAGACTTGACTTTTTATAGTTAGTGTGTCATTTTTTTATGTTTGAGACCAGATGGAGTAAACACTAACACTTTTTAAATATTTTTTTTCTCTTAGATTATTTGATTTGAAAAACATTAAAGAAAATTATTTTTTAGATTTTATAAATGATCTAATTATCATAAATTTCGTAAACATTTTTTAATTAATAAGTCATTTTTTTTGAAGAAAATAATCACCCAAGTCTGGCATCTTCATTTGAAGAATACAGGAAGCTTATAATACTAAGCACAGTAGAACCATTTAGCTGTCTTGAAATTGTAAGAGTTGAGGGGGATGCCTACCTCAGACTTTTTAAGTGGTTAGTTTTTGTGGAAATAACGATGGTAACTGGAGCCTTTACTTATTGTGTCAACAAACAAATTTAGTTTCTTTAGTTTAAACTGTGTAATTTTGATCTTTCAAGTCAATTAAGCAAATGAATTTTCTATTAAATTGGTTAGGTTGTTTTAGATCTTAATTCAAAATTCGCCAATAGAAACATTACATTTTATTCAAAATAATATCAATTTTTTCCTCGTTCCATCTTAATCTCATCATACAAAATACTTTAAAATTTAAGAGGTTGTGAAGTACAAGATGTGCATATTCCTTGATAACCTGGACTTTGTTTTTGTTGTTTTGGGTGAATGGACTTGGTTATTTATAGTTTTATACATTTCCTGGTATATGAAAATAAAGATACCAGGCGTTTTGAAATATCTGTCTTATTGTTGTTTGAAATGAAGGTATGTAAGATATAATGTGATGAAAATGTGTATAAGTGACGTTGTGGTAACTAACAGATCTGTGGATTTAACTTTGAAATACATCTTATGGGAAATAGTAAGCGGTTATCCTTCTTCAGCAAAATGTTTTCTAAGCTGATACTTTTAATCTAGATATTTTATCTAAATAAATTCTATAACCATGACAGGCACATCAACCAATTTTATTAACATATACATGAACCAGAGAGCTAATTTTCTTATAAGCACCTGCTAGTAACAACTGGAAAACAAGTAAGTGTTTGTAAAAAGCGAAAGATACAAGGAAGCTTTCCAATTTCATTCTTGTTCACCCTCAGCAGCATAAAGAGCTTTGATATCCTCAACATCATCATAGCTACCAAGGAATATGGGAGATCGCTCATGCAATTTAGTTGGAACTAAATCGAGTGCCTGATAACAGAGAAGATTTATCAATTTCATTGACAAATGATGCTTTTGAAACTATACCAGCCCTGTAGGGGTGATTCCAATTTCCAGTGGAAAGAAAAATTGACATTGTCAGTCAAAAAGAGAAATGTAAATCACACGTTCCTTGCCCGTGAAAGACTGTCCTCCTGCCTGTTCCATCAAGAATGACATTGGGAAGACTTCATACAGGACACTACACAAAACAGTTCAATTAAGCCAACAATTGATTATCAAAGTTTTGTCAAGCTTGGATATGCTCTTCAGGCCTAAAGTGAATGCCAGAGGCTGAACATGACGTACCGAAGTTTTGCATTTGGACTTTTTTGTCAGCAGGGTACAGAAAGATGCCTCCATAAAGCAATGTACGATGAACATCAGCTACCATGCTGTTCATGTATAGAAATGTCATAAATTGGAAAGAAAACAACAAAGTTAAACTTGGTCATTCTGTGGTCAAATTCAAGTGCAGTATACAGTAGTTCATGAGAATAATGAGAAGCAAGGTTAAACTCGTTAAAACAGCCATTAACAAACTCTGTTAATTGATTACTTCCAGAGCAATGAAAACATAATATGTAGTTCTAAGAATAAATGACAATTGATCCATTGCATTCTTCACTTTCTGAACACCCGAGTTATCAATTTTTTTGTTTGTTTGCTTTTTATGAACAAACGAACTGAATTGTCAGTTTAACAATTGCATCTATGGATTATATCACATGTCTATTTATCTCCTATTTTATCAGTCATCCTTTATTTATGCTCTGGTAAATTTTAATTCAACAAATTGCATCCTTTATGTATGCTCCGGTAAATTTCAACCAGAAAAAACAGCGTCAATTAATATGCTTCAGATTCAAGGTGGAAAAATGTTCGACCAGAAAATGAAAATCAACTGCTAGAAAATTGATTATTTTGGTCAAATTATGGCAATGAGTGTCAATTAAAAATAACGGTTAATACTTAAAAACTCAACTGTACACTTAGTTGATTGATACTTGATGATATGCATGCCTCATTATAGCGGTAAGCATTACCAAGGAGAGTCTTCAGGTGACTTCTTTTTATTTATTTACTTCTTTTTTTTAAATGTAACTCTTTGCACCTATTTTTAAATGTAGCTTTTTGCTCCTGTTTTTGAAAATGGTCTGGTCACTATTTCAAATAGTTGTTTGCATTAACTGTTAGGGAGAATAAAAGTTAAAAATAAAAGAAGTTTCTGGATGGCAATTAACCAACTCAACTCCGAGGATGACTAAAACAAAGATAGTGAGTTATTAGATTGCTTCAAGGGTTGAGAATCTAATGATACCTTCCAATATATCTCAGAGACTTTGGCGTGGAACCATCTTCGGGAAACTTGCATTTTTCAACATAACTGAACAGAAGTGAAAAATGAATTTACAAGATTGGAATATTTGCACTAGTGCCTGAAAACATTATAAGATTACTGAATTCAAACATACGTCGCAGTAGGACGATCCCAGTTTTGGGCATTTCCTTCATTTACTTAATAAATTTTACCTTTCTTTAGGATCTGCACAGAGAATCATACATCAAATGATTACCATACACCTCAAGTAACCCACTGATGGTGTGGATATACGTGTGTTTATACTCTATACGAATTAACACACTAATTTTCTCTGCCTTAAATTAGGAAAATATTAATAGAGCTCAAGCACTTAACAAAAACTGGAGTGATGATAAAAAATCATGGATAACTAAGGATACTTTGTGGGACATAATTCCTAATTCTGAGGGTTTAAATAGGAGACTCTTTTCAGAGAAAATGAAACATAAGGAGAAGAAGAAACTTGTGACCTACATAGTATTATTGAAGAACAGGTCACACCCATAATTTTTTTTTAGCATGTCAATCATCTAAATAGTTAATGTTGTCCAACATTTGATTGTAAGAAAGGACAGTGATTGAGCTGTCATCTTTACTAGGAATAAAATAAGTTGAGCAAGTTTGCATGACAAGGAAAGCCTCAGCCATCTAATTTCAGTAATTTGAAATTGCTGAGTCCTTTAACCCAAGACCCTTTCTGTGGCCCATGGGCATATTTCAAAGCCAAGAGAAGTAACTTGCAAGTTGCATCAGATTCAGTTCAAACAAATAAAAAATCAAGGAGGTGCTGAGTTTCATAAGATCTGAACAGCCAGACAAGCATTTCCAGAGAGAAGAATAATTTATAATAGTAACTCACAAGTGAGAAGAGCAATACCTGAATGTTAGGGTGAGTTAGGATAAACTCACCAAGAGATGGATCAAGGGTGAAACCATTAACACCAACTCCAGTGCTTAACACAAGCTACAAATCCATTAGATATCATATTGTAATCGAGTAATTAAGCATTGTATGTTTATAATGAAGGCAACAGTCCTGAGATATACCATAAAAAAGAAAAAAAAATGAAGTTGTTATTTTCTCCCCCCAAAAAAATGAAAGCAAAATTTCATACCAATAGAATAAAATTTTGTCCAAAAGATGAATAAAATATTTAACAGAAAACAGGTACACCCAACAAATACGGGCATCTAAATTCTAAGCATTAAAAAGTTATATAGGTTTCTCATACCGTGCATGAGCTTCCATGCATACAATAACCAGCTGCCACCATGTTCTTCCCAGGAAGCAGGACATCTTCTATGGTTGGTTCATGGAAATCTTTCAACGCATAAATCCCGAAAATCTACAACATATTCTCAATTGGGGAACACAAAGAATATCCAGTTAGTCTGGAATATAAATCCTTCTATACATAACTCAGGCAGCAGAGAATTTCCATTGAAAGCATAATAATATTATTAGTATTATTGTTGTTGTGGTGGTGGTGATTGTTGCACGATTTATGCGAATATGTTTACGGCAAGTGCACCGATCGTTTAACAAGTAATAAAGTGTAAGTAAAGTATCGTCTCCACAGGGATTGGGTAATTTTTAGCAATAATTATAAAGATTATGATTGAACAAGAACAGAAAAATACGCAAAGGTTGTTGAATGATTGTATTGATAAAAAGAAAAAAAATCAAATAAAACAATAAATTTAAGTTGAAAGATTACCAATGAGAAATAATTGTGGTCAGGCACAATCCCTTATAAGTATTACCTCCTTCAATTGACTGATTATTTTATCTTGAAGTTTACATAAGATCAATCTCTCCTATATTCGTAAATCCTAGAACTACTAGAGTCATAACCAGCGATTCAACCCTTTAATTCGATCGAGAACCCTAACCTTCTAGCGATTCTGTCAAACTAAGAATTCAGAGAACAAATCTTATGGGTTCGTGTTATGTTTACTCGGAGAATAAGTCTTTTCTATTTTAGTTAATCCCTAATGTCTTAGTTAATTAACCCTTTAAACTGAGTTTGTAACCTAATGTCTTAGCGAAACTAATCAGTTCAAGCAATCAAAGAACATATTATAACCTCCGCACTCATGCATCCCTATGTCTAGGTGAAGAGCAAGTGTTAATCTTAACAGGTCCGATGTTATAATTCCAACGTGTCCATTGCGAAGTATAACTCTCAATACTCATTCAGAGTGATCAATTCTAAACAAGATTATAATTAAGCACAGAAAAGAATTAAAATAAACAAAACATATGCATTTAATACCAGTCAATTTACAGAAGGAAACTCATACGTTCATGGCCTTTCCACAATAAGATGATTAGCTAGCCATAGGCTTCAAGAACACCAAAGCAATTGGATGAAACATGATTATGCAGAACTTTGACTCCAAATCTTGATTCCTAGGGTTTGCTCTTACTAAAACTCTTTATTCTGTGTGTAATTCTATCCCCCTGTGTCTCTCTATGCCCCCTCCTTTGTATCTATCCTAAAAGTCCAGAAAACTCCTATATATATCGAATAGTTTAATTACAGTAACTTATCAAACCCTCCTGCCTAATTTCGAAACATATATCCATTAATTCAGGAAAGAAAATCCTAACCACGCGACTCGCGCGCGATACCACGCGAGTCGCGTGGATTGGCAGAAAGGATTGGCGCGTGTCGCGTGGAACCTGAAGTGCTTCGCGTGAAAGGTCAGTGAAGAATTGCTTATTTCTTTGAGTACGGACGCGACCCGCGTGGATTACCAAGTGTGTCGCGTGGAATGTCAGAGCTGAAATGGCTTAAACCTGGAAGTTCTCACGCGACTCACTTGAATAATGGCACGACATGCGTGATCTTCTCTGGTCTTCCAAGTGGATCGCGTGAATTGTGGCGCGACCCGCGTGATGCTCCAGATCTTGTTTCCTTTGTTATTGCCTGTAAATCCCTCTTTTTGACCTGCAAACACTTAAATGGTATTAAAATGCCTTATGTAATACAAAATACTAAATATGACTAATTCTAGAGTTATTTTCTAACTATTCAATACAAATATGACCTAAAACTAAGCTATAATTAAGATGTGTTTGCAACACATCAGTGATGGTAAACAAAACTTATATAAAGTTCTTTAGATGATTTTGGTAGTACTTTTCAATCAGAATTAAAGTTTCACTTTAGTAATCAGTGTACTTACATTAAACATATAAATTAGTTGAGATTCTAATTTTAACTGGAGAACATCACTGAAAACATTTAAGAGATTGCATCTAAGCTTTGTTCTAATAATTATTACTGCAAGAACAATGAAAGAGGGATCATACTGTGCCAATGGAAACCCCACAATCAATGTTAGACGAGCCATCCAACGGGTCAAAGCAAACACAGTACCTGCCCAGTAATTAAAAAACCAAAAAATCCACACACAAACTAATCAGAATCAACGAATCAGAGCAAAACGTTTTCTGTAAGATTTCAAATAGCAGAATGCAGATACTGTCTCATGAGGATTGTAAATTGCATAAGTCACAATTGCCTAACATGTGACAGTGGTTGCAACTGTAATTTAAAACCTCGTACACAGAACACAGATTAAATTAAGAGTACTAAGCAACAGAGAGAATGAAAAACTTTCCACGCTTAGAAGGCTCCACAACTATTGCCTCCTCGTCTTCTTCAGAAACCAAGATGCACTGTTCAAAGACAACAACACCATCGCCAACACCAAAAGCCTCTCAGTTTATCTAAACAAAGCCAAAATAAAATAATAATAAAATAAAAAAGTGTAAAATGTATTTTAGTTTTATTCTTTTAAGCTTTTAACATTCGTACAAATCCTTTTTTATTCACCACTTCTTTTTTTCTTTACAAGCTGAGGTGTATTTATACACACGTAACAGCCAATCAATTTTGCTGCAAAGATAGAGCCTAAAAATCCTCTAATAATCAATCTAAATTATCTTGCTGAAAATCAGCTTTATAAACAGAAAATTAAATTTAGATTGTTACAACATTATTTCAAATTTAAACTTTCTAATTTAACACCCCCCCTCAAGTTGGTGCATGGATGTCATACATGCCTAACTTGCCAATTGTATTATCTAATGTTTTTCCGGACACTCCTTTGGTCAAGATATCCGCAAGTTGATTTTCTGATCTGACAAAGGGTGTAGTGATAATTTTCTGATCCAGTTTCTCTTTTATGAAGTGTCTATCTATTTCAACGTGCTTTGTTCTATCATGTTGGACTGGATTATGAGCAATTTCAATAGATTCCTTGTTATCACAATAAAGACTCATTGGAATATCATACTTGATACCCAAATCATTCAAAATATTTTTAATCCACAAGAGCTCACAAATACAATACGCCATACCTCTAAACTCAGCCTCAGCACTGGACCTTGCAACAACCTTTTGTTTTTTACTTCTCCATGTGACTAAGTTACCTTCAACTAGTGTAAAATAGCCTGAGGTAGAATGCCTAGTAGTTTTATCACCAGTCCAATCAGAATCTGTGTATCCTTCAATGCCCTTCTTACCAGTTTTTGAAAACAGGATTCCTTTTCCAGGTGTTGCTTTTAGATATCTTAAAATCCTATATACAGCTTTCATATGATCTTCACTAGGAGAGTGCATGAACCTGCTTACCACCCCAACAGCGTAAGCAATGTCTGGTCTAGTGTGTGATAAATAGATTAACTTTCCCACTAGCCTCTGATATCTTCCAATGTCTGCCTCCACCTGCTTAGGATATAAACCGAGTGTGTGATTCATTTCAATAGGATTCTCAGCCGGTTTGCAAGCCAACATCCCAGTTTCTAATAGGAGATCTAGAATATATTTTCTTTGAGACAAGAAAATACCTTTTGTAGATCTTGCAATTTCTATTCCAAGAAAATACTTCAAGTTGCCTAGATTCTTCATTTCAAATTCGGTTGCCAGTCGTTGCTCAAGGGATTTCATCTCATCTATGTCATCACCTGTTAATACCATATCATCCACATAAACTATTAGAATAGTTATTTTTTGTTCTCTATGTTTATAGAACAGAGTATGATCAGAGTTACTCTATTTGTACCCAAATCTCTTCATTGCTAGAGAAAAACGCCCAAACCATGCTCTGGGTGATTGCTTGAGCCCATATAAGGCCTTTTTAAGTTTGCAAACCAGATTCTCATTGTCCTTATTCAACTGTACTCCTGGTGGCACATCCATGTAAGCTTCTTCCTCCAAATTTCCATTTAAGAAAGCATTCTTCACATCAAACTGTTTCAAGGGCCAATTCCTATTAGTTGCTATGGAGAGTAATATCCTTATAGTATTGAGTTTAGCTACAGGAGCAAATGTCTCTTGGTAATCAACTCCATATTTTTGTGCATATCCCTTGGCAACTAGTCTTGCTTTGTATCGGTCTATGCTCCCATCTGCTTTCAATTTCACAGTGAACACCCATTTACATCCTATTGTTTTCTTCCCACTTGGTAAAGGTGTTAATTCCCAAGTTGAATTACTTTGGAGCGCTTCCATCTCGACGTTCATAGCTTGTTTCCAATTTGGATCATTAAATGCTTCCTGCACACTATTTGGAATAGATACACTGGATAATTGATTAATAGATAATGCATATGATTTGGATAGGTGTTGGGTAGATACATAGTTGCTTAGAGGATATTTAGCCTTTACTTTAGGATCAGGTTCGTAAAACTTTTTAGGAATACCTTTATTTGGTCGAGATGACCTTCTGGTGTGTGTGTCAGATGATATGATAGAAGAAGGAACAAGATTTACCTCTATATCAGTTTCTGGTTAAATGTCCAAGACAGCCATAGGAGATTCTTGATTTATATGAGTTAGACAAGGTATCTCAGATTGTGAACAAGTAGGTACCTCGGCAGTAGGTGGTGGTGTATTTCTGGAGTCCGAAGGTGCTGCTTCTGGTTGTGCATTTCTGGAGTTTGACGCAGGAATTAGGGAACTAGGTGGTGCTACATAAGTAGAGAACCAGACTTCTTCTTCTCCATTGCTTGTATTGTTTGGCAATAAATTCTCCCCCTGAGAAGAAGAAGTAGTGGCTCCCTCTGAATAGTAAGGTTCATTTTCTTTGAAGGTGACCTCCAATGTAACATGCATTTTATGAGATAGAGGATCAAAACAACGATATCCTTTTTGAACATCTGAGTACCCAACAAAAATACATTTCTTTGCACAAGGGTCTAATTTAGAACGCTGGATTTTAGGAATATGAACATAGGTGGTGCAACCAAATACTCTAGGTGCAAGGTTAGAGGAGTGGGGTGTAGGAAAACGTGAAGTAAGGACTTGGTAAGGTGATTGGAAATTAAGAACACTAGAAGGAGTCCGATTTATGAGATATGCAGAGGAGATTACAGCCTCCCCCCAATAAGTAGAAGGAACATTCATGCCAAATAAGGAGGCCCTAACTACTTCTAATAGTTTGCGGTTCATGCGCTCAGCTAATCCGTTTTGTTGAGGGGTATAAGTGCAAGATGTATGATGTTTAATCCCATGAGAAGATAAAAAATCTTTGAACCCACCATTCATATATTCCATACCATTATCAGACTGAAGGATTTGAATTTTGCTACTGAATTGTGTTTGGACCATTTGAAGAAATTTTTTAAACACAGAAAAAACCTCTCCTTTATTTTTTAAGAGACTCACCCAACACATACGGGTACATTCATAATGAAAGTGACATAATAAAAAGATGTTGAAAAAGATGGAACTTGGGCAGGGCCCCAAACATCTGAATGAATAACTTGAAATGGGATAGTGCTTTTATTCAAACTAGGATAATAGGAAATTCTGTGACTTTTAGCTAATTCACAAACTGAACAATGAAAATCAGCAACATTTATTTTAGAAAAAAATGCTGGAAACAACTTTTTAAGATATCCAAAAGAAAGATGACCAAGTCTTCTATGTCACAGCCAAACACTAACTTTAGCATTATCCAGGGTAGAGGTTGCAGATGCCCGAGAAGAGAAATTACTACCACAAGAGGAGATGTCCAAGAAATAAAGCTTGCCTTGTCTAACACCATAACCAAGAATCTCCTTTGTTTGGTTGTCCTGAAATATACAACGAGAAGGCAAAAAAATAACAGAGCAATCAAGAGTAGAAGTAATTTGGCTAACAGAAAGTAGATTGAACTCAAGGGAAAGGACCGCTAAAACAGATTGATGGTTTAATCGAGGGGAAAGAGAGATGGAACCTTGACCAATAATGGCAGAAGTTCCACCATTAGCCGTTGAAATCACAGTTTTAGGGGAAGTGGAAAAAATAGACAAAAGGGTATGATCACGAATCATATGATCTGAAGCTCCTGTATCAATTATCCAAGAATCAATTCGAGATAGTGTAGAAAAAACATACGACTTACCAAGAATTCCTTCATACACAGCATGGGCCGAAGGAGGAGAAGAGGCAACCGGATCAGAGGAGGTAGAGAGTGCCTTATTCAGAATCTTTCGACGAGGACGTTTATTGAAATCCCACCACTCAGGATAACCAATAAGTTCAAAGCATTTATTTTTTGTGTGACCAGAATCACCACAATGAGAACACAGAGGTTTAAAAGGTGTACCTTCTTTGCGAGGCTTCATAGCTGCAGAGGAAGAGCGAGGAGATTGAGTCACCATGGCAGAGGAGTCATGGGAAGAAGAAGAACGATTCATGGTGATGCGTTGTTGGTATTCCCGCTGAACATACGCATAAGAGCTTTCAAGATCCAATTTAGGATCTTTCCGGAGGATCTCGCCACGAATCTGATCGAACTCAGCATCAAGACCGCTGAGGAAGATGTGAACACGCAATCTAGCCATAGCAGAGTGCATTTGAACTACTCCAGTAACGGTGCCAGCCTGAGCAGAGGTCCGATGGTCAATATCTTGGAAGATGGAGAGTAACTCAGTGTAATAGGTGGAGAGTGGACGACCATGTTGTTTGATAGTGAATGATCGTTGGTTCAACTCAAACAAACAAACATGTCTCATCAGATCCGTCGAAGAAGGTGCGGAGCGCAGCATCCCAAATCTCACTAGCAGATTCTAAACGCAGGAATCGTTGCATCAAAGATGGACTCATAGAATCAATGAGCCAGCTCTTTACTCGTTTATTTTCAGTAACCCACGTATCATACGATGGGTCAGCAACCGGAGGCTTCATGGTGGCTCCAGTAAGGTAGCCGAACTTGTTACGAGCACCGATACGCATATCCATCAATTGAGACCAAAGAGGGTAGTTTGTGTCGTCAAGAACCACGGTAACAGGAAATGAGGAACTATCTTGGTGGATGATGACATTTGAGGGTAGTGCAGGAGTAAAAGGAATGGACATGGTGGATTCAGGAGGGGAATTGATTTCAGCCATGGAGGAACAAATGTTGGGAAGAAAAGAGAATTAGGGATTTTAAAAAAAAGAACGTGTATTCAAGTAAAGACAACAGTAATGTGAGACTATTTGTGACCTGGATCATAACCCAGTTGATACCATGTTAAGCTTTTAACATTCGTACAAATCCTCTTTTATTCACCACTTCTTTTTTTCTTTACAAGCTGAGGTGTATTTATACACACGTAACAGCCAATCAATTTTGCTGCAAAGATAGAGCCTAAAAATCCTCTAATAATCAATCTAAATTATCTTGTTGAAAATCAGCTTTATAAACAGAAAATTAAATTTAGATTGTTACAACGTTATTTCAAATTTAAACTTTCTAATTTAACATATTCCCTATACTTTAAAAACAATGAATTCCATCTTCTGTATATTTTATAGATGGTAAATTTTATTTCTCCTTGGTATCTAAAATCTATAAAGAGATTCATCAATTATAAAAAATATAAGGATTAAAATCATCATTTTTAAGTATAAGGAACTAAGACCAATTTTGATCGAAAATTGAGACCTAAAACACATTTTACCTAAAATAAAAAAAGAGTCAAATGAATGACTTACGGTTCGGCCACTGCTAATGAGAGCCTTGATGAAAACCTCATTGGAAAGAACATCCAGTTTCTTTTGTTCTTCACCCTTGATTCCGAACAAAAATGGAATGAAAATAAATAAATAAATAAATAAAATTCAAATACACAAGATTTTAAATTGTGATCACGTTTCTTGATATCACGAGAAATTGCAGACAAATACGACCAAAGCCGCCACAGCTGAAGTAACCTTGCACACCATCATTTAAAAGCTTGCTACACCAAACAATAAAAACTGATAATACATATATACAGTATTTTATTTATGAAGCACTTAATTACCTGAACATTGGTCTCTCCAGCGAGTCCAATAAGCTTAGTAAGACCAGCCTGCACAGGTCAGAACATATAACTAATAAATATTTCATTTTTTATATTTAGCAATAGTAATTGTTTTTGCAATAATAGTATTTGTAGAGAGTGAAAGTCCGTGATATAAGTACCTTGTTAACAGCCGAACAAAGGAACTTGCAACCGAGGACAATGTGACTGAGCAAGATGGTGAAATCACCGCGTGACTCAGGGTGCTTCGATTGCTCGTTCAGCACGAACCAAGTTATGGTCATCAAGTCCGTGCGATGTGCATCCGCGCTGTGGTCCATTTTTCAATTAGTTTCTTCAATCCTCAATCACGACATAAGAACCTAAATAATATATTTTTTTAAATTATTTACCAATTTGGGACTGTTTGAAACTTATTTACGAAAATGGGGTAGTCAAACACGCTCCGTCTCTAATTCCGTTGCAAACACTTTTTGCGACAGAATATTCTGTCGCAAAAAGTGTTAGCGACCGAATTGGGCATGTTGTAGTTTTTGACGAAAATATCATGGTGGTCTCTAATCGGTCGCTAACACTTTTTCAAAAAAAATTTAATTTTTTACGAGTATCATGGTGGTCGCTAATTCTGTCGCAAATACCATTTCTGTAAATAAATTTCAAACAGCCCCAAATTGATAAATAATTTTAAAAAAATAATATTTAGGTTCTTTTGCCTGATTTTTACGTGTAATGTTTAATGATTATTATTATTTTCCTTGTGAAATATTACTTTTATTTTTTGTTAGTAATGTTAAATGAGAGGATTCAATTATCTCTTAGATTCATTACATTTATGTATTTTAGTAAGTTGATGAGAATACATAACTGTGCAATCTTTCTGGTTTTGCATTTGCACTATAGTGGATTAATGATTGTTAATGATAAGGAACTTTTGGCTATTCAAACATGCAATTAATCTTCCACTAGGAAAAATTAGAACAAAGAGAAATGAGACATTATTTCTGCCTTTGGTTGTTTCTCCATTATATTGAAATCCTCTTTCCCCCAGGATGATACTACATTTGAAAAGCAGAGTGCTTTATCTGCTTTGGCTATCTCTGATATATATATATATATATAGTGCTAATAAATAAACATGTGAGTTCTTTTACACCTTCCTTTCAATTTTTTTTAATATAGACTTATGCTAGAAATTTTCAAGTTAGTGTAACTGTTGTACTTCTTGGTTTTAATGTTTTTTTTTAAAGTCAAATCTTCTTTCTTTGTGCATTTGATTTTTCCTCGCCTTTAATATATGTAAAGGTGGTGTCATGACATTGGTTGTGAACAAGCTGCAAATAAGCCGCTGTTAAAAACCGTGTTTCAGGTATCATTCAACTACCTATTGATTACAAGCAATAGTTTCCAATCTAAAAGGTTGTTATTTATCTAATTGCATGCTTGTATTTGCTTTCAGGTCATGATGAGATTGTTTACTCCACGCAAAACAACAATGTTGTTTGTCATGATTGGAGCCCCTTCCCTCGTGTTTAGTCTCCTCTTCAAATTTTCATAATGTGAGCGTATTTTATTTGATCAGCAATTTATATTATTCTAATTAGAGGGTTTTGAATTTACAAATTCATGTAATTTATTGAGTGTCCATCCTTCATTAATTTACTGGATCCGCTACTGTATACACACATATATAATATTCTAATTTCACCCATTTGGATTCATCTCTTAATGTTTGAGTGAATTGAAAATTGGTTTCTAAGAGGTATTTATTTGTATGACATGTTAATTTTTTAAGACATTTTGGTCAAGGTTTGCACTATGTTATAGGCTGCACAATTCAATGCTTTGGTTCCAAAATGGTTAACACATTTTGTACACATTGTTATCCACTTAACAAAATCCGTTTCACCATACAATTAAGAAACAAAGTTAAGTTTAATTTAATTAAACAACACACTTGAAGACATGTTGGTTCCATTTTGAGTTTTATGGTGTTTTTACTATAAATACCACTTCAAGCATATATTGTACTTTTTCTAAGAGTCAGTTATTGTTTGTTGTATTGGTCTATAATAGATCTACCAAGGTAACTAGGTAAGAAAGTTCATATAACATATTTAGCCACTAGGAGTTGTTAACTACACTAGTTTGAGTCCAAGTTTGGTTATTGAAAAACAAAGAACACAGAAGAAAAAATGTTGAATTGTGTGTATTTCAACTTCGATTTTTTTATTTATTTGCAGAACAAATACATAAGATAAAAAATCATGGTTAGGATGCTTCATACGTCTTTGTTTCAATAATTTTCCATTTTTGATGATGACAAAAATTATTAAAATTTTGAACACTTATCAAAGTATAAGAGATATATTGAACAAAACACAGAGAGACTGCAGGATTAGTTAAGGCTGAACATAGTTCCAGTGGAGAGATTCTTTGTAGAACTTGTAAAATTATTGTCTAGGAAAGGGCCTATCCAGATTAGTTGGTCACATCTTCACAAATGTTACTTCCAAAAAAGCTTTGCAGTTTATTTATCAACAGTCCTCACCACGCGAACTCTGCTCAATTATCTTAAATATACATGCCTCATTATATTAATTCATAATCTCAATAAATCTTTGATTACTTAACCAAACAAAATTATAGGGATACATCATACATTTATTTCAAAGTAAATTTTTATGTTCATTTTTTTACAGTAAATATTTACATTCCTGAGAATCACATCCTCCAAAGTATTACGACTAAGAATGTAGTTTTCGTAATGTTTGGTTAATATTTAATAATTTTAGAAAAAAAATTAAAACTTATATTCTAATCAACATGAAAATATTTATTTTTATCTTTATATTTTCGAAAATAAAAGAAGACAATGCGTAACAAATGCCTCATAAGTTTTGATAAACATCAACACACTTTTATTGTCGGAATGATATCATGATTATACAAGTTATTTTGAGTAGACAAGCTTCCAAAAATGACTAACCAAAGAATAAATGAATGTTAATTTTTTTTATTGTGACACATTATATGATATTAATTCACAAAAGGATTGAGAGATATGAGATGATAATAATGTATTTTGATTTTTGAGTGAGGCAGAAGATTCTTAATCATATCTGACACTTGTTATTACACCAAAGGGATCTAGCTGATCTTCTCTTCATAATTTCTTAGCTGATGTTTTATTTTATCTAGGCCTCTCATCTTTTATTTTTTTTACCACATCTAGGCCATCTCATTTACCTCAACATTCATACAAAAAAAACCCTCTAAGTTACTAAACTAAAAAAAAATCCAACTCAAATTTGTCACATGGGAATTCGAGAGTATATATATATATATATATATTTTTTTTTTTTTTTTTAAGAACACAAGACAGTACTAGTAATTACAACTTCCTAAAAGAAACAGTAATTAAATTAAAATCGTATGTTTTAGGAAAAATTAAAAGCGTGTTTTGATTTCCCATAAACGGAAAATCAGAAACGATTTCCTCTTGATGGAAATCAGCATCTCCGGTAGCAGCAGAAACAAAATCTGCACAATCAGAACAGACAAAACACTTCATTCCCGAAAATACCCTTACCTATTTCCATAATTCACCCCACTACACACCACCTTTCAAGTTTCAACTGAGGGTTCTCACAGTCAATTCACCACGATTCCTTCCTACAAAAAGACACCACCGCGGATTCTCCCTATAAGACACCGTTTCGCCCACTCTCTCTCCGCCACCGGCGACCGGCGCAGCCGAGCACGGCACCTTCCATTTCGCTCCCGCGTAAATCGCTTTCCAAAGTTGCCCCTCCCCGGGGCATTAAATTCCGATTCGCTGTATCGAGAGAGCGAAACGCATCGTCGGTTTCGGTAGCTGCTAGGGTTTCTCGTTCGGTTGGGGACTTTCGCGGTTTCGTTGGAATGGCGGATCGCGAAGACGAGGATTTGCAAATGGCGATTCGGATGAGCATGCAGTGCTCGCCGCCGGAGCCGAAGCGGAGCAAGCCGCGGGACGACGTCGCCGAGGGTGGTGTCCCGGAGTCGCCGGAGGCCAAGAGCCGGCGGCTGCAGCGGGAGCTCATGGCTGCGGCGGCAGAGAAGCGGATGGCGTCGGTGGTGGCTGGGCATCTTGGTGGCGGGGTTGGGAGGAAGATGAAGGAGGGAGAGGAGAGCGTGATGAGTATGGAGCTTTCTCTTGAAGAAGCGAATGAGTTGTTCGATATGGTGTTTGGTAGTGAGGTATCAAAGGGGATTCTTGCGCAGTGGAGCAATCAGGGAATAAGGTATTTTCAGTTTTTGATTGCTTTGGGCTATGTTGTGATTGTTCTCTCATTTGTTTTTTTTTTTTTTTTTTGTGCTTCCTTTTTCTTCCATTTTGTTATTATTTATTGGATTCAATTGGAATGCTTTCACATTGAAAATTCAACTAATTATAGATTATCATATGCTGAATTGTCACAAGTTGTTTCAGCTTAGCCAGTAATCTCGAGTTTGAATGCTGGGAATGCAATTGCGCTAAATGCTTGGAGTGAAGCTTTGCACCAATAATGGTCCATGTAGTCTTTTACCAAACAAAATGTTGAAAATTAATGACTTTTGTTAGTAGTTTTGATTGTCGACGTTTTGTTATAAAACATGATGATTTTTTTTATTTTTTATTTTTATGTGAAAACATGATTATTTTACACATGGGTAGGGTATATACACCCTTAGGTCTCTTTGTTTACTCTGAATGGGGGAAATAAGTTTGAATATTTGGATGACTTGATCATACACATAAATTGACAATGTGTTTGGAACCGTGTCTATTACTCCGAATACACATGTCTTGGCCAACGCTCCCCACAGTAGTTTTTGCATCAACAGTTAAATTGACGTGATTTTATCCTATGGAGATGTGTTTCCAAATACTTAGTAAATTAATGCCTGATGTTGAGTGCCTTCTATTGTTATTATTTGTTGTTGTCTATCAAGAGTGGCAATCTTCTTTTTCATGTGTAGACTGTTATTAATACTCTACGGCTGTGTGTATATTCCATTGGATGTATTGGGTTTTTGATGGCTTTGTTTTGTTTTTTTTTATTTTTATTTTTACATACCCCATGGGGTATATGCGATTGGGGAAAGAGAGAAAAGTGATAGATGTGACGAGTGATATAATGGAAACAAGAAGAAAGAGATGAAAATGATGGATGTTCACGATAGAGCTGCTGGTTTTGCCTAGAAGTGTCAGACGTTTACCGTCCTTGAACTCATCCATGTCCTTGTGTTCTTTCCCTCCTCAAACAGGCTACTGGGCTGTTCTTCTTCTTCTCCTTCTTCCTTTTTGATACCCATTTGGTAAAGAGTAGTTAAACAAACATTTAAAGTTGTATTTTGCAAAAAATTCTTGAGGCCAAGGTGACTCCTTCATTTTGAAGTGATTCCGCAATCTGAGATGCTAGCCCACCATGGATGGCAGCTGATAACATTGGGTAGCATAAACTTGTATCTTGTCCCAGAATAGGTTTCCAACTTTCTTTTTTTTTGCAACAACTGTTTATGTGCATCTTTTGGAGTATAGTTTACAAAATAAAAGGAGTGGCTTAGGGCACCAGACTCCTACCATTTGGGGTTTGGGAAAGGTCAGGTCAGATGTATGAGTATGATTGATAAAATAGTTTTATTCTCCGAAAACTGATACTTCTGAAATAATACATGTTTATCTTAAACACTTCATTTGCATGTTATGCTTTTACACTTGTCATCCTTTTCTAGAAGGGTTTTGAATTATTTGTTGCTTATGCTTCTAAATTCTAATTTGTTTATAAGCTTCCTTTTTGTTGCTAATACTATAATTTTTACTGTAGGTTTAGCTCTGATCCAGAAACATCCATGGGCCTGGTGCAGCATGAAGGTGGGCCATGTGGAGTTTTGGCAGCTATACAAGTAATGGTCCCATTTTTAAGCTGCGCTTTTGAACTAGTAGAATGCTGTCTGTCACTCTTGAATTATGTTTGGAAAATTGGACATCCAATGTTTTTAATTGAAGGCTGAATATTTTATTTAAGATCTACTGTTGTGCACATCAATTTTTTTTGACATAATTTTAGAATCTTGCTTTAAGTGGTTTGGACATGTGTGGAGAAGACTTGTAGAAGCCCCAATTAGGAGATTGAATGAGATGGAGGTTAGCTCAGACATTAGGGGTAGAGGGAGATTGATAAAAACTATAGGTAGAACAATTAAGAAGGAATTAGTAGTCAATAATTTGTCTATAGAAGTATGTGATTTATGACAGACACCTAGTGAGAAAAGGCTTCATTGTTATTGTTGTTGTTGTTGTTAATGTTGTATCTAATATAAAGTCAAATCTAAACAAATAATGCTCCAATTTATCCACAGCAGTCAGCCTCATTAAAGACCAGTCTATTATTTTTAGGTTTGAATTTATAATATTTGAGGAATGTTAGAAGCATACACTTTAATGAGTGACCTACAAAACTGGCTTGCAAGGTGAGGATTGGGATTGTGTAAGGCTCTAAGCCGTATAAGGACTACATTGGTACAAGAGTTTGTTTTAATATTTATACTGCCACCTTTTTCAATTCTGTTTTGTTTGATAATTCTTTAATTATTTATTATTCTGTTTATTCTTTTTTGCTTTTTAAATTGCTATATTTTAATATTTAATCTGTTTTCAATACTTAACTATTATTTCATATATATATGAGAAAAAAGGTTATGTACTGACCGTATAAAAATTTTTACATAGTCATCCAATCACAACCTACCATGTATGATAAGTTTGTTGACTTTTAAAATAATTATCTTAAAGTAATTCAAACGATGATCTGTGATTGGTTGATGGTGTAAAATTATTTTACACTGTCAATGCATAGACATTAAATTTTCTCTCTCCCTCTCTCTCTCTCTCTCTCTCTCTCTCTCTCTCTCTATATATATATATATATATATATATATATATATATAATAGTTTTAAATAGCGGGTAGCGGTTGGTAGCGGCCCACCCCCAAAAACGCTATAGCGGTATAGCAGTAGCGGTAAAGCCGCTACTGTGAAGTCCATACTTATAATAAATTATACCCTTTGAGGCTTTGTCCGGGGTGCAGGAAGCAAAATAGGGGGTATGGAAAGACTGTAAATAGCAATTACGTAAATTAAAACTCAAAAGCCCATTCAAAAATATTATATGATACTGCAGAAAGAAAAAAAGAGGGTACAAAAAGCAAATTAGTAGAAAACCCTATTTTCTTTTCTTCTCCTCTTCTCCTGTCGCGTGTTTCCTCTTCTCCTCTGCTCCTGGTCGCGTGTTTCCTGGTCGCGTGTGTTATTGCTGAAACTGGAGGAGCTCTGTGGCGCCTCTGTGAAGCACCTCTGTCCTCCGCGTTTCGTCGCTGAAAATCAGAGCCTTCCTCTCGCCGCCCTCGCCGCCGAGATCGCCGAACAAGTTTTCCACTCCTCCGTCAAAATCGTGCGATTTCACGATTCAGATCGCGATTTTAACAACACTGGGCGGGGAGGAGTTGGAGAGGTGGCTGAAGGCAGAGGAGCTCTGCAACTGGCTTCTCTTCCATGTAGCGGCGCGATAGCGCCGCACTGTGCTGCCAACCGCACTGCCACCGGCCGCTACCGGAAACCGTCGCGTTGCGGCACGGAAGTAGCGGCTGGGTGCCGCAAACC
>CM023948.1:40156751-40207024 GCA_013407115.1 Glycine latifolia
AATAGAAAACAGAGGGTTCTAGTAAGGAGATTGTGGTCTGTCTGAACATGGAAGTCCTAATTTGAATCTTTTGGTTTAGTATGCACCAAGCTTATCATTCTCCATGATGATGATGGCAGTTGCCTTTATTACTTGATGCCAAGTTTGTCAAGATCGAGATCCTACCCATAGGATTAATAGAAAACAGAGGGTTCTAGTAAGGAGATTGTGGTCTGTCTGAACATGGAAGTCCTAATTTGAATCTTTTGGTTTAGTATGCACCAAGCTTATCATTCTCCATGATGATGATGGCAGTTGCCTTTATTACTTGATGCCAAGTTTGTCAAGATCGAGATCCTACCCATAGGATTGGAAGGGGCACTTGGTCACGTTAAATGTGGGATCATAGAACTACAATGAAATATTAACATCTGTCCTAAATTGAAATCATATTCAAACATACATACTACACAATGTTTTAAATCCTGGATAACAGCGCGTAGCAGCCGGCTCCAACAATGCTACAGTGAGATAGCATATAGTGGAATTTTTTATATGCATTATATAAAGTGTACTATAAACATATATATTCTAAAAAATGACAAAAGTTACTCAAAATTAATGACATTCATAATAAGCAATAAAAAGTCATAGGTGTCTTAAATAAAACCTACAAGTGAATACCAACAAAATTCAAATACAGGTTTCCTAGGTCGGAATAATCCTCATAATCTTCTAAATCCAAGTCTTTATCATTTTCACTATTATTACATCTATAAAGGAATTTTTTGGAATCAACACAAAGCACTGCTATAGCACCCACTGTGGCTGCTACTCAGCCCACTCCATGGTCCGCTACTCAGCCCTCTCTGTGGTCCGCCACGGCCACTACACTAAACCTCTCTGCTATGGCAGCCCCTGTAATAGGCAAGGGGCGCTTTGAACTGCTATAGCGGCACTACCCTGATACTCCATGCATATAAAATATCACCATTTTTTATCAAAGAGATCATAATCACTATCCACATCTCATCATGACCACAAAAACGTATAAATACACCTTCGAGGTATCGCCATAGCTCCTTGTGGAATAAATGGATAATATAGTCTAGAATAAATAAAAAAAATCGCATTTCCTCTGAGGGGAATATAAAATCCATACCAAGATTATTGGAAATTGCAACAACACTGAGATCTTGAGATCTTCCATTCGGTTCAGGTTGTTCGGATTGAAAATACTAAACCCGATACCCAAACCGAACAAGGCTGGGTTGACTTTGTGGAAACCGTACGGAACCATCAAACCAAACCAACCCGTATAAACATATATTTAACAATGGATAACAGTTACACAATTTTACAATTCATAATATCCCTAATTAGTAATTACAAATATATTGCGAGATTTCTAACGTTTAGCTTGTTGGCTTCAGAGTGAGCTAAATCTTGAATTTGTGTGTCCATTGCTTGACCTCTTAAATTTTAAGCTAATGAGAGAATGCCTTGTTTTGTTCCAAGATGTGTCTAGCAAGAAAGCTTAAGTTCTTAGTCTTTATGCTTTAATAAAATGTGTTGTATTTCTGACTTAAAGTTATGAATCTTATCTTCCTTGCACCATACATGTGGGGGATACAATAGCCACTTAAGTTTCATCAATGCAAATTAGTAACTTTTAATTTGCATTAGTTATGTTTTATACAATGGGCTCATGTTAATGCATGAAATACCATGTGTTCATCTATAGGACTTGGTTCAAACAGACAGGGATGATCCCAGCCAACCTCTGGTTACTGCTCCTTTTGGGCATGCCTCTCAGGTATATACTAACAGAATTTAAAAATGTTGCTATCCTTTCAAGTGCTTCACATTTTAAAATCTGCCAGAGCATATACCTGAGTTTTTTTTTTCCTGCTGGATATTGTGTTGCAGGAAATTGTAAACTTGCTGCTGTGTGGGCAGGCAGTCCCTAATGTCTTTGATGGGAGGATGGATCTAGGTGGAGGAATGTTTCTAAAAGGTATATCCCAGTATGTGGAAGTTGGATTTCTCACGTTGCTAGAATCCCTGAGTTTCTGTAAGGTTGGTCAGTATTTGAAATGCCCAAAGTGGCCTATATGGGTGGTTGGCAGTGAATCCCATTACACAGTACTGTTTGCTCTTGACACCAGTGTTCAAAATGAGAATGAGCTGGAACAACGGGAATCACAGATTCGGAAAGCTTTCGATGCTCAAGATCAGAGCGGAGGGGGTGGTTTCATTAGTGTGGAAGGGCTCCATCAAGTTCTTAGAGAAACAAATATCAAACTTCCACAAGAGAAGCTTGAGCACCTTTGCAGTGCTGGCTTCATCGTATGGAGTGAGTTTTGGCAGGTCATTTTGAATCTAGACAAGAGCTCAGGAGGTTTGAAGGATTCATCAGGATTAATGGGTAAAAAAATCTTTGATATTTACCATTTTAATGGGATTGCTAAATCAGATCTGAATGGCAGTCAAGTAAATTCTAGGGGTGAAACTCCACTTCAAAGACCTAGGCTCACAAAATTGAGAGTTTCAGTCCCCCCAAGGTGGACACCTGAGGAATTTATGGCAGATGTGACAGTTTCCTCTGCTTCTAATGCAAATGAATCTTCTGGGAAGGACGCTGAAGTAATTAAACCTGAGCCTTCTCAGCATGCACCTTTGGTAGACTGCATAAGGACACGCTGGCCCCGTGCTGTCTGCAGCTGGTCAGGGGATCCTCCTAGTATAGTCTGAGATATTTAGACGGTGTTGTGGATGTAATTAAGCTATGCCAACAGAAAGAAGAGATGAATTTTTCGTGTTTTACTTTGATGTTCTTCCTGGCACATAAATGGGGGATCAAATATCCAAATTTTCTCCAATATGTGCATAGCCGTTTCATAAACTGGAGTAGTTTATCTTTTAACATTCTCTTCAATTTTGTCATGTCATTCAAAAGATTACAAGAGCTATGTTATACTTGATGTCAAACCAACTTGTAAAATGTACTTGAATGTACACTTGTCATCAATTAGAGAGATTTAGTTCTTCGGGGTCAGAAAAGGGATAATTGTTGTGATGTAAGTTTGAAATTTGTTGCTTCTGAATTGTTGTGATGCTAATACTTATTGTGCTCTGTTTCTCAATAGGAAAAATTGAATTTAATTATATCACCACCCCATCAACCCTGGAACACTTTTTTCTACGGATGATGATGTGCATTTTCGATTTATCAATTGCTAATGACAATCACATAAAAACAAGGTTCGTATGATTGCCAAAACAGGAAAAATAAATACTGACATTTATGCAGTAAATGCTTTGATCTGCCGGTATGCCACTCGATTATTATACGGTTGGAGAGGATAATCTTCTAGACAAGCAGAACCAAGTCCTAGGAGAAATTTCTGCAACAAGATGTAAAGAATAGATTGATGTTGAATTATTAAATTTTCATTAACCACTGCCTAAAAGTTCTCATTTTGAATCAAAGGGTCGAACCATATAATTTGTCTGAGTATGCCTGTGCTTTGCCGTATGAGAAGGTACCGAAATGTTTAATGATCATGTAAAATTAAATAAAACATGAAATCCAGCATTATAAATCTAATCTTTGGCTGCTTATAGAAAGGAAAATAGAAATATGCGAATTATGAATATTGTCAACGCGTGTTAACTTTACCTGGACACTGGTAGTCACGGAAAGAACATATTTGAAAACTTTTATTAAGGAATATAGAATGTCTATCCAAACATTTTTATTTTCTTAATTTTAACATCATTAGGTGTCAGGAAACTCTCCATATTAATGACTTTGATAATAACTACTTTAAAAATTACACTAAACATGATTTCTAATTGGTTGTTAATGTAAAAACTTTTACAAAGACTATACACAGTCATTAAACTCATTGTTTATTTAGTCACCTTATTGCAGCAATGGAGCACCAACTTTCCTTTGCTAGCATGCTGATATATATATATGCATCAGCATTCTATACAAGCAGGTACTTCAAAGCATATTATCAATTCAAACGGGGTTGTCCATTCTGTCCCACAAACAAGTTCAACCATACCCATAAAATGTGACTCATACCATTGTTGCGTTGGGAACAACAATAAAGTTGTTCTTGCTTTTTCTTTAATATGGTGTGTTTATAAGATTACTGTTTTGTATGTCAGAAATTTTCTCTGGATGCCAAGAAAAAAAAAGTTTGAGTACCCTCTTTTCATGGTCATTCTGTTATAAATAAACCCAAATTTAATTTCTTATAATAGTGACTAGTGAGTAAATGACTCTGCATAAAATCCACAGCATCACTTGTTACTACTGATCATTTAGCAATTTGCTTGAGGAGAAAGTTATAACACGAGAGGAAAAGTAGCAGTATTAATACATTCACTAGATTCTTCTGACCATGCACATGTAAAATGATTGAATGAGATAATGCCTCGGTTATTTTTTTGGATAAAAATATTTCTTCATAGTGGTAAAATAGAACCGAGAGAAGAAAATTAATGAGCGCATACCTTTTAGAGTTTTACTAACCTTTTTGTTATTTGGAAAATCGTGTGAACTCCGCGTTAAAATATAAATGAAGAAAAAGTAAATAAGGGATATGAAGGAAACAAATTGTGGAAAATAAAACAGAAGCATCCTACTAGATATATAGGCAATATGATTTATCTAGCAGATCGTGTGAGCACAGCAAGTTAATTATGAGCCTCTAATTATGCAGTACTGTACACATATATTATATACACCACAAAGAATAAAATCTGAGTCTAGACAAACCTGCAAGAAATTAATTTCTTTGAAAAAAGAAGTGGGAAAAGCATTTTTCTTTGAGAAAAATCCGAGTTTAGTCCAAACGCATGTCAAACAAGTATATAAGCTACTCAAACAAGTTAGAAGTTAAATTATTTAACATGTCAAACGCACTCTAATTAATATTATAGAAATTTCATATATTGTTTATAAAATAAAAAAAAATCATATTAATTAATATAACTATTATATTTTATAAACATGATAAACTTTTAATTATATATAAATAGAAAATAAAATTAAAGAACTATTTAAATTAATGTTGAATGACATTTGCCTTTACTAAACGCGTAAAAAAAGCTATGTTAAAGTTCTAGGAATGGTAAAGTACGTTGAAAGTTTGTATGCTAAAGGAACAGTTATTTTTTGTATTTATCATACCACTTTTGAGACTTTTTACCGGTTTTCAAAAGTGAATGAGAACGAGAGCCCACCACTCAGCCAAACATTTATCAATATAAATCAGACCATTAAATTTTAAACTTCACAAGTGAAAGAGAAAATCTTGATCACAATTCTGTGTTTATCTTGCTCTTATATTTTACTTTCCTCTTAAGATTATTTCATGAATAATTCTATGTTCTCTTGCAATATCCTCTGCCTCGTCCTTATACTCTCTTTATATGGTAAGTATTGAATAGGTTTAATATTTTAAAGATTTTAAATACATTTACTTTTTTATTCAATATTTTCTTTACAAGATAGTAATTTTTTTAGACAGGATATTATATAACATTAGTCTTATTTCATGTAAGAATAATTTAACTTTTTTCATCTTTTGAGTCCGTAAACTTTTTAGAGTTTATGTTTAGTTCCTGAACTAGTCAAAAGTTCAGGGAAGATATATAGAAAGATATAACCTTAGTATTGTATTAACAAAAATATGATTAGTGGTTATTTTCTAAAAATATTTAATGCACTTTCCTTTCTTTTATTGCACACCTCAGGATTCAACGGGTCAAGTAAAAGTGCTGAAGCAAAATGTGTAGAGAGGGAAAGAAAAGCACTTCTCAACTTCAAACAAGGCCTCATAGATGCCTCTGGCATGCTGTCTTCATGGAGGGCTGATGATGACAATAATAAAGATTGTTGCAAATGGAAAGGCATTGGATGCAACAATGAAACGGGTCGAGTACACATGCTTGATCTTCGTGGTTCAGAAAAACATTATTTGACAGGTGCAATCAATCTCACTTCATTGATTAACTTGCAAAATATGGAACATTTGGATTTCAGTTCTAACTATGTTTCCAGTGAAATGCAAATCCCAGAACACATTGGCTCCTTCAAAAACTTAAGATATCTCAACCTATCATATATAGGTTTGAGTGGGAGGATTCCTTACGAACTCGGAAATCTCTTAAAGTTGGAATATCTTGATCTTCAAGAAAATTTTCTTGATGGAGCAATCCCTTTGCAACTCGGGAATCTTACAAGTTTACGATATCTCGATCTAAGTTATAATTTTGAAATTGATGGGGAAATCCCCTGTCAGTTTCGAAATCTCTCACAACTGCAATATCTTGATCTTGAAGGAACTCATCTTTCTGGAGCAATCCCTTTTCAAATTGGGAATCTTCCTATCTTAAATACTCTTAAGCTTGGTCAGAATTTGGATGTCAAATCTATGGATACAATGTGGTTGTCTAGTCACTATTCCTTGACACATCTTGGCTTGGATTCTTTACATAATTTTGGTTCCTCTCACCACTTGCTACAAACGATCAGCAAACTTTTTCCGAACCTAAGAGAGTTGAGGTTAGTTGGTTGTAGTCTTTTAGATAATGATATTCAATCTTTGTTCCATTTTCATTCCAACTTTTCCACTTCTCTTGTCATCCTTGATCTTTCTTCTAATATGCTGACATCCTCAACATTTCAACTGTTGTTAAATTTTAGCCTTAATCTTGAAGAGCTTTATCTTAGTCATAATAACATTGTTTTGTCATCTCCTATCCATCCATACTTTCCTTCTCTTGTGATCCTTGACCTTTCTTATAATAACATGACATCATTAGTATTTCAAGGTAGTTTCAACTTCAGTTCAAAACTTCAAAAACTTTATCTACAAAACTGCAGTCTTACAGATAGAAGTTTTCTTGTTTCATCTACTTCCACAACGATTTCTTCATCCTCTCTCGACACCCTTCATCTCTCCTTTAATCTATTGAAATCATCAGCTATATTTCATTGGCTTTTCAACTTCACCAATCTTCAAACACTTCACCTTGTTGGTAACTTGTTAGAAGGTTCCATTCCAGACGGATTTGGGAAAGTAATGAACTCTCTTGAAGATCTTGTCATTAGCTCTAACAAACTGCAAGGCGAAATTCCATCTTCCCTTGGGAATATATGCACATTGCAGCGATTATACCTTTGCAATAACAACTTGAGTGGGGAAATTTCAAGTTTAATTAATAAATTTTCATGGTGCAACAAGACTGGCATGCCACCTAATCTTACAAATTTGCCATCTTTGAGGAATTTAGATCTTTCCTACAATCGCTTAACAGGAGCAATACCTAAAAGCATTGGATTGATATATGGGTTAATGTCTCTTCACCTGGAGGAGAATTACTTGGCAGGTGACATCATTGAATCACATCTCACAAATTTGACCAAATTGGAGGAGTTAGACTTAACAGACAACTCATTGTCTCTCAAGTTTGGTATTACTTGGGTTCCACCTTTCCAGTTATATGTTTTGGGACTAGCTTCTTGCAAGTTGGGTCCTAGTTTCCCAAGTTGGATCCAGACTCAAAGTCACTTACAGTTTCTAGATATCTCTGATGCTGGGATTGATGACTTTGTACCAGATTGGTTTTGGAACAAGTTACAATCTATATATGTCATGAATATGTCTTACAACAATCTCAAAGGTACAATTCCAAATTTACCAATCAAGCTTACCATGGATTATAAAATATCAGTGTTGCTCAATTCAAATCAACTTGAAGGTGGAATTCCTACTTTTTTGTCACAAGTTACAATTTTGAACCTTTCAAAGAATAAGATTTCAGATTTAAATACCTTCTTGTGCGGAAAAGGTGCAACTACAAACATGCTCATTTTGGATTTATCAAATAATCAAATAATGGGAAAGCTGCCCGAGTGTTGGGAACATCACAATTCATTACAAGTTCTTGATTTAAGCAATAACAGAATATCAGGGAAGATTCCAGAGTCCATGGATACTCTTGTTAATTTGAAAGCTTTGGTCTTACGAAACAACAGTTTAATTGGAGAACTACCATTCACATTGATGAACTGCACCAATTTAGTTACACTTGATGTGAGTGAAAATTTGTTGTCTGGTCCAATACCCTCATGGATTGGGGAAAGTCTACAACGACTGAAGATCTTGAGCTTGCGAGTAAATCGCTTCTTTGGAAGTGTTCCTGTACATCTCTGCTATTTGAGGCAAATTCGTCTCTTGGATCTTTCAAGGAATAACTTGTCAGAAGCAATTCCAACATGTCTGAGCAATTTTACTGCAATGATGGAAAGCAGAGTAATAAGAAGAAAAATGGTTGGGAGACAAAGATTGATATATGGAGTTATGACCTCAAATATTTATGACTCTAATGTGTTATTGATGTGGAAGGGTCAGGAATATTTGTATTTGAATCCTGAGTTTCTTTTGAAGACCATTGATATCTCAAGTAATGATTTAACAGGTGAAATACCAAAAGAGGTTGGATATTTACTTGGATTAGTTTCTTTGAATTTATCAAGAAACAGATTAAGTGGAGAGATTCCTCCTGGGATTGGGAATTTAAATTCGCTAGAGTTTCTTGATTTATCAATAAATCATTTCTCTGGCGAAGTTCCTTCGACTCTTTCCAAAATTGATCGTCTTGCTGTGTTAGACTTATCTAACAACTATCTCGATGGAAGAATCCCCTGGGGAAGACAGCTTCAGACCTTTAGTGCCTCTAGTTTTGAAGGAAATACCGATCTCTGTGGTGAACCACTTAACAAAAGCTGCCCTGGAGATGACACAGCAACAAAGCCTCAAGGACCAGCAATTCATGGAGATGATGACAATTCACTTTTCTGTGAAGCATTATACATGAGCTTGGGGTTAGGATTCTTCACAGGCTTTTGGGGCTTAATAGGTACAATACTACTTTGGAAATCATGGAGAAATGCTTACCTGATGTTCTTGAACAAACTCACAGAATATATATTAGTAATGATTGAAGTGAACGTAGCAAAGTGCCATAGGTGCCTCAAAGGCTAGCAGGTACGTAATTCTAATTACTTTCTAACTTAAATAAATCAATAACTTCTTTTGATATGGAAAGGAAGAATTCCTTTTTCTATAAAAAAAATTTACATCTTGGATTGAATCAAATTGTTATAAATTTTATTTTTTTATTTTTTTATCCTTGGTAATGCTAGTTCCAAGAAGTATTGCTTTACTTCATTATAACTTAAACATTGTCTGAACTCATCTTTCTTTAGTTTGTGACTTTACTAATGGTAGTTACTTCTCAACCATGATTATTTTTCTTGATGTAAAGAAATTATAGATGGTGTGTTCTATTTAGAGACATTTTCTAGTTTTCAAATGGCTTCTCTGATGTTAAACACCTCAAATTATGCTTAGTTATATGCTTTTTGTACTCTAATGACCGACTGGATTTTCAGTTTCATTTAGTTTATCACTAAAAATTTGACTCTAATTTTTCTTCGTCACCATTAATGTCTGTAATCTGAATTGATCACAAAATTTGCAGTTTATGGCCGATTAGCGACAACATTCTAATCTGGGACAAAGGCATCGTGGATTGCTGGAAGTTTACGATATATGCAGCATTGAAGTTTACATTGCAAAATCACTGTGTCAAGAAACTTCTTGATGTAATAGTTTTTTATTGCATGTACAATCTATTTTTAATTTAATTTTAGTTTTAAGCCAATACTATTAATATCTAAAATGTGAAAGTTTTGCCTTCTATCTTGAATTATGATGCTTCTAGTAGCTTGCCATGCACTTTCAGCAATGTTGGTGGATTGTACTAATATTGTCATCAGTGTCAATTGAGTTTCAACTTAATGACTATTTTCATGTACATATTGCATATGCTCTGCCAAAATCCAAAAACAGCATTGACAGAGAGGCTAGTCATGTCAATGGTAAAAAGCAACTCCAAAAAAAGAGTAGTGGTTGATCCCATTGGTAAAGAATATTATAACGATCGGTAAAGAATTTTAATGTTAGTTTGATTATATTATGTTAAGTAGTCTATTAAGAAGCAAAAAAGTATCATTAAGCCTTAGATGACTACTGTAAATCATTAGAAAATTGTATGTTGTGGATAAACATTGTTTATTTTGGGACTTTTCTTTTTACAATCTAAGAATGAGAGGCTGCCATGCCAGAAACAATTCAATTGATAGCCTAAAGAAGATTTGGATTTATTTACAAGATAAAAGTAAATATTTTGCATATTTCCATTACAATTGGTACTTTTCTCTTTTTTATATGCTTTCCATTTTTGAAATAATATACTTATGGTTGAAGATGTACATATTATGTAATCACTACGAAGATCAACAAGTTTTAGGGCTATTCTTTTTGTTTTGTTTTGTTTTTTGTCCATATGATTGGCCTGCTTAATTTTCTAACCCAAGAAATAGATTATAATAGGAGTAAATAATCATCTAAGTCTACACAAAACCAACTCGGTCACATCATCACTGAAACAAAAATACATAAATGACCGAATTTTGGTCAGAGATAATGGATATTTTCATATAAGAGAATGGTGGAAAGGATTAAAAAAAATACTCATGTTGAGCCTAATTAATCATGACATCATATAGATATTAAAAAAAAATCATGACATCATCTTCATAATGATTGAATTAAAAGTTAAATACACATGTTGGGGAGCAATAGACACTCGAGATTAAAATCTAACTAGGCATTAACCCGCGCCTTGTGTGGGTTTATAAATAAATGTATAATAATAGTATACTTTAGAGAAGATAAAAATAACTAAACAAAAAAAATCAATAAATTATAAAATAAAATTCACAAAATAAATAGTAAGTTTAAGGTTGAGAACATTTACGAAAATTGATATCAGCTATTGTCAATGCTTCTAAATATTGTCATCATTAGTAACCTATATCTTAAAGAGGGTATAACAAATTATAAACTGAGAGGACTATGCCACATAAGCATAGGAACGCCACAATCTGCAACTCATCTTATTCACAATCAAATGATGCTAAATTTTCAAGTTTTGGTAAAAATAAAATGCTTTACATGTTTTTTTTATAACTGACATTTTAATTAAATTTAATCTTTTAATATTTACAAACTAATACTCATTAATATATATATATATATATAATGACTAATTAAATACAATTTCAAATTCTCATTTACTCAGTAATAATTGTAACAGTAACAATGTTATACAATTAATACCAATTACACGTGATAATAAGACACAACTTTCATGTTCTAGTATGACAAAATTATTTGATTGCATTTTTGTTATTAAAATATTCAACATTTATTTGGTTAGAAAGTAAACTGTAATTATATAGCTTTATGTGAAAGAGTATAATTAATTTGGTGTATTTAGTTATCTTTAGTTGATTAAAAGTAACAATTGAAATAACAAATATAAATACCTTGACCCTTGAAAAAGAAAATAAATAGAAAACAGAAGTGATGTGAGAAGAGAAGAAAATAAAATTAAGAAATAAAAAAGTAGAGAAATAATGAGTGATGAAAATATAAAAAATAATATTATAGAAAGTAATAAATGAGTGATGTTAGAGAGAAAAAAAAAATTAGAGACATGAGTGATTCTATGAAAATTATGTTGAAATGTAAAATAATTCTGGACGTCCATGTACCATCCACTTGGGGCATCTTGAATATTTTGGGACATCTTATCCTTTACTAAACATGCTTCTACAGTCATACACAATTGCTTTTTAAAATATTTGTAAATAGATGAAATATAAGTAACTTATATGTAAAAATAACAATAGAAAAAAGTATCAATATCTCATTCTACAGAAAATTTGCAATGACATTTATAGTATAAAGAAGGGTGATTGGGGGAATGAATCAGATTGGTATTAGTTTACCAACGCTATTTACAGACCTGGTGTCTAGAGTCTAACCATACCAATATTGCCTTATCATGTCCATGGGCATATACCATAATACTGCAATAGCAACATAGTTGTATGCTTCGAACTTGCAATTAACTACTTGATCTACATAGTTAATGGCGATAGAATAAAACTGTTAACAGGAAACATTCCAATTGCCACCATTACAGAATATCTCATCATTATTCCATTAGTTGAAAAACATTTTAGTTACTCAAGACATAAAGAATCCGCGAGTTCTAAAATTTTGAGGTGACGATATTATATTCGCGGCTCAGCTTTCATAATTATAAATAACTCTTATGATTAAAAATTCGTGTTGTCACTACCATCACCATCACTGCTGTCTTCCTCCCCACCACCGCCCCTACAACTACCCCTGCCATTGTTGCTGCAATGTCATGATTAATTAACTTCACTGAAACAAATAATAAACATACCATAAACTAATCAGATAAATTAAAACTCATCTTCCGTACAATATATAGGATGTGGCTCGTTCGTTTTGTGAAGCCGTATTAATTTGATGCCTTTCAGATTCAATCTTCTGAGAAAAATGTTGATTTTCCAAATTGGAATTTGACTGAGAATGTGAACTTCATTAATCTTTGCATAGTGAATGTGAACTGAGAGAAGCCACACTCATGACTCAACCATAGGATTTTCACTATAAATGTTGCCATTATTTACCTCTGTTTGACTCTGCTCTTAGTTAAGAATAAGATTATTTCCTATGAGCAAAACTATAACATCTCGTTTTTTTTCCCTCACATTGTTCTATGCTCTGCTTCTCCTTATATTGCATACCTCAGGATTTGTTATCGGATACAGGTCAGTTAAGTGCAGAGAGAGGGAGAGACGAGCACTTCTGAACTTAAAACAAAGCCTCAGAGACGACTATGGCGTGCTGTCTACGTGGAGGGTCGATGAGAATAATAGAGATTGCTGCAAAGGGAAAGTACATGATGTGCTCCGTGTACCAAGCACCAACATCAAAGGACAGGATTCTATGCATTTTTCCTTCTTCTGGGTATCCATGATCCTATTGCTTGGAAGAGAAGTGTAGCATATAAGAACTATTGACAAAGGAACAAACTTTGCGCTAACCTAAAACCAAATTTGGACCAACCAGTAACCAGTTTAAAACCAGTTCAGAACTGATTGTAAGTGTTTAAATCCAATCAAATGAAACCCTAATACAATCACTGTATAATAGGGTCAGGTACTAACACAAAATAAAAAAGAAAATATGGAAACAAAGAAAGAGCAATTTTGTACCTCTGCCACAACAAAAGGGAAGGGTTTTGGGAATGAAATTGTAGACGTAGAAAACAAGAAATGATGGACCTGATCAAATTTTCTTTAAATTCTCATCATCCTTGTTTGTTATGCGGTAGTATGACTCATCACTCCCCCTTTCGCTTTCGTTGCTTTTGTTACAAGAGCTAAGAAGAGAAACAAAAACAAAAGTAAAAAGCTAACTCCTCAAACAGCCCGGTAGTTTTGTAACCAAAGGAATTAATTATAATCAATGTATAATTATATCAGTCAAATTCTTAATAAGTACGTGCTTAACATCAATTGATAATTGTCGAACTTTTAATTATAAAAAAGAAACTAATAGTATAATTAAACTTTTATAACTCCCTTCTGATAGGAAAATAAATCAAGAAATTAGGGTTATCAGAGATGCATTTGAAACTCACAAAATCTTGTGATTTTTTAATCAACTAAAGAATGCGTTAAAAATACATTTTAAAAGATGTGTTCTTATTATTTCTCGTTAAAAAAAGTTGGATGACTCAAATTGATCTATTTAATAAATAAAAAATATATAAATCATCCAAACATAAATATAATAATATATCATAATGATAAGAATGTTATATATCTTACTATCTTGATATAAATGCTTTTTTTCTAAATGATATAAATGTGTTCAAGAAACTATTGTTACGAGTTAAATAAATATTGTGAATTAAATGTTACTGCAGGTTCGTTTTGGTTCAGGGAAACGTTTCTGGAGAAAACTTTTGAAGTCTTTTCTTAATTGAGGGAAATTTTAAATTCGAGTACTAAAACGGTAAACATAGAAATAATTATTCAGCTCATTCCATATTAATTATTCTGTAAGAAAAAATTATAAAAATATTATCAATTTAGTTTTCTAATATAATATGAATTATTAGTTTTTTTTATTTATATCCGTATAATATTAATTATGCCAAGATTAATTTTTAAAATTATTATTCTCTTTCAATCATTTATTAGTTTTGCTTGTTATGTGCAAAACAATCTAAGACTAATTATTATGGGACAAAGAGATTTTATAATAATAATAATATGTCATTAATTATTTGGTGTTTAAATATTGAAATTATTTAAATTATATAGTCTTTTTTACCAAAAAAATATATAATCATTATTGTGCGTGTGTGAATATCTTTTTTGCACCTGAGAATTACTCCCTCAAAAAAGTTTGTTCATATACCTTCACAAGATCAAACGTTTGGAGTCACAGTATTAATTTCAAGTAAAGCAGATCCCAGCAAAGAGGAATAAATTAAGTAAGGTCATCATGAATTTTTTCCCTATACCTTATTTGCGCAGAATTCTGGCTATCCAAGAGCTGTATATATAATTCGAGACGTAAACTTACATATAAATCCAATAATAAAACTTCATATATTAGCCCTGCATTAATTGAGTGAATGTGGGATCTTGAATTTATAGAAGTTATGCAGTTTTAGAACAGTAAGTTTTTTTTTTTTTAGATTGCTTATTAATGTTTCGTTGAAATTGAAAACAAAGCATACCATAGTTCATCACCCACCATATCAAATGGCATGTGAACAAATTACAAAAGGCTTTGAGACACCTTCCGCTTTTTGTACTAATTTTACCAAAATAACTTTCTTCAAAAAATGTTTCATTTTGGTATAAAAAAAACAATGAGGACCTTCAAGTAGAGAGGGTAGATATAGCATGTGTAAGTTTCAAAATGAAAAGAGTCTATATAAATCACACATGACATAAATGCAAAACAAACTTTAATTACTTACTATGTAGGGAACCATAGATCACATGACCCGACAACATGGCTAGCCCAAAAATAATGGACATGATCATCCAACCCCAACCAAGACCATAACAGAAGACCTCCTCACTGGAGCCTTACTCGACACTGCCCACAACTCACCAAATTCCACCAAAGCAAAGCTCACAGCAGACACAGCCAGTTCAATCTCCATCTCATATTCTCTTATAACGTAGGCAGCAAGTAATGACACCATTGCACCAACAGAAAAGGCTAAAGCTGAGCCTGCTGCTGCACGTAAAGCGTTTGGCAAACTTTATTTCTCTTCATTGGTATCTTCCTCTATGTCCATTGCTGAATAGACAGACACAAACTCCTCTAGGGTCTTGCTACAAGCCGCTTCCAACAACACTGCCATCCTGGATAGGCTCAAGGGCTTCATAATGTCTTGCTTGACATCTCCCATACCAGTCATGAATGATGCAATTGTGATCAACCCTTCACGACCTCCCGAAGCAATGCGAAGCCATTGAACTCTTTCTGAGTCTGTCAGAATTGTCCTAAGTTTCAAGCTCTATGTCCGATTGTGTGAACACAGACATAAACTTCGTTGTAGCTTTGCTAGAAGCCCGTGAGAACAACCATAGACTTCCTGGTGGGAACATGGCGTTGATGTCTTACCTGACTGCTCCATAAACCATCATCATAGTTGCTGTTGAGACCAACCCCTCAATGGCTCCCACCCAAATAGCAGAACAGCATAGCCATTGAGAAGTCTGCGGAAAAAAAGAAAAAAAAAACAGAATAAACGACAAAACAGAAGTAACTTTTCAGGAAAGAAAAATCCTGTGATAGAGGTCAAAACAGAGGTAACTTTTTCTGTGAATGATCAAGGAAGAAGTGTTTCAAATGTTATTGTTTCTGAAGCAAAAAATGCATTAGAAAATGAGGGAGAAATCAGAATTGTACTAAAAAAAACTATAAGGAAATCTCTCTCACTAACAAATGTTGGGAGTTATCATAACTCTACCTCTCGGGAGTCTCAACAGAGACTCAAACCCACTATCAACCAAATTAGAATAATGCGAAAACGTGAACGATCAAATAAACGAGAGACTAGGGAGAGAAAAACACACAATCCAAATAGCTTTACGTGGGAGAAAACCTTCTTCAACGTGAAGAGGAAAATCCACGAGACCAAGTCCAGAATCAAATCCACTATTATCAATAATTGTTACAATCACTCTAACAGCATTTCGCTAGAGACACTCTACCTCACCAACAATGGTGGAACCACTCTCTACAAGGGTCGCTCTTTCAACCTCTCGGAGACTCACTCACAGAACAACTCTCTCTTCTCTGCTCTCAAACGAGAATTCTCTCTACTCTCTGAAATTCAGAATTCTACCACCTCCATCTATAAATGGCGTATTTATAGAGAGGAATCAGGTTTAGGGATTTCAACACCCTAAACTGGAAGTGGGCCGAGGTCAGCCCCCTCGAGAATTGGGCTCAAGTCAAACATTCCTTTTTCAGTGTATAGGGATTTGGGTCAAGCATTAAAATGGAGATATCCAACAACAAAAATGAACAAACTAACAATTAACATTGGCCGATAAAAAAAACAATTGTTTCCAAAAAATGAATTTTTAAATTTAAAGCCTATAGAATGTGAAAAGCTTCTATCTTGACTTGACCGCTATTGCAGCCGAGATGGCCATTGGCCACTATGAAAAACAGCTCAGCTATGTGAATCCCATAGTAGCCCAGGGCTGCCCTGCTCCGCTATTCTACTATAGTGTGCTATTGATTACTAAGAACATGTACATAACAAAAGAGAGAATGTGACTATCATCGGCAAAAGAACCTAAATAGTATTTTTTTGATAAAAATAATTACTAATTTGGGACTGTTTTGAAACATATTACCAATCTGGAGCAGTTGGTCACGCCCAAAATTGGGCGTGACTTAATCCGTCTCTAAATCGGTCGCTAATTCGGTCGCTAACAATTTTTCGACAGAATATTGTATTTTTTTATTTTTTATGTTTGCAACGACAAATTTCGTCGCAAAAACTGTTAGTGACTGATATAGAGACTAAAAAGAAGATGGCTAATAATTGCTAAATGCACTCCAGTTTTTGATAAGTTTATCCATAAAATTGAAAATGGCTAATTACACCCCATTTTTTATTAAGTATAGTTCAATCTTTTCTTTTAAATCTTAAAATTTAAATGATAATAGATTTAAAATATTAATTAAAATATTAAATGTAATTCAAAATAATTATAATATAAATTACTAAAATACTTATTTTAATATTTGGGGTATATCCGATGGAGGCGTATTTTATGTCAAAACGCTCGAAATTAAGATAAGTAACTAAAAAAATAAAAAAATAGCATGCAATTCACTAATTGAATAAATAAAAAATTAGAAAACAAGAAATTTTTTGGAGGCTCGAAGATTAAATTGTAATTTTGTGGCACTTAGAGGCCTCTTTTGGGAAAAAATTTTGAAATTAGAAGATTAGTTTTATAAAAAATCTAAAAAATATTAAACAAAATCATATAAAAATTTAGAAATTATATTAAATAAAATAATATATTAAAAATTAGATATACCAAAAATTTTAAGTGTATTAAATAAAATCATATAAAATTAAAACAATATTAAAAAAAATAAAAAAGATCATATCTATGGTGAAGATTGGTGTAAAAATACTTTAATATTAGAGTAGAATAACAATTAATAATATTAAATGATATTTTACGTCAAAAATTAAATCTCGCCAATTTTAGTTTCTATATTAGTCGCTAACAGTTTTTGTGACAGAATTTGTCGTCGCAAACATAAAAAAATTAAAAAAATACAATATTCCTTCGCAAAAACTGTTAGCGACCGAATTAGTGATAGATTTAGAGACGAATTAAGTCGCCCAATTTTGAGCGTGACCAACAGCACCAAATTGGTAATATATTTCAAAACAGCTCCAAATTGATAATTTTTTATCAAAAAAATACTATTTAGGTTCTTTTGCCGACTATCATCACCTTGCGATGCTTGCGAGAAACTTGCTGTGCATCACAAACAAGCTCATCAAATTCATTATCCCTGTATGTATATACATAGGAAGAAAGAAACAGTAAAAATAATAGCATGTATATTCAAAATTAGAAGGGCACAATTTGATGCTAAAGCTAAACAAAATAAATCATCTTGATAAAGTTTAATTTTATGCTGATTGCTGAGCCAGGAAGAGGCATGTCTTAACAATTAATATGAGTAGCTATAAACAGATGCAAATCATAATGGGAGTCAATGTGGATATTTGCATACACATTGTTGCAAACTCAAACATAGATGGCATGCACATTAACAAAAGAATAAACTAGTCATAAAAGGGCATATTACCAATTTACAAGCAGAAATTACTAAAGAACAAACGTTTCATTGTTATGCGTGAAGAATAACAAATGAAACCACAAAAGGTTAATTTATAACTGATGCAGCGTATAACATATACCAAATTAAAAATTCCATAGGCAAATTTGTGAATGGCCAAGTAAAGTTATGTTTGTTAATGGAAAAAGTTCATGATGTGCACCGAGTACCAAATACCGACCTCAAAGGACGAGATTAATTGCAATTTCCTTCTTCTGGGTAGCCACGTTCCTGGTGATTGGAAGAGAAGTGTAGCATATAAGAACTATAGACAAAGGAACAAACTTTTTGCTAAAACCAATTTTGGACCAACCAGTAACCAGTACTGAACTAGTTTAACGCAGTAAAAAATGCTAGTTCAGAACTGATTCTAACTGTTTAAATCCAATCAAATGAAACCCTGATACAATCACTGTATAATAGTGTTAGGCACTAACAATAAATATATATAAAAATATAAAAAATAAAATAAAAAAGGGGAATTTTGTACCTCTGCCACAACAAAAGGAAAGGGTTTTAGGAATGAAATTGTATACGCATAAAACAAGAAATGATGGACAAGCTGAAATGTCCTTTAAATTCTCATCAATTGGATAGGGTTTAGGATATGAATCTTTTAATTATTAAAAATTTATATCAGGTTATTTAAATGTTTAAAATATTATAATTTTGTCTTTTTTCCAGTTTCACTTGATTGACAAAAGTTTTGTAAATAAACATTTTTATTAAGGGTTGGTATATAGATCCAGATATGCAACGTTAAGTTTGTTGACCTTGCATATAACATGCTTCTTTTTCTAAAATTCATATAGTTATATCGAGTTTTTGAGTTTGGCTTGTTAATCCTGTAGACCTAATGAGCTTTATCCATGAACTCGTGAGCTATCCACTTAACCCACCCAAGTTCAATGTGTAGGAATTGTTAATTTGATAAGTTAAGATTTTGATCTTTAATTTAGATTTTTATTGTTAATTTGTTATATTTAAAATGTTGGTATATTTTAGTGTGATTCAAAAATAATATCAATTTCCCTAATTTTATACATTTTATACTTTTCCAATTTTTTTTTCAAATTAATATATAGGCCAATAGATCGGTCCCTTTATCCGTGGACTTTTGAGGGCTAGATACAACCTTAAAAAAAGTTTATTTATTTCATGGGTCAGGCCTTAAATAGGTCGGAACAGTCCATATACTCATCCCTAATTTATATTAACAATTGATTTAAAATATTTAAAAAAAATTGTTTTACATCGATTGTATTGACCACTTATATAAAATTTAAAATGTCTATTTCCATCAATCAAACTAACAAAACTGATGGAAAGGATATGGTTATAGTTTTTTAAATAATTAGAAGATTTTATTGAACTTTTAATAATTGAAGCATCTAATAAGATTTTTAATTATAATTGAAGGACAAATTATATAATTAAGTCTTTGTAATTTTCTTATGATCCAAAAAAACCAAGAAACTAGGGTTCTTAGAGATGTGACAATGGGCTAAACTAACTCAACCCACTGTAGAAATTCTAAAATATCGAATTAAGTAAGACTGCCAAATACATCCTCTTAGTTAAAATTTATTGAAAATTGTAATAGGATATGAGACACATAAACCTGTGATTTTTCAATAAATTTCAATCAATGAGAAAATTAATGTGTTAAAAAATCTAAAGATATGTTTCAGATACTTTCATAAAAAAATATTAAAAAAATTGAATGAACCAGTAAGTTAATCAATTAAATTAATTAAAAAATAAAAATCAACCAAACATAAATATATAATATCATAGTGATAAGAATGTTATATAACTTACAATGTTGATAGAAATATTTTCTAGAAGTGTTTACCTTTTTATCATGAATTAAATAAAATATTGTGAATACAATGTTACTGGTTCGTTTTGGATCCGGAAAATGTTTTTGGGGATAACTTTTGAAGTCTTTTCTTAATTTTGAGGGAATTTTGAAATATTAATTCATGTACTAAAGAAAAAAGATAAAAATAATTACTTATTTTGTCCATAATAATTAGTTTATACGAAAAAAAAGTTTCAAAATAATTTTTATTTTAGTTTTTAATTAATATGAATATTATTACGTTTTTATTTATATATTTATAATATTAAAGATGAAAAAAATAAATTACATATTAATTAATAATGCTAAGATTATTATTTTTTAAATTGTTACTCTCTTTTATTCCTTCGTTAGTTTTTTTGGTCCTGTGAAGAAAAAAATCCCACACCATAGTAACTGTTATGGGACAGATCAATATATAATAATGTTATCGTATTCTCGGCTTGGTGCATTTATGAGATCAATATAATTTATTGTATTCCCCTAATATTAGAGTGTGATTGGATTTAAACTAGTTGGATTTTTATGAGTCAACTTGTCTTATGAGAATATTCTCTTTAATTCCATAATCTTTGCCTCGAATTGGATCAGTATCGCCACACTATAGGGTATGGCTAAGATTATCGTCTGATGATTATGTCTGCCCCATTAATGGGATATGACATGTAATACCTATCACAGTCGGATTCGACCTATGTATGTACAAAACCCCTTAGCCTTAAACATAAAAAGTGCATAAAGGTGAGAAGCATTATCATCATGATCCGATCCGATCTAGATATATACACCGCCCCTTGGCCTTAAGCACAAAGTGTGTAAAGGCTAGAAGCATTCCCATCATGGTCTAATCTGATATAGGTATGTACATTGTGACTTTGTTTCAACTCTCAAAATAAGTCTAAGTTACTTTTGATCGGATTTAATGAATTAAAACCTTTAAAACTGAAAATCAACTTGATAATTTGTGTTGCCAATGGGTCGATCGTATTGTTTGAAAGTTTTTAGGTCGCCAATTAGTCAATTGTATTGTTTGAAAGTTTTTTTTAGCGTCGCCAATAGTCCGATCGTAAATAAGCTTGATAATTCGTGTCATCGATAGGTTAATTGTAAATAAGCTTGATAATTCGTGTCATCGATAGGTTAATTGTAAATAAGCTTGATAATTCGTGTCATCGATAGGTCAATCACTTTAAATCTTTTTACGTCACCAATAGGTCGATCGTACATAAGCTTGATAATTTGTGTTGTAACCCCTCCTTTTACTCTCTCATGTTCGATTGATTTTAGATAAAATTTCGTTTCCTCTTTGTATTAGAATTATCTTAGTTATAAATTTCATGGAAAATTCTTTTCGCTTTGCTTGCAAGTTCTCCTAGTCGTCCCTATCATAAACGAATTCTCTCTCTCCACGGTTTTTACAATTCATTCGTAACATAAACGATACTCCCTCACCACGGTTTATTTATAATAAGAATAAAGCACAGTCCAGCAATACAGTCCAAAGTATAGTTCATTATACAGTCCCAAATACATGCCAACATAAAATACAACCAATTTAAATCTAATACAACTCATCAATACATCTTCATCATCTTCTCTTCATAGTCATCCACTGCTTTACTGTTTCTCTGCTCGCCCAAATAGATTGGAGTCATCACAGGTGTCAACCATAGACACAAAACATAGGGTAAATTTATGACAAACACAGTTTGAATAAAACATACATAAAAGAATATATACACAAATAGTTATAATGATATTTATAAATTAACAAACACGCATGATTTACCCACAGATTAAATCACACCATCTACGCAGCACACAGATTAAATCATATCATCCATAACAAATATACATCATACTCATCAACAGATACTCCTTCCTCATACTCATCATGTGATGCATTTAATGCATGCTCATCTTCTTTATATGATGCATGATTGTCTCAACATCTCACCAATTGGTACCATAGTCAAGATAGCCCCACCCTCTCTCAGTGGAACGAACTTATCCATTAAGTCAGGGTAGCCCAGTGGCGCATAGGAATGTCACCTCCACCTATGTGATCATCATGGTGGTGTGGTCCTCACTGTCTCAACTACCCCCTAGCTCAGACTCCTCTGAACGCATGGATTCAGTTTAGCTATCTGACAAACAACTTCACGGCTTAACCCCCGCCGGGCATATGCATATGAAAATGCATGAATGATTCACTTTTATCGCATCTTTTCTCATTAATATTATTCTTCTTTTATGTCTCATACACCTCAAAGCTCAACATCTTTGAAAACTCATGGCATATGCTTTTAAAACAATACGTAAAGTTTCTTTCAACCATCACATAAAGCTTTACACAACAATCTAAGCATACAGCCATAGTTCCACTCCATAAATTCTTCAAAGATAAGTCATAAAACTCAACCACTTATTTAATCACAAAGTTTCAACAAAACTCTTTGGAATCTATAAATAATCACAACACACTTAACAACACAAGGATTCCAACACTTCATCATCAACATAATATACATCTTGACTCATTTCTCATCATCAAAATCATAAAACCACTTAAAATTCATGTAAATTCATAAGACACTAAGTAACATGTTAACTTTATCAAAGTATATAGAATTACTTAACAACACATAAGCTTTGTGTATTTCAACTTCACAACACATGGAATAATACATAACCTTTGCTTAAAGCTTTCAATAATTCAAATCCAACAATAAAGATTCAAACCAACAACTCTTAAACATATTTCATTCATTGTAACCAATTATCAAACCCATGGTGTGCAAGCTTGGATTCATAGAATTCTTTAAAGAAAGCTACTTAAACATTAATCTTTATAAGGTTTTACATAATTCTAATAATAAATAAACATGTTCAACACTTTTATTAACCCTTATAAACATGAAACACTTATAAACTTTAGTAAAAACATAAGATGCTTTGATTTGAGTAAAATATTCCATTAGACAATTGTTTTCTTTTATGATAGCCATATTACCTATAATCTTAAGTACCTTACATTCATTCATTAAGTTAATTTCTAATTATTTATATAACAATCATTCCTTAACCTAAAATCAAGTCACTTAGTCTATTAATCATTCATGTAACTATCTTAGTTCTTTGAGGTAATTCCTCAAACACCTACTATACAAGGCTTACTTTCTTATGAAACCAACTAGAACTCTTAACATAATTCACATTCAAACTTGGGTTATCATAAACTTCCCCATACCTTGCTTTCCTTAAGCTTTTGGACAGCCTTCCTCCTTAATTCTTCACGTGGACTTCCAAGGCATAAGCTTTTATTTTTTGTTCTAGGTGAATGATAGAATTAGAAAGGAATGAAATAGGAGTATTTTGGAAGTGGATGTGCACGTTTCTTTCCCTTTAGGACAGCCCAAATTTCGGTCCCTACATCTTTTATATAAGGTGGTAAATCTTGATTTTTACTACAAATATCATCCAAGGTCTTGATGACTAGCTTTCCTTGTGGTTCCACCTTATTGGCTAGTTAATTTGCACCGTCCAAGTGGCTTGTGTCTTGATTCTTCTATACTACTCTTCTCCTTCTCCCTTGTACGTGGAACTTCATTTCTTGGAGAGCACTCCTTGCTTGTTCACGTGGAATAGCTTGCTTATGCTACAAAATCTTCCTAAGTCATCATAACTTACTTTCCACTAGGTTTCACCTCATTGGCTAGGCATTTTGCACCCTCCAAGTGTCCTAGTTCTTGAGTTTTCTACATTCTTTTCCATTTGCACGTGGAGTTCAAGACTTGTAGGTCAAGTCTTCAATTGCTTTCTTATGTGGATTGCTAGCTTAGTCACAAAATCTCTTCCAAAGCCCGTTTTATTAAAATACTCATTCTGGATTTGTTAACCGTTGGATCTCTTTAAAATTTTAGAGGCATACTCCTATCTCTCATATATAACTTTTGACCGTTGAGATTTTTGAAATAATGCCTAGAACTATCCACGTGTTCAAGGAAAACAAGAGGAAGTTTACTTCAAAAAAATCTTCTTAGTTCATTATTATCTTACTTTACAAATGTACCAATGAAAATGGCTAGTCTCCTTAACTCTCCATGTGTTCATTCTTGAATGTTCCTAAAGCTTTTCTCCATTGATCTTGCATCATACGGTCAAGGCTTTATTTAGAAATCCAAATAAATCCAATTTTCCTTTATTACCTATAATAGCTAGATTCTAATTTCTTATTGGTCCATTTTGCCTTGAATGATTAAAATTACTAAACTAACTCATTTAGGAACCCTATTCCTCTCATAATTAATAGAAACTCCATAGATTGTATCTATTATTTTCCTGGGGTTTTCTTGATACCTGTGGTAGTCTTTATTAAACTCTTTTCAATTTATCTTCCAAAATTCCTAGAAATTCTAGTTCAAGGTTCTCTGCCATCAACCTTGCTCATCATTTGTTATCTAAAAGTATTTTATCCAATATTCAGGTTCCCATAAATTTCTAAAGTCATCTTGGTCATTTTTTAACCTAAAGGGTATTTTGGTAATTTTGCCACTCACCCTAGGGGTAAAATCGTCATTTCAAAAGATGTTAGGGTATCCCTGAAATTGTTACCCTAAGGGTATTCTAGTTATTTCCAAAGTATTCAAGAGTATTTATAAAATTTCCTCCTTAAGATATTTTGCTAAAATACCTAGGGGTAATTTGGTCATTTTTCGAAATGTCCAGGGGTATTTTCGTCATTTCTCCCAAATCTTTTGTACTGCCTCTCATTAACATTTTACCCTAGTAATTGACTGTAATTCCCAAAATTTTGGGGTGTTACATGTGTTGCCGATAGGTCGATCACTTTAAGTCTTTTTACGTCGCCAATAAGTCAATCATAAATAATCTTGATAATTTGTGTCGCCGATAACGATCATATACACATGATTGTATTACATAACCAAACACGTATTGTTTCATTATTTTCTTTTCTGATAGATTTTTTGCATCATCAATGATAATTGATTTGCTCTTTGTCATAACATGGACATTTATCACCAACATCAATGTCAACAGCACCTTTAACCCAAGTTAATTAGGGTCAGTGGTAGATGAACCCAAAGTAGATACGAAAAAGGTGGAAAAAAAGGAGAAATAAGACAAAAAAAAATAAAAGAAAAAGATAAAAGAAAAGAAGGATGAAAAATGAAGGAAAAAATGAAGAGGAAAAGAACTAAAACGAGACCATATGAAACATAGAGATAATAACGGATCTAACTCTCCACCAAGTTTATAATTTTTCTCCATTTAATCCTAAGATACACCTTCCACCAATCTATATCTCGCTTCATTAAGTCTTGTTTAATTAACTTTTTCCATGTAAATTTCAGTTTATCTCTACCTCTCTTAGCTATTGATAACAAACTCTTGTTATTATAAGAGCATCCAGATATCGTCTCATTACGAACCAAAATTTTTTCAATCTATGCTTCATCATTTCACTTATCGATTGATACCTTTCATAGAATAACATGTACATCTATACATGTGAAAAAACTTATCAAAAAAGCATTACAATATACTTACTATATTAATATGCGTTGTAACTCTGATAATACATCAATCACGATTATAATGCTAACTTCCAAGATATTATACATCACTAAACATGATACGTTCACTTAAAAAGAAAATGAAAAATATGCAAAAAATCCTAAAAGTTGATAATTTCTAACTAACAACTCACTTTTCTCTACAATTGATATATTTTTTGAGTAACTATATTTTGAGTAACAACGAGTTAATAAGATAAAAATATATTTTTCGTTGGATGGATAAATATCTAATAAAGAATATCAAGAAGTTGGTAGTTTCAATTTTGGTACAAATGAAATATTGGACACGGAATAAAGCTATATTTGTCTTTTATAACTTCGAAGGGAAAAACGTGTTTTCTTAAAAATAATCAAAGAATCACGTACAAGTAATCTCATGAGTTCTCAAAGAAAAGTACAAAAAAGAAATTCATTGAGATTCTGTTCTCTTCTTTTAAAATTAAATAGGAAAGGAATTAAAAAATAAGAAGAAAATCGGTCCATCACCACATGAATAATTGTGGATGCTTTGCAATAATATCTTTAACTCTTTTTTTATAACTTTGCACGCGTTCCTGTTAAGAAAAAAACCTTGACCCACGTTCTTTTCTTTTCTTTTTATTTTTTCTTTAAAGATGAGAAGAAATTAAAGAAAAAAAATAAAATTATGCATGATTCTGAATTTTCTCCTCCTTACTTATGGAGAACCCCTTTATGCAATCAAATAGCATGAGATGATTTCCAAAAAATTAATTAAAGTAATTAAAATCTAAAATCTGGATCTCTTGTCTAAACTTAACGCCTATCATTTAACAAACCCTCCAAACACACATACACACATCACTATTAAAAAAATTGTTTTTAACATCACCATTTTAACATTGTTTTTTTATTTATTATTAAAATCGACAAGTGCAATGACATACTTGTAAATAAATAGATATCTTTTAACATCTGTTTTTTAAAAATCATATTGTGTGTTTTTTTTATTAAAACTGATGTTGTTTGATGGATAACCTACCAAGTTTTTAAAAAAACGAATGTTGTGTTTTTCACGAATTTTGATTTCATGCTCTTACCAAAACCTAACCTCACTCACTTTCTTCTCCTTTGTTCAGCCTCACCTTCCGCCCTCACCTTCCACCTCCACCACACTAAGTGTTCCTCACCTTCCGCCTCCACCATAGTCGCGTGGCTGAACTGATGCAGTCGGAGCCGGTTTGGTCCGAACGCGAAGCTTGGGGTTCCTCTCACTCTTCGACAGCAACGGACGGTACTCCACCGCCAAGAATCTAACCAACGCCGACAACAACAAAGAATAGTGTTCCTACACTCTGACGAGAGAGAAACTCGTCGACAACCTGGACGCAAAAGCCGAGCAATACGAATGCGACGACGACGTTTTGCTGCTTGCCCTTGCTCACTTCAACTCAAACCGACAACGCCCACGGGCTTCACATTTCTTTTGCGGATCCCCTTTCGCTCCAAACTCCATTCATTCTCGTTCTCTGGTTTGTTCATTATTATCTTCAATCAATTTTACTAATGATCAATTTGATTCACATGCATGCATACATACAGACTGTGGCGAATGAAGCGCTCAATGTTATGATTTCTAGGGCTCCTGCTTCTGGTAAAGGAACCCAGTGCCATCTCATCACTAACAAGGTTACCTTACCTTACCTTGTCCTTTTCTACTACTTTCTATTCAATTTATATATATATGCAGTACAGATTGGTTTATATTGCTGCTGGAGATTTACTTAGGGTAGAAATAGCCACTGGAAGTGGGAATGGAAAGCAAGCCAAACAATATATGGAGAAGGGACAGTTGGTCCCTGACGAAATTGTTGTCATGGTACGTATGTATGTTGTGACTAATTTCTTCTTTCTTATACCATATCTTTCTTTTATGCTATATATATAGATGGTGAAGGAGTGCCTCTTGAAACCAGATTCCAAAGCGAATGGTTGGCTTTTGGATGGATATCCCAGGAGCTTATCACAGGCCACTGCACTTAAGGATCTTTGCTTTGAGCCTCATCTTTTTCTTCTTCTTGAGGTTTCTGAAGATGTTCTTGTCGAGAGAGTGGTTGGACGAAGATTAGATCCTGTTATCGGAAATATATATCACTTGAAGTATTCTCGTCTAGAGACACAAGAAATAGTTTCAAGGCTTATCCAACGCTTCATGATACAGAAGAAAACGCATGCATGAATATATATATATATATATATATGTGTGTGTGTGTATATATATGTATATATAACCCTATTTGGATGTGAAAACACGGGTACATGGTGGGTTGACTAATAAGTTGTTAACTAAAATAATCTCAACTAGTAGTAAAAAAAAAAAAAACTCAAGTTGTAGATTGACTAGGTTTACCACGGGATGAAGTGTCCAACCTAACAACAAGTTTAGTGATCTAAAAAAATAAATCTCATTAAATTATGTTTAACCCAACTAAATCATAACTCAAGAAGAGTATATATATGAACTCACGTATCATGGCTCATTGACAACTATTGAGGTGTAGACATGTATTCTACTGATGGCCTTCATTAAGCTGTGGAGGACCAGTGTTCTATATGTTGGTTATAGTACTAGTGAAACCTTTTCCTATGTTGAGGATCTTTGATGTAATCTCATAATCCTTTTCATATATATATGAATTCTATTTTGTTGCTAAAATTTGGCCATCACTCTTTCCCTCTCTACAACAGGGTCAAAACAATTTTATAACTCCGAGTGCAATTTCCTCTTGAATAAAACTTTAAAATTTTTTATATCCTTTGGTGCGCAATATATTTAAATCAAATAATTACATTTGAATGCTTTTTCCAACATTAAATAGCCTCCATTGAAATCGCATCGAAAAATTAAAAAATTAATATAATAAAATGCATATCATGTTACGTTATTTAATTTGAGAGGTTATTAACAAGATCATCTATGTTTATTCTTTCCCTCTTTCAACTAACACACCATATGGCTCACTGACTCAAATATGATAATATATCAACTCATTATAACAAATGAAAAACTCCAAAGCTTTATCAATATCATCATACACAAAGAGAATTGCATGTGTACAAATTACAAAACGCTTTGAAACACCGTACCCTAATTTTGTGCTAATTACCTAAACAACTTTCTTCAACCCATGTCTCACATCTCATCATTTTTAGCAAAAAACAATGAGGGCCTTCAATATTTGAAGGTAGATAGAGCATGTGCATTTAAGTTACAAAATGAAAAGAGAGTCTATATAGCTGCATATAGTTAACACAGTTAACTAATTAACATGACATATGAAAATAAAAATTAAAACAAGCCTTAACTACATATTATAGGAAACTATACTAAAGTGCACTTGATCCAATCAACTTGGTTAGCCCAAAAGTGATTGCCATGGCCATCCAACCCCCAAACAAGACCCTCAAAGCAGACCTCAACACTGGAGCCTTACCCAACAGAGCCCCTAACCAACCAAACACTACCAAAGCAAAAGTCACAGCAGCAACAATCACTCCAAGCCTCACCCTATATTCCCTTATAAATGATGCTGCAAGCAATGGCACCATTGCACCAACAGAAAAGGCCAAAGCTGATGCTGCTGCTGCTTGCAAAGGGTTTGGCAAACTCTCTTTCTCTTCATAATTGGTGTCTTCCTCTTGAATATCTCTCCCTCTTCTTTGTCCCCTTTCCTTCTCCCTCTTCCTTTGAGCAACCTCAATGTCTAGTTGTGAGTAAACGGAAACAAACTCACCTATGGCCATGCTACATGCTCCTGCCACCAACCCTGCAAACCCTGATAGGATCATGGCCTTGATGTCATGCTTCACTGCTCCAACACCCATCATGATTGATGCTGTTGAGACCAACCCATCATTGGCTCCCAAAACTGCGGCACGGAGCCATTGAGATCTTTTTGAGTAGTCAAAGAAGTCCTCATGATCAGCTTCAATCTCTAGAGTTGTTGTTGCTTCTTGTTGCTGTTGTTGCTCAAGGTCATTGTTGGTTGGAAGGACAAATTTGGCTTGGTTAAGGTTAAGGGATGCTTGATTTGATGACATGATGAGAAAGATTGAGCTAGTTAATCTAGAAAAGAAAAAGATAACCAATTAATAGAGGATGATCGATGAAGATGATGATGGTGAAGAAGAAGAAGAAGAAGGTATGTGGAGAAAGTGTGGAGGACACACGCTACCAACAAGGGTATTTATGGATGAAAATCGTCTATGTTGGAGGCAAAAGTGGGGCAGCCCCACTAGTTAAAAGACAAAAGATATTATATTAACCAAATGCTATAGAAAAAAATTATGTATTAGGTTTTAAAATATAATAAATTTTGTCTCAGTTACTAAAGATTGCATTAAAATTATAAAAGGGTGGAATAATTGAAGAGGAAAGTTTACTCAAATTGTAAATATAGTAAAAGGGTGTGCGGGGGATTAATTATACTTTGAGATATTATATTTACTGTAACTTGTGTTGTAAGCTTTTTGGTTTCGCAAATAATTGAGGCTTTCTGCTAATAAATTTAGAAGATCGCATAATCTTGTGAACATGAGTTGTTTTGGGTTGCACTTTGCATGCACAATCTATACTTTTTTCACTATATTGGGGTATGTAATTTGTATGAGGAAACAATTAACTAACCAATACAGAATAAAGAAATCCTTGAAATCTCATAATTTGGAAGGAAATCTTGCAGAACTGGAGATGTGACGTCATTTTTCTGAAACAAAAGCATCTGGAAGTTGGAAAAAGAAAACAGATTAATAACTGTTTACAAAGTTGTTTGAGACCAGTGACACCCACTTGAACAAAATTAACGATCTTAACAACAGCAAATTCAGCAGACAATTAATAATCAAGTGGCAGAAAAATAATATTTATTATTAATGTAATGTAATGTCACATACTGCTTTTGTTCATAAAAAAAAAAATCCTCTTTTATAAAGTTCCATAACATATGTGAGGAGACTGTTGATCAGATAAAAAGCAGCTTCACCAGCCAATAGTATATCATTGAATCCAAGACGCAAATGAACTAAAGATAAGGGAATGATTTATTTGATGAAAAAACAAAGGTTAAATAGGAGCCAAAGAAATTGAAGCTTTTGGTAAGCACATGTGTGTAAGTATATTATAATAGGAATGAATAATAAGAATAAAGATTACCATACATCATCTACTTTATCCCTAAAGAAGTGATCAAAAAAGGGATATATATTTTAGGCAGTTATAACTCATGAAATATGAATCATATATATGGCGTGACTCACACAAGGACAAAGGTGGTGTTAATTCCCATATGCAACGGTTTCCTTTCTCCATGCCAAAATAAGGGGCAAAAGTATATTATTTTGAGGCATATTTCCTGTTCCTTCAGTTGCAAAAGCACAGAGGATTTCGTGTTGCATTTTGAAACATTGGAAATTTATGTGACTCTGAGTTTTAAGTTAAAGGTGTAATGATGGACGCGTTTGTTCCTCATGGGATACGTGGGTCGGTTGATAACTCTAAACTGGAAAAAGCACATAAATTTGGGAGTGTAACATGCAAGTTATAGACCGTGCTTATTTTATTATAGTAACTTAATTGAGTGTAATTGTCGGTTACAATTATAAAAAAGGAAACTAAAATAAAAAAATAAAAAAGAAGATAGTGAATAAATAGGGCAAAAAGATCAGGGAGAAATTTTTATGTTCAGGACTATCATGAGACCGTTTTTTACATAATATATACATAATTGAGTCATAATAATTTTTTTAAAGAAAAAGAATTATATGCTAACATTAAAAAAAATTACACAATCATTAAATTATAATCAATCATATATAATAAATTTATTAGTTTTTAAAATAATTATTTTTAAGTAACTTAAACGATGATATATAACTTAATAACAATGTAAAATTATTTTATATTATCAATGCAAAGATATTAAACTTTTTAAAATAAAATTAAAAACTTTTATTTCATTTCATGTAGAAATGAATTGAAATTATCGATACATAATGTTTGGAATATTTGATAATTTCTTGATTGCAGTTTGGCTATTTGGGAGTGTGAATATCGTGTGGAGCTATATATATCGTCCATGTGGTTTCACCATGTTACTACCAGAATTCACACAATTCAGTAAGTTAACAAATGTTTTTCAAACCAAGCATTATGATTTCGTAAAATTTAAGAAAGTAATCGATAATCAATTTAGAGTTTAAAATATACGAAATTACATGTGTTGATCATGGTATAACGATTCAAACTGCATTACATGAAATGAAACAGCCACTAATATAGAAAATTAGAAATAGAGTAATTATGAGATAAGGTCCACCCTAGTCATCATTTGATATTTGATTGTGAATATATACAATGTAGAAAGAGAATACTGTGACACCAAACCACTACACATACGTATCAATAGACTTTTTCCTTCAGACGATGCTTTTGACTTGTACTAATTCTGCAATTAATTGCAAATTAATTTCTATTTTCTTCGGAAATATAATATGAAACTGCAAATTCAGTCACTACATTGTCATTTTAGGAGCCACCGTGTTACGACGTTTTGTATCCGTTTTGGATACACAATTTGTCCTTAGCTGCGTAGAATGCCGAATATCACAGAGCTGCATAAGTCGAGGCGTAAATTTAATTTCATATCAAATCCAATAATAAAACTACATATATTTGCCCTGCATTAACTGCGTGAATGGGATCTTGAATTTGTAGAAGTTATACAATTTTAGAACAGTAAAAGTTACGTATTAATGTTTCGTTGAAATTGAAAATAACCAGAAAAAATTAGTTACTTGAGAAAAACCGTTATTTTTTCTCTGGTAATTAATATATATCAACCATTACTAACTATTAAGATTCTCCTCGTCAAGCTACTATATGAACAGGGATGGAGCCAGACACTAATGATAGAAGGTCTATGAATTATTGGGTTTTATTATGCATTTAACATGTAAATCTTTAAATTTGGATTATTGAAAAAGAATGAGCCTGTTAAAAGTAAAATAAAGTTATACTTTTTCCAAAATAGTGGCGAGAACATGAGTGAATGTGACATAAATAAAAGCAAGATTGGACATAGTGATAGTGTTCTCAAGATCTTTCACTTGGTCCATAAATATAACCCTAGCCTAATCAAAACTTACATTATTCAAATTAAAAGGTTAAAAAACTCAAAGCTATATTAATACATGTATGTTACAAGGAGGAGATAGCAAAATGATATACATAATATCCTATGAGGAAAGGGCAATTTTTTTTACTCGACTCGACACAGAATGACCACATATTTTTTAGGCATAAGTGTCCCCTTCTCCTGTAATTTCTATATCCCCTTGTGTATTTGATGCATTCTTGAAAATTTTATATTAATTATTATTTATCTTTCTTTCATGCAGCTTAATTAAAAGATGAAATAAGGAAGCCATAACAAAAGAATAAGAAAAGAGAGTGATCACAAAAAAAAACTATCCTTAATTACTCTTTATTATTAGGATAGATCATGGTGAAGCGTCTATCAAATAGTTTTAAAAAATAAAATAAAATTTTAACATTTGAGTATTAAGATTAAGTAAATAGTTACATAAGTGCTTAAGATGCGACAATTAATGTAACTATAAATAAAAGGAATTAAAAAGAAAAACGTAAAGAATATCAAAATTCTGATAACGTACGTAACTTTAAATGTAAGAGATAGATCATAGATCACAAATTAAATGTAACAAAACCACAACCTGCACTTCACCTAAAACATAGATAATAGCCAGATAGATGGATATACATTGTGTAACTTTGGGCTTCATCAACTTTCAGTACCAGACTCATTGTTCACAATGAAGCTGTCACGCTCATTCAAGAGCAGTTTAATTACTAAGAACATAAAAATAAATGATACAATAAAAAATACAAATATAATTTTTTTTAATGAAAATGTTTAAGTTTGAACTGATTATTAGTTAGAGACCCCAAATAAAATAAAAAGTGTTTCAGTTGAAGATATTCTCTTTTCTTCTCAATTAACCATGTAATTATGGAAGGGAAAGGAATACAAAATACAGGTACATTGCCAACACTAGCTACTCCTGAAAAGCTAGGCTGCCATAAGCCCTAACAGAACTAATTAAAGAGGGGATTAAAGAAATAATATCTTATTTTCATTGAGACTGCTTATTAACTATATGCCTAGGCCATGTTTTCTGTATCAGAGCTCTATGATATTTAACTTAAGTTCTAATCGATGCATGTGACCGATTTCAATCATCTCGATTGAGACCAGGGTGTATTGTTTTTCTTCCAAATAAATAAAGTTTCTTTCTTGGACTATAGATCCCTCCCTTGCCACGCCTCCTTAATCCCACTTTGATAGTGTTAGAGTGCATATATTTGAAAAACTAAGAAGGAATATTTTCATATATGTAACCATAATGACATATACAAAAGACACACACACATATATATAACAAAATTAGTACTAAAATTTGTAAAACGAAGAGCAAGGAAAGGAAGGAAGACTAGGCTTCCACTAGAAGATTTGAGCAACATCCTTGACTAGCAAAACACCTAAATATGGAAACCAAAATAAGAAGAGATCACCAAATTAGGATATCAAAACACTACGAAGAGCATGAAAGTAACACCAATACGAGAGCTTGCCAGCAATATATAGCAAATTAAATTTGAATTATGAAGATATTCTATTAAAAACCAAGAATTAATATTGAAGCACTAAAAATAAATATTAGTAATTTATTTCATGCAACTGTTGTACAATATCATATCTGTTCATAAATTTTAAATTTAACTAATAATTTTCTTATACTACGAATATTATATTTCTAATTCGTGTAATATATATATATAGAGAGAGAGAACTAAGAATTAGTTAGGTAGAAAAAGGTATAGTTTTTAAAAAGAAATTCAAAAGAACAAATTAATTTAAGAGTATAAGTGACAAAAAATAGAGATTTAATATAAAAAGAAGAAAATTAAGAGTGCATTTGGATGATGAAATAGGAATAACAACTTAAAATTATAATTTCAATTCTGACAAAATTAGAATTAGTTCAAAATTATACATAGATTTTATATGTTTGGATTCCACAAAGAATTAGATTTAGAATTATAATTTCAATTTTAAATCTAATTCTATTGAGTATATATAAGATCCAAATTTTGAAAATAAAATATCAATTAAAAATTTATTTATATTTCATTTAGATAAGCCTCTCCATAAATATACTTATATTAAGAAAGAAATAAGAAAATAAAATAATTAATATTTCTTGAAAATTAAAATCAACTTAATTATGCTTTGTAACTTCTATAAAGTTTTCTATTCCAACTTCTTTAAAAATTGATATATAAGTTAATTTTGGCAACGGGGCAAGGCGAGGGTGGGTATTGTATTCCCCATCTCTGCCCCCTACTTTAAAACTCATCCCTGACCTTGTCTCGATTCTCGTCGAATTTTAAAACCCATATTCATCCCTAGTCCTGTTGGAGTCAGGTTTATTCCGCCCCACCCCACTCCCGCTATTTGATTAAAAAATTAAAAATAATATATCTTTTTTTATTTAAAAAATCGGACAAAAATGTTAAATAACAAACTCACATTCAAAATATGGAATCATAATTTAAAAATTACAAAATAAAACCAATCAATTCAATTAAAAAAATTACAAAATAATATTTCTTTTTTTTCTTTTTTTAATATTATTTATTATGGGACGGGTGCAGGTGCAGGGCGAGTATCAGTAATCTCATACCCGTCCCTGCCCCCACTTTTGGCTATCGTGAAAAACTCGAACCCTAACCTAATAAACTCAATTTTTCCCCATTAAAATCGGAGCAATTCGGACAGGTACTCACAGGTTCGGATTCTGCTGCCATATCTATTTATATATACAATTGTGAAGATTTTATCTAAACAAGACTTTAATTTCATAATTATCAAAGTTTAGATATAAAATATAATGAATAATTAATTTAAAATAACAATTTAATTAGGAGTGATTATGTGATCAAATTGGGTGGAGTTCAAAATAAAATTAATCCACTTATCATAATAGTATAATAACAATAATGGTAGTAATTTCATACACAATAGGATGTTAGTAACTAAAATAGTGAAAATGACAACTCTAAAATGACTAATGATAGTGACAATGATAAAAGTGATACTAATAACATATATGAGACAAGAAATTTATTATTATCCAAATTTACATTATATTTTAGAATTTTTTTTTAAAAAGCACATTTTAGAAATTATAGACGCATAGTCAAACTTTTCTTTTATTAATATAACAATATTTAATTGGATGGTAATGTAAAAAAATATAAAATTAAATATTTCTTTCTATTTATATTAAAAAAACATTATTCTTTTAATAATGTGCAAGTCCAATTTCTATTCATACTTTGAGAATTTGAATATTCCCGGTTATTTTAATTACCCATATGCTACATAGCCTAATTAAACTTTCAACTTAATAAATAGGACTAGATCGATGAAGATTGAAAAAAAGTGAAAGACTCAAGAGAAACTTAGTGGATTGCTGAAGAGGAAAGCACTGAGTGCTGTGAGAAAAGCAAGAGTGAAAAATAGATAATTTAAATAATGGGAGGGAGTGTGCATCCCACACGAACACCACCAACGTGCAATATCTTCTTCAATCAGAATTTTGCATTCCAACATACTTCCATTATTTTGGTCACCAACTTGCTTCATGGATGATGTCATGAGGGAGAGAATTCAATGAGATCCACATACTTTTGTCTCATTATTAAAGCGCAACAACATAAAGTAAGTCCCCAGTAATAAAAGTGGTTCTAATAGTATAATGACATCCATAAACATGTAGTGTGGTATAAACTCGATCGAATTCCTGTCCAATATCACATACTAAAATACTATAGTAACATGCATATAGTTGCATATATAGTAATTAGTTTGAGCTAGGTCGTTGGTGAGCTCTTATACAATGTCAGGTTTGAGCAAGTAAAAATGTCTTATATATAGTAACAGGCTGATCTTAATATATATAGAACATACACTTATAACTAAAAAAACCTAATATATATGGAAGATTATCATGCATTAAAAGGAAACATAAATAATAAAAAGATCATAATAGTATTTTTTTTTCAATGTATCCGTAAATCTAACAATCTTGATGATTATTCAGTAAATATTTAACTATTTTCTACTCACTCCGTTTCATTATAATGTTTCATTAAAAAAGTTAAAATGATAATTATTTTGGAATAATTTTTTTTTATAATTACAATTATTATGAGATGGAGAGGTAACAAATATCTATGTTTCATTTTGAAATATATAGCATAATCAATTAAATAATCTTTACCTAGGAGAAAGATCTAAACCTGAATAATGAACAACATGCAAAATATACTGAAATTAATTAATTAATTGTTATGATTTCACTGTCATTTTGCACTAACAATTAACAAATGGATGAAGATATAATCTAGAGGTCCTTGTTTTGCATGTACTTATTGACACAAGCGGGCATATTTTAATGGTATTGATATTCATGACGATTAGAAGCTTGTGTGATTCTTTTATCGATAAAGGCATTCATTGGGTAAACTTAAATATCAATCGAGATTTGTAAGCCTCTGTCTGGTGGAGTCTAATCTTGGCATAATCTCGGCATTAGAGGAGTTGTTTACTAATTTTCTTAGAGGGGTGATAAAAATATTTTTTATGACTCGATTAGAATTATCCAATTATCTGAAAATGTATATATATATATATATATATATATATATATATATTTATTTATTTATTTATTTATTTGATTAAATTTATATAAATAGCATGTGACCCTCACATAATTTTATTTTTATTTCAATAATTTCACATTAAAATTATAGATGTCATTAGTTGAAATCAAAGTCAAATTACCAATAGTAAAATTAAATAAATATTTTTATTAATTATAACTTTAAAGAATAATTATAAAGGAGTTATGTTTTCATTGATGGACAATAGAAGGCTCCATAGAAAAATATATGCTCAAAGTATGTCTTTTCTTCCTCAAAATATCTTAAAACTCAATTTTAGTTATAAAAATTTAATCCGTTTTAAGTCTTCATATCTACTAAAAGTGGTGCATTTTAGTCTATCTTCAGATACGGCTAAAAACATGTATTACTAAAATGTAGGAAATAAAAATATATTAAAATTTTCAGAACTAAAAGTCTAAAACTGAATTTTTGAGATATTTTGATGCAAAAAATATATATGTTACCCTAAAATATATTATTCTTTAACTTGTTTATTATAAATAGGATTTTTAATTGTGTCTATGGACACATGATATGAAAGCATTAAATTATTATAAAGCATGCATCAAATAATTTGTGTGCTTTTTTTGTGAGATGACATTTGCATTATTTATTCAATAAATACTTTTTTAATAAAAACATGACTTTTAGCTTCATATACTAATGTGTCCATCGTGAACACACAATATACTATGTGCATTTATAATGATAATAGATATGCGTTTGTATTATTTATTTATGATCAATATATATAAATAGTTTTTTTATAATTTCTTAAAATTAATTCACTTTTACTGTTATTTTTAATTTATAAAAATTAAAAAAAATGAGATCACTAATATCTTGTACGGGAGACAAATCAAACAATCTTGCTTAAGTTAGAAAAGACTAAAAACACTTAAAGGTTGAAAAATATGAAAGGGAAAAAAATGAAAAATCAAAGAAAGAAAGTAAAATAAAAATAATTTAAATGAATTAAGTATTAAATTTAAGAATATTCTATGTGACCAGTGAAAGAACTTTAATCTTGTGTATAAATATATTGGCACCCCCTGTAATCCTGTATCGTTCCCTTTGATTTTGAGCTTCTTTGTTGTAGCTTGTAATTATAATTGGAAAATATTCAATTTAAACACACATTTTGTTTTTCACCTCTCTCTCTCTCTTTTTCCTGTCTCACTACTTATTATATCGGCCATTTTCTTTCTATTTTTTTTGGCTAAATACTCCTTTTAATCTTCTTCTTTTTTTCTGCAGTTTTCTCCCTGTCTGGAAATTTATCATAATCCTTTGTATTTTTAAAACGGTTTAATTTAGTCATTATGTCAATGTAAATTTAACACCTTAAAATATGTCCATACTATAATTTACACGTAATAACGGTTGAAAAACATCACTGTAATATATTTAAAATTTAAACAATGCAAGATCGTATGAGGAAGAGCAATTTGATCCTTCCTATAATGTAAATTCAAAATCATCAATACACTACTAGAAATTTTAGGTCGAATCTTTAGTACATTTCACAATGATTCAAAAATCATCTTTAAAATCGTGATGGTAAAAAGTTAACATTTTCTACAAAGATTTTTAAACCTCTTAAAATCATATTTTTTTACATTGATTTTTTTTGGAATCATCTTAGAACATGTTTTTTTTTAATATTAAAAATTAATATTTTTTAGACGGTTTTTTCAAAAAATTATCTTAAAAAGTAATCCTACTAAAACAATTTTTTGTTTCTAAGATGATTTTCTATAAAAAAAATTAAAAAAACTATTTAATTATATTTTTCCATGTTAAAATTAGTGTGTTCTATCTTTCCATGTTATGATCCAAGAAAAAAAAGTAAATAATCACTTTTATATATATATATATATATATATATATATATATATATATATATATTAAACAATCACTAAATAACAACTCCAAAATTATAATTGTTAATTAATAAATGAGATGTAGAATCCTTATTTTATTCATCACTACATTATGCCAATATTTAAGGTACATCTATCTAGAGATTAAACATTTCAAGCCTAATAAAAAAAGTGTGTGGGCATTATTACATTTGATTTCATCCACTATTAGTTTAGTTTTTATTTCTACCAAAAATTTACTACTAGTTTATATATGTAAAGCAAACCTTTATGTGATTGAAACCGTGGGTGGCTTAATGTCCTCATTTATCCTCTTGCAATTTACCATGGAAACTAATCTTTTAAATCATACTGAAGCATTGTTTCAATAATAGAAAACTATATCCAATGAATTTGGTATAAAAAAAAGCTGACTACTACTTATGAGTGATGAACAGAAAAAAACTTATAATAATAATAGTAATAATATAGGTAAAAAGGGACTAGCATACCATAATCATAAAGGCAGCCCTAAGAGCAAGACCAAATGCAGATTCCAAATTGACGTTGTCATGGAACATGGATGGCAGACTATCCAGAAAGGTTTCCACCACACTTCTTGATTCTGATAAGTTCACAAGGAGATCATCCGGCAGGGGAACAAATTAATATGTCATCCAGATCTGAGACCACAAATATCTGTGGTTGAGCCAAGGATGACTGGAAAAAGTGTAACATAGAATAATTAGCATAAAGTATACCAATTAAGGCAAATATGGACATATATTAACAATGGTTTACACAGAAAACCACAATGAACCCGCCATCACAATGAACCCTTTTTGCTTCGCCCATTATCCCAACCCGACACACGCACCATTCAATTTTTTCAATCATATCCTCTTTTTTGTTTTGCGTCTTGCGTCTTACGGTTGCTTTTAACCGCCAATGAGTCATTTTTTTATTTTAATTCTCTTGTTCTCTTAATGTGTGAAATAAATTTGAAATTGAAAAATTTTGGGAAAAAAAATTACCAAAATCTATCCTCCTCCCCTAGACTCTTATCCCTAGTCCAACAGTTACAGAATAACCAGCTCAAACACGATATATAAAAACAATGACTCCTAACTAGCATCATATTATAGATGTGTCTACCTTGCGCAAAACATTTTATGCAAGGAATACAAGTTTATTTTTTTACTTTTTTCTTCTTCTTTTCTATTATACCCTTTTCTCCTCCTTTTTCTCTCTCCCCGCTTCTCCTCCTTCCCCTTCTTCTGCTTCTCTATGCCAGAAAGAAGATATATGTTTTAGAGAATCAAAATTTTATCTAATTTTTAGAGAACCAAGCCATAAATTTGCAAGCACAAGAAGCAACATTTAAGATCTATTTTTTCTTTTGTTCAAATCAAACTAATTAAAAGTCTCAATATAATTTTGTTTAACATGCACAATCAGACACTGCGATCGTTGTCGCAGACTTCCTTGCCGAGCGACGCACCACTGTATCCAGAAACCAAAGCGACTTGAGATAGTATTTCTTCAACAACTCCAACTTGGCTAACGCTATCATGAGTGACAATGAGACCGACATGTACGTGCTCTTCATTGCCTTGAGCATCCCTTCAAAATCAAACCCTTGTGTCTCCCTAATAGCAGCCAAACAAACACACGAAACACCGACAACGTATATAGCAACACTGAGTGAGCTCTTCTTCGACATCATCCACCACGCTCATAATAAGTGCGATGTAGTTCTAGTGTGAGGAAACGACCTTTACGAGCCTCGTGGTGCTCAAGGAGAAGAGAATCGGTGTTAACATAATAATTCATAACGATTTTAATTTGATAAAGAAAATGAGAGAGATGAAAGAACAAAAAATGAAGAAAGGATATTGTGGGAAAGAAGAAAGAAAAAAATAAAAAAATGATAAACCAATCTCATCCATACATATTTTTAATTAATAAATCTAATGATCCACAACGGATTCATTTTTATTGCACCCCATATCATAATCCATGATCATTAATGAGAATGACAAGCTGGACACATAAGTGTGGCCCACAGGTGTGACTTGTGAGAACAATGTGTTAGTTATAGTCTGCGCGTATCTTAGGGAAAGGATCATTATACAATACTTTAGAGAATCATGATTTTTAACACCTACTTTATGGTCATTGATGATGAGACTTTAACCTTAAAAAAACATCAATCGACACCCCTGGCTTACGAATGAAATTTAGGTTCGGTAAGGAGTCTTGACAACCACCACATCAAGGACCAAAGAGAAAACACCTTGTCTGTCCAAACCTCTAAGCAAATTCAGATAGAGGAAAGAAATATTGGATAAACATAGATAAGAGGATGATAAATAAAATTGTACATTCAATATCTGATAATTGGGTAGATATTATATTCCAGTGATAGAATTAAAGAAATAGAAGGAAAAAATTAGCAAAGTATTCACAAATCACAAGTGTTGTGCTCTCCAGTCCACGGCCAAATTCCCTTCACTTTCATCATCACTAGATGGCGCTTCTTGTCTAGGCTCCTTGGCTACAATCTCAGATGATTTACTACGCTTTGCAGCATTAGCAGCTTTTAGCTCCAATCTCCTCTTCTTCAACATTTCCACTTTCTCGCTAAGCATCCTGTAGAAGGATAGAAAGACATCGAGGGATGGGTGTATTTTTAGTACACATGGGAGAATAGAACACATGAAACGGAACACAGTAGTATTAAAGACAGCTAAACATACTTTTGCTCTACAACTTCCTCCTCTTCTATCATTTCGGCCGCATCAATCTGCTCAAAATGACAAACATTTGATCACGTATCACGTTTATAGTGCATGTGCATCTCAAAAGTTAGAAGGTAATGCTTAAATATATAGCAGAAAGAAAATAATGACCATCACCTCTTCTTCTTCCAACCGGTCGTCCACCTCCCGCAAGTCTTCTTGAATCAACTTCTCAAATTCCTTGTACTCGTCTCTAAAAGAGGATTTGAAAGAATACAATATCATTCTATGTTCCAATCTATTTAATATATAAATCTCCCATGATATTGAAAAGAATAATTAGAATAAAGTAGAATAATTAGTACTCGGATCTACGATAAGTAGAATATTTCAGTTCTTTACTTCCATGCAAAAACCAAATTCGTGACAGTTAAATGTAGTAGTAAACAATAACATAAAGTGGGAACCTACTTGACATCTGGCTTCACAAGCTTTATGCCACGAGCACGCAAATCAGCTTCCTTATTGTCAAAAAATCCTTCAGGCAGAGTACCTTTTATTTGCTGGATCTCTGTATCAGTAGACTTGACTGGTGTCTGTCTACTCTCCATTGTGGCTTGACCAACATTTGACTTTGCAGCATTATTGTCATGAAAATGACCTTTCTCCTTCTCCAAGTTTAACACCTGACTTTGAGCAGAAACCCCAGCTTTTCTACCTAAATCAGAGTCCACTAAATGTTCTGGAAGCAAAAATGTCAATGGAACAAAAGGTAAGTTAATAATAATATTAAGTGCTGCAAACAACCAATGTTATTATCAAACATGCAGATCCAAGAAGTCTCAAGGTGTGCTAAAGCACCAATTGGATATACACAGTACAATGAGTGAAAGACAAGGATGATGTTACCACTTTCTAGATGTAAATAACCTTGTTTATCCACTACTAAAATAAACTCTGAAAGTTACATGGTTTTTACTATTTATCAAAATAATTTTTTTACATTTAAAAGAACCCAAAGTTGTTTCATCCATTTCCTAGAAGGACTCAGCCAACTATAGCCTATAACCATTTTGTAATAAACCTACAATCATCTCAAAGTCCAAGCACATCAATGTCATGTCTTACACTTAACAATTTTTAATAAATGAAGAAATTAAAGATGAAAAGAAGAAAATTACAAGGAAAGTGAAGGATAAGGAAATAAAACAACGAATTCCATTAAGAAACAGAAGCAAAACAATGTAAAACCAAATGAGGGACCACTTTAAAACAAGCATGAGACTTTTGTCGCCTACAAACATGTAATATGCCATTAGGTTTAATTTTATTATGCACCTCACTCCAAATAAAAGTTTAGACCTTAGGGAGAGCTTTGGACATTCAGAAGAGATTTTCAAGATGGAAAGTAAGTTCTATATGACGAGTTTGAAATTGGAAAAAAATTTTGCATGAGAACACCCCAGATGCAAAGGACCAAATCCTTGTGTCTAAATAAGACATGAAGATTGAGAATGAGACTCCAAAAAAGAGATACATCACATCACAACACCTTTAACCCGAGGTAATTGGGGTCGGTGGTACATGAACCCAATAATAGATACGAGTTGATTGAAAAAAAAAAAGTGGAAGGGAAAGGGAAAGGAAAAATAAGATAAAAGAAAAGAAGAGGGAAAGAAGAAGAGCGGAGATGAAGAGAAAAAAGACTAAAAAGAGACCATCTGGAACATAGAGATAACAAGGATCTAACCATCCACCAAGCTTATAGTTTTTCTCCATTCCGTCCTAATACACATTGTCCGTCAATCTATATTTCACTCCATTAAGTCCTATTTAACTATCTTTCCCCAGGTAAATTTCGATTTACCTCTACCTCTCTTTGTGTCGAGCTCTTGGTAATCATAGTTATCAATCCCGGATAGCGGAGCGGAGCGGCCGCCCTCAAAACAGGGATAGTGGATAGCGGGATGACCGCTATTCTAATATTTTTATATATGTATTAAAAAATTTATAATATAAATATATAAGCTGAAAAAGAGAATATAAAGAGAAAAAAAAAGTCAAGAAAAAAGTTTGCGCGCAGAGGGAAGAAACGGAAGGTCAAAGCAGGGGGAAGGAACGAAGGTCAGAGCCGCCAGAGAATTGGACAGTGAAGCCTTTGCATGTAGAATCGTCGACCTCGACGGAGAAGGAGAAGGAAGAGCTGCCAGAGAAGAAGAAACAGACGTCAGAGACTGAGACAACTCCAGACAAGGCCGCCGGAGAAGGAAGAGCCGCTGGCCGGAGCAGGTAGAATCGTCGGAGGTTTGCGCGCGCAGGGAAGTCAGGGAACGCTGTCGATCCGCTCCGCTCCGCCGCGATCGCGGGCTCTGCTATCCCCTGTCGCAGGCGCAACGGCCGCTACACTAAAACGCACCACTACTCTACCCCTTGTAGCAGTACATGTCCGCTCCGCTCCGCTCCTCCGCGATCGCGGCCGCGGCCACCGCTATTGATAACATAGTTGGTAATAAACTTTTGTTCTTACGGGAGCATCCAGTGACCGTCTCATTACATGCCCAAACCACCTCAATCTATGTTCCCCCATCCTTTCACTCACTGGTATTACTGCTACCTTTCGTCGAATATCTTCATTTCTGATCTTATCCATCTTCGTATATCCACACATCCACCTTAAGTCCTTAACGTCCTCATTTATGTGCTGATCAACATTCAGCTTCATATAATATCGCAAGTCTTATAGTTATTCTATAGAATTTTCTATCATTCAAACAAGTTACCAAATGTGGGAATGCACAAGAACAAGAAAGAAATCTTACTCTTAAAATTATATGCATAATAATTGATTATATATTAAATGGACAAGCTGCGCATTATATATTGACATACAAAATACATATATATGAACAAATATTATTATGAGTGCCTGTTGCATGTACTTGCATCTCCATATATTTAAATGTACAAGAGTATAAATATGTACTTCATTTTCTAAACCAAATTTCTCACCAGATCTTGTTTTTCCTGAATTACTGTCATCAAAAAATCCTGGTGGAAGCACTGATGATGATTGAGGTTTAGAAACTCCTTGTGAAGCTTCTGGCGGTTTGGATTGTGAGTCCAAAGAACATTCAGGTTTAGCCTTGGAAAGGCAGGTATCAGCAACAGGCTTTGCAATGTTATGCTGAGTTAATCCAGCTGCATTAGCTTTCAGATTACTTATTGCCTGCCCAAAATAATCATAGCTATTAAGCCAAGCTCATTTTGAAGTACGGATGGGGATAAGGGAGGATGTGAAATACAAAGGGAAACAAACCTTAACAAGACTCCAAGAAATTATAAAAATAAGACCATCTAAATATGTGCTAAGAAAATTTTGACTAAAACAAAAAATACCATTGAGAGATGTTTAAATATTTAAACACATATACATAGTTATCAATCCCAGATAACAGCACATAGAAGCCAGCTCAAAGAACACTAGCAAGATAGCAGCAGGAACAGGATGACCACTATTTTAAATATTATAATCAAAATAAAAAAATTATACTACCAATATATAAAAAAAAACCACGTACCCCAATGCCCGGAGGCTCCACGCTATGCGCAGGTAAGGGGGAGGGATATTGTACGCAATCTTACCCTTGCATATGCAAAGAGACTGTTTCCGGATTCGAACCCATGACTAACAAGTCATCAAGACACAACTTTACCATTGTGTCAGGGTTCACCCTCATTTATACTACCAATATAAATACTCAAAAACAATAAAAGACAAAATTAAAGGAATTTATGACAAATAATATACACAGTCTAGGATCAATAACAACATAGTAATGGAATTAAAAAAAGAAAGATTATGTAGAAAAAAACATGACACTTTAGATAAATATTGGTGGAACATCAACTGGTAAGTTTGCAGAAAGAATGGATTAAAGATCCAAATAGAACTACAGAAGTAACTTTTCAGGAAAAAAAATCCTGTAACAGAGGTCAAATCAGAGGTCACTTTTTGTGTGAATGATCAAGGAAGAAGAGTTTCAAATCTGATCGTGTTTCTAAAGCATTTATACCCAAAAAAGCCCCAAAGGCCTAAACAACATTATTTTAGGGTTAAAATGGGTTTTTAAATTTAAAGCCTATATCATGGTTATGCCACTATAGCAAGCAAAAAGCTTCTTTTGGCTGCTGTTGAAAACTGCTCTGATATGAATCCAATAGCAGCTCAGGGCTGCTCTGCTCCGCTACTCCACTATAGCATGCTATTGACTACTATGCACATATACATAACAAGAGCAAGATTGAAAATATCATCACCTCGCGATGCTTACGAGAAACTTGGTGTGCATCCCATAAAGACTCAGACTTTAGAACAACATCACAAACCCGGCAAACAGGTAGATCAAATTCATTATACCTGTATGTATATGCACATAAAGGCAGAAACAGTCAAAATAATGACAGATACAATTTTATCCAAATAAGAGCATAATTTTATGTTAAACAAAATAAAACACAAATAATAAAGTTTAATTTTACGATGAGCCAGGAAGAGGCAAGTCTTAACAATTATATGAGTAGCTGTAGCTATAATCAGATGCAAATCATAATCGGAGTAAATGTGGATATTTGTCTACATTGTTGCAAATTCAAATATCGATGCCATTTACATCAACAGAAAATTAAACAAGTCAATAAAAGGGCATAACTCAATTTAAAAGCAGAAGGTATTTAAGAACTAAAGTATCATTCTTATGTGAAGAATAAAAAATAAAGCCATGAAGAGTGAATTAATAACTGATGCAGTATAGCATATACCAAGACAAATTCATGAAGTTTTGTGAAATGAAAAAGTACATGAGGTGCACCAAGTACCAACCTTACAAGGGGAGATTCTATGCGTTTTTCCTTCTTTTGGGCATTCAATTTAGCACGAAACAATGCTTTTTTCTTGGCTTGTGCATCCATGATCCTGTTGCTTGTGCATCCATGTATAGGAAAACAATTGATAAAAGGAACAAACTTTGTGCAGAAATCTCAACACCCAAAACATAGTTGAATTAATAATCTTCCATTACCTCAAAAAAAAAAGAAGTTTGCAATTGCAAGAACTTTTGTGCCACACTGGTTTTGTTTTTGGTGAAAGGTTCAAAATCAATTCTGAGCCAACCAGTAACCATTTTAAAACTAGTTTAACAAGTGAAAACCGGTTCAGAATTGGTTCTAACTGCTTAAAACCAGTTCAGAACTAGATCAGAGACAGTTTTAAACTAGTTTATCAGTTCTGAATTGGTTTATAATAGTTTTTTCTGATAAACAGCAAAAACAATTCTTTAAAAAAGGACTCCCTTGCAGATTGCAGTTGCACTGGATGCTTTCCGAAAAATTCAGATTTATTTTTCAAGACCAAAACCAATACCAGTGCAGCAACTCAATTAAATATTGCAATGGAAAAAAGAAATCTGAATATGAAATAGTAAATACTAACCTAAGTATTTATATCACCAGAAACAACAAGTCTAAAACTAATTGAGAAAGAAAGGGCAGCATCCCATTACATTGATAACACTGCCATTAAGCATCCCAAAAGCAACTCCGGCCTCAAACCACAAAAACAAATATGATTAGATCCAGAATGCAGTTAAAACACAACCATGGAATTTATAAATCACGTCCCAACCATCAAACAAACAACAAAATTGCATATAAGTTCAGGGTGGTATCCATCAAAACAGGAGACTCGAAAGAGACCCAATCTCTTAAATCACTTAGCAATACTACACAGAAACTGCACATAAATATTTCCACACACACAAAAACACACTTGACGCTATTGCTCACACATGCAGAGAATACTATGCAGTCAAGCCCAGTGCTTCACACCAAGCACAGAAACCACTATATATTAAGGATATGAAACAAGAGCTGATTCCACTTCTGCTATGCCAGCTTTGATGCTCACTGCATATAACACAACCATATCAGGCCTAAACATCAAATAGGATATACAAAAAAACATGACTTAGCATTTTGCAAACAAGGTAGGAATAAAATCCAATGAAACCCTAATCTAATCACTGTACAATAGGGATAGGCATGAACCATAAATGAAAAATCAAATGACGGAAACAAAGAAAGGGAATTTTCTACCTCAAATTTGGTTAATCCTTTTTCCTCCTCTACCTCCTCAAAACAGTGCCGAAACAGCAGAGAAAAGAGTGGCTTTCTGGAATGAAGTGTACAGAGATGTTCGATACAGCAAAGATTGGAATGAATACGATTAATTATACGTAGAGATGAAGAAACTGAGGTTAATGACACCAATCGAATTTATACTACGAGTTTTGATTCATGTAAATTGGTATTCGTTGCGTTAGGGGTTGTGACTGGGTGTCGTTTTGGGTTCGGAGATTTTATTTTGGTTAAATTTGGGGGATTTTTTTTAAGTGGATTTTGGAGGAATTTTGGAACTCGTGTACTAAAAATAAAAAATAAGTAAAAATAAAAATTCTTTTTTATTGACTAAAATAGATTTTATTAAAATATTCAAAATTCATATTTAATTATGAAAGAACTTACATTCAGGGATAAAATTATCGGTGTTTTATTTAAAATATAATTTAATTTTCATCTTCTTTCTTTTTTTAATGGTTGCAAATATAATATTATAATAAACACTTAAAAAATTTGGAAAACAAGTTATAACAAACATAATAAGAAGTATAATATTAATTGATAAAAATAATATGTATGTTATTCTGAAATTTCTATTATAACAACATTAGATACTCATAAAATGTCTCATTTTTTTTATAACGATTAACTTAATGGTTGTGCATTTTTATTTGAGTTTCATTGTAATCGAAAATAAACCAAAATAATCAATTAAAAATAAGTCAAGCTTAACCAAAATAAACCTTTGTTCCCACAATCACCAATTGTTGGAAATGGGTAATTACTTTATTATATGAGTTTAATTGTGATGTATTGTTAGTGTAATTAAAGATCTATACATATATAATAGCAAAACGACGACGATTCTCAAAAATTGTCTTAGAATGTGTGTGCGATGGCAATTTTTTAATATGATCAACTTCGACGACGATGATTTTATAAACACTGTCTTAAAAAGTCAAATTCAATGACGATTAGTTATATAACCGTCGTCAAATGCTTTGAAATTATTTAACCCTATTTGTATCTCTTTATCTATTTGTCTCTCACACTTTAATTTCTTTCTATCTCTTTCTCCTACAAGCGAAGAATGGCGCGTGTCAAGGCAATGAGGACCACGTCTCTATCATCCACGATCGAGCAAAAGGAGGAAAACCACAACAACACGAACCATTTCACCGTCATCCGTGATTACCACTCCAAGGAGGTTGAGCTCTCCAAGATCGAGTTGCGTCTCAAACTCCTCGACACATGCCTTGTCCCCTCTACTGCCTCTGGCGATTCCAAGGTCTTCTACCTCATCGAGTTCAAGATTGGTGCTAGGGGTGGAAATAGGCCAGACCAGGCCTGAGCTTGGCCCGCATCATTCTCACTAAGTCTAAGTCCGGCTTGTTACATGTTAAAAATAATTTATTAAGGCTTGAGCCTGGCCTGGCCTGGCCTGAAAGCCTATATACAAAGTCTGATTAAATAAAAATAAATAATTAAAAGTAAAAAATAACATAATAGATATGTTTCTCATATAAATTATAAATTGTCAAATATGATCTTATAAGTTATAGTTTAGACAAATCCACTATTCAAGCTTAGTGAACTTTTTTTAAAGCCTACAGTCTAACCTTTTTAATTAAAAAGGCTTTTTTAAAAACTCAAATGTGACCTTTTTAATAAACAGACCAATTTAAGTGAATAGTGGGAAAAAGCTGTGAAAATTAATGTCAAGTTGGTGGATTAAATGTTAAGCTTGTTAGAGGGTTAGACTTATAAATAT
>CM023948.1:40207034-40284914 GCA_013407115.1 Glycine latifolia
TATATATATATATATATATATATATATATATATATATATATATATATATAACTTTTCTTAAAACTTGAGTCTGACCTTTTTATTTAAACAAATTTTTCAAATAGCCTTAGTCTGGCCTTTATAATAAACAAGTCAGGTCAGGCTAAAGGCCCCTGATAGGTGGCTTGACCCATTTCTATCCCTGACTGGCGCTAACTGCAAGGAGGTCGCCCAGAGCATGCTCTTCGTCTACAAAGTCGCTTAGGTTTGCTTTTTCTTTTTTCTTTCAATTTTTTGATTTTTTTTGCAATGTAGATTTTTTTACTATTTGACTGATTTTGTGTATATTGTTCGCACTCATGGGAGGGGATTTCATGAGTTGGTTATTTTGTTGTAGCACTTCCATTTTTCTTTTTTGGATTTGAGTTGGAAGAAGATCAAAGAGGTGAGGGATTTATTGTTCAAACTTCAATTTCCTACTTTTGTTCTTAATATGTGCACCTTGATTCTTTGAATTGCTTATGTGAGTTTGGTTTTGGTAAACTAGGATTTTGAAAGGGAATCGTGTTTCTCACGGATAAATCTTTTTTTTCTGTTGTAAATAAACTATTGGATTGAGTTATCTAGTTTTGCAATATGAGGAGTTAGTAGGATTGAAGATATTTGAAAACTTAAGAAAATTGGAGAATTTTAGACATGAAGTGTTTGATATGGGTTCGACCCTCAAATCATGAGATATATAAATTGTATTTTAAGTGTTGATTATGATAGTAGACATTGTAAGTTTAAAGACCATATTGATCTATGCATTGATTTGAAGTTGGAAATGGACTATGCTTTTGCAAAAAACTTCTGCTACAGTTGTTGTAGAATGAAGACAATTTGAACTGCAAAAATTGGTTTTGGGTGAAACAAAATTTGTTTAAATCTTTTTGTTCTAAGTATCTAATTGGAAAGTTTCAAGATTTAATCTTGGGTATTGAAGTCATAATAATTACTATTCAATTTTTTATTTTTAAAAGATAATTTTTTTAAAAATCGTCTTAGAATATATATATATATTTTTAAAAAGACATTCTAAGAATGTTTCGAAAAGAACCAATGTAAAAATTAAGATTTTAAAAAGGTTTTGAAAACTGTCATATAAAATGTTGACTTTCATGGTGATGACTTTAAAGACGATTTTTGAATCGTCATGAAATGTATTAAATAACTTACGTGAAAAATGTTTTTTCTAGTAAAATATCAATAAATTAGTAGTAATTATTTTTTAAGATAATCATTATACAAAATTAGTAAACTTATTATAAAACTACTACCTACAGTACTAACAGCTGCTATAAAAAATCTACGGTAATTAATTAGATGACAGTATTAAAAACTTTTACAGTGTCAGTACTATCTAATTAAATTCTTAATTTATTTTTATTTGTTGACAACAGATATTTTAATTATATAAACTACAATTGACCAGGAATAGAGGAAGCGGGGAAATTAAGGTCTTCCCTTCATTTTTTTTCCCACCATACACATGTGCTTTTTATTCACTACATAAAATTTTCTTTAAGGTGGCAAGTTAAATTAAGGTCATCCCAAATATTTCATTTCAATGATTACGCTATGTTGAATACACAACAAAACTTTGTCGAAGTCGATTGACCCATTTGGGTTATTCTTATAAACTTTTTTTCAAAATTGAGAAAAATATTTGTTAGAATAAGTCTGTTTTGAACATTCACCAAGTCAAATTACAAATTTAACTTGCGACTTTATTATCCATTAACATTTTGTCTTTAAGAAGAAAAAAATTTAAGTGAGATTACATGTACATGTTGGAAATCGTAAATAAAACTACTCAAAGTAACAATTTCATTTTGTGAGACGTAAAATTGGTGTCAAAGCTTGTTAAACACCCATAAAAGTGTAATTCACAATTGCACTTGATTTTAAAAACAATATTTTTAAATTTTTTTTTCCTTTCAAATTCTTCAATATTTTTAAAATTTACTTTTTCATCTTCTCCAATATCGCGTTGCAGTTAGGTTGCAATTTTGGCAGATTGCACTGGATCGTCGTAGAAGATTGAGACTCGCGTGCGGCGCGGTGCTTTTCGCGAGTATGTTCTACACCATCATTAAAATGACTTCAACCCCAATTCCAAACTCCTTTGTACTTGTGCCTCCTAAGAATGCTACTGAACATAGAAGTGATTTAGTTTGGAAGCATTGCATTTCAGTTGGTGGGGATGATAGAAAATTTCAATACAAATTATACTGTTTTTTTTCTTATCATGTTGAATTCAAGTTCACTTATGGGTTTCAAATGTCATATTATAATTTATGTCACTTTATATATGTTCATATATATATATACATATATAAAATTATATATAATTATATATGAATGTCATAAATTTTATAGGATCTTACTATCCTTGTTAAGATCTCCCAATTTACGATCAATATTCTTCTTTCTGATTTTGAGTAAGATGTCGATTGTAACTATCATGTATATGAACCATCCCATACAATTGCCTTCTGAATTTTCTGAACCACTTGAGATACAATTACCATACAGACTTTTATAAAAATGACAGCACAAAGGCTCCCCAAATCAAATGAATATATCCACTGAAATCTTTTTTTAACGTCATCATCTTTTAATTCTTAATGTTTTCAATCATATATATATTTTTAAACTTGTATAACTTTCAGCTTTTTCAAAATTTTTAAAATTAATTTTACTCTTTTAAACTTTATTAAACATCATTTAATATAATCATTTACTGTTTTTAACTTATATATATTTCAAAAAATTACCTTTTTAGTATTATATAATTAGATTTAATGTCTATGCACAGTTTTACACTATTATTTAATTATAAATTAAATTGAATTATTTTAAGATAATTATTTTAAAAATAAACAATGTTATAATTTATGATTGGTTATGATGGGATGATTATGTAAAAAAATTTAAATTTTTAGTGTATAACTATTTTTTCTATATAATTTTAAAAAATAGTCTTTCAGTTTTTTGAATAAATTTAAATATGAAAATAATATATTATATATTGATAATATAAAATAATTTTACATAATTATCTATTATAACTTATTATATATGATAAATTTATTAATTTTTATTATAATTATCTAAAAAATGGATTGGATAATAATGTCGGTACATCGTTATTAAATTCTTTAAACATTACTACACATCTAAAGAATTGATCCACCCAAAACAAAGGCGTGCTCTTATTAGCATGGTCGTGTTAATTGCCTTCCATGAAGTCACTTACATTTGTTTAATATAAATAGAAAGGGGGAAGTCTCAACTTAATTAATATATTTTACTGATCTGTTCGAAAATAGATTTCTTGAAAGGGGGTGACTTTGAGAGAGCATCTTTGGGGTAGGAAAGAACGTGAAGTGTATCACGGGGTTTCCAAATTGTAAAATTTCACTCTCTTTGATTTTTCTATATTTGAGATTGATTAGCTGCTTGTGTGTGTTCATACTTGGCTAATTTCTCTCTTTCTCTTTCTCTCTCTCTTTATGGTTATGATGTAATGTATTGTAAACCGCATTTTTTAATAATTGAATTTTGTTTTTGTTTATTCAATTGATTTGTGCTACTACTTTAATTTTCTTTAAAATTGATCACTCTATTATATCAATTTGTTATACGTGCATTTGTGACCAACTTCGTGTAATAGATGGAGCTGTAGAACAAATAAGTTCATGAAATAAGATTGATCAAAGTGTTTTGTGACTTTTTGAACGATCAATTACTTTAAAACCTGTCTCTCCATGTTTAAGTTTTCCTCCAATTTGAATCCTAATTGATCAAATAGAAATTAAATTAGGGAAAAGAAAGTTAATGGTGTTTAATCAAGGCCTGCTAACTATCTTTAGAGATGTCAACTATTTAAATTGATTAAAATTTCAATTAGAAATAGAATTGGAGAATTTATTTGTATGGTTGAAATCATAACCCTATCTTTCTTATTAGATTATCTCTCAATCTGTTTCAGCATGTTCTTTAAATTCTGTTTTCTTACAAGTATTTGAGCACACTTTTCTCAATTGTTGATTCAACCTAATTGTCTAGTTTATTACAAATTTTGATTATCCTGAAATTACCTACAGTCATTTGATATGATATCTCCACTTAAGTCCACTATAGCTACGCATAGGATATTTTTGTGTTGAACAAACATATTTTACACATCACACCTATTATAGGACTGCCTCAAGAGGGAAAAGAAAGATGGAGCAAAAGAGGAAACAAATATAGGGACTTACCACCGGAAGCTATCCAACAAAAGATGGAAGAAAGCTTGCTCTAGGATAAGGAACTTCGACCCGTTCAACATTAAGGGGTTTCAGGAGTGACTATTCAAATTCTCTCACAAAGTCTCTTTCTAAAAACATTCCTCTTCTCACTTATCTTCTAAAGCCCAAGTGTAAAGCCTAGAACATAAGGGAAGCAACCAAGCTCATCCACAACACATAAACACTTACTATTTCTCACGAATTAATTATTTTCAAATTGATAATGGAGAAGTATAATAGGATTTCCTCATAATTGTAAAACCTTGATAAGATGTTTATACAATGAAAGAACCTAGTTAGGAGCTACCACCAAACAGTCCATTGGTTTAATCCGTTACAGTTAGACAACAAACAACCCATGGTGTTACTAATACTAACAAATGCTTTATTAGGAATATTAATTACAAAGACATAACAACGTATGTCAATTGCTGTTGCATTGGACTTGATTTGGCAAAATAGAAATAAAGGTATCTTTGAGGGAATTAGAACGCAGCCTATGGGCACCTTTGGAGGCACGTAGATGCAATATATGTCAGTCATTGCTGTTGCTTCAATGTGTTTCTGTGCGTTTTTTAGTTGTCTCAGGGTTTGTTTTTTTCCATTTCCTTTAAAAAAAATGTCAATTACACTTTTTTTTATAAAAAAAATAAAGTTACTTGATGACATTGATCAAGTGGACCCAAATCCTTTAAACATGTTTATTTTAAAAAACCAAATTTATATTAAAAAAAAACCAGCCGTTAAGTTTGTTTGTTTACATTAAAAAAATACACTACAATATGTTTTATTATTTCTCATTTTTATATTTAATTAATTAATATATTAAAATTAAATAGAAAACGACTCCTTGACTAGTTGAGATTCTTTAGAGAAAGATAAAGAATTATTCTTTTTAACAAGCACTTTTTTCTTTCTTTCTAATAATCTTTTTATAACATCTAAAGTATAATTATTATTTCTTGACTCCCTTGACAAAACTTTAATAAAGACCAAATAAAATGAGATAAAGAGAGTAGTACATTTTATTATTAATACTTAATTTTTTTTAAAAAAAAATACGCTAATCTACCTATCTATCCAGTAGATATAATTTTTTCATTAAACTCCTAAATGAATATGGTGTCAAGTCTAGTAAGATAATGGTTATTGCCGTCACATATCTCTAATCCCAACACTAATGATGCGTTTTTAGACCATTGGCTCAACTTTTTGTTCACTAATAAAGTCAATTTTCTTGTCTATTTCTACTTGTTCTTCACCAAACTCACACAACCACAACCCAACCAACCCACCTGAACTACTGAACAGCAACCTCTTCTTCTTTTTCTCTTTTTCTCTCTCTAGCATCATCATTCATCACCACACAAGAGAAAAAAGAAATAGAGGAAAGAACAAATAAACCTTTTTTTTTTAAAACAAAGAAAAGGAAGTAAAGTTTTTTTCTTTCGATGGACCAGAAGTTCATCGGAAAGCCGCCGGCGACGGTGGACCTGGACCGGATGCCGGAGCGTGGGTCCCACCACCGTCGTTCCCACTCCGACACCTCCTTCCGCTTCGCCGCGAACTTCGACGACCTTCTCCTCTTCGACCCCTCCGACTTCGACATCTCCGGCCTCCCGTCGCCGCTCCCTCTGCCGTCTCCGGTCGCCTCCGGCGTGGTTTCGATGTCCGTCGACTCCGACGAGTCCGGCGGACGGCCGAGGCAGGCCGGGGAGTCCGCCGGTGGGCACCTGCGGAGTCTGTCGGTGGATTCTGACTTCTTCGACGGGCTCGGGTTCGGCGGCGACGAGAGAGGCGCTGGGAAAGGAGGCAGCGGCGAGCGGAGGGCGGGGCACCACCGGCACAGCAACTCGATGGACGGGTCGTCGACGACGTCGTTTGAGGCGGACTCGGCGATGATGATGGACGGTGTGAAGAAAGCTATGGCTCCTGATAAACTTGCTGAACTTGCTCTTATGGACCCCAAGAGAGCTAAGAGGTTGTTTTTCTTTTTAAAAGAAATTAATAGTGATAAATTTAAGTGCAATTTAAGTTATTTTTGTGTTTGTGACCTTAATCTTGCCATAAACTTGATTTTATTTTTATGTTATGTTATTTATTCTTAGAATTGATAGTTTTAAATAAGTTATTTCTGCTTAAAATAATATGGCTGCAAATTATATGAAGCTTTGAGCTTTTATCTTGTCATAAACTTTAAGTTATTTCTATTAAAATAAAAAAGAGGCTTTAAGTTATTGTTATTGGAGATGGCAAAGAGTTTAAGTGACTAAACTCTGGACTGAGAAATAGTCTCATAGTTGGCTGACCAAAAATTGTAGCAATGTTTCGGGGTCCCACTAGATAGCCAAAGAACTTATTGTTATTATTAGTATTACTAAGGGGTGTTTCGATTATGAGAAAACTGGGAAAGAAATCTTGGTTGGATGCACTGATATTGGTTTAGAATGTTGTGTGCTTGCAGGATTTTTGTTGGTTGGAACTGGTCTTGTAATGATCTAGATTTAGTTTTTGTGTGTGCTTTTTTATTTTGTAAATTTTAATTTTAAATAGGTTGTTTCTGCTGAAAATAAGGTGGTTACTGGTTAGGAATTACATGATTCTTTATCCTTTTCTATAATATTGATATGAAAAGTTGTGTTAATGGGTATATGGATTGTGGGAAAGCTAAAAGAAAATGATTGGTCTGATGCACTGATATTGGCTTGGATTTGGGATGTTGTGTGTTTGCAGGATTCTTGCTAACAGGCAATCTGCTGCAAGATCCAAGGAGAGGAAGATTCGTTACACAAGTGAGTTGGAGAGGAAGGTGCAGACTCTTCAGACTGAAGCAACTAACCTTTCTGCACAGCTTACCATGCTTCAGGTACGTCCTTTCCTTTTCGTTTTTTGTGTTTATAAGTCCTAGCTTATGAAGATTAGTAAACATGAATTTGGTAACTTGTTCTTGTCAGTGTTTGATCGAGCCCCCCAACACACTAACTATGATGTAGGTTTACTTTTTGCTGATTTTGAGTTGTGTGGTCACAGGCTCACAACAGTTTATGGATCCCACACATTAATGTTTGCCAACATTTTTCTGTTACATGATTATATTATAGAGTTGTCCTTGGTTTGGCAAAAATTAGATTAAATTAATCTCTGTCTCATCCCTTGCATTTTGTTTACAGAAATATCCTTTATAGAGTTATAGTTTGATAATTTAATTGTGATTCCCCTAACATACAGTAAAGGCCCTTTGAAAGTTATACCATGTTCATCTGAACTTTTATATGCTTTTTGGTTTTATGTCAAAGAAAACAAGAAAGATGTTTGTTTAATTTTCATAAACTTCCTTCCTCTAGGATGTTTGTGTAAATTTATAAAACAGAGAGGCAGTTTGCGGAAATTTACTGTTGCATTTTGCTCTTATTACACAAATCTCTTATCTGATAAAGGTCCAAATAACCAGAGAATAGACCTCAACACTGGATTGCTTGATATATATATATATCTATCTTTAAATGTCATCTCAAACAAGCCACAATTTTATCTTATATTTTTGGCAAAAAATTACTGTTCTATAAGATGAACTTGTGAACCATTGAACCTGTGGCTGCTATATCACAAACACATTATAGACTTCATTTTGATTATGATAGGATAAGCATGAAATGTCTCTTGATGCACAGGTTCTAGTCACATGAGAAGTAATTACTGATAATTCAATGCTGGGTTTGTAAATTGAACTGAGAATGGTATTCAAAGGTTTAACTAGTCATGTAATACCAGGTATAGTTTGATGCCTTTTAGTCCTGTTTATTTATCTATACTCTATATAGTCTGTGCGTGTTTATGTAACTAATTCCTTGACAAACATGGTAAGTTGAAAGTAAAGAACAATTTGGTGGTATGTGGTAATCAAACATATGCATTGCAATTAGAAAAAGGATAAAAGAATTGTAGTGAAAACATGTCTATGCAAGTATGGATGCTAATAAATGATAATAGAATCACAGGGCATCTGGATCAATCAAGTGTTCTGAATCAAATAGAGAACGTATCATGTATCAAAATCTTGAAGAATATATTTACTGAATACTGTTGTAGCCTTGTAGTTGTAGGCTTATATCATATTATGATAGTAGACGAGAGGACATTTTTCACCAGTTAATAGCTGTGTAAAAATCTGCTGGGGTTTTTTGGTGGAACTGTGCAAGTCGTAAGGGTGGGATGGGTTATGCATGGTTATAGAAATGGTAATTATCCAGGTATCCAACATTGCTAGGTTTCCTTGTTTCCATTGGGTAGTAGTGCTATCCACAAGAGCAAGACTCATTGAGTAATATATTGCAAAATCAAAACTCAAATTGGTGCTTTTGCAAAGTTTGGCTGAATTCAATCAAACTATTTTGACTGTGTAGCATTACTCGCTTAGTATTCTAGTTAGATTCAATTTTTTATGCATGTATAATAAGGGACTGAAGAAAAAAGCAGCAAATTTAGCAATATCTCAAATGATGCAGAGAGACACTACAGATTTGACTACAGAGAATAAGGAGCTCAAACTGCGTTTAGAGGCTTTGGAGCAGGAAGCACAGCTTAGAGAAGGTATGCATCATTTCATATTTGTTTATTCCTTAAAATATGGACATGTGCTGTCCCCCTTATAAGTCATTTCATATTGAATTGGACATGTTGCATGGAACATTATCTCCTGAATCTTCATGTGTCAATTTCACCCATTTCCTAAGTTATGCATGAAAGAATTGGAGAATCCTAATGCATGTTTTTCGAAACAACAAAATACATTCAAGTCCAGGAAAAAATATTGCTTAAAATTTGTTAAGTTGCAGATCTTTCATTTGCTTGTTTCAAATTTAACTCATGAATATCAATCAACATGGCTACAATATGTGATTGCAGATCTCAATGAGGCATTGAAGGAAGAACTGCAGCGCCTCAGGGCACAAAGTACTCGTTTGGGTGCTATTGGTGGTAACCCTTCTTTTGGTGGGATATTCAACCAGTTGGCTTCCCAATTAGCCATGCAACAGTTGTCTAATTCTGCACCCCATCAGCAGACACAACAGCAGCCACAGGTTGGCATGCCTCCTCCTCCCTCTGGACAGAACCACCCTAACTTCTTGGACTTCAATCAGCAGAAGTAACTCATAATAGCAGTAGCAGTAAATGATTGATTACATGCAATATTCATCACAAATAACATATTGTGCATATAAATGTGTAACTGGTGAGACTTGTGAAGGGTATATTGTGCAGTTCAGTGTATTTAGTCCTGGTGTTGTTTATGTTCAGCTCTAGGATGTGTATTTTACGCAGTTCTAGGTTAGAAGCACAGCCTTGTATGTGGTATAGCTCTTGGGTGAATGAAGTTAACATATGTAGAAGGACTAGTTGATAATACTATAGATGGTGAATGAAGTTTATTAATTAGCTTCTGGAATTTAATAGCAGGTTATATATTATAGAAGTTGAAGCAGAAAGCATTTTCTCGGTATGCCTTGCTTTCTAAGATTATTGGATCAAAACTTTTCGTTTTTTTAACCATCTAACATGATGGAATGTCCACATTGATTTTTAAGATTTTCATTAAAAACCACTGTTTAAGGAAATAAAATATGTAAAATGCATAAATTGATATAATTATTTACTGAAATGGTAAATATGATGAGAATTTATATATATATGGTAATTACTATAGGCAGTAGTGTTTATTTTAGTAAATTTTACAATACTAAAATTGGAAACAGTTCTGTATCTTTTCAGCGACCACACAAGCATATATCATATTATAATGAAGGAATTTTATTTTATTTTCTAGCTTTTATAAAACAATGCTCTTAACACTGATTGACACACATACATAATATATATATAACACAAAATTTAATTTTTAATTAAAATATTAAAAATAAATAATTTATTCAATTTTATTATTATTACTTAAAGAAACTTACTTAAGGACTAAATGGACACCCCATCACGTCGATCGCTTAAAACATATTTAGAAAACCAAGTATTTAAACGTCCCACCCACCTTGTTTACTAAACGTTGCCCTTATGTCAATGAATACATGAACCATGTCAATTAACCTTTTTTCCTCTCTGTCCTTTGTCTATATCCATATTTTCTATCCCAGCAACGGTTTCTTCAAACATTGAATTCAATCAATAGGAAGGTAATAAGAATTTGCTCATAGTAAATAATCTATGTCGTCCCTATTGCTGGAAAATTAATTTGAGCGTCAAGAGGTCAATCAACATATCAATTAATTTGATCATGATTTGAGTGTGGGTTGTTCTTTATGAAATTTATTGATGAAATTTTTTTGAATTTGATCCATAAAAATTATATTTGGAGAGTATTGGAGTGTTTTTGCAAATATAAAAAGTTTTTGGTCTTAAAAGAGAATATACGAAGGATCAAAGTGCAAAAAATAAAAATATTTGGTGTCAAAATAGAAATATAAAAAAAATGAGGACTTAAATGTAAAAAAAATTACAATCAAAATTTAACAACTCTCTCTCCTAATGTGTGCTTATTGTTGCTTTCCAGTATTTTTATTTTTTTACATAATTATAGTGGTTTCTAGTTCCATCAAATGCTTTAAGTATTTGGGAAAATGTCATATTGCTTCCCAATGTCCTAATAAAAGGATCATGATTGTGTTGGAGAATGAAGAGACAGATAGTGAGTCATCTAAGAGTTTGCATAGTTCTTCTAATGAAGGGGAGGATAATCGTTTTCTTCCACCAAAAGAGGGAGATATTTTAATGGTAAGATGACTCATGGCTTGTTCAAAGATCGCGATGATACCCAAAGAGAAAAAAAATTTCATTGATAGATGCTTGGTGAATGAAAAAGTTTGTTCTCTAATCATTGATCAAAGAAGTTGTACCAATGTTGCAAGCACTAGATTAGTGGAGAAACTTGATTAAAAAACCACCCCTCACCCTCACCCTTGTAAGTTGCAATAGTTGAGTGACAACGGTGAGTTGATTGTGGATAAGCAAGTGTTACTTATCTTCTCCACTGGAAAGTATGTTTATGAAGTGCTTTGTGATATGGTTCTCATGGAAGTCGGACATGGTTAATTGCTTGGAAGACCTTGGCAATATAATAAAGATGTTGTCCACAATGGGTCACAAATCGATATTCTTTCTTACATAAAGGTAAAAAGATAGTTCTCTCATCTTTGTCTTCAAGTGAGGTGTGTGAGGATCAAATAAAAATGATATTGAAAAAATAAATAGAAAATAAAATCAAAGAAGGAAAAAGTCCTTTGAGAGAGAAAGGCCAAAAAGAGTAAAATGAAAGAACAAAAGAAAAGAGAAAAAAATAATGAAAAATAACTAGTCATAAAAGAAATTTTGTTCATCAAACCTAAGGATGTAAAACGAATGATGCTAGCTAGACAACAAATGTATTTACTCATTCCAAATTACATGTGTATGTCTTCTAGTGCTTTTGAGGTTTTTATACACTCTTAAAGGAGATTGAGGATGTCTTTCCACAAGACATTCCCTATGGCTTGCCTCCTTTAAGAGGAATTGAGCATCAAATAGATCTTGTTCCAGGAGCTTCACTTTCTAATAGGGTTGTCTATAGAAGTAATCCGAAAGAGGCAAAGGAGATCCAAAAACAAGTTGAAGGGTTGATGCAAAGAGGATGAGTGAAAGAAAGCTTGAGCCTATGTGCAATGTTGATTATCCTAATCCCCAAGAAAAATGGCATGTGGAGGATGTACACGGATTGTAAACCCACCAACAAATCACCGTGAGGTATAGATATCCTATTCATAGATTTGATGATATGTTAGATGAATTTCATGGTTCTTGTGTTTTCTCCAAAATAGATTTGAAAAGTGGTTACTATCAAATTAGAAAGAGAGAAGGTGATGACTGGAAAATTGCTTTCAAAACTAAGTTTGGACTTTATGAGTAGTTGGTCATGCCTTTTGGCTTAACCAATGCACCAAACACTTTCATGCGACTCATGAACCATGTTTTGAGGCACTTTACTGACAAATTTGTGGTTGTTTATTTTGATGATATCTTGATTTATAGTTTAACAATGAATGACCACTTATATCATGTAAGGAGTGTTTTGGAAGTGCTTAGACATGAAAAGTTGTTTGCTAATAGGGATAAATGCACATTTTGCACTAATCAAGTAGTGTTTCTAGGTTTTGTCATAAGTGCTAAGGGAGTCCAAGTGGATGATGATAAAATTAAAGCTATTAGAGATTGGCTCACACCCAAAAATACGAGTGGTGTGAAGAGTTTCCATTGGTTGACTAGTTTCTATAGAAGATTTGTCAAGAAATTTAGCACCATAACATCTTTATTGAATGAAATTGTTAAGAAAAATGTGGATTTTAAGTGGAAGAGTGAACAAGAGAATGACTTCAATGAATTGAAGGAAAAGTTAACAAACCCACTCATTCTTGCTCTACCAAAATTTTAAAAATCTTTTAAAATTGAGTATGATGCATCCAATGTTGGATAAGTGCGGTATTGTTACAAGAATGCCACCCAATTGCTTATTTTAGTGAGAAACTTAATAGTGTTATCTTGAACTATTCCACCTATGACAAGGAACTCTATGCACTTATTAAATCTTTACAACCTTGTCGACACTACCTCTTCCCTAAGGAGTTTGTGATTCATAGTGATCATGAGTCACTCAAATATTTGAAAAAACCAAGGAAAACTTAATAAGAGGCATGCCAAAAGGGTAGAGTTCTTAGAACAATTTTCTTATGTGATTAAACACAAGCAATGCAAGACAAATGTTGTAGCCGATGCACTTTCAAGGATATATTACTATTAGAAAAATGCAATTTAGCGACCGAAATTAGAGACCGAAAACATCGATCGCCATAGCTGTTGACTATTTTCTGTTGCCAATTGAGACCGAATTTACAACCGAACTTTATCATGATGGTTTAGCTGCGACAGCGACCAAATTAGCGATTGAAATGAAAAGTCACTGAAGATACGGCTCTAATTCGGTCGCTATATATCTAAATGCAAGTATTATAGCTACCGAAATTAGTCTTGAAGATAGCGACCAAATATTATTTGGTTGCTATGTTGTAGATTACATAATATCTTTAGATTTGTGACTAAATTAGTGACCGAATGTATTTTTCTAAGATGTTTGGATTTGATTTGATCACATAAAGGACTTGTATTCTTGAGACCATGACTTCTCTAAATTGTTTGAGCTATGTGAAAATGTGTCTTACCAAAGTTTCTTTAGGCATGAAAGATACTTGCTTAAAATTAAAGATTTTGTTTGCTTCAAAGTTCTTTGCATTAACTCATCATTTGTGAAGCTCATAAAAGAAGGTTAGTGGGACATTTGGGGGTAGAAATACTTTGAAATCTTGCATGAACATTTCTTTTAGCCTAAAATGAAACATGATCTTATCAAGTTTTGTTTTAATTGCATTGTGTGTCATAATGTCATGTCCAAAGTCATGCATCATAGTTCATATACTCCATTGCCAATTCCTTCCTTCATTCCATGGATTTTGTATTTGGTCTTCCAAGGTCCAAGAGAGACAAAGATTCGATTTTTGGGATTGCTGTTAGGTTTTCCAAGATGACATACTTCATTCCATGTCACAAAGTGAACGATACTTGTCATATGGCCGATCTTTTCTTCAAAGAGATAATGCATCTTCATGGATTGCCTAGGAGCATTGTGTCGAATAGAGATTCCAAGTTTTTGAGCCATTTTTGTACCCTTTCTACCCTCTTGATCTAATTCACTTACCTAATGATTTTTATAATTTGAGCCACTTTTGTTAGGGATCTCCATGAAGATAGAGACATATGCATGACACGTCAACAAAGGGAGAAAGTCCATGGTATTTGAACCGGGAGCTTGGGTTTGAGTACATCTAAGGAAGGATAAGTTTCCTTCCCACAGGAAATCTAAACTCAAACCTAGGGGTGATGGTCCTTTCAAGGTCCTTGAGAAGATTAATGACAATGTGTACAAGATTGACTTGCCAAGTGAGTATAGGGTGAGTTCTAATTTCAATGTCGCTGATTTTTCTTCCTGTGATATAGGTGTTTTTGATGCAAATCAGGGGTCAGATTCTTCTCTAGAAGGATGGGATGATAGAGGACTATCCAAAGAGCATAATTTGAGGACAAATTCTTTTCAAGAAAAAAGGGATGATAGAGGGCTATCCAAAGAGCATAAAGACCTAGAAGCACTTCATGAGTTGAAGGGTCTGATAACAAGGTCCAAAGCCAAGCTTCTACGAGAAGAGATGACAAAGAGAATCAAGGATGGACTAGTCATCAAAGGAAAGGAAGGAGAAATGCACAAGGAGCTGAATTAGAGCATATTGAAGATTGCTAAACAACTTGCTTAGCGTAACAAACTCGCTAAGCGCAAGTTCTTGGTAGAGGAGAGATTGGGCTTAGTGTGTTTGTCTCACTTAGTATAATTCCTTGGCAGAGGATAAATTGGGCTTAGAGCGCAAGTTTCGCTAAGTGCAATACTTCTACGAGGATTTTCGTAAATTTTGTTTACTTGTGTAATGAGCCTTAATATTGATGTAAATAAGCCTTAAACTATGCGTTTAAGGGGATATTAGAGGCTTAGTTATCTTCTTATGCTTAACTCTATAAATACTCAGAAACTCATAATTTTGGGATAACAAGTTGTGAATGAATTAAGCTTTTGCTTAGATTGAGAGCATAGTCTCTTCTTGATTCTTGGATGAAACCAAATTGATTATTATCAAATAAATTATTCCTTTGTGGTGAATCCTGCTCTCGCTTATCATTTCTCTTATGATTGTGGCATCGTTCTTTATCATCTTCATCATCTTATCCATTTTTCTGTTTTGAGTTCTAAGAAACCCATCAATGGAGTATTGGAATTTTGCATCCAGAAGGATCTGATCCAAGCGTGTGTGCCTTGGACCTTATCAATATGAACAACCTTTCAATGGATAGAACCATAATTTGCAAAAGTGAACGATTTGGATGACTAGTTGTGTGCTAATGATGCCTATTTTTTAAATAGTCATAATTTGTTGTTTGTTTTGTGCAATCAAATAGTTTTTGAATTTCAACACTTGCTATAACATCTCACATGGGTGATAATCTGAAATACATCAGAGCTATTTTGCTATTCTATTATGTCAGTTTGGTGGTTCTGTTTTATAGTATTTTTTTTGTCACTTTGTCCAATAGATATTATGAGTGTACAATATCTTTGTTCTATTTTTTTTAATAAAAAACCATTGTTAGTTAAATAAAATGGGTTATTTTTATTTTTGTCTTCTAATTTATTTTTAGCTTTAATTTAGTTTTTTATTTTAAAAGATTCAATTTGATCACTTAATTTATTTAGTAGGTTTGATTAGGTTCCTTTAGTTTCAATTAGGTTTTTTTATTTTTTTGATTTGGTTCATCTAGTATTTGTGCCAACTTTAGGCTATGAAAAAAAACATTATTGACCCTTTTTCATTGATTGACACATGTACATTATTTTCTGTTTTTTTATGTCTTTTGAGGACTTTTACTCACACGTCTTCTATGACCCTTCCTCTCTTTTTATCTCTCTCTTTTTGAATTTTCAATTGCAACAAGATTCACTTACATTTGAATAATTCATGAAATTATGGTATTTTTTACATATTTAGAAACTAAATTAGAAGTTTCATTTTTTCAGAGACTAAATTATCACTAACTTAAATACTCAAAAACTAAAATAATTATTTACCCTAAAAGATATTGTTTAAACCGAATAAAATTATTAATAGTCCCATCCCACCATTTTCTTAACCGTCACTAAATTATTAATGGTCACTAAATTCATGAACATACGGTTCATATTAATTGTCTTTATTATTTGTCCTTTTGTCTATATCCATATTTTCTATCTTAATAATTGTTTCTTTAAAAGTATGTTTTATTTTAATTTTTATATTAAAATTATATAGAAAACCACCCATCTCTACTTCAGAAAATATAAGGAATTGTTCTTTTTCACTTTCTTAACAAGCACCACTTTCATTTGCACTTCTTTTCATTTCAATGATGGAACCAAAGTTCATTGGAGACCCTTTTATGACGATGATCATGGAGAAAATGTCAGAGTGTGGATCCCACAACCGACGATCTTACTCTGACTCCTTTTTATGCATGCTTGCAAACTTCAACATCTTCAACTCTCCTTTGTTGCTACCGCTCCCATCTCTCATTACTCTTGACGTCGTTCCGATGGTCATGGATTCAGACGAATTTGATGAGCAACAAAGATCGATGGAAACACCCATCCCAAGACACCATCGGAGCTTGTCAGCACACTCTTACTTGTTCAACAAGCCCTGGTTGGTCCTTTTCTTACAAACCAATTTAGAACATATCTTGCATTTATTATTTTTTCACAAAAATATCTCCATATATTTTTAGTTCAATAAGTAGTAAGTAAAATAATACTCCCTCCATTTTTAATTATAAGTTTTTTTAAAATTATTTTTTGTTTCTTTTTACAAGACTCTTTTATAATTTTTAGATGTATTCATTATTTTTCTCCTATATATTCTTACTTAATTATTCTCTCTCCAAATATTAGTAAGAAACAAATAAGTGAATAGAGAGAAGAAATAGATCATTTTAAAATTATAATGTAAGTAATTGACAATTTTAATGCAATAATTACTTTTCTTAAGACAAGTAAATCAACTGAAAAAGTCTTATAATTAAAGATGAAGGAAAATATATGAATGATAAAGATTATTAAAAGATCTAATACTAATAAAAAATATTTTAAAAAAATAAAAGTTTGTATATAAATAATGTTATGGGTAATTTTGAAAATAAATATATGAATTCAAGACAATTTTAATGTTATTAACTACTTTAATTAATTTTTTTAATCTCAATTAATTAGATGTTATAAAAAGACAGAATATTACTATTAAAAAGGATCAAATGGGACCATTAATTCGATCCCTTAAAAGATACTAGTGAGAAAACTAAATTTATTAAAAGCCTGACCCCACCCGTTTTCTAAACGGCTACCCGATTTTGTGTCATAGAATACAAGAATTATTCATTTTCATATTAACTTTTCCTTGCTGTCTTATTGTTTTTAAAGGTATGTTCGTTTGGTGGTTTGCGGTAAAAGAAGGCTAAAAAAAGTGAAATAAACAATAAAATGAGATAAAATTTAAAGTTTTATACTCTATTTTAATAAATAAAAACTTTTATTTCATTTGATTATATTTTACCGAACGGATCCTTAACTCTCCAAAATTTCCCTCTTAACAACTGTTCTTTTTAGGCAGTACTTTCAGTCAACCATCGAGAAGTAACATTATTTTCTCCTAGTTATAAAACCTTGATTAGACGTTTATACTACGAAGGAACCTAGTTAGGAGCTACCACGAAACGAAGCGGTCCATCTTTTTGTTAGACCATTGGCTACACACACTACTTCCCTCAGCTTTTGCTTATGGGGTGTTTGCAATGTGGGAAAGCTGGGAGAAAATTATCGGTTTAACACCCTAACGCCGTTGGTTTGTTATTTTGCATGTTATGTTTGTATGATTAATTCCTTACAGCAGTGAGTTGGAGAGGGAGTTCCAGATGCTTAAGACTAAAGTAACTTACCTCACAGAACGGCAAACCATGCTTCAGGTATGTCATTTCCTTTTCGTTTTTATTGGTCTTAAAACATGTATCTTATGTATCTTCTTTGAGTGTATGTTAGAGGGATTTTTCCATTTGAATATAGAGAGATTTGGCTTGCATTGCTGAAATGATGAGTTTTTTGTTTTCTTATGTAATAGAATGTCTTATCCTCGTCCCTTATGAATTTCTGCTGATAAAAATGATGAGACAATGATGTTCTTAAGTAATACCATAGCACTAAAGGAAAGTAACTTACAATATACTAAAATAGTGTCTAGAATAGAGAAATAGTCATTGTCCAGGTATCCAACACACTTCTAGGTTCCCTTGGTCTCATTGGATCTCACCACTATTTTTGTATCCTATCTGTTTTGTGAGCAAGATATTATAGATTGAAAACTTAACAAAGTTTGGCTGATGAGTGATTCCTACCACTTGAATGTATCTGATACCCACCTATGAAGCTTAACAAAGTTTGGCTGAATTCAATTAAACTATTAATCTGAGTGCGGACTATGTAGTTACTCTCTTAGTATTTAGTTAAATTCAATTTTGCATGCATGCATAATCAGCAAAAGAAGAAAAAGGCAACAAACTTATCGATGTCTCGTATGATGCAGAGAAAGATAGCACATATGGATGAAGAGATTAAGGAGATCACAATGGAATGTGAGGCTTTGAAGGAAAAGAGTCTGCTTATTGATGGTATGCGTCATTTCGTATATTTGATTGGATAAATAAATAGACAAGGTTAATTCAGTTACACTTATTTGATGCATGAACAGTATCTCATGAATCTTTCATTTGTAAATTTTACCCTTCTCCTAAATTATGCATGAAAGAGTTGTGGAATCCTAATGCATTTTTTTTTTTCAAATTTAACACATGAATATTAATCGATCAACACGGCTACACTGTGATTGCAGATAGCCTTAGGGAACAATTAAGTCTCTTGCATACTGTTGCTCCCGGTCACCCTCTTTTGGATTTGGAAGAGTTACTGGACCAGTTATCTGTGCAACAGCAGCCACAGGTTGGCATGCCTCCTTCTCCCTCTGAACAACCTATCCATGGACAGAACCATAATTTGCAAAAGTGAATGATTCGGCAGCTATTTGTGGGCTAAGATGCCTATTTTTAGTTAGTCATAATTTGCTGTTTGTTTTTCGCAATCAAGGACTTGTTAGTTTTGGTATTTAAACATTTGCTTTTTGCTATAACAATTCAGATGTGTGTGTGAAAATCTGAAATACATCATAGCTATTTTGCTCCTCTGTTCTTAGTATATGTCTATTTGGTGGTTTTGTTTAACCGTAATTTTCTTTTAGAGTTCAATATATGTTCTATTTTTCTAACAAAGTACCATTGTTAGGAAAATAAAATGTAAAAATTGATTTTATTATTTGCTGAAACACTCCAAAATATCAAGTAGATGTTTGCAAATTGAATGGAAACGAAGGTTAATGAGACCTATGGGCCGCAGTAGTATTCATTCTGAAAATGTCACAATAATACAACAATTGAAAGCAATTCTGAACCTTTTCAACAAGCACATAAACATATAAATTTAGAATGAAAGGAAATTCTTAAAAATCAATGGTCTTGGCTTTTAACAGCAAGATTCCTTCATAAAACATAAAAAGGGGAAAAGTGATCTTGGTGCACCAAAATATAAGATTAAAGTACGCTATAACCTAACTCGATAAGATTTTTTTTAATATATAATTAAATTTAAACTATGAAAATTAAAATTTGCTTTTAAATAAAGTGACTTGATGACAATGACGTACGTAATGAAACTCGATCCATATTAAAGTTGTTGACAAAATCAATCACACCGTCATCGACAACCTGAACAACTTTATTCTCTCAGTTCTTCAGCTTCAACATCACGTAAAAGAAAAAAGAAGAAAGAAAATATTTAAAACAAAAAATTACTTTATTTTCAATTTTTTGATGATGGACAGAAAGTTATATACTTTTCATACTGTCAAATAGTTTATTATAACTAAAAATTAAACCAATAAGTAGTAATTGATATTTCTTATTATTAAAGAAACTCACTTAATCATAAGAACTAAATGGATCCCATTACCTCGATCGATCACTTAAAAGATATTGAGAAATTAAATTTATTAAAGACTTCCTTTTTGGTCTCTATATTTTTCCTAAATGCTTTCCTTTTTTTTTTTTTCTGTCATAGAATGCATGAACTATGCCGATTAACCTTCTTTCTTCTTTATCTTTTGGTCTCTATATCTCTGAAATTTCTAACTTGACAATGGTTTCTTGAAACATTACTTTCGATCCACCACCGAGAGGTAATGAGATTTCATCGTAGTTGTAAAACCTTGATTAAATAATTATATAACAATGGGACCTAGTTAGTAGCTACCACCAATCCATTGGTTGATCAGTTACATTAGATGGTAAACCAACTATGTTATTACCAAGACAACTAAAAGCATTATTAGGAGTAATACAAAAGCATAATAATGCATGGAAATAAAATTTTCTTTTAAATAAAGAAACTTGATGACTCCGGTAAAAAACAAAGAACTTGATGACGATGACGTAATGAAACTTAATGCATTAAAGTTGTTGACAAAATCAAACATACCATGACAATCACCGACAACCCCAGCAACTTCTCTTATTCTTGGAACATAAAAAACAAAGAAGAGGGAAAAATATTATTTTTAGTTTTTGAATGGACCCAAAATTCATTGAAAACCCATAAGGTGGACATAGAGAAGATATTAGAGTATGGGTCCTACCACCGACACTCTTGCCTTCGATTCAGATGAGTTTGGTAGGCAGCCAAGGCCAGTAGAAGGGTCTTCTGTCAGGCACGTTCGAAGCTTATTGTTGCAAGTCTCAAGGTTACCACTTGCACAATAACTTGATGGATGTTCATTGATCCAAATAGAGTTAAAAGGTTCTTCTTCTTCTTTTTTTAAAATTAATACTAAAAAATTGAGTGCTATAAGATATACATATTTTGTTTGTTACCTTGACCATGTCATAAACTTTGTAATATTGTACTAAAAAATAGATATAAGTTTTATTCATATATTTTTTATTTTTGTGATTAATAGTTTTAAAAACTTTGTTGAACAAACAGTGCCTTTGGTGTGTGTCTGCATTTTTTATTTTTTGGTTAAAAACTGCGTTTATTATTATTATTATTATTATTATTATTATTATTATTATTATTATTATTATTATTACAAGGTTCAAATGGACCCATAACCTCAATCCCTTAGAAGATAATGAGAAATTCAAATTTATTTAGACCTAACCCAATCTTTTTTTCTTAAACAACTAACCTTTTTTACGTCATAGAGTAGACTATTCTTATTAATGTTCTTGCCTCCAGCTTTTTGTCTCTATTTCTTCATATTTTCTATCTTAAATTCTTAACAATAGTTTCCTCAAACATTAGTAGCTACCACCAAACAGTACAGTCTATTGGTTTGATTCCATACAATTAATAAGGATTTTCTTTTATTTGTATCAAGGATATATCCGATCGGTAAATAAGCTACATGTGGCTTATGGAGGGGAACTTTATATGCAGGGAGGCAACTTTGTTTTTTCTTTTTTTCTTTTTAAAAACTTTCCTGGTACAACTTGTACCCGTTTTTTTAATATAATATATACACATTTTTCTTTTGCTGGAAAATGATATCTCTGATCGATAGTCATAAACTATTTTTTTAAGTGCTTTATTCGAAATAATAATCGGACATAATAATATAGGTTAATTGATATTTCTAAAGAACTATTTGATGGCATTGACCAAATAGAACTGACTATTGAGAGTTTTAAAGATATATATATATATATATATATATATATATATATATATATATATAAATCCAATAAATTTGCTTAATTTAAAAAATTATCCAACAAACAGGTCAAGAGTCGGTGCAAAAACCCAGTTTGAACGAACTGTTACTTTTTTTTTCTTTTAACTTTTTAAATTTAATAGAAATCATAAAAAATACATATTTAATAAATATTACCAATCGGTATAAATTATTTTATCAATGATTGCTTTTTTCTTATAAAATATTTTATTTACTCATTATATTAATTTACAATTTTTTATATCTTAATTTCTTATAATTCTATATTATATTAATTTGTCATTTTTTTAAAATGTAAACTTGTTACTGTTTTGGATATTATTGTATTTTGTTATAGTTTAAACTTAAGTCGATTTAAAAAACATATGTTAAAATCAAAATGGAGCAAACACCAACCCTTGACTAGTTTAGAGAAATATAAGAAATTAATTTTTAAAACATTTTAACAGGTATTTTTCTAATAATCTTTTCATAAAACCTAAAATATTAATTATATTTTTTAATTCTTTTGTCAAGATTTTAAATATCAAATAAAATAAAATGAGATAAAGAATGTATTTCTATTTTTAATTTTTAAGGGTAAGTTACATAATTTTGTCCCTCTAATATTTTTAAATTTCGATCTTAATCTATATCCATTTTTCATCTTCTAATTTTGAAATGCATCATTTTTTTTCTCAAAACACTTTTTATCTTTTTATTAAGTGTTATTCAAACTAATTTAAAGAACAAAAATAAAGCATTTCAAAATTAGAAAGAGAAAATATGGATAAAACTTTTAAGAGTCAAACTTAAAAAAAATTAAAGAGAAAAAAATATTATATTCTATAATTAATTAAAATTATTAAAAATTACAAAATTACTAAAATCTACCTGTCTATTCCCTATATTTCCCTAAAGATATCCAATTTCCAATAAATTTCAAAATGAATAATGTGTCAACTGTAACAAAGCCATTAGGAAATACCGTCTCGCATCTTAATCCCAAGACTACTGAAGTAATGATACTAATTGGCTAAACACAGTTCCCTCAACTTTTTCTTAAGGGGTGTTTGGATTGTGGGAAAATTGTTATTTTGATGCACTGATGTTGGTTTGGATTTGGAATGTTGTGTGTTTGCAGGATCCTTTCTAATATGCTATCTGCTTCTCGGTTAATGGAGAGCAGGATTCGTTACACAAGTGAGTTTATGAGAAAGGTGGAGTGGCTTAGGACTGAACTCAATGAGATCTCTGCACAGATTACCTGCTTCAGCTATGTCCTTTCCTTTCCGTTTTGCATCTTTTTATTTTATATATATTTTCTAATTTGAAACCATTATAGTCAAGCTGTACTAGGTGAAATTGGGTGATATATAGCCCATGTTTTGAGGGAGTGGTTATGCTAAGTCAATGTTACCCATGCTTTATCGCTTGGAACATTGTTTTTCAACAGAATAGTTTAACCAACATTGATATTTGAGGGTGTTGGGTATGCATTGCTGAAGTTATGTGTTTTTCGTTAGTAGGATATCCTATCCCCATCTCTTATAAATTTCTTCTAATACAAACAATGAGACAATGAATGTTCTTGATTAATACTACATTACTACCATTCCACAAAGCAAGTTAGCTTACAAATTTCAATAAACTAAAATAATGAGTAGAACATGAAAATGGTAATCATCCAGGTATCCAACAATGCTAGGTTCCCTTGATTTAGTTGGACCTCACCACTATTCAGGTCTATTTTATGAGCAAGACTTGTCGAGTGAGATATCACGGATTCAAAACATAAATTGGTTCTTTTGAAATGGAATGTTGGATGATGAGTGGTCTCCACCACTTGAATGTATCTGACACCCACCCTTGATGCTGAACAAAGTTTAGTTGAATTCAATCAAACTATTCTGACTATGCAGCGTTACTCTCAGTTAAATTCAATTTTATACGCATGCATAAAAAGGAAAAAGAAGAAAAAGCAGCAACTTATCTCATATGATGCAGAAAGCATTTGCAGATCGGGCCGCGAAGAGTAAGGAGGAGAAAATGCATGTTGAGGCTCTGAGGCAGGAAACAGAGCTTACGGAAGGTAGCATCATTTCATCATATTTGTTTGAGCCTTAAAAAATTGAATGTGCTGACTCCCTTTATCAATCAATTCATTTAAATAAGGTTCAACCATTGCACTTTTTTATGAACATCATCTCATGAATCTTGATGTGTGCCAATATTTCCCCCTTTCCTAATTTATGCATGCAAGAATTGGGGAGTTCTGATGCATATTTTTCAAAACAACAAAATATATTCAAGTCCAGGAAAAAACTATTGCTTTCAATTTGTTAAGTTGAAGATTTTTCATTTGCTTGTTTCAAATTTAAATCATGAATATGAACATGGCTACACTATCTGATTGCAGATCTCGAAGGGGCACTGAAGGAATAACTGCAGCGGCTTAGGGACGAAATTAGCCATGAAATGGTTGACTAATTCTGGTTGGCATGACTCCTCCTTTCCGAGAAGCCTTTCAATCAGCATAAGTAACTGATAGATAGTGAATGAAGTTTATTAATTTTCTTCTGGAATTAAATAGTTTGCTATAGAAAGCATCTTCTCGAATTTAAAGATTGTGGGTTCAAAACTTTTCGAATTTTAACCATCTAGCATAATGTGAATGTCAACATTAAATTTTAAGATTATCATTAAAATCATTATTCAGGGATATAAAATGCATAAGTTATTTAGTCGTCTACTGAAATGCTCCAAAATATCAAATAGCTGTTTGCGAATTGAATGGTGCTATTTGAACAGAAAAGCACACTGAACTGAAATGTCAGGTTAATGTGACCTATGGTCAATAGTATTTATTTTGTAAATCTCGTAACAATACAACAATTGTATGCTTACTGTCAAAAAACATATAGAATATTACAATGAAAGTAAATTCATACTAATGGTATTGGCCTTTAACTTCATTAATATTGCATTTAAAAAGGGAAAGGTGATCTTATGTGCATCAAAAGTTTAGGAAGAGAGGTTGCTTTATTATAAGATTGAAGTATGCTACAGGCTTAAGTGAAAATCTATACTTTACACGACTTGAAAGTTAATATGTGGGCGTGGAATTCAAGTTCATCGACATATGAAGTGTTTTTCTAAACCGAAACTGCCTTTAAAAAATTTTCAAGGTTAATTTGAAAAACAAAAATGTTGGCTTAGGTTTAAGACAAACATAAAAGTTTTGTTCATTGTTCATATCTTCCGGTGACATGCATGCTTGTAGTGGGCTTATATCTATCTATCTATCTATATATATTTATATATATAATATATATAATACAAACACGCACGTTAAGTTTTGTCCTTGGAGTATTCATTATATATGTTGGATTATATGCTACCTAATGTCTTGTGATTCTCGAAAGGATCACCAATTACAGGATCACCAATTATAGAATCCACGACGGTCATCTTGATCTTAATCTTGTATATAATTTTTCAACTAAGCATAGATTAACATCTAGAACTTTGGAATCAAGTTTTTGTGGATGTGGAATCCTAGCACTTGAATTTGGTAAAAACAGAAATTACAAGACAACTGAAGGACACGAGGTGATTCGAAAGTTTCTGATTCCTCATCATCAATGGATGGGTCATGTTTTCCTTAATTGGAACTGTTTTATTTAGAATTTGGAGGGCGCAACCTATTGTATTAAAGCTTCTTTTACGTTAAAAGCAGTTTGGTAAAAGACAATTAAGTTTATTTAAAATTAATTGTCTCACTCTCAATGAAAAAATATATTGATAAATAAAAAATATTATGTAAAACTAATTTAATCATCATAAATTTATTTTAATGATAGTAAATATCAAAAATCATATTTAACTATATTATTGATTCAATATATTTAAAATATTAAAAAAATAATTTATAGATGATTTGAACTATATTAACTATTGACATTCTTATAAAATTCATTCAATAGATCACAGGACATAATATTTATATCAAGGAGTATGTTGTTAGCCTTGCTCAAGAATATATATATATATATATATATATATATATATATAAAGTGCTTAAATACTTCTGAGTTCTGACCGACGAATCCTGAAATTTTGAGCAGAGGAGTCTAAAGTCTTTCTTTCTTATTTTAATGCAAAAATGAGATAGCTATGGACTTCAAGCCAGACAATGGATACTCGAAGGACGGCAAATTAATATTTTGTTTGTTTCAAAATATTAAATGTCTAAATGGACTAATTGTTTCAATGTAGCAATCAAGATCATAATTCATAACACCATCAACAAGAACAAAGAATCCCCTGAGATTCTACCAAGGAAAAATGTTGGATTTACCGCTTCAAAATGTTCCCAATACATGTCGTCACCTTTTCAAAGTAACATATTGGCCTGCAGTTTAATTGATAATATTATTATAACAACATGATATAAATATAAACATCTTGTGTGTCCAGTCGTAAATCCATCACAAATGTCCTGAGCACAAGGTGCTAAAGAAAGAGATACAACTAATAATTGTAGCTTATACTATATGGGATACATTTCTTTGATTAATTAACTACTAGTGCTATTTGGTGCTTGCGGTAAGAGGGAATGGAGCTGATCATGTTGCTGTTCTCATTGGTCCTTTCCTTGTTAGTGTTGTCTGTTATCTTCTTGTTGTATGTTACTCGTTCTCCTAAAGCAATGGAAGGCATCCCTGGAAGCCTTGGTTGGCCTATTGTGGGAGAGAGTTTCTCATTCCTCTCTGACTTTTCAAGTCCCTCTGGAATCTTTAGCTTCATGAACAAGAGGCAAAAGAGGTAACAAATTAATTGAACTGAGTTACTTTTGATACACTTCCGGTATAACAAATTTACAATGTCCGTGTCAAATAAAAATTTGCATCTGCACTAAAAGTAACATTTTTCGAATTTTAGAGACTAAAAAATACAAATTTTTATTTGGAGGATCACAAAAGAAAGACATCTAATTTAAGGGACTAAAAATATAATTAAGCCTTTAAAATAATTACTGACAAGTCAACAAGTTTCAATTACATGACAGTCCATGATTAGATGATATGACACTGTTAAAAACCTTTCTACTGTTAATGCATTCTGATTAAATTTATAATTACATGCTAAGTGCTAAAGAATTCCTAGGATTTTCTTTTTCTTTGATAACTTTTTATGTTCTCACAGATATGGAAAGGTTTTCAAGAGCTTTGTCCTGGGGAGGTTCACTGTCTTCATGACTGGGAGAGAAGCAAGTAAAATTTTGTTAACCGGAAAAGATGGGATTGTGAGTTTGAATCTGTTTTACACTGGCCAGCAAGTTCTGGGCCCCACCAGTTTGCTGCAAACCAATGGAGAGGCACACAAAAGGCTAAGAAGGCTGATTGGTGAACCTTTATCAATTGATGGCCTGAAAAAATATTTCCATTTTATCAATACTCAGGCAATGGAAACATTAGATCAATGGGAAGGAAGGAAAGTCCTGGTTCTTGAGGAGGCTTCTACAGTTGAGTAGTGCCACTAAGTTATAAAAGAAACTTTCATATTTGGTTATACATCTTATTCCGTACTAAGTAAATGAAATTTTGAATGTTACAGTTTACTCTAAAAGTGATTGGACATATGATCATGAGTTTAGAGCCTTCTGGGGAGGAACAGGAGAAGTTTAGGTCAAATTTTAAGATTATTTCTTCCTCATTTGCTTCATTGCCGTTCAAACTTCCAGGAACAGCATTCCACCGTGGTATCAAGGTAACATTGTCATGCATAAGTAGCCACACACTAAATATGTTCTCTGATTCAATTTTGAAGATCATTGAACTCTCCTTTCTTTTGATGCAATGATATGAATGTGTGCAGGCTCGAGATAGGATGTATGAGATGCTGGATTCTACAATTTCGCGGAGGAGAAGTGGCCAAGAATTTCAACAGGATTTCTTAGGATCCTTAGTTATGAAACACAGCAAAGAAGATGGAGAAGAAGATGAAAATAAACTCACAGATAAACAACTGAAGGATAATATATTAACTCTGCTGGTTGCAGGCCATGATACCACAACTGCTGCTCTTACATGGCTCATGAAATTTCTTGGTGAAAATCCACTTGTTTTGGAACAATTGAGAGTAAGTATTGAAGCCCCTATAGTCTTCTCCTTTCGATGTTTGAAGATTTTAAAATGTAGCTTCATGAATTAATTGTGATGTTTTGCAGGAGGAACACAGACAAATTGTAGCCAACAGAAAGAGTGGAACGGATCTTACTTGGGCTGAAGTTAATAACATGCCTTACACAGCCAAAGTAAGCAACAATAATTTTACTCATAAGTAGCTTCAAGTTTTCACAGCTCACAAGGATTATTGATCATTTAAATTTCAGGTGATCAGTGAAACTCTTCGAAGAGCCACGATACTACCTTGGTTTTCAAGAAAGGCATCCCAGGATTTTGAAATTGATGGTATGGCTATACAGAATGGCCAAATATGGCTATATAATGTGTGTATGTATGTTGAAACTGTTGTTCTTTGAATGAGACTCAAAGTTGATGTTAAATTTGGCAGGTTATAAAATTAAGAAAGGTTGGTCTGTCAACCTAGATGTTGTTTCTATACACCACGACGCAGAAGTTTTCCAAGATCCTGAAAAGTTTGATCCCTCTAGATTTGATGTAAGTTCCTTTCTGACAAGAGACTTTAATAATCATTTCTATTTCTTAGGACTTCAAAATTGATATTTTCATTCAATTGCAGGAAACATTGAGACCTTTCAGTTTTCTTGGATTTGGTAGTGGACCACGTATGTGTCCTGGAATGAACCTTGCCAAGCTTGAAATTTGTGTCTTCATCCATCACCTTGTCAACAGATACAAGTAAGATTCTGAATAATGTAGATAATCACATTGCACCTAGAAAATGGACAATCACACAGATTTTCCAAAACAACATTTATTCCAATTTTTTCTGTTTCTTTCAGCTTTGTTCTCTTCCATATTCATTTTCCTTATTTAAACTAAACATTCCATGAGTTAAATTTCTATGCAGTTGTCAACCAATTGGAAATCATAATAAGGATAACTAATAAGTAAATTATTGTAAAAGTCAACAAAATTATCATTCAGGAAAATTTGTGATTGGATAACACTGTAAAATTCTTTACACTTTCAGTGCTTAAACTATTTACTCATACTCCATTGCATGTAACAAAATTTTTTGCTACAGGTGGAGACCTCTGGAGAAAGACAATTCTGTCCAACCGACACTTGTAAGGATGCCAAAGAACAAGTATCCCATTATAGTTGAGGCACTATAACATGATTCCTCCAGAAACTACAACAAACAACAGAAGACGATATAGCAATGCAAAAATCTTGTATATGAACAGAATCATTGTCTCTTTTCTGTTATTGTATGGAGAGAAATCAAGTTCCAGATCCTGCTTTATTACTTGTGAGGAAAGAAACTAATCCTCAATGAATAATTTGCATTTCCTTTTTCAGTAGGTAGGTAATGGTAGTACAGAAAGCAACTACAAATAATTAAGATCATTTTCAAATTGATAAATTCCTTTTGATTCTGTTTCCCCCCCTTCGTTATCTACTCATCAATATTAGTCATCATTAAATAGTTTAACAGTCTGTAAAAGCATAAGAATTCTGAAAATTGTTATATTAAACTGAAAGTTCCAAAGACAATCTGCATTTAGACATGCAATACACATTGTTTCGCGACTGCAACCATCAACGATTCTGTGGTGGTCTTGTTGTATATTGTTAGCTATTTCAGAAGTTAAGTCCTACATTGTTTGATAATTGATATTGAAACTTTTAATGTCTGTAATTTTTGATTGAAGCTCACAAACAAGTAAGAAGATTAGACTCATGCAAATGAATAGATTTTAAATTTATCATCAAATGAATTATGTTTTCAGAAAAGGAGTTCCACGTCAAGTCAATTTAAATTGCAATATAGTGGCGACAACTTTTCATATAGCGTGATGAAAGGGTTAGAAAACGGGTTGTTGAAGTCTCGAAGCTGCTGGGACCACAATCAACTCTTAATTTAGCCACAAATTGCATATCGTGTTTTTAGTTTGTTGGCTATAAATATTCATCTTTGGTTCCTTAATATTGTGTCTTCAATTTCAATCAGGACACTTAATATGTCTTCCTCTTTAGTTACCATTACACTAAGAGAGAACTGGCTAAGAGGAAACTTGACATATGACATTCTTTGTTTACCAAATCTTCAACACCTATATCTTTCATCTTGTGACTTCCAAGGGTCAATCCCTCCCTCATTCTCCAACCTCACACATCTCAATTCCCTAGACCTCTCATCTAACTTCCTCAATGGTTCAATCCCATCCTCACTCTTAACCCTTCCACGACTAACTTCTCTGAATCTAGAATTTAACCAACTCAGTGGTCAAATCCCAAATGTCTACAGTTTAGTTCCACTAATTTATCGAACAAACAAAATTTCATATTTTGATATACATCTTATTCCATAACAAGTCAGTGTATTTGAAATTTTGAATATATATCACAGTTTACACTAACAGTGATTGGACACATGGTCATGAGTTTAGAGCTTTCGATCTGAGGAGGAACAGGAAAAGTTTGGTCAAAGTTTAATATTGTTTATTCCACATTTGCTTCATTGCCTTTTAAACTTCCAGAGACAATTCTTCATTGCAGTATCAAGGTAACAAAGTAATACACAACTAGCCAAATGAGAATCTAACCGATGAGAATCACTGAATTTTCCTTTCCACTGATGCAGGTTCTTATGTATGAGATGTTGGATTCTATAATATTGCAGAGGAAACGTGGCCTAGACTTTAAACAGAATTTCTTAGAATTAAAAGTGTAAGGTAAAGTCTCACATATTGTAGAAATAAGAAGGTTGAATATTATATAAGTGAAGGAAATACCCATAAATTTGAATCTTAAACTGTAGCTTCATGAATGGTGATGTTTTTGTTGCAAACGGAAGGAATGGAATAGACCTTACATGGTTGAAGTGAATAACATGGTTTGTAAGTAACTTCAAGTTTTCACAGCTCACCAAGAATTTTGGTCTTTTGAATTTTGGGACTACTAAATGCACCTCCCAGTTATTTAAAGCCTACCCATGGCAGTTGCTTGTTAATTTGGTTGAGCTAAAATGAATTGTGTTGTGAAGGGGATGGTAAACATGCCAACTAGCCTATATGGGTGGCAATAAAATTTAGATTTTAATTATCAAAAACGAAAATAAAATTTATTTCTCTCTCTTGTTTTCAAACTTAGCTTGGATAACTCGCAAACCGAAATCTGTCTTGTTCTTTTTAGAGGGTGAATAAAATCTAAAGAGTTCTAAACTTTAGTCTCAATTTTTAGACGCATTAATACAAATAATCAAATTTAATTATATATAAATAAAAATTATAATGTATTTTTAGTGGAGATGCTTTTATTTTTCATAACTAACTCGTTCACCCAAAAAAATAAAAATAAAAATAAAAAGTTCATGAGTTCATGACCCTTTATTTGAAAGTTAAATAAGTCTAACCGCATAAACTACTAGTTATTTTATTTTGAATTCAATAATTTTACAGTCCATCAACCTCATCTTGCTTAAAACTACGTAATTATACCAGCCACCCTAAGAATTTAAATTATATAGAGGGCTAAAATAACGTACATTGCTAATATTGGGTGAAGATAAGAATACCCATTCTGATTGGCTCGTCTCATCAACCCGACGGAGACTGAATTTGCAATCAAAGTCAAGAAAACTTCATTCCAGATTTGCAATATTCTCTCTACGCAAGCAAGTAAAAAAGTTATTAATTATTAATTATTATATAATAAATCACAATTAGAGTATTATAGTTGTAGACTTGTAGTCAACATTGAAAAATATATATAAAGGTTGCCTGGCTATCTTAACATTAATATATCTTCTTAATTATGTGTCTGTTTGCGCTTGCTTACTTTTTGTTTTTGTTTTTCAACTTGGTTTTCTAAGGTGTTGTGATTTGCACAGTTAATAAAAAGGTGATGTAATTGAAGGAGTGTTGTAATTTTCTAACTTTTTTTCCCTGAGGATATCACATATATATTTTTTATAAGTAAGTTTGCTCAAATGAGATGAATTGTTATGATGACAAAATTCTCAAAGTTTTAATTAATAGCAGCAGTACTAAAATCAGTTAGAACTATAAAAAAAAGATAGTTTTTCTTTCCAATTACTATTAGGAGAAATAGGTAACGGTAAGTCCTGTAAATACTACATTTACTTATAACGTAAAATTAACATAGTCATAAATTTGCTGATAGGGGTGTTTGTGGATCGGTTCGGATAGGTTTTGACCAAATTTAGGATCTAATCTAATCAAATTTGATCGATTCGGTTTGGTTTTTAGAAGAAAAAAAATTTGAAATCCAACCCTACTCAACCCGTTTATGAACTATTCGGGCCAACGGGTTACCCATTTAATTTTTTTTCTTCTTAAAATTACTATTTTATATTATGATTTTTTCAAATATCCAATACAATTAACACAATATTATCAAATGTATGAAAGTAATAAAATTGATTCATTTAATAGTATCAACAGAATATTCTGAAATAGACTTATCATATAAATTAAAACAAAAGATTTTTGAGCAAGATTTACTATAATAATCTAAATCACAATTATTTCTTACAAACTAAGCTTTGTTATAACTAAATTTGTTACAATCAGATTTACTGAAACAAACAAATAAACAAAATATGATTCATTAATATTATAAAAATGATAAACAAAATATGACAAAAAAATGTGAAACAAATAACAATATACATGAAAGTAATACATTAAGAAGCTTAAACACATAAAGTTTAAACACAACCCTATTGACACAAAAATTAATTGATATTTTATACAAATATAAAAAATGAAATAAGGGATTACACACTTGATTCAATCTGTTCCGCTTCATTTATTTCATCTTGCAAGTTATTAACATTTTGCTTAGTAGATTTAAGCCAATTTTAGGCACAAATGAGAGCTTTAACAGTAGTAGGACTTAATGAACTACGAAATGAATCCAGAATTCTACCCCTTGTACTAAATACAAACTCAGATGATACATTAGATACAAGAATGACCAATATATCTCTAGTCAGATGCTTTTAATTTTCACCAATTCAAAATGTCAAACTCAGGGTGGTCATCTTCAACATCATTATCCAAATACCAATCTAACACAATTTGTGTCAAGCACTATGATATATATATATATATATATATATATATATATATATATATATATATATATATATATATGTATGTATATCGGGAGCAACTATAATATATTCAAAATACTTAAGTACCCTTTTCATGTTTACACATATGTTACATGCTATTATTCTCAACACAAATGAAATCTAATGTTTCAGTTTTAACTTACAAAATGTAAAAAATGCTTTGTTGAAAAAGAAAAAGAAAGCACAGAGGAAAACTTGATGTTTGATCGATCTGAGATGAAAAGAATAGACAAGGAGTTGGTGCATAAGCGCAATGAAGGAGATGCGATGAGAGAGAACAGAAGCGCGAAGATGAAATGAGATGAGAGAGAACAAAGAAGCACATAAGAAAATGAAACCTAAACAACTAAACTCACATTTCCAGTACCACACGGTTCACACCTTTTCATCAAAGATGAGATGATTATGGGTTGACCTTCATTTGGGCCACACATTTACAGTACCACATTTTTTTTTACTGTTAATTTATTTTTTTTATTTTTTAAATTTTAATATATCTATATATATATATATATATATATATATAAATGAATAATAAAATTTCTATTTTTATTACGAGTTCACGGATCGGGTCAACGGATCTATAAATCTAAACCCGTGACCCAACCCGTACGTGAACGGTTTTGATCAGTTTGGTTCAATTTTAACCCAAATACATAAATGATCCAACCCAAACTGCTCGGATCAGTTCGTGTTCATGAGTGACCCGTATCCGTGAACACCCCTATTTGCTTATGACTTTTATTGTAACTATTAAAAAAATATATATATATATATATATATATTTATATTTATTATAAAAATCTAAAAAGTTACATCTATAATTTTTAATAGAGCCTAAAATTTTGTAATTTTCATAAATTTTAGTAAATAATAATATATTACTAGCTTTTGTCAAAAGAAAATTTAGATCTATTATAATTTCCAACTAGTTCACCACGTATAAATATTTACACTAGTTAAAATATTTGACTGAAAGCATTAAAGCAAGAGTAAAATGTAAGTAAAATAGGAGTAGAGTAGTAAGAGCTAAATCCGTCCAGGCATCAAGAAAAAAGTAGTAGCTTTAAGCAAAGTTTGTGAGTTGAACTAAGGTTGTCAACAGCAGGAGCGGCGTGAGAAAATGGAGGAAGAGGCAGCGATCTACCGTCTCCCCCACGACAGCCTCCACCAGATCTTCTCCTCCCTCCCCCTCCGTGAAATCATCCTCTGCCGCTCTCTCTCCAAATTCTTCCTCCAGCTCCTCTCCACCCCTTCCTTCCTCCACCTCCTCTCCACCTCCCATCCACCCCTCCACCTCCTCGCCCTCCGCAACCGCCACCACACCCCTCCTCACACCTCTCTCCCCCTCTTCCACCCCGACACCAACTCATGGCTCCACTTCCCCCTCGATTTCCTCCCCTTCCACTCCCCTCTCCCCGTCGCCTCCTCCCTCGGCCTCCTCTACCTCTGGGCCCACAACAACACCAACCCCAACCCCAACACCAACACTAAGTCCCTCATCTGTTGTAACCCTCTCACCCGCACTTTCCGCGTCCTCCCCCACCTCGGCTCCGCCTGGTCCCGCCACGGCGCTGTCCTCGTCGACGCTGAGGACCGCGTCATGGTCCTCACCGAGCTCGCCGCCCTCTACTGCCACCGCAACACCACCACCTGGCTCAAATTCTCCTCCAACCTCCCCTCAAAACCCCGCTCACCGCTTCTGATCAACGACTCCGCCTTCGCCTTATGTGATGTCGGCTCCCCCTGGCGCAGCCAGTGGAAGCTCTTCTCTTGCACCATCAAATCCACAACAACGGCATTCGTCCCTGTCTGGTCGCGCCTCGACCGCCACGAGTGGGGGGATGTCTTCGACGTCCTCAAGCGGCCCCGCCTCGTCCGTGGTGGCCACGGCAATTTCATCCTCATGGCCGGCGGCCTCAAGTCCTCCTTCGCCCTCAACGCCCCCTGCTCCACCATCCTCGTCCTCCGCCTCGACCTCGACAACCTCCGCTGGGACGAGGCCGCCCGCATGCCTCCTGAAATGTTCCGCGCCTTCCGTCAGTCGACGAAGTTCAAGGTCTTCGGGGGCTCCGGCGACATGGTCTGCTTCTCCGCCAAGAGGATCGGGAAATTGGCGCTCTGGGACCGCCGTGCCGCAGAGGGCCACGAGTGGAGGTGGATCGATAACCTCCCCGGGAACGGCGACGGCCTCTACCGTGGGTTTGTGTTCGAAGGGAGGCTCAATGCTGTCCCCTGACTGAGGATTTAGGGTTTAATGGCTTCCTGGGAATTGGTAATGCTGTGTTGGATTAATATTGTTTGTGGTTTTTATTTATTTATTATGAAATGTGTTGTGTAATTGTATTGTACTATTAGTTTCTACACAATGCAATTTTTAACTGATTTGTGGAATCTTGTGTTTCTGGAATTTTTCTTTGTGTTTTGTTGTTTCGTTACTAAATCGTCGTAGATTTTGCTTTCCTTGACATATATAATGTATTATTGGCAATGAAAGTTGAAAGTTGAAACTATGGGACAGAATTGACACCTAGTCAATCTAGTGAAACTACTTATAATTTGAAAACACAAGTGTGGGGATAATAAAGGAATGCTATAAGTGAGTGAAGACTGGTTGATGTATATAGGGTGTTTGTAGTTCCAGTCACTTTGGACATTGGATTTTTCTGTGATTTTAGGAAGTTAGCAATTTTCTGTGGTAATTGAGTGAAAATTTAGCTTGATTTCAATGAGCAGTTCAACTACAGATTGCATTTGTTTATCATTTCATCTAGGGGTCAGAATAGCATGACCTTTGATGTGAGTCATATCACATTGGTTGATTCTTGGTTAGAATGACTCTATAATGGAAATAAAATATCAGTCTTTCTATCACCCTCTCCAACCCCATGTTTTGCACTGCATATTATGGAATTAGTTTATATAGCTTCTTCCTAATTGAAAGGACGATTCCTATAGGCAATTTATGGCTCACTTTAATTTTTCACATTTACAAATACAAATATGAAAGGAAAAATGATTGCCCACAGTAATAGCTCATTTAGATATGTGCCGCAAACAATCTCTCTTTCTAGCATTGGACACGAAGAGTTTTCGGCTATTGTACACTAGAAATTTGTATGGATTTATAGAAAAAATGATGTAGGGATCAATTTGGTCTTTGTGGTTACATGTTTTCATATGTATAATGTGTATGAAATTACTAATATGATGGAGATCAAGATTAACTGTTGTAATCATGTAATTGTATTGAGGAAAAGAGCAGAAAAGTTAATAAGGTTTCCTAATTTTATTTAATATGATGTGTCTCTCCCTGACACAGCGGTAAAGTTGTGTCTTGGTGACTTGTTGGTCATGGATTCGAATCCGGAAACAACCTCTATGCATATGCGAGGGTAAGGCTGCTTACAATATCTCTCCCCCTTACCTGTGCGTACAATATCCCTCCCCCTTACCTGCGCATAGCGTGAAGCCTCCGGGCATTGGGGTAAGTTGTTAAGTAGTTAGTTAAGTATGATGTGTCTCTCTTCATGTTTACATCTTCAAACTTCAAAGCTGAATATGAAGAGTGAACAACATTTCTAGAAGTAGAGATATGAATTGGTTTAGCCTCTTTTAGAATCTGGATATAAGCTGCCATAATAGCAGAAAAATTTCAACTTCAGTTAGTCTTTAACATCTGGTCATAAGATACTGTGCCTTGAACTGTGTCTTGAACATGTCTTATTATGTGTTACTGTTAAGCAAAGTTTCTTCTTGTGCGGCCCTTTCCTTATTTCTGCTTCGATATTGATAACCTTGCTGTTGCAACTTGTGACATAAAACCCTCTGCATCACTATCTCTTTCTGTGAAGTCATCTGAACAAATGAAAAATGCTAAATTCTATCAAATTGTACCTACACCAAAGCAATTGTCTTTAAATTCATATCTAATATTTAGATATGATTGTGTGACACTCCTATGTTATCTGTGTCTTTGGATGAAAGAATATCTGGAGAATATGTAGTTACTACCTAAAAGCCAAAATACCATCAAATGTTCAAGAACAGATATTTTCTTTTTTCTTTAAAAAATTAAAAGAAAATAGATTAGGAGTTTACAACCATGCACCTACCAGGATGCAGGAAGCCAGAGATTGGGCCACTGGGGCTGGCATAGTGAGAGGACAATTGGAGCATCTCCCTCCCTCTCCCCTTTTTTCCCCAGCCCCCCACTCAACTACTCAAGAAAGAGCTGGACTATTCTTGCTCTAACAAGCAACATCTGATTAGAGAGAAGTCAAGTCATCATTTATTTTGTTGTGTTTCCCTCTATATTTTGCACTAATAAAGTGTGGTTTGACTTTGAGATATAGATATTTAGTATTTTATTCCATTATTATCTTTAGGAATCACCAAGAAATATGTCTAGAGCAAACAGAAGAAAACAGCTGTTTGTTTCTATGTAATATGTTCCATTCAATTTTTGTTTCTTATTCTGTTTTACTTTTTTAAATTCATGGAAATTAGTATCTGAGTGAGCTACAGCCTCTGGAAACATAAATCATATACTTTTGTATGCTTACAACCTCAAAGGAATATAATTCTTAATAATTCCATAATATAGACTTAAGGTAGTTAGGTGGTATAGTAACTTGACGGTCACTAAATTATGTAGGGTCCTGCACCTCCAAAGTTATGGGGTTGAACTAAGATTTCCTATGAATTCTTAGAAGATCTGACCTCAGTCTCACTAAGCTTGCTGGTGGGAACTTTAACTTAATGGAGCAAGCTGCTTTCTTTGGGTTGAGGTCACTGATTTTGTGATAGCAAACAAGTTTTCCCAGTTAGATCACTGTCACCATCTTGGAACCATAGCTGTAAAATACCTAGTTACCCATAAACTAGTGCCGCTATTGTTCCTGGTGGAGGCCAAGGGAACAGAATGTTAGGAACATAAGCTGGAAGTGAAAGGTTACTACTTACTGGTAGGGCTACTCGTATTTCTCAGGAGCACCTCCCTGACAAATCCAGCCTCCAAGGCTGGATGTCTTATTTGCTATTTATTTCACATCTAGGATGCAGATTAGTACATGTCATCTTTCCAACTTTTGTAACCAAAGTTTATCCAACCAAGGATTTGAAGATTTAAAAGTATGTATCTTTCTTTGCACTACCATTAGTGATATGTACTGTTATAAACACATTGAATAGTGAATATAGATAGAGCACATCATCAAGGATTTTATAAAGAAAATTCTGCATTTGATGGATTATACCCTTATATTTTTAATAGAATTTGTATGTTTTCTTCTAATGAAATTAAAGTTCATTAGGTCTGTATTCATTGTACTGTATAATCATAATGATATTTTCCATCAAAGGAAAAGTGAGAGAATCAAGATGCCTCCCTATGACTAATTGAACTAGAGAACTCCATGAAAGGGCATCTTTTTCTTTTTTTTCTAAATGCAGTGAAGGAAACTGATGTTTGGACAACTTTATATGGAGTTTCTGTAAAATTTAAGCTGTTTGGAAAAAGTTGGGCAAATTGTTATGCAGTCAGTAGCTTTAACCAGAAGACTGCGAAAAAATATTCAAGGAATTTCATTATATAATTCTAGTGAACCACTGATTACAAACCATGAGAAATGCTCCAAGGCATCTTTTCAGTCTGGAGCTCTCGAGTTCTTACTGAAATATTATGCTTTTTACATATCTTGAGAATGATAAAGTTTTTGTTTTGTAACCTGGAGTAGGTTTGAATCTTAGAAACATTTTCTTTGCCTGTGGAGATAAGATTGTGTACATTTATCCTTCCTACTTTTATGATAAGGTTGTGTATATTTATCTTCCCTAAGCTTCAATCACTGTATTCGATATTGAGCATTTGACTCTAGTCTACATTCTTTTGCGTTTGTTTATCGGAATAAAAATAATATGTTTATAACCTTTTTGTCATTAGTATGCTCCAATCAGAGCATCTCCAATGGGAGATGCTTAGTGGGTTTCTTAGTCTAAGCTATTATTTCTTTCGATTTCTTATGCTTTGGAGCAAAATGACGTGGCGAAACGGATTTCTTTAGTGGACGGTCGATTCCTTATATAAGGAACCGTTTCTTATCAATAAAAAAATCATTATTTTGGGGTAAAACTCGTTATTTCGGTTATTCCCAACCAACCACAGGAACATCAAAGTGATTCAGCAAATGAAGAAGATGAACAGTACCAATACTGACTGTGAACGGAGTATGAAGCTGTGCGAGGAAGAACGAAGTATGAAGATGGCGACGGCGTTGGCTCCCGAGAGGAAGACGACGACGGTGGTAGCTGGAGAACAGGGTCTTGGCGCGAGAAAGGAGAAAGACGGCGACAGCGACAACATCCTTGTCGCGGGGGCATGAGGAGGTTGAATGGAGAAGAGAGAGGAGAGGTTGAGTGGGTGTGGGTGGAGAAGAGAGAGAGAGTTGTGAGTGGAGAATAGAGAGGAGAGCGAGAGTGGAGAATAGAGAGGAGAATAGAGCAGAGGCTGAGAGTGGAACTTTTTGGAGTGAAGGGACATGTGTGTGGTATGTGAAGACCAAGTTTTTTTAAAAATTATTGTGAAGTGAAGAAGTCAGAAGGCACGCGGAAGGAAGCTTCTGGAGTGAAGAAGCCAAAAGGCATAGACGAGGAAATGGGCTTTAGCAATTGGGTTATACTTAAAAATAAAGGCTAAAAAATTAAATTGCAAAAGATAAATAAAATAGCAGTTTGATGAGATAAAGGCTGAAAAATATGATAGTCGTTAAAATATAAATAAAATTTAATTACCAATTATTATGTAAAATTTTATTTTATATTATTATGTATTTTATTTTATTTATTTTAATTTATATATATTTTTTCAATTATTTATATTTTTTATTTGTGTTTATAAAAACTGAAAAAATGTTGTTTTATTAAAAAAATATATAAATATATAGATTTTTTTGAGTTTCTTGTGATTTTTTGTATTGGAGCAAAATATTGGGTGAGTTTCTTAGAAGTGATATGACATTGTAGGGACCACAAAAAGTATTACGAGAATCACAAAAAATTACTTAAGAAACTCAATTGGATATCTTTCATTGGAGATGCTCTCAGGTTTATCTGAAATTGGCTATACACCAGTCTATTCTGGTAGGTAATTGGTTGGTGAATATGGGAACGTTAGCATGTACATTGGTGATTGGACAGTCAAATATGGCATTTTAGAAACGGAATCTTTGATGACAAAAAGGAAAGAAAGAAACAGCATCTTTGAACGATGATGTTACTTATCTTTTTTTTCTTTTCTTATCATGATGCTTGTGAGCATCTGGAATATGTGTTGAGCTTCAATGGCATATAATGGGTTGTTTAGGTTTACTTATATAGGCAATTGCTTCCTGCATCTCCAATATTGCTCCCTGCACCATTTTAAGCTTCCAAAACACCTATTTCAAAATGTAAAATTATGGGGGTGTATTGGATTAAGATTTTAAAAGACTGTTTTAGCATAAAAAAGTCATATATTTTAAAGATAATGTAGGAATGTTATAACTTATCATGTTTTTTTATAAGACTTTTATGATAGTTTGGATTTTAATGGATTTATATCATAAGAATTTAAAAGATTTGAAAGAATTTTATAGATTTATAATATTTAGAAGGGCTGTGAATTTTTTGAAACACATTCAAAATTACAAAAGTTAGAGAAAAAAATAATAAAAAATGATGAAGTTTGGATTAAAAAAATAAAATAAGTATAATTTTTTTAATAGTTAAATTGATTTTAACTTTAGGTCTTCCTATACTAATCCTTCTTATAATAACATCTTCTCATTCTCACTTTTAGATTTGAATAATAGATTTAAAATTATACAATTATTTTTATTTTATTTTTTTTGCAATTATTACAATTATATCATGATAAATTGAGTGACATGTTAAAGTGGGATGCAACAATAAACATATATTAGAAGAGAGTGATGAAAGAGAAAAATTTGTAGGAGGATTACTCAATTATGGGGAGGACAAAATTAAGAGTGATAGTCACAAAAATATTGTGTCGAACAGGTAATGGATTAGTCAATATAAGGAAAGTATGGTTAGCATTGACAATAAAATAAACATTAATTTAATTTAGAAAGTAAATATAAAAGTGTAAAGTGGAGGAGTATATTTGACATTCGTTTGTTTCAAAAGAATAGGATAAGCATATATGACACATCTTGAAGAATATTATTTTTTGGCCGTTGTTCGTTACCTTTTTCAATTGAGTAGATCTCATTTTTGTGTTGGATATTAAAGAGAGAAGATGACATATATATATATATATATATATGATAAGAGAAAAGAAAGTATGGTAACCAATATATAAAGATAGAAAAGAGTCTTACAAAATTTCAAAGGTTGGAGTGAGATTATTTGATAGATGTTTAGGGAGATGTATTGCATTAGTATTTTAAAATACTATTTTGGTATAAAAAAATTCTATGGATTTTAAAATACTTTGTAAAAATGCAATGATTTTTAAAATTTTTTTAAAAGACTATTATGATTAGGATTTTGTAGTTTAGATTTTAATAAATTTATAAAATATGAAGGCATAAGATTTAAAAGGACATTTGAATTTTTAAGATTTTAAATAATTTCGTGAATTTTTAAAATATTCAAAATTATTGATAAATATTCATGAATTTTGTTCACCTAACACTTTAAAAAAAATTCATCTTATACAAAGAACCTTAAATCTGTTACATAACCAATCAATTTTCCTTAGCATATTTACAAGTACAATAGACTTATTCCCTTTCAATCATTAATCATGTTAATTCTATAAAAATTATATACCACAATGTCTACTAGTAGCATTGATACTTGTAACCATTCTCATAATAACTATATCACCAAACAAAAAATATATCTAACAATTGTTTCAAACCTTATTTATATATTTTATCTACTTATACATGAGTCAACTTTAATGTTCATTAAAATTATATATTTCTCTTGTTCATATATATTCACGTTCATTTATATATATAAACACATAATCAAAATGTCACAACTTCAAAGAATTAAAAAGATTTCTCATATCACACGTTCTAGGACATGTTGACCATTAATAAAAAGAGTAAAAAACATTATGAATGTTATCGCTTTCAACAAAGAGACAAGAGATTATGTGTGTTAGGAAAAGAAAATCAAAATTTTCGATATAACACATCATGCTTCAAAGCTTTCCATAATGCATAATGCTTCAAAGCTCTTATGGATAGGCTTTTCCATAAATCAAATATTTTTACTTACGATTTACAAAATTATGTTGACATGGATTACACAATCTATAAGATGAAAAATAATTTTTCCCTAATGAAATGTATTCCAGAATACATTTTTAATATTCCAGAACAAACATTTCAAAATACATTTCCGCAAATGTTGCAAGAAGAGAACACGAAGGGGGGGAGGTTGAAGAAGAGGAGGAGAATTTAGAAAAGGAAGAGGAGGCTAGGGTTGGAGGTGTCTGGTTCGTTTAAGAGGGTGTGGGGAATTTTTGTCCGATTAGATCTCTATGGCTGCAGAAAGAAACAATCTTAGGTAGCTTTATTTTCTCTCCTTTTGGGCCTTTGGCCCGACAACCTTTGATCAGTGGATCACTTGACAAAAAATATCAAAAAATTACTCGGCTTACTATGGATGAGTTGAAATTAACACGCACACTAAAAGTCGTTATGTCAAATTAACAATTAAGAAAATGTTGTCCTTCAACTGAAATTTGGTTAGAGTAATTTATTTCAACTTGAATCTAACTCGACTAAAAGAAAGTCTTTTTAAGAAAAATTAGGTAATTTTAGAAAATATTTATTAAAGATAGATGATTTTGATATTGAAATCGAACATAATTATAATTGATGTAGAATATTATTTTTCTATCTCAATTATAATTAGAATCGATATCAAATGTTAAAATTATTCATCTTTAGTAAATAGTTTTCAAAATCACCAATTTAGTATTTAATTTTACAAAACCATTTATTTTGGTAAAAAAATCACTAAGAACCAAAAATATATATCTAACAAAAACTAAGTTAACTTAATTTATTGATATAATGCATTAATCTTAATATTATGTATAGTTAAATTACAAAATTTAAAAAGTATGCAATTATAATGAAAACATATTTTATAATATAATTTATGACATAATATTAATATAAATTAATATTCTATAAAGTTAATAAGTTGTATTATTAATGCATAATTATTTTAAAAATATGTGCGCTACGCAGTTTAAGGCTGATTTTTCAAAATAATATAACTTAAATAATTAATTTGACATTTGGGGTGGTTTTGAAAGAAATTGGGAATCTGGTCCACTCAAACACGCTTGGTTTGGGTGTGTTTAAACACGCCTAGATGGGACGTGTTTCACCTGATCGTGACACGTGTTAGGGATGTCCAGTGTTGAGCGAACTTCGAACGGTCATAACTTTTGACTGGAATGTCTGATTGAGGTGAAACCGGTGGCCAGACGCTCGAAATTGAGAGAAGAAGGCCTTGGCAGATTCTCAAAGGGGATTTGGTCAACTATCTTTTCCAAAAAATGCTTGTAAGTGCTTCAAAATTAGGATTTAAGATTCAATCATCCAAAAATTTCATTTTTGTCTACTTTTTTAATTATTTAATTAGTTAATTTAATATTATTTTTTATTTTTTAATTAATTCTCTGAATTTCGAGCGTTTTGACATATCGTACGCCTCCATCGAACATTTCTATCAAAAGTTATGACCGTTTGAAGGATATATCGTACACCTAATTTGGGTTATGACCGTTTGAAAAATATATCGTACACCTAATTTGGGCTAATTTTTTGCAACCATTAAGATGTAAAAATAAAAACATCAACTTAAATAATCATGGGTGAATTAAAAATTATATGCATATTTAATTATATACAGTAATTAATTTGAACAACAAAGTTAATAAAAAATTAGCCCAAATTAAGTAATTTTTTTTGATATATTTATTTACCAAAATTATATTGTAAATTTTTAAACATTTTCAGTTCAACAAAATTAAAAAATCACAATATTGTGGTCGCAACACATTTTAAAAAAAATACAATATTCTGTAAAATAGAGTTAGCGACTGAATTAGAGACCGAATTAGAGGCGGATTTTTAAAAACCTCAATATTCCACCGAATTAGAGATGGACGAAGACACGCCCAATTTAGACATGTTTGAGTACCCCAAATGTCAAATTTGTTTCAAAACTACTCCAAATGTCAAATTAATTATTTAATTTATATTATTTTTAAAAATCAACCCACAGTTTAATGGTGTAATAGCAACTTCCACGAATATATCAACTATGAAATGCTGCACAAATAATCTGTATACTAATGTTTTATTAAAAGGGCCAATGCCTAACACAAAATTTGGCCTAATTAACATGAACTGCATATTGATGGTTACATTTCATTAGTAAATTATGAAGAATACTTACATGATGTGATGTTTTTTATATCATAATTCATGTGAAATATTATTTTTTAATATTCATAATATCTATTGATTTTAATAATGATTAATCTTTATTAAATTTGACTGATATTTTTAACAGAATTTTATCTCTTAATTATTATTTTTTATGATCAAAATTTAAATTTAAGACTGATTAAAAATAACAACTAGTTGTTAGTTGCACTCTGACAATGATGGGTTATTATTGTACAAATTTCTGGATCCAATTAATAGAAACTGGCGCTTAATTTCTACTATCTGTGCCGGTCAATATATAACATCCATTTCTTCCATTTCTTTAAGCGATTATTATGAAATCCTTGACATAAACACGATGGCTAGGAACCTTCAATATGCATTGGAATATTGACCACCTAATATGTAGCTGCATGACGCAAAGTTTGACAGGGATCTTATAGTAATATTATTTCCTATAATGCTCTTGTTCCGCGCAAAGAAAATTATATGAAAAATAAGAATAGAAGAAAGACTACGATCGATCATGAGTCATGAGGAAAATAATTCTTTTAATGCAAATAGAAAGGATTTCTTTAAAAAAAATTAATTTTTTTCTCATATACACGTCCACGATAAAAAAAAGAAAAGAGAGAGAAAGACTATGATGTGATAATTTTTGTTGTCACAATTTTTATATATCTTCAAATATTTTCATGGACATCAATCTTTTTTGTCTTTTCTTTTTTTTTCACAGATAATAATATCATATCCCTCACAGTTCTTGCTGTTTTCCAATTAGAAGAAATGTAAAAAAAGAGACCAATTTATAGTAAAACTTTTTGTTTTTTTTTAAAAGACCACATGTATCTTTTATTAATTAAAAATAATTTAAGTCAAATTAAAATTAAATTAAATTATTATAAGCAACAAAATTCTTATCTTTTTCAAATTTTTAATATTATTATTGCATACTAAGATTCAAACTCACTACCATGATTAAAGTGGAATAACTCCATGTGGTTGGGTAATCTAGAAAAGCTTTGATGGACAAGTGATTCCTCTTTATATATCTTGTTTTAATTTATATCTTAATTAAATTTAAATGGGAACAGAACTAATATATAAACCGAAAAAGATTAAAAAATGTGTTCAATCGCCCCTATGAGCATTTCAATCTTTTTGCACAACATTGACAAATATGCTTGACGAGTTGCTAGATTCAATCTTATGGATCATCATTTACTTAATATGGATTTAATTAACAACGAAGAAAGTGTATTTCTGCATTTGCATTGCATTGATCCCGTAAGTTTCTCAAAATTTAAGCATGTATAGTCGATCTCTCCGCATATAATATTCTCGCTTAATCACAAATCACACCACACTATACTACTTAGACTGTACAAATCAAAATCTGATGTCTCTGTCTCAGCATATATATATAAACTTGGACTTGAAGAACTTCCAAACCTGTAAAGCCATACAGAACAATACAAAATTACAATAAAGTATAGTAACATATGCATACCTAGTGCCTTTGGATCTTTGGATTCTGCTACCTATATGTGAGATCAGTTACAGTGTAAGAATCTATTTGGAGATCTAAGTTCACATTAATTTATACACGTTTCAATTTTTTTACATCAAAATTTTTAATCATTTAAAATTAAATATAAATTATTATAGCAGGAAAGCATATACTCCCTTGTTGTTAATGTAGGGCAGAACTCTCTCACACACACATAAAATAAGATTTCATTTTTCAATATTATAGAGACGTTTGTTTCAACCATAGTTTGTTTACTCTTGAATTTCGAGAAGAAAAATGTACACCTTTTCCGACTCCTAAATACTTTTGTAAAGAGAGAATTAGCAGCTTTACGCGTACTAGGCCATAATTCATACGAAATTTGGTTCGTTAAATCAAATAATTAATCTTAGACTTTGTTAGTCATATTGTTTCATTCATAGAAAATTAGGTTTCAGTCATATTAATAGCTACTGTTGACCATGGTGATTGATGAATAATAATACACTTACGATTAATTTCAATGGCCTTTTCCTCCCAAATCCTTCTTTAATGATACATAAACAATCTTTCATAATTAAGGGAAGATGATTCATACAGAAATTTTAAAAATTTCCTTATGTCTATTATTTAATTATTAACTTATCTCTTCACCTTTCAAAGAAGAAGGATCCACAAAAAGGGGAGATAAAAATAATCAAATAAAATGACAAATATTTGTCATTATGCTGAACTTTCTTACCAGTACGAGTCAAGCATTAGCCATGGCTCAATAATGTTTTTTATAATTGTACACAAGCAGGGCCGGTTCTGGGCATGTGCAAGGTGCCCAATCGCACAGGGCCCCAAAAAATAAAGGGCCTCAAATATTAATTACTGTAACATATGTTTAATATTGAAAATTAGAGGAGATGGTAATGCTTATTTTTAATAACCAAGGGGTCCAAGGTTCAATTCTTACCAACAACAATTTTTACTACTTTTACATTTTGGAATGTAATTTGGTAATATTTATTGAGCAAAGTATTTTTCTTATTTAAATGAGTCATTTATTTTTAAATTGCCAATTGAGGGCCCCGTTTTCTAAAAAAGGGAAATATTAAACAGGGCCCCGAAAAAGTTTGCTCCGCCCCTGTACACAAGTTAGGAAAACTGATTAGAAAACTGATACATTTGCAAGGCATTCCCCCCTCTCAATCTGATCCACTCTCAATCTGTTTTCTTCTTACTGTATAATCATATACACGTAATACCTTTTTCACACCAATTAACAATTGATGGTATCTAGTTAGCATTAAAAACCAATAAATATTAATCATATATGGTTTTTACATCTAGATTGATGTATATTATCTTTTAACTCGAAATGCAAAATACTTAGTTTTAACTATACTATAAGATTTGAGAAAGGATTGACACAAATCGGAACAATAATTCCCTTTAAAAGAGTTTCATAATTACTTAAGATGTTTTGTAAGAATGCAGGAATAATTTATCTTAATCGTATGGTATGTTTGGTAGTTGAAAAATGATGGAGAAATAGCAGAAAAATGAGAAGAAATAGTGGAAAAAAAATATAGGAAGGGATTGTTTGGTCATGCAAATACAAGTGAAAAAGGGAAATGAAAAGATGTTAGGCCTACACATTTTTATTTACTCGCAAAACTGAGCCCAAATGATGGGTGTTATATTTTAATATTCTGTGGTGGTTTAAAATTGTGACAAAATATTTATTTACCAACTATTTTGATATTTTTAGTGATGATTATTTTTTTAGTGGTTAGAATTGAACCAAAAATTGTACATTTAGTGATATTTTTTTGTCGCAAACATTTTAATCAGTTTTTTAAACACAAAAAACTAGAATCGATTGAAATACAAATTTAACAAATTCAAATGCTTAATTTATTAAAATAAAAATTTAATAGATTATAAGTATTTTTATTTTTCTCTTTCCTATTTCTTTTAAAAGAAACACTTTTTTAAATTCACTATATTTTTCATCTATTTTCATTGACTTATTTATCTCTTTCCTATTTTCATCTATTATATTTTTCAACTATTTTTTTCTTTCCTACCAATCACACCATTAATTAATTAAATCTAATTTAAATAATTTAATAATCAAAGTCTAGATCACTCTTATTATGCTAAAATAATTTAGTGTCAATTCATTTATATGTTTGATTGTAATACTACATTAAATTTAAATTAAAGAATGAATTATTTAAGGGCATTACTATGAAAAATTGTTTTTGTACGACAGTTGTTTTTTATAATCATGAGATAGGAAGCGAAGAGAGAAAAATAAGATAATTAATTAGATAAAAAGAAAAAAATAGGCTTAATTCTGTTTTTTAATTCTTAAAATTTAAAGTGAATCCAGTTTTGATCCTCCAAAATTTTAAAAAATTATTTTAGTCCTTCAAAATTGAAAAAAAATGATTTTAAACATATTAGAAAAAGTAATAATTAAATTTAAGCTAATTATCAAGAAAGCCATAGAAAGAAAGTGTAAGAGAAGATGTGAGTAGTATTTATCTAAAAATAATGTAGCAAAGAAAAGTTCGTGACTAGTGCTGCAAAAGTTGTATATTCATTGAAGTTGAGTCTAGATATGATTAATTCATTGAAAAGCCAAATCTCAATTCAAAATCACGAATTATGCTTATGCAAAATTACCTACTACCATTTAGAGTCATTTAAACCATTATTAACACGGCTTGGCTTAATTATCGCTTTCCGCCTACCAAAATCAGTACAAATTGACTATGACGTAAAATGGGGATATTCATCTACATCAAATGTTTGTGTAAATCTGTCGTGTTGCTCTATACTTTATACCATTCATGCACTTAAAACAAGTGCTTATAAGTTATATCATTCGATAATTTTAGATGTTTTTGTAAATATTAAGTTTTACATATTCAAGGAAAAAATTGATTATTTAAATTTAATTATTTTAAAAAAATAGTAATCAGAATAGATTTTTAAAATTTTATATTCTTATCGAATTGGTCTTTTAATTATTAAAAATTTAACCTGTCATCAAATTAGTCTTGAAAATTTTAAAATATCACAATACTATTCAAATTAAACTCAAATTTAAATTTTGTTCTTTTATTTATTTTAATATATAAATACGCCAAGGAACCGTTAAACATTTTGATTACATCGGTGTTTTAGTTTTAAAAGTTTTAATCTCTATCTAAAGTTTTTTCCTAGATATCTTCATATCGGAGAAACTTTTGCTCTAAGGCATGGTAAGACACATTATGAGATGAGGGTGTTCGGAAAGTAGCTAATAAGTTAACTGAAAATTTAGTAGCTAGGTGAAAGTTAAGTATTTTTATTTATATTTTTTTATAAACAGCTAAAGTTGACTATATATAGTTAGTTGAAAGTAGATAAGTTAGTTATCTGTATTAAAAATATTTAGTAAAATTAATTATTTAACTACCTGATAAGTATTAAATAATATAGAAAAACATTATTACCTGTCGTAACTAAATTTAGTAACTATATATAGTTTTAAATATAATTAGTTTTCATATTTTAATTTATCTCAAATAATGCATCATCTTAAAAATTATGATATTTTTTATTTTTATTCTTATTTAAAATTTTAATTAAATTAATACATACGTATTATAATTTTGATGATTTTATTTGACAAAGAAATGAAATTTGATGAGAGTGAAAGAGAGTGTATTAATGTTTCTAAACATATAATAAAAATGTTAAGGATGATAAAAGTGAGAAAAGAATAATAAGATAGAAATTGGTAAATATATTAAAAGGCCAGAGTGTTCCAAAAAACATTATAATTTATAAGTTGTTTTTAACCGGAATTATAATTTATGAGTTAGTGGGTTTTTGTTTTGTATCAAACTTTTAAATTAACTAGTCCAATAAGTTCAAAGAAGTTAACTATATCTCGTGGTAAATGAATTCTATATGTCTGAGCTTCTCCAGCAAGAATCTAAATTGTACTTTAATACTTTGTGGGGCTAATCCTTTTGTAACAACCAATTCCGGTTGATAATTTTCCTGTACAATAAATATGCTTACATTGTTTTCTTTTTTATTTTTTATATTGGTGAATAGTATCTGATTAAGAACATATTTAAATATAAGTCAAAGTGTTTTTGAGAGTTTTTTTAATTAAAATTATAAAAAAAAAAAGTTGATAGAGAAACTATAAAATTACTTCTAACCTTATGCATAAATTTGTTGACAATCATAACAACCATTTCGTTAATAAAATAATATACATCTTTAACAACCATCTTCCTTTCACGTTCGCGTTTCTTGCATGCATGTCAAACTCTAGCCTTTCTCTGTTTCTCATACCGAAATATATACAAATTTTAAATGGAAAGTTCAAAGTGATAAAGTCAGGGTATTTATTTATTATTTATTATATAATATAACTTGGCATAACAAACCCCTGCATGCCCAGCAGTTCCAAAACCACAACACATGCAGGACAACGAGTACATATGGATCAGATCTGAACAGTGCCTTAAAACTTTACAAAATACAATAAGAAAAAAAAAAGTGAAACCAAATTAACTGATATATATGTATGGTGCTTCACTGCTTCTTCCATCCATATCAAACTTCTTTATTTGCACACATTCTTCAGATCCTGAAAAACCACACGCATGCGCGTAAAACTTATTAGTTTGTCATAACATGTAATCAGGGACGGGCCAAATTTTCTCGGGGTCCTGTTTAATATTTTCCTTTTTTAGAAAATGGGGCCCTCAATTGGCAATTTAAAAATAAATGACTCATTTAAATAAGAAAAATACTTTGCTCAATAAATATTACTAAAAAGTATTGAAGTTTGAAGGTTTTTTTTGAAGAGAGTAAAAAGTGAAATAAGGAAGGAGGAGAGAAAAAAAAATTGGATGTGTCTCAGGAAATGTAAAAGTAGTAAAAATTGTTGTTGGTGAGAATTGAACCTTGGACCCCTTGGTTATTAAAAATAGGCATTACCATCTCCTCTAATTTTCAACATTGAACATATGTTGCTGTAATTAATATTTGAGGCCCTTTATTTTTTAGGGCCCTATACAGTTGGGCCCCTTTAATGGACTTAGAACCGGCCCCGCATGTAATTAACTGATCCCGCTATCTAGTAATGTAACGAGGAAGTTTGCACATTACACATGAATGCATCCTATGAAATGATAAAGTTTATTTTAACGTGCTATACTAATTAAATCATTATATAGTTTGTCACAAGCTAGACATAAAATTAGACATTACTTATAAAACGCTAACAAAAAAATCTAAAATAACGACAGAAAATAGCCCGTCTCTGACAGACACGGAAACTGAGACCGGTTTTATTGTCCAGAGACGAATCTAAAATAACGTGCTCTTTAATTTTATGTGAATCTTACCATGGGATGATATATATAGTAAATCACTACTTAGTAGTGGTAAGGGGGAGGTGGAGATGAATACTTGTATGGTTTCTTAGGTGGTGGTGGAGGGGAAGGGTACTTGTATGGTGGTGGTGGAGACTTGTACTTGTAAACTGGGGGTGGTGGGGATGGATACTTGTATGGTGGAGGTGGGGGAGAAGGGTACTTATACGGTGGAGGAGGTGACTTGTAAACTGGGGGTGGAGGAGATGGATATTTATACGGTGGTGGTGGGGGAGATGGGTACTTATAAGGTGGTGGTGGTGATTTGTACTTGTAAATTGGAGGTGGAGGAGATGGGTATTTGTAGGGCTTCTTAGGTGGCGGTGGAGGAGAAGGGTACTTGTAGGGTGGTGGTGGGGACTTGTATTTATAAACTGGTGGTGGTGGTGAGGGGTATTTGTAGGGCTTTTTAGGTGGTGGTGGTGGTGATTTATACTTGTAGGGCTTCTCTGGTGGTGGAGGAGATGAATAGTCGTACTTGTCAGCTGAGGTTTGAGATGGCAAGCTTAGAGTGACTATTATTGCCAATACGATAGTAAGAGTAGCATAGGCCATTAGGGACCCCATTTTCTCTCAAACTTCAGAAGGGGTATTGGTTATGGTGTTAGGAAAGACAGTGCCCCCTTTATATAGTTTATTTCACCTAGTTAACACCACTAATTAGTTAATCATCTTTAAAGATGTACAGTGATTTTGATCTAATCAAATTGGAAAATCAGCCTCGGACACTCTAAGTCAAGGGTATAGAGTATAGACACTTTTCATCTATTCAAATTGAAAAATCATCCTCCGACAATCAAGGGTATAGACACTTACTGAAAGGAGAATTAAATAAAATAATGAGGATCTATTCAAATTTATATTTTTTTAATAGTAAAAACAAGTGATTTCTTACTAGCTTAATAAGTGTTAGCAACTAAGTTATATTAATTGAATATTTAAATTTACCTTATTGAAAACTAAATGAATTTAAATTTTATACATTATTAATGTAATGTATAAAGGTATGTATTATCAAATACTTAGAAATTAGGGCAAATTACATAAACTTTCCTTGAGGTATGTAATATTTATATGTCTTTTCTCCTTTTTTTATACTATACAAAAATTCTAACTTTTATGATCTCGTTAAATTTGCACCTCCTTCATCGTTAAAGATGTTGACTCCATATTTTTTAGATCACATGGGTAGGCACGTGACTTTTATTAAAATTTTAATCTTGAAATTATCTCTATCTTCTTCCTTCGTTTAAAACTCCTATCTTTGACACATCATTGCTGAATCTTTACGAGCCTGTGTTGTTGCTGAGTACAGTGAAGTTGGTGCTAGTTTGTTTTCATGGATTAATATTTATAATGTTGATTTTGTTTTTTTATTATGTTCAATTGTTAGGTTGCATTTCTTTTACATTCTGATGAGTGAAAGATAAAAGGGGTATCAGGTGTAATTTTTGTAAAATCGAGGGGGACATGTATATTATTTGTAAAAAATAAGAGATGCCTATGTAATATTTTTACAACCTCAAGGTGTACATGTATAAACATTTTAAAATATCAAGGGATACAAGTGTCCTGTGAGATGTGAATAGAAATACTATGAGGTGGAGGAGAAATGCGAGACACCTAACACCACTATGAGATGCGAACATAAACATAGAGGATACAACAAGGCAATGGGACTCATTTTGGCTACTCGGAGATGAAGGAAGAAGATCTAGCACAATTCTATTTCTCTTTGTTTGGGTCACTTCAAGGTCAAGGACAATTCTAGGTTTTTCTAAAAATGAATGTAAATATATTTTATTTTTCCATGGTAGCTATTAGAGCTCACAAGTTCTAGATATTTACAAGTTGAACTACCATAAACAATAACATAAATAAACTTGACAAATATTTTAACAAAAAAAATTAAGAAAGAGGTTTTTATGTGTCTCCTCACTTATATGATGTTCAACATTTTCATTTCTACAGCAAAGGCCATAGCTATTATAATCATTGCCAGCAATACCGCCGTTGACAAATCCGCCTTAGCCTCAGGTAGTTGATACTTTCAGGGGGAGCAGGCTCATCATTTCGACAAAAGTCGTCTAACTCTTAGTAATGGCTTCCATCTGATGTGGGACACCTCACCCTTATACTCCAACCAAAAAGTATATATTTTTTATAATACATTCTTGGTGAAAGTTGGTGTCATATATATATATATATATATATATATATATATATATATATATATATATATAATACGTTTTCGAATAAAAAAAATCATTTAACTTTTTAACCAATATTTTGGGGAACGATGTTGGTTAACATCATCTACTTTGTTTTTTTAATATGTTTTTAAAGATTCAGATATATAAGTGAAAAACTAACGAAAAATACTATGCGTATAATTTGAATCATTTAATTGTGATAAAGTTCTATTGAAAAAGTAAATTTGATTGATGATGAGATTGTTCAAATAATGAATTTGATGAATAGTGATGGTCGTGTATAAAACAATTGATATATATATATATTTAACTATGCATTTAAAGGAGCTTAAGCAAAAAAAAATTATTTTTACTTCTTAAATGATAGGCTTAATTGTAATTTAATTTTTTCATCTATTTTTAAAATCCACAAATTCAATCCTTCTATTTTAAAATAAAAATATTTAATATGTTATTTTTTAAAATTCACAATTTTAGTCTCATATTATAAAATAAAGACATTCCGTTCTCTATTTTTATAAAATTTTCAATTTTTATCATTTCTTCAAACTGAAAAAATTAATTGTTAAGAGATTAACATTGACTATGATATTGATTAAACAAATTATCTTGTATCATATCACTAAATTAATTTGAACAATATCAAATTAATTTCTTATCAATTAACATTTTTTGAGTTTGATGAAAATATCAAAATTGTATATTTTACAAAATTAGATGACTAAATATCTCTATTTTAAAATAGGAAGATTAGCACTATTTTAAAAAATAGAAAAATTAAATGTCTCTATTTTAAAATAAAGGGATCAAAATTTCATTTTTTGTGTATTTTAAGCATTTTAAATTGAAACCAAAAAATGTAGCAAATTTTTCCGATCATGGTTATGAGTTTTTCTATTTTATTCTTTTTTTTATTTCACAAAAAATATATGTGTGTAATTAATTAAAAATTAGGTTAAAAAAGGTAAGAATATAATTAATAAAATATTAATTAATGTGTTTTTGAACTGAAAACAACATATAAATAAAAAAATCTTCACAAAAATCAAACAACTAAAAAGGAACAAAAGAAATGTATAAAAAAATTGAATTAAGGAATTCTTACATTTAACTAAAAATAAAATATATATTTACTCAATTAAAGATATTAAATTTAAATAATTATATTTTTATAGGAATATAAAATATTTTGAAAAATATTTTTAACTTCCATTAATGATATTTAATTGCAAAAAGACATTTTAATAGTATCTATAAAAGTTATAAAATTATAAATTTTAATTTAATTAATCCTTAAATGTGTTTTCACTTTCTAATAAATATTGAATTTGGTATTTGATTCTTATTAAAAAAAAATAGTCTTTGGCCTTACATGAGTCTAAAATTTTATTGTCGATCCTTAAAAGCTATCTAAATCTCTTTATTTAACTATTTAAATATAAAAAATTATTAGCACAAATGGTTCAATACTTATGTTCTTTAATTAAAATCTGATATTCGATTCTAACTTGGACATGAAAAATATAATGTAGTTATCATTTTACCCCAAAATAAACCAACTTGGCAGGAAACGATAAGTTGGATATCAAATAAAAAAACCTTAGAAAGCTTTGGTTAAACAAAAATATCTCTATTTAAACAAATTTAGGGACCAAAGACAATTTTTTTTTTAATATGAATCAAATGCAAAATTCGACCATTTATTAATGTCATTTTTTTAAAACATTTAATTATTTCAGTTTACATCCAATATAAAAATTCCGTGCATGCCACGCGAAAAAAACTAGTATAATCGTATTATATTGTAATATTCAATAATTAAATTATAGAAATTATTTCATATATATTAATTAGACTTTCATCTTGTAACCGCTAGCGCGTTAATAATCGTTTTGTATTATCGAGATAAAATTATAATTTTGATTGAAAAATAATTCCAAAAGTATTAAAAATATTGTATGTAAGTTGTTTCTTCTTGTTTCGTAGAAAAACAACAAGAAAGATATAGAATAAATATAAAATTCGATGTGTAGAAAAAATTACATTGATTTTATTTCGTGTGTTTGGCAACCATTATAGACTTTGGACCAGAGACCGCATTCTAATTGGGCTGTAGAATAGCCACTCAGCTTACCATGTTGACATTACCCTTATTTTCTTTCTAGAAAAAGACACCAACCTTATTTAACTATTTTGGTTTTGTACTTTGTACGAGCAAAGTTTAAACACAAAAAATCTTCCATAATAAGTATTTGTAATTTGTGTTACTTTGCGTCTATATTCACTGGCAATTAGCAAAGTTTGAAAAGAGAGTATATTGTTGCCTAACTAATTGAGGCATTTACTACTTGAGATCAAAAGGCTAGAAACACATATTTTTTAATACAATTTATTTGACTGTTTAAAATATATTAAAAATGACTTTTATTGGTTCTACATCATATTTAATATTTATTTCTCTATCTTTCAATAAATTTTAATCAATTAAAAATATATATTTAAAAGAGAATGTAAGAAAGTGTGTTTGATTCCAATCCTCTTACTTTATTCGGAAAATGTGATTTTATTAAAACGTTGAGCCAAAGAGATAGTTAACTCAAAGCACACTTAATTGTAGACTACACTGTTGATCGTGATCACATAATGAGGAAGATCCTAAATAATTTGGGAGAGTGGCCTAATCATTTTATAAATATAAAAGTTTTCAAAATGTGAATTCTGATGGTTTTTAAAATTGTCAAGTATTTATTTTGAAAAAAAATGAAACACAATTTTCAGCCCCAAGAAAATGGAGAATCGGGAAATCCAAAAAACGTTGAAAGAAATCATTAAGAAAGATTATAGACTTAATATTTTTGAAACGTTGATGTCATGTGATATCCATGGAGTCGATCTCATCATCTAGGGACTAGTAGGAAAAGACTTGATTGTTGTTTCTTGATTAATGTTTTTATTTTGTATGTTACCGAATACAAATTAATAATTCCCTAGTATTATTTGAGCCATAAAATTTTAACGATAGATAAAATATTGTAGATGAGTTGTAGATTGCCTGCATATTATATATTCTTCCCAGACACTTAATTTTTATCTTCATATGGCAGATAAATCAACAATAATGTAAGCACGTAGCACACATTAATTATATAGCCAAAACTTAAATATGCATTCAGTTACATTAGGTGCATTAGCAATAGAAGCCAGACTTTGTTTCTTTTTCCAAGTTAAGCTGTTGCTTTCTCTCTTTCTCTCCCTTTTGTGCAACCTGCAAGCCCAATACAAAACTGTAGCATATATAATATTAATTCAAGGGCAGAGATTTCAGTAGGTTTTAAACATAACTAATCAGTACCCTAAGTTTCTCTTTAGCTAAAAAATTATTAGGGATGTCAAGAAATTGGAACACTACTAGAAAATAGGTTTTTAACATCAATTTTTTTGGATTTTTAACATTAGTTTTTACTTGATGTTGAAACCAGTGATATTAAAAGTATCAATGTTAACATCAGTTTTAAAAAGTCAATGTTAACAAAAATATACAACATCATTTTTTAGCAAAAAATGATATTTTTTGTAAATCAATATCAGTTTTTATTGAAAATTAATGTTGATTTTGTGAATCAACATTAGCTTTTATTGAAAACTGATTTTATTTTTTGTGAATCAATATTAGCTTTTATAGAAAACTCAGATTTTTTTTGTGAATCAATATCAGTTTTTACTGAAAACTGATGTTATTTTTTGTGAATCAATATTAGCTTTTATTGAAAATTGATGTTTTTTTTATGAATCAATATCAGAATTTTCAATGAAAACTGATGATTTTTGTGAATCAATATCAGTTTTTACTGAAAACTGATGTTGTTTTTTGTGAATCAACATCAGCTTTTATTAAAAATTAATGTTGTTTTTTTGAATTAACATCAGTTTTTACTGAAAATTGATGTTGTTTTTTGTGAATCAACATCAATTTTTATTGAAAACCGATTACTAAAAATTGATGTTGATTAATCAACATCAATTATCAGTAAAAACTGATGTTGATTTTTGTAACTTTTTAATATATTGTCTATTTTTAAATATTACCCAAACTTGTAATTTTAAAAACATACCAATACAAGCAAATAGTTTCACAATACGATAAAAAGTTACTATGAATTGTAATGGTCAAAGAAAACAATAATGTCAATACACTATAAGCAATTGTAATTAAACTATTTATACAATTGTTTAAAAATCCATTAATCACCTAGTGTTTCATTTCTAACTCTAAGATAAAATCTTACCCACTGAATCCGAATAGTCTTCAATCTCTCCGATTCCAATAGTCTTGGATCAGTAAAATACTGCATAATATAATAAAACATAACTTAATAAGTATAAATAAAAATAAGTATAACAAATAAAATTAGTTTTGAAGTAAACAAATACCGTGTCCCAATTATCCCTGAAGCTTCCTTGTACTATCGTTGACATCCAATGCATGACATAATAAACACACTCAATGCTTCCTTTTTGCTTATTACACTAAGTTGAATAACATATTCAAAGTTAAATGAAAATTAGTGTAAATAGTAATAAAAGTAATTTGAAGACATCAACCATTGTTTAAATGACTTACTTTAATTGCAATCCATTTAGGAGTAGCTTTGGATTTAGTTCCTTAAGTATCATTGAATCCCTTCAAAGCACTGGTTAAGAAAAACATACATGCATATTGTACAATTAACATATTCATGTCTTTCCAATAATAAAGTAAATGTCTTAGAAATTACAACTTACCTGTTAATAATTCCTTTCAAGTAGTTATCTGACTTATCGTGCAAGGAACAGAACCACACAACAACATTTTCCTTAGGACATATAACAACCAGTTGTCAATGTGCGCTACATTGGAGAACATTAAGTTATTATAATGCATTAATTATTTAATTTGATTTGTACAATTTTACTTACCCATTCAAGTACGCTGCTAGGTATACATGTTTCTGTGAAGTCTACATCCATTTCTTAATATAGTCTTTAGATTCAAATTGTGATTGGCCAAATCTTTGTATGGACTGTGGCTCAAGGAATCCATACACAGAGACATTATTCGATTGTAGACTTAAGTCATTCATATGCCTATTGTTTTTAAAATAAAGTAAATTATGCATTAATTTGCAACAATCAGCAATGTAATGGACTGTAATATAAAGTGACTTACAGAATCCACAATTGTAAAATAGAGATGTTGAGACATGGATCACCGTGTATTATTTCAGAAATATCTTCATACTTGATGTACAAGGGGACATTATAATTATACACCCCAAACACAGTAGTATCCCACGACACCTGCATGGGTCTGAGCATTAATTGGGGGATGGTCAATGCGATCTGGTATAGGTAATTGTCATCAGGTTTTGGATCATGTACAGGTTTCATCGGTCCCTCAGGTCCCTGTTTATCCTACACAGTTAATAAACTTCAGTCAATGACAGTCAACACTTTATGTGTAACAAATTAATCCATTTTAAATGATAATAAACTTAACAAAAAGTAAATACATTTTTCGAAATAGCATGTACAAGATGTGTTGACCAAGCAAGGAAGGTGTTAAGGGTCTGTTCCACTAACTAAACCTCTTCAGTGGGTACAGGGATGCGAGCATCAGCATCTCGAACTTCCTCAATACCCACCTTCACCTGATCACTAGCCAAAAGGACGTTGTGCACGGTTGTCGACCCCTCACAAACTCTTCCAAGGGCAACTAAGTAAGGAGGATTGTCATCAACATACAACCCACGCTTGTCTGATGAACCCGTGTCAGGGTCTTGCCCCGAGTGACCAACACGGCTTTTCTTTGTGCTGACATGGACACCAGAAGGACCAACCTCAACCTTCGGAGGCAATATAAACCCTTGAGATTGCATCTGAGACTGCATCTGGGACTGTATGTGGCTGAAGGATAACATAAGTTGTTGAGTCACTTTTTCAGTGATCGACAGCTCCAGCTCTTCTGGAATATTTTGTTTCAGTCGATCCAAGTCTTCTGGGTTCATGGACTTAGACGTACGAGAGTTTGTTGAAGTCGGTCCAAAGTATTGTTTGATCGTCACACCGGGTCCAACAGCACGAACACGACCTGAGTGCTCTGGTCACCCAATGACAACAGTTAGTATATCTTGACGTCCACTGGCGACAAAGCTACCCTGTGTTGATTGCTCTTCCAAGGTATCCTGCAATCAACATAAATACTACATGAGTTTTTAATTTTTTTTGTTTTTGTAATTAATGACCATTGAAAAATAATTAACTTACAATCCTTTATGCAATTTCACGTGCCGTCTCAGATGTCATGTCTCCTATTTTTTTGTGCGAGCCATCTTCCACTTCACGTGTCGTCTAACAGGAGATGGATGATGAACGATTATTTTGGTGCTCCCAGATTGGGCTGCTTCCTCCAATCGTTTCTTTTGTTTTTCCTCCATTAACTTTTGTTCTAATAAATCATAACCCCCATGAGACAACACGTGAGGGGTAGTGTTTAGTTTCTGGGCGGCCTAAGCCTTCTTTCTAACATCCTGTTACAATTACACAAATAGTTGTCAACAAAAAATGCACTTGAAAATACTGCATAATTTCCAAATTCAACAACAATGCAAGTCAAATAACCTCCTATGAAGCAGCTCTACGACTCACAAAATTGGTGCCACTTTTCTTTGCTGAGTCTGTATTTCTCACGGATCGTGTCGTCGTCTTCCTCCTTGCCTTGTGCTAGAGCCCATTTGGAAGTCAAATCTGAATTAAAGTGTCTCCGTCGCTCCCCTACTGTCTGAAAAATTTTCTTTTTCGTCCTTTGGTCAAACGCTTCAGGTATATCAAATTCAGCCTACGATACAAAAAACATATTTCACAGTTACAATAACATTTTAATTGTATTAGTACAACCAATTACATTGACATTGAACATTTAATTCTAATACTTGAATGTCCTCCCAAATCAAATCCTTCTGAGGTGCAGGAACTTCCTTCCAGTTACCAATTGTGACATACACCTTGTCCCGAGCGATGATCCCTAAGTATTTCCTCAATTTCTTTTTATGGGGACCATCAGCCTTCCCAGTGGCAGGATCCACATGAACCAATGGTTTCTCGACATCGGCGGGTCTAGTAGCTAATGTCCTCGGCCGTGTTACTTTCCTAGTCTTCTTCGACGTAGACGACAAAGGTGCTGACTCAGGAGGAGGAGGGGAGTTCGGCGGTGTACTCATGTGCTTTTTAAAAACAACATTAATTAAAGTTAAAGTGAAAAGTAGAGTAAGGTATGAACATAAAACACCTGTTTAGCTTGTTCTGTCATGATGAAAGACTCATTTTGATAAGCTAGCTTCTTGAGATCTACCAAAGTAAATCCCGAATCGTCGGTTTGCACACCGATATTATTATCAACCCACTTACACTTGAAAACACATACAGTGAATTTGACATAACTAAGCTCCCAGATCTCACCAATGACTCCAAAGTAAGGCATGAACGCCAAACAGGGATTAGGGTCATCAACAGTAGCAAAGTGTTGGGATTCAGCCCTCAGACTAACCCCACTGTTTTGCATTGTGCTTTTGTCATCTTGTTCTTTGGTGTAGAATGAGTACTTGTTGATATCGTATTCCTGCCAACTTCTAACATTTCTTTTAGGCCCATCTGCTAACTTCCTTATTGTTTCAGAGGAAGATTCATCACTAAATATTGTATCTTTAAACCAATTCAAGAAAGTCTTGTTATGCTCTTTCAACAACCTATTCTTCGTCATTTTTGGATAACTTTCCTTGACTAAGGCTTCGTGACGAACTATGTATGGTAGGACTTCATTATTTTTATTTAGTATATACAAATGAGCTTGTTGCAATTCCTCTAACCCAGGAGTTATAACATGTAGCCCTTGTAAACCCTTACCTCTCACTCTGTCGTCATGCTGAGACTCGGGAAGCCCAACAGGTTTTGCCTTTTCAATGTACTCTGAACAAAATTCAATAGCTTCTTCTGCAATGTACCTTTCAACTATGGATGCTTCAGGACAGTGTAGATTCTTTGTAAACCCTTTTAAGATCTTCATGTATCGCTCTACCAGGTACATCGTAAATAAACGGGACCACACAGTTTAATTTTCCTGACCAGATGAACAATTAAGTGAACCATGATGTCGAAAAATGAAGGAGGAAAATACATCTCCAACTAACACAAGATACTTGAAGTCTCTTCTTCCAAGTCATCTAACTTTACAGGTTCCACGACTTTGCTACAAATGGCATTGAACAAAAAGCACAGGCGAGTTATAGCATGCCTCACTTTGTTAGGCAAAATGTCTCAAATCGCCACGGCTAACAGGTGTTGCATCAAGACGTAGCAACCATGAGACTTTAAGCCAACTAGTTTCAGATCTTTCACCTGCACAAGGCTCTTAATATTTGAAGAGTATCCATGTGGCACTTTGCACGACGCAGACACTGACAGAAACTTATCTTCTCCTTTCTTGATAAAGTGTGACATGCTGAGGCAAATATGTTTTCTTACCATCAGACCTTAGATGTAACTGCTCACGTATACTCATCTCAACAAGATCTTGACGAGTATTCAAACCAGCATTTGTCTTGCCTTGAATATTAAGAAGCGTGTCGATGACACTGTCACACACATTTTTCTCCATATGCATAATATCGATACAATGTCTAACATCTAGATCGGACCGGTACATTAATTTCGTGGGCTCCATACCCAGTTGTGGCCAAAATATCATCCAAAACTGGTGGCCGTATAGTTCGTGAACACAGGCATATGAAAGGTAAAGAAGAAAAGTATATGCATATACCTAACAATATCATTTGATTTATTTTCCTTTCCTTTTCACCAAAGTCCTCTGCATCACAATCCCTAAACATGATTTAGAAAACCCTAATCTCAAAAATATGGAGTATGACCAGACAAATATATTGCATAGTATAATAAAGCCAGAAAACCAAGGAGAAAAACATATTAATGATAATAAGGGAAGGGAATTGGAGAAAAATCCCTAACCATGAGAAGATGATGATTGATGTTGCAGAGAGCAATAAACTTTGCTCTGTTCCAATTCAAAATGAAATAAAAATGGAATGAAAAAAAAATCAGAGTCTCCGTTTAAATATCAGTATTTTTTGTTACAAAATTACCCTTCCAATTTTTGAAGTCTTTTTTTTATATCAGCAAACTCTACGCCATTCATTTACTTCTTTTTTTTTTAATCCACACTTTTAAAAGTTAAAAATGGAATGAAAAAATTCACTTAACTACGCAACTCGAGTCTTCTCATTCTCATGAGTTATGCAAATCCTCCACTTTTTTTCTTCTTCAATTACTATTAAAATTGTTTTTTTAAATAAAAAAAAGTAAAGTGGGAAAGACTAGATTAATTTGTCTTTCTACCAAAACAATTAATGTACATATCCTATCAGTTGAATAAGAACGCGTTTCCATTATGTTTCGATTAACAATCTAATAAAATTTATTCTATTCTAATTAATTTCTGGACCACTTATAAGATTTATTCTAATTAATTATTAATTATTTTGTCATTTGCAATATAGACATGCTAACACATCTATTTATAATAATACATATGACAATGTTTTTCAATAAAAATATTTACACATGTCATTTTCAAGAGTTCTAGAAAATAAAATATAAATAATTTAATTTAATCATTTAATTTTTAAAATATTTAATTTAATTAATTTAAAGTAATTAGGAATAATATATATTTTAATCTGAATTAATAACATTTATATTACACAATAATAATGTATGTCTTTGAAAGTGATAAACTTCTCTAAGAATATTTTTAGGAAAAGAAATTATAAAAAAAAAACTCATAAACTAACTTGTAAAAGTTCACTCATATTAATTTCTCTAAAAAAATAATTTTTAACTTATGCATAAACTTAATTTATAGATAAATTTATCCTTTTATAGAAAGTTAAAGACCAATTTTTCAAAATAATTTCAATTTAATTTTGTAAAATAATAATTTAAGAAAAACATTTTAGATTGTAAAATAATAATTTAAGAAAAAAACTAAATCTAAATTATAAATTGAGTCTTATAAATAAAATAAAAAGGAATATAAATTTAAAAATCGATTTTAAAGGTCTTCGTTAACATCAGTTTTTATCTAAAAATTGATGTTAATGGGTTCTCGTTAACATCAATTTTTATCTAAAACTGATGTTAATAGGTCCACATTAACATTAGTTTTTATTTAGAAACTGACGTTAGAAGGTTCTCGTTAACATCAGTTTTTATCTAAAACTGATATTAATAGGTTCTCATTAACATCAGTTTTTATTTAAAAACTGATGTTATAAGGTCCTAGTTAATGTCAGTTCTTATTTAAAATTGATGTTAATAGATCCTCCTTAACATAAGTTTTTATTTAAAAACTGATGTTAGAAGATCCTAGTTAACATCGATTTTTATCTAAAATTGATGTTAATAGGTACTCGTTAACATCAATTTTTATTTAAAAACTGATGTTAGAAGGTCTTAGTTAACACCAGTTCTTATTTAAAAATTGATGTTAATAGGTACTCATTAACATCGGATTTTGTTTAAAAATCGATGTTAACAGGTCCTTGCTAACATCAGTTTTATTGATTTTAATAAAATTGATATTAACAGGTCATCATTAACATTAGTTTTAATACAACCGATGTTAATAATAACCTATTATTTATGAATTTACCACAATGTTTTTGTTAATATCGATTTTTTCAATAACTGATGTTAACATAGTGATGTTAAAACTAATATTTCTAAAAGTGGAGTTTTCAGGGAGAGAGAAGCAAATTAAAAAATACATAGAAACAGATTAAGAGTGTTTTATTGTTTCTATTTATTGAATTACAAACAAATTTAGTATTTATTTTCAGTTTCCTTTTTATACAATAGAAGTGAATACTGAGTCAGATGGCTAGGATTAGTTTCATCTGAGGGCTAGAATTTGTTTTAAATTAGGGTTGTGTAAAAAAAGAAGAAGAACACGCCGCAAGAAGCAAGCCCTAAAACATGGAAGGAAAAATTCAGTAAAACAATTACCTGGGAATAAATTCTTTTGTTAGAAAGATATTATGAAACCGAAGAGACGAGCCATCGAGTAAGATGAGAGTCCGACAGAGGGTAATTGCGTGAAGAGATGCGAGGAAAGGGGATATATGCATCTTTGACAAACTTATTAAATCGGTTGAACAGACAACGGATAATAAACAATTTTTCTATATCAGTTTTATTAAAAAAAAAATTGGTTTAAAAATAGGTATTATAGATTTTTTATTTGAAACTTAACTAATCTTTTTCGATCAATCGATCCATTTTGGGATAAAATAACACCCAACTTAATTATAAGTTTATAATTGACCCAAAAAACTTTTTACAATGGTTAAATTCAAAACCAAATTGTGACAGAAAAATAATATAGCTATATCTACATCACATGATTTGAAGGATGCTACAGTTAATTACAGCCTTTCTGCTCAATCTGATGCAGTTTGGTGAAGTCCTTCTCCACATTCCACTTTTGTGAATCACTTCACTAGTTGTGTGTTCCTTTCTTAGGCGTGAGGTGACTTTTTTAGGTGCTTATATATGATATATGAAGTCTTTAACCCTTCGCTTTACACTTTCGCAGTCTTTCTCTCAATATACTACTACTAATTTATTTTTTCAGTTAATGAATTAGTCAGTAAGGATCTAAACTGTAGTTTAACACTCAGTGGGATTATTAATTTTGTTAAGACACAGTCTCGGTAGTTTTCATGTAGATACGCTTTGTTTTCTTTTAGTTTTTTTTATACTGCTGTAATAGTGTGTAAATAAGTAGTGAATAATGTGTTGATAATAATCAACCATCATTTCGTTAATGCATTAGTAATTTAACCGTTTACTAATATATATATATATATATATAGAGAGAGAGAGAGAGAGAGAGCATGTCATTTTCATTTCATCACGTTCGCGTTTCTTGCATGTCAAACTCGTGGTGGGTACGTATACCGAAATATGTAGAAATTTTAAATGAAATTTTCAAAAGTAAAAAAAAAAATCAGGGTATTTATTTATTATATAGTAATATAACTGGAGTAACAACACATGGATCAGATCTAAATAGTGCCTTAAAACTTTAAATGCATAATGTACGAATAAAAATAATAAAGTGAAACCAAATAAACTCTACTTTCACAAAACGCGTTCCACAATCTTCACTGCATTAACTGTATGGTGCTTCTTCCCTCCCCCTTTATTTGCACAAGTTCTTCAGATCCTGAAAAATTAACGTTCACGTAAATTATTAGTTTGTATGTAATTTATTCGATACTGCTGGCTGTTGTATAATGTAATGAGGAATATTTCACAATATATATATATATATATATATATATATATATGGATCAAATTACATCACTATAACTTTAACAACTATTATATTATTCTATGACTTTTAACTAGATTATACTTTCTTTAAATTTACGGTTAGATTAAAAATTCTTTTCACATTGATTACATACACAAAATTTTATATTAATCAAAAAATATTTGTTACCTTTTTCATATAAATTAAAATCCACTTAATATAAACATTTCAAAATATACTAAAATATGAATTATTTTATTATTTTTTTGTTGTTATTCAATTTTTACAAAATTTGAAACAAACAATTTTGGTAATACATATATATAATTCAACGATTGAATCAATAAAAAAATATATTATATATCAAATTATAAAAATAATATAATAATTATCAAAGTTACATTAGTATAATTTGATTTTTCGTGTGTGTATATGTATACATAAATACATCCTAGAATGAGCAAGATTTTTTTTCCTACACCCGTGTGGATATATACAGATAGATATGGAATGAGGGACAAGAAAGGAATAGATTAGAAAGTAATAAATATACGAAGAAAGAAAGACAAAGATAAAAAGAAGAACTGGAGTATAAGATCATAAATGTAAAATTTAGAATATAAAAAATTAAGATATGTTCTTCGCAGACCAATATTTACGTATCAATTTATAAGTCTCACTTTGAATTTGTGTACGCTATTTTTACACTTCTACAAAAGAGACAGGAGAGGGAAAAAAATGTGAATTTGTCTTTTTTTTGGAATAAAAAATAAAAGTAAAAGGAAATGGTAAAGTTGCAACAGTGGGAATTCTATAATTATAACCTTAAAATTTCAATAAATAAATGTTTCATACCTTCATATCATAATAGGAAACTTTGATATAAAAATTTAAATTATAGTAGTAGTTAACTAAAATTATGATTACGGTATATTAATATTCTAGAATTTTATGAAATTTCAAATTAAAACCTTGACTGAAATAACATGGGCAATATAGATTCTATATGAAGCTTACCATGGGGTGCTATACTAAAATCACTATCTAGTAGTGGTATGGGGGAGGTGGTGATGCATAGACATAGTGTGGTGGAGGTGGAGATGGATACTTGTATGGTTTCTTAGGTGGTGGTGGAGGTGACTTGTAATAATAGGCTGGGGTTGGTGGTGGAGATGGGTACTTGTATGGTGGTGGTGGAGGAGAAGGGTACTTGTAAGGAGGAGGAGGTGACTTGTACTTGTAAACCGGTGGTGGAGGAGATGGGTATTTGTAGGGCTTCTTAGGTGGTGGTGGTGGGGACTTGTACTTGTAAACTGGTGGTGGTGGTGACTTGTATTTGTAAACTGGAGGTGGGGGTGAAGGGTACTTGTAGGGCTTTTTAGGTGGTGGTGGGGACTTGTACTTGTAAACAGGTGGTGGAGGAGAAGGGTACTTGTATGGCTTCTTGGGTGGTGGTGGTGGTGGAGAGTGGTAATAGTAAGGCTTCTTATAGGGTGGTGGTGGTGGAGAGTGGTAGTTGTAAGGCTTCTCCGGTGGTGGAGGAGATGAATAGTCGTACTTGTCAGCTGAGGTTTGAGATGGCAAGCTTAGAGAGAGTATTGCCAATACAAGAGTGAGGGTAAGAGAGGCCATTAGAGACCCCATTTTCTCTCAAGTTCAAATAGGATTTTGTTGTGCTATTAGCAAAGGTAGTGCCCCTTTATATAGAGTTTATTTTACCAAGTTAACACCGACTGATGAATCATCTAATTAGAAGGAGTAATTTGATTTGATCTATTCAACTTTACCTTGTAGAAAAATCTGAAATCTGTAAAATATATTATGTTAATTAATTTGGAAATACATAGAGAGGATAATGATCAAGTTAATTTCCATTCGATAAAGTGAATATTAAAATTCCTACAAATTATCAGTAAATATCAATAATAAGATAGCTTAATTGCAATTATATTACATCATTGTATAATATTAAAATATTTAATAATTGAATTATTAAAATTACACACACATATTAAATAATTAACTTTACTGAAAATTATTGCTAAAGCAACTTGACCTCTTCACACTCTAGGTATAGGGTTGTTCGTGTGTTTTGTAAATTGGACTTTTATTAAGGTTACCGTACGTTGAAAGTCGTTATGATGTATTTTGTCCTTGTACGTACGATAGGAACTTAAGGAAAAGAAAGATAAAAAAATAAGTGTAAAATTGAGGTAAAGAAAAATTTAGATTATTGGTTATATTTCGTGTATGGACCAATGTAGATTTTTGCATTGAAGACTGCAATCTAATTGAGCAGGAGAAAAGTATCCAGCTAAACAGCTGATAATGTTGACATTACCCTTATTTTCTCTGTAGAAAAAGACACCGGACCTTATTTAAGTATTTCAGCTTTGTACACTGAGCAATTTTTTTATGACTCAAATATTCAAAATCAAAAAGGTCTTTGATAATAATAGTTTTTAATGTGTGGTCACTTTGCCCCTTTACTCGCTTGCAATTCATACCAAACTTTTGAAAACTGCGTAACTGTTGCCTAACCATGGCATTTTTCACTTATTCGCTAAATGAAATTTTATTAAATAGTTGAGCACAAAAAATACTCATCACTGAGGAGCACATAATTATAGTGTATGTTAATTGTGATCATGTCATGAGGGTCCTTGATTGCATGGGAGACTAGCCTACTACTAGAAAAATCCCAAATAACCACCCAAATTAGTGACCGAAAATATTTAGAGCAAAAGTCATTGATTGGCGACAGATTAACCGACCAAGCTAAAATACAGACATTTTTGTATTTAGAGACTGAGTTAGTGACCAACGAGATTAGTTACAGACGGCTAACTCGCTAAATCAGTCGCAAAAGAAAGTACCTTATATTCATGATTGGCATATGATATTGCGACCAAATATATTATTAATTTTGTGACCAAATAAGTATCTGCCCCTAAAACACTTTAGAAAGTGCCACACAGAGACTGGAAATATTTGGCCACTGAAAACTTTAAAAATAGAAAATGATCTCAAAGAGTTATTGACCAAAGCTTAATACGATCCATATATAATACTAATGATTGATCAACACCTAATAAAGACTCAAGTGTAACGCTTATGAATGAGCAAGATTCAAGTACAACATTGATGATTGATTATGATTCGATAAGGCTCAAGTACAACATTGATGATTAATCAAGGTTCAATAAGATCCAAGTATAACATTGATGGTTGATTATGATCCAATAAGGCTTAGTGTAACACTAATGATTTATCAAGGTCCAATAATGTTCAAACATAACATTAATGATTGACTAAAGTCCAATAAAACTCAAGTATCTAATGATTGACTAAGACCTAATAAGACTTGAGTGTAATACTTATGATTGATCAATAATCAATAAGATCCAAGTGCAATTAATAATTGACCAAAATTCAATAAGGCCAAGATGCACTATAATTGACAAAAATTCAACAAGGTCTAACTAGCTATTTTATAAATACATATTCATATATTGCAGTGTTGCTAATGCTTTTATAGGGCTTCCAAGAGAAACATAATAGTCTAGATTTTTTATCCATAATGAAAGGATTTATAATAACTGTTGAATCGACTAAACTAAACCCTTTGGTATAAGAGTAGTTTATATATTATAATTAACTTTTAACTTTTTCGGTTTTTAGGTTTTTAAAGTAGTAGATTTAACGTCGCTCAGTTCCTAAATCGGGGGGAAGTCACGAAGTGATGACAGAAGAAATTAACTAGATGAAAAAATGGGAGATGAATTATATGTAAAGAGGGAAAAAAACATTAGAAAAATATCGTTAGGATTGTGAAATATATTTTCAAGAGTAGTTAATCATGTTACGTATAAAAAACATTAACTTGTTTCACTTTAGTTTTTGAAATTTTCAAATATTGAACACGGTAAGTCATTGACATACTAGCCTAATTAAATAAGTTAGTCCAACCTTGAGTTCCTATATAATTTGTCAAAGTGTAACACGTTGCTCATGAGGCATCATGATTAATTATATGCATTACTTGTAGGACAATCAAGATGGTGACCTTCTAAAGGAAGGAAGATTGTTTTGTGTTTAGGTTAAGGAGACATGATGAATAAATCAATGTTAAAATTTATTTATTTTTACCATGATATTGCTAAGCGAAGTAATTTTGATTAAAAATAATGATTATTTTTTGTTGAAAATCTCGAGCATATATAATATGTGTATTTTTTTTTCCAACATGATCAATTAAGATTAATTTTTTTAATTTCATTTTTCATTAATATTAGATAATGCTAAAAAAATTAGATAATTATTTTTATTTAAGAAATTTAATTAAGTATGTGAATAATATCATTTATATGTTATTTATCTTTTTATGTTTTAATATAGTATTATATTATTTTCTAATATTTATTGTAGAAATGATTTTATTTTAATTTCTTATTTTTCTGGATAAAATACTTGAGTATTATTTATTTTTCTTTCAAATAGTTTTCTTTATATAACATGTTATTATAACTATTTTAAAAGTTATAAATAATTGTAGTTTGTAATAAAATAATTTTATTAACATTTGTCAATGGGCCAATTTTAACACTATATATACAAGATTAACAACTTAATTTTTAAAACACATCAATAAACATTCCATCTTTCTATTACTATTTTTTATGTTCTCTTTATTTCTCGTCTCATTTTTGTTCTTAATTCCTACTATTGTGAGGTTTTAATATGTTTTTAACCTCAGGATCTAGTTTCGCATGCAATATAAATCTTAGGAAAACAAATTATATATCAAATACACTTGTCACAATTTGCTTTCAAAGTCACAGTCTTTGTCATGATAAATATTTTTCTTATATTTTTTAAATTATACTATTCTTATGTAGTTGTTAGCTACTATTATTCTAAAAGATAATTTAGTGGAAAATATAATTTATTCAAGTTTAGTATATTTTTACAATAGAATTAATAGAATTTTTTGTAAAAAAAAAAATATGATTCGCATAAATGCAAATTTTTATTATAAATTCATTAAAATTCTTGATGGCCCGCGAAAAAATAGTGGTTGTTTTTAATTTTAAGTCTTTAAAAGTATGTTTAATATTTTCTATGTAAATGTAATTTTTAATATATGTTCTTAAATCATTTTAGAAAATATATAAATATTTTATTTGAATTTTAATGCTTATTTTGGTCCCTCCAGCCCTTAAATTCAGGGTCCATCTTTATATATAACTATTATAGATAATAAAACTTCTCTTATGATCAATATTTAAGATACAGTTACATGTTTAGAATTCGAATTCAAAATGATGGACAAAGCTATTAATGTACCGAGTAAAAGTACATGTTAGTGTTTAAGTACACACAAAATAACAAAAATAGAGAATGCGTTAAAAAAGAATAACTAACATGTACATTTGATTTATTGGTGTCTGCAGATCAAGAAAAATTATCTAAATAAAGTAAAACATATTACTTTTTATGATCTGAAAGACATGATTCCAAAAGATTTTAAAAAAACTCCAATGAAACTAAAATTACCTCTAGCTGCTTTTATTTTATTTTATTATCATTGTATATAAGAAGATAAAAAAAACAAGGGGGATTAGATAATTTATAAGCTTTAGATGCATTAATGAATTGATGGCACCTACGGTTCTCACTGTTTTTTTTTAATAATTCAAACAATTTTTCATGTAAATTTGTAAGCAAAAGGAAAGAAAATCTGTACAGAAATTTTGGACAAATTGACGGAGATTATTCCTATAAGCTTCGACAGGTAAGTGGTCTCAATCTGTTTCTCCCTTGTCTTGAACCTCTTTGTATAATAATTTTCGTATACATTTAAATTAATTAATAGCGATAAAAAATAACAATATATGAAAGAGAAAATAGTCAATACCTACTACATTATTCAATGGCAAGCTTCACTGAAAGCAACCATTGTAAATCAAAGGAAGATATCATGCCCATATCTTGTTTTAATGTTTAATAAGGTTTTTCGTTATTTTCAGAGGTTACTCCATCCCTGCAGGTCCAAACTATGCTACTTATATAATAATTAGTTGAAAATCAATCTGAACTCTCTAGCATGCAAATTAAAGAACTTAAAAAACTCTTCAAATTATGTTACATACATGTACACTTGTGTGCATCTAGACTTGTCTACGGCTGTGTGAAAACAACACCAGTTAAAGAAAAAATTACATGTATTTAGATTGCTCAAATTGACTTTTCAACTAATATTTAATATTTGTTTCAATAAAAGAAGCTAACTGTCTCACATCACTAACCTTTCGCAACGGGAGAAGGTGGAGTCAGAGCTATCTACCATACGTTGTTAGGAATGTTGTTTCTAGATAGTCAGCAAAAAGAAACTTACTATAAGATTTTTGCCATATTTTTTTAGTTAAATAGTTATTATTAAAGTTGAAACTACGTACTTTTTACTAACATATATATTTAACTCTTAACTGCAAATTATTTTACTTATCAATGCTGAAATTTTTTTTATTACTTTCAGAGAGTTAGAGCACAAATAGGCGGGGAAAAACAAACTAGCTTCTGGGGTTCTTCACTTCTTGATGTCAATACGCTGAAAGGCTATCTAGCTTGAGCTACCCTTTCAAAATATAATCAAATAATTTGCAAAGTTAGCTGTATATGTGCTTTTCAGAGTCAGCATAAGTAGTAGTAACATTTTTTTCCTTGTATTCCATATGTATTGTTCGTTATCAATTCGGCCAAACAAATCTTACTATTGGGATTTCGAGGATGTTTCGAATTAATTGATATAATCAATCTTGTACATTTGTTTGAACAATATTGGTTCTACTTTTGAATGTTAGGAAAAAAAATGGATTTGATGGAGAAAGAACAAATTGATAATCTCTATCTTTTAAAAGGTTATTCGACTATCAGAAATATTCTTGGTGTAAAAATAAGGGTGAAATGATAGTAATGAATAAAACAAATTATACTACAAAGTGTAAAACTAAAAAAGAGAAAAATAAGGGGAAAATTGAATTTGAAATATGATAAATGATAGAATTATATAGAGAGATAGTATAGACAAAACTAATGATGTCGGATTTGATCTTCCTTCCAAATATTTGTTCTAATTAATGAGAATATAAACAACCTAACCCCGCACGGTAAAGAAATAAAAAAGTAAAAATCCTTGCAGAGGAAGAATTTCATTTGGCAAACAGAATCAATGAGAAAGGAAAGATAGAAATAAATGCAGTTCTCATAATGTCTAACTCATCTACCCATCGGGTCAAGTGGCATAAATAGATATAAAGGATGTGTTGTACATTGGGTCATGTCTCAATAATGTTCGTTATAAGGGGGGTGTTAGGAGAACGGAGAAAAAAGGAGACAAACTTTTTGCGAAGGACATAAAAGTAATTGGAATCGCTATCGAATTTGTAAGTACAACAATAATTTATTTAACTAATGTAGTATTATATAAGACCAATAATAGCTCCATTCAACGTATTATCCTTTTATAACTGTACGTATGTACTGTTAAAAATCATCCAGAATACTTTGAAGTCAAAATAATAATTAAGTCAAAAAGTATCAAACTCCTTATCAAATAATTCAATATTAATTTTAACACATTAATCATTTATAATTTAACATTAACTTTAATACATTAACTACTTATACTTTAAAGTAACCAATAATTATACATTGTAACATTTTTAAATAAATAAAAGAAAGCATAAATATCTTCTTATGCAATTCCACTTTTTTTCTTTGTTTTTTCTTATATATTTTTTAAAATACTTCATGTAAATATCTTCTATAATTTATTCATTCTTTTCTTTTAATTTCCATAATACTTAGGTCCTATAAAATTAATCCCTAAGAAAAAAATTGATAGAAATCAAAAGCAAATTATCCAACAATTTTTTTTTAAAAAAAATAAGTATGTTATAAGGACTAAAATAAAATGAAAAAAGTAAAAATATTACAAGAACATTTAAAATAATTACGTGTATGAAAAAACATACTCAAGTATTACTTGGATAAATATGTTGAAACATGTATACAGTAGATAATAGATTTTTAACATTATTCGATTAATGTTGTGAAATTGTTGTTGAAAGAGTAGGATTTACAAGTCCCGTTTATTGTTGTGAAATTGTTCTGATTATAATTTTGGTGTTTATACAGTATGGGCATTTGATACATGCAGAGACCGGGTGTTGGTCACTCATGGAGGCGAAGGGGGCCATACCAGTAGGAAATTTTGTTTCATAACTGTGCAAATGCTGCAGCGATAGAAATTGCTCTTGTGCATTGTTATTATTGATATGCTAGGGACTGTGATATTGTATTACATATTTTTGGTCCATCATATTATTAAATCTTGATAATAATTAGATTAATTAAAATGTAAAAAAAAAAAAAAAAAGAGAACCAGGTCATGAATTATGATTGATGACTTCCCAGCTGTGGGTGGAAAAGCTCTGTATCTTGATCAAATTGATATTTTCACACTTGACCAGCAAGTAATTCTCATAATACATTTGAATTTTATTTATCAGAAAGTCAAGACTCAATAACATAAATAATTGCAGATAAATGATGTAGAAACAAAGCCTGTAATTGCACATTTACTATAGAACTAATATATCATCCTTTGCTTTCTTTAATTTTCATATATATGTGACACTAATAATTCAAAAAACATGTTTTAATATTGTTTGGTGGTGAGGATGCAAAAAGGAAAAAATTGAATGATTTACATGTTTGATCTCCAATATCCTGATGTTATGTAGCCTTTGAAATTATATTACTTGCAGGGGAACAATACCTCCAAGATTAAACCATGTAGCTGCTGTTTCTGATGATTAAGTTCTTAATTTATATATTTGGAGGATCATCAAAATCCAGGACCTTAAATATGATTTATATTCACTTAACTTTGAAACCGTGAGTGAGCTCTGTCGGTCCAGATGTGTCTATGGTCGACACTCATATTCATAACCCTTTGGTTATTCTTCCATTGAGATATATACTCAACACTAAGTGATTTTAATTACCATGACTATATGCAGTTGGTCTGTGATCCATTTGACATACGCATTTTCAGCAAGACCCTCATTCTATACCATGAACCACATCTAGAAATGATTTTCTTGATAAAACATGCACTCCTATTTATGCAGAATATGACCGGACTTTTTTTTTTCCGAGGCTTGTATTGTAATCAGAAAAACATTTTATATGCTAAATTAAAACTTAAAATTTTGATATCCATGTATGTTATAACTATGAGATTGTTCTGCAGATTTATGTATGTTATATTGTTATATCCCCTCATATTTGGTCTTGCAAAAAGCATGTCCTCCAAAATATCAAAGGTAAGTGTCTGCCATATGCCTAAGTACCGTAAAACTTTGAGGGCTTAAAAATATATTTAACTCATTGTAAATATTGTTTTGTTATAATACCTAAATCTTTAAAAAAATAATTATTGTTTTATCGTTCAAAATTATATATGTAATACAGACAAATCTGTCAATGGCACGATGACATGTCCGTACATCATTATCTTGTTTTTCATTGGTCCAACTGTTGTTTCGTGTCCACAACTTTCAAATGGAAGAATTTTAAACGTGACCAAATCGAAATAGATATAAATATAATATATGAGAAGTTTTTATGCATTATAATATGAGGACTTTATTTTGTCCGATAAAAATCATAATTAGTAAATTACATGAGTATATAAGAAGTTGGATTAAATATAAAATATTATTTAATTATCTTTTAATCAAATATTATTGAAGATACTCTATAAATAATGTATAATTTCTCAACAAATATACAAAGAGAGACAGAGAGAAAGCAATTGTTTTTATTTATTATTAAATTGGCTTCACAACCCCTTGCAAACGCAGCAGGTTGCAAACCAAAATGCATTCATGTGATATAATTCAATGATCGACAGAGACAAAAGCAGTGTCATACAACTGCCTAAAAACGCAATAATAATGATTCATAAACAATACAAACGAAGAAGAAACGGATGGACACTTCTTTCTTCTTATGTGACAAAATGTGCGGAAACATTGCTTCCTTTGTTTTTCTTGTGCAATTGCGAAGTGTATCTTCCTGCTATCAACAACGTTCTTTATTGGCTTATATTTTTCACAAATAACCTACAAAAGTACGCGCACATGGTTAGAATAATAGTCTAACAGTCCCTTTCATTAATTATCCCCTCAATAATATCAATAAATAAGAAAATAACTCTCTCTTAAAAATTATTAATACAGGCTAAAATGTTTTTATTTGGGTTATGAATAATTTTTTTTATAACTAAAATTTTTTCCTTTAATTTTTGGAAGTATATTTTTAAAATATGTATACACATAAAAAAAATATATTTTTACATAAAAATAACAATGGTCATATACTTCTCAAAATTTCAATAAATAAAAAAAAGAAAAGGGAAGTTGAAAACGTCATGATTACTTTATAATTGAAATAAAAATTATATCAGACACAAACCTTCTCTATCAACAGCCAAAAACCTTTAAAAGTTTGAAAATTTAAAAATAGAAAATAAAAAGAAGAAAATACAACAGTTCTCTTCAATCGAACAAAATAAGAATGTTAACATCACGCTTCTCATTTTAGTTTACTTTCTAAACTTTCAACATAGGTCGAGTAGTTACTTAATGACTTGTATGTTTTTTTTTTATTTGACAAGTGCTACGAACATGTTTTTTAAACATATTTTTTAATTGATTATTTTTTTAAAACTTAAAATTAGAAGAAAGATAATTATTAATTATTATGTCGGACTCAAAATATTTTATTATTTTATTAAAAAATTAACTAATAAAAAAGAGGTTGTTCAAAGAATATATTAAAGAGTGTATTTCTATTTTCTTTTTATTGTTCGTGAAAACTTAATGACTTGCATGTAACTGCATGTAAAGAGTATTTACAATGTAAGTTGGTACATAATGTTATGATAATGCAGGTTTTATGAAGAAGCTTACCACTCGGGAAGCTACGCAAAACCACTATCTAGTAATGATATGGAGGAGGAGGGGATGCATAGATGTAGTGTGGTGGAGGTGGTGAATGAACAGGAGGAGGAGGAGACTTGTACTTGTAAACTGGGGGTGGAGGAGATGGGTACTTGTAGGGCTTGATTGGTGGAGGAGGAGATTTGTACTTGTAAACAGGTGGAGGAGGGGACTTGTATTTGTATACTGGGGGTGGTGGAGATGGATATTTGTATGGTGGTGGTGGTGGAGATGGGTACTTGTAGGGAGGAGGAGGAGATTTGTACTTGTAGACTGGGGGTGGTGGAGATGGGTACTTATAGGGTGGTGGTGGAGGAGAAGGGTACTTGTATGGTGGTGGAGGTGACTTGTACTTGTAGACTGGGGGTGGTGGAGAGTTGTACTTGTACACTGGGGGGGGTGGTGATGGGTACTTGTATGGTGGGGGTGGTGGAGATGGGTACTTGTAAGGAGGAGGTGGAGACTTGTATTTGTAGACTGGTGGAGGAGGAGATTTGTATTTATAAACTGGTGGTGGAGGAGAAGGGTACTTGTAGACTGGGGGTGGTGGAGATGGGTACTTATAGGGTGG
>CM023948.1:40287998-40400976 GCA_013407115.1 Glycine latifolia
ATATATATATATATATATATATATATATATATATATATATATATATATATTATCTACTTAAATCATAGTTCAACTTAATGTTTACATTTGGCGACTTGGCGATTATTATATATATATATTATCTACTTAAATCATAGTTCAACGTAATGTTTACATTTGGCGACTTGGCGATTATTTCTACAACATCGAAACTATGCTGCGGTATATTTATAGTGAGTAGAAAAGGGAACTGAACTACAATAATTTTTTTTAACACATAAGAAATTACTTTTATAATTGATCGTCACGTTAACGTAAGCATTTTAACTGAAAAAAAATTCCTTAGCTTTCAGGTCCAACTACGCCTCTGCCCCTTCCTTTTTAACTGTTAATGACTGACGAATGCCACTTTCCCATACCTGAGACAGGGAGAGTACCTTTTCACATGACTCAATCATTAGACTTGTGTTATTCCTTAGTCTAACCCAATGATAACTTCTTCCAATTTCTTTACATCCACGTAAAAATCCAGGGCAAATTATATTCTATTCCTTCTAATTTATCTCTCTGTTTCAATTATTTTGTGTTATATGGAAAACGTTAGTATAGTTTTCCTTTAAATAAATTTGTAAATCGGTATGACTCACAAATTTTGATATTTTCTGTTCTTTATTTCTCTTCAAATCAAACAAGGAAAAGTTATATAATATGTTAGGATACAATTCTACAATGCATATACCTTCCACATCCCTTACACCACTTGACTTGATTTTCACATAATAATACATGTATTGGAGGCATACTTTCAATCCCTCCCATTTCACTCCCTCACCTAACAGACCATATAATTAATGAGTTTATGTAATCAAGAAATTTATGATATTTACATATTTTACTAAATCAACTGAATTAGACTCTAATATATTAAAATAAATATATTAAAAAATATATTACTAGCCCTCTTTTAATTTGTTAAAAGAAATTCTTTCAATAAATGTTGATACAATTAATGTTTTGATTTCAATTTAAGTTGAAAAATATTAATTTTTCTATTCAGATCGATCATAAATATTCTTTATTGGTATTTAAAAAAATTATGTCCCATAATATCTTGGAATATGTAAAAATAGGAAGTCATCCTTACCCTATAAATTAAATTCTGGGGTTGAATTTGGTTTAAACCTACTTTATAAGATGATATAGTTTTTAAGAAAATCTTATCCTAAATAATGAGAGACAATTTTGCGAGTCTAGCAAGATTAGAACGAACGTAATTATAAAAATTACACTCAACTGATCAATTCAATCAATCCATTAGGACCTCCAATTTAGTGATTGATCTGTTCACTCCTATAAAATCACTCATTTTAGAATCGGCCAAAATATACCAATGGTTAAAAAGTCATTTTGAACTGTTTTTTTAATTCATTTTTAATTATTTTATTTTTAATTCAATTTAAAATATTTTATGATAAATAAAAAGACACACGATTAAGGATTACACGCAGGTAAAAATTATTATTTTTATATATTATTAATTTTTATCTTATAAAATATACAATTTATATTAAATTTTTTTATTATTTCTTGATTTGTTATAATTTTATATTACTTTAAATATAATATAATATTAAAAATGAAATTTTAATTATTACCAATTTAACCATTGTTCAACCATTAAACTATGAACAAGCATTTTCATCAAATCAATTATTAATTAGTCTAGTTTTAAAACACTGATTATAGGCAAATAAGTTTAATTTCCTTCCAAGTATTTGATACAATTGTATACTTTTTTCTCGGACTCAAAACTACGTACTGAATAAATTTAAACAACCTCATACCCATGCATTCATGCATTTTGTGGTGGACATTATTAATTTCAACAACATTTAACATTTTCTTAGCTTGTTACCTAAACCCAAGTTTTTCTATAACAAAAAAAGTTAAAAATATTAAGCCGTGGTAAAATAAAAAAAGTAACATAAACAACAAATAAAGGCAATTAAAATTTATAATAAGTACCAAATGAAAAATATTAAAAATAAATTATAATTATCCAAAATTTAACACAAAATATTCCTTTTCAACATAATTGTTTTGTATGTATGTGCATGCGTGCTTAATTAGCTTTTTGCAGGAATGAAAAGAGAAAAGAAAATGACGTAGCAGTATAGCACATAAATTAAACGACATTAAAGTAAAATTAATGTCATATGCTTTTCTATATAATTTTTCTATTTAGCTCTCCATTATTTTATAAAAAATATTATATATCAAAATAAATTTATTTAATATAACATTAAAATATCTAAAAAATCATTTAATATTTGTATCTAATAAGTAAAAGGGTTAAAAAGAAGATATTGTAAGAAGGCTTAGAATTATTTATAAGTAATTAATGTAATAAATTTTGTATATTTGACCAGGTCAATGGTGACAATTATTAGCGATTGCCAGCTACTTCAATACACTTTTCGTGCCTTTTAGGGTACATGTAGTCAAGAAAGTGACCAGTAAATCAGTGATAACAACATATTAAGTAGTACAAAATTAGGAAATTTTGGAGAAAGTTTTGATTTATTCTATTTCAAAATTGAATTAAGGCTTTTACTTTCATAGTCCACTCCTAACAATTCAATATCCAGACTTCTTGTAGCAAACGCAGTTGTGTTTTTAAATAAATATGTACAAAATTTAAATTAAAAAAATGAGCAAGGAAATGCTCGATAGCAAACACATTGAATATATCTCTACCAAATAAAAAAGATTAAAAAAAACTCTAACAAAAAAAACACATTGAATATATATTAACTAACTGAATATTTAGCCCCTTAGTTTATTAAAGGTTATCTAGAGTATAAGAAAAATGCAATACACCCGAATTCAAAAATTTCACCGATGTAGTTAGTTGAATTTTTTAGTCATTAAATAGACATTTGCCTACTTCTTAATTTGGTGCTTGCAATGCTTACGGGACTGAAACCCATCAAAATCATTATTGACTATTGACTAACTCTTTTGGGGAAACCTAGTAATGTTTTCTGGGTTTATATTTAAAAACTTGATCATTAATTGCTGTGAAGGCTGCTGCTATATGCCCACTTAGGCTAAAAATTAAATAAATCAAACACGACTCAATGCTACTAGATACAATTATTTCACTACAGTCCAATGTATCCTGTGGCTTGAGAATTATCCTTCTATATATCAAACTCATATAGGTGTGAAACATGGAATTATAAACACAATTCATTAATCACAAACAACATACTCATCTGATAAGCGTCGTATGTCTCATCATTAGAGAAACATCACTCCGACTTAATTAATACTAAGTGTAAAGTAGACCATATATATAAAATATCTTGATTCTTACTAACATAGTAGATATAAGGTTGATCCATTAATTAACAAATAGTAAAGGAAAAAAAAGAGAAAAAGAGGTTGTAAGTTCAATTTTTTTAAATGGCATTTCTAACAACTAATTATAAATTAATATTTGACAATAAAAAAATCTTAAACATTTTCTATCTTGAGCTGCTGCTGATAATTAATGAATTGATTAAATGGGCATTAATTAAAAAACTAAGAAAAAAAACTCGAAATTGGTAGGGTAGTTAGCATGTGAATTTGGACAATCATTGATGGTGATGTCTGCGGGAAGGGTATAGAATATCCACAAGAGGCTAAGCATCTTAAAACTAGTAGGTCTTGGCATTAAAAAGTTAATGCATGGAGCTAGTCAGTATCCTAGGTAATGTTCACTTGGAACGGGTTAATTATATTTCAGAGATGACGTTCGTATGAAGGTATCAATAACTACTTATTTTGCCGATAAAAAAAACTACAAATTTTGAATACTATTATACAAAAAAATACATATATAATGCAATATAATAATTCGTATTTTTGTTTTTAAATTTTAATGTCCAAATAACGAGTGATTATACACCAATTGTAATGTTCGTGTACTAATTCCGTGTTATTGAATGTGAGGTTATAACTAATATTGCAGCGACTTCATAGGTAAAAATTTTCCATAACCCTTTCTAGGAGGCAAAAGAAGATGAAATACATTCAGCTTTTCAATAAGTTAAAATTAACTCTCTCTCTTTTAAAAAAAAAAAGCTAAAATTAGCTTATAGGTATTAGTTTTTGGATAATTAATCAAACATAATATTAGTTTTTAAAAGAAATTAAATGAAAATAGTTTTTATAAAAATTAAATGCATAAGTTGATTTTAATTTATATGAAAATTAAAACTTAATTTATTTTACTGTCTTATTTTTATTTTATTTTTTTTACTGCATTTTTTTCCTTTTATTAGTACTTATAGAGAAATTTAATCTGTTACGTAAATTCTAATCATAGCATATGTTTGGCATGTAGAATAATCAAAATACAATTAGTTCTAGAACATATATAGAAAGAAATACTTTGAAAGCATACAATATTTTTTTCCAACTTTCAGTTAGCCAAATTGTATAGGTGATTAGATGTCTTTATCCTTGCAATATTTTCAAATTAAATAACAAATTGCCTTTTGAAATTTTCTTATATCATAGCTGGACAACATATTAAGCTACCAACTTCGAAATTACGTGTAACATCTTTCTTTTCTTTTTTGTTTACTGTCTAATCACCAATCAGAGCAAAACTGATAATTGACCATTATTAAATATAAAATTACTAATTATTAAGGTCTTTATTTTGTAATTTTTGTGTTATCAATAATCCTGATGATATTATTTTTAAAAGAATAGTTGAATGACTTCTTATTTAATAAAATTAACAAGAGGAAATCAAGACTTAGATCTACTGATCCAGGATCCTATACAGGACAAAAAATATATATGATATATGTACGAACATCAGGTAAATATAATTAAAAAGGGGTATCAAACGTGACTTGCATATCAACTACAATCACATATTTAACATTTGTTTTGCTATATCCTGTTTCAGGTCAAAATGACACATAAGAAGGACCAAGATGATCAGAGCATTCAGATTCTTAAAAGAATAAAACTTAAGTGGACATTATTAATATATTTGGTATTATTTTTTCAATTACAATATGAGTTTCATTTTGATAACTTATGTTGACTTTTATTGTACAAGTTATCAAAATAAAACCTTCATTTCAATTATAAAGTAATACCAAATGTACAATCTTCTATCTAATTTTTTTATTTTTGTGAAATAGTAACCACATACAACAACTCTTATCTTATAATTTGACAAATGCTAACTAACAAACATCAAATAAAAAATTTGAAGTAAGAAAATATATCAAAAAGACTTTTTAATAAACTTTTATCACAATTTTAAATGCACAATATTTAATGTGATCTTCAATAAAAATCTACTTTTTATTTTTTAATTAATATCCTTGTAGCCTTCCATAAGGAAATCTTTATGATTTTTAATTAAGGTCGATCTATTATAGGTTACCGACAAAGAAATGATATAACATAAGACTCGTTCACATTCTAGGCATACATACACCAGCAGCACTACATCATGATCAGGATCTGATTCCCTCAATTTGAGATTAAGTGCATTAATTTAATAAATAACATGCTGGCATCCATCAAACATATATACCCTAAAGCCACACAGTCAAAGTAGTTTTACACATCATAGCCTCCGGTTTATCTAGCCTTAAGTGTTTGGATTCTTTTTTAAGGCTCCGAATTGGGACAGTTGCCAAACAAACTCCAAAAAAGTCTTAATTGTGAAAGGTACATCTATTTTTGAAGGCTGGCTTTTCCTTCATTGTGAATTATGGCATAGGTTTGTGGACCACTGTACAATATTGTAGTAAAGCCTGTCTTTGTCCTTGTCCTATTTTTATATATTCTTCATCCCTCCCACAAATATCCAAGGATTTTTGCTTTCAGTTATCCTAAATCTAAATTCTACTTTAATGCTGTGAGTGCCTCCAAAATCAATGCATGGATACATTCAAATTGCTTAAATTGTCCTCCAATCACAATATATTTTGTAATATATAAACTCAATTTTACAAATAGACACTCAAATTGTTTTTAGTTAGCCTAAATTGTATTTTAATGGTGTGAATCCCTCCAAAATGAATGTATATAGAATGAACACATTCAAATTGCTTAAATTGTCCTCCAATCACCATATATTTCAGTAATATATAGCACAATTTTACAAATAAGACACTCAAATTATTGATAGAAAGATGCAAGGACTCTAATTCAGATAAGAATTGAAAAAACAATTCTATAATGTTAAAGATACGACATTATGTGTTTCTTTAATAAAAATGATCCATATGATTTTAATAATTATTAACTTGATATCCTAACCACGATATATCTGTCTTGTTGTTAACTAAATTGTATTTAAATAATTCATCGATGGTGCTAGCTAAATGAAGATAATTGCAAAATTACAAATAGAAAGCATAACTACTCTTAGTGCTTAGTTTTAGTCACATTTTTGCTTGCACGCAACTCTCTTGATTAAAGATAGTTAAATGCAAGATAATCAATCATATTAGGCACATACTTTTTACATGTAAAAAGAAAGAAAAAAGAGTTTAGTGTGTGAAACAAAGAGGAATCATCTAGAGTACTAGTTTGGCTTTTCCATGCATTACCCCTTCACTTGCCCAAAAGTGAGTATAAAATTGTGTTCATGCACTTATATATCTTTTTTTTTATGATGACATGCACTTATATATCTAACGAAAACAAAGTAAAAGGAGTACATTTCCCTCATTATTGAATGCTTAATAACCACATTACCGGGTTCATACATTTTCTAATTTCATGCAGTTTGTCTCTTGCATTATCGTACTTTTTATCTTGTTTCGGGGAGGTAAGAGGAATCCCTACAAAACCTTAGGGAAAATGATAACAACATTATGAGAACAAAGACCCTACACGCTAATATTTTCAACGAATAAGAATGAACCATGATCTTAGTTGTGGCTAAGGCTAGAAGATTAGGCTAGTTACCTTGTAGGAACTTTCTTTCATTTTTTATTTTATTTTATATGAAAAAGTTAAAATATGCCTTAATGTAGTAAAGAAAGAAGAAAAGAAAAGTGAACCACCTACTACAAAAATAACACCAAAGGGAGAGTTTGATTAAGCCAACACTATACAAAGTTTGGCCAATGGGACTTGAAACTGTTCATTCTTTCAATTTTCTCTTTTGATAATTATATTGCTACCACTCCGATATATACGGTGGAATGTAACTTTCCTGGCAAATTTTATATTTTCAAGATATTGTAATTCGTTATATTTTTGTCCAGCAACCAGTGTGTGTACTTAATTTTTTTAAGAAAAAAATTATAACGACTCAACATCTCCGTTTCTAATTTAAATAGTGTTATGAGAATAATATTTATATAAATAATGTTGTTTCAAAGAAATCGTATGTCAAAGAAATTTTAACACCAATAAATAATAATTACATTTCTACAAAATAATTATGAGTAAATAATTATGCACCACCATTATATATCGTTTTTACGTCATTATTTAATCACAGATTATAATATATGATAATTAAGTTAATTATTTTAATATTAACTATTTTAAAAGTCATAATTATTATTATAGTTTTTATAACCCCGTGATAAATCGTCTAACAAAATTCTAGTCAACGTGAACTTGATTGTTTGAAAGAGATGTAATGTACCCATATTTTCCTTGCTCCTGCTTCAAAAATTCTAATCTAAGGAATTATTTTCCTCAAAACTACAAATCCATCTAAATCCACAATAAATACATGCAGTGCATGAAAAAGACTCTTGAAAGAATTAGTTAACCCATATAACCCTAGCGTGTTGTTAATATTCTAAACTCGAATAGAATTGTCTGCCTCGAAAAGTGTGGTTCTAAACCAAATATAGTAAATCTAAATCCACATTCCACAGTAATGAAGTACCAACAAGTCTGATACAATCTGTGCCTAATTTTAAATATTTATTTCCATTAAACTGTTGCTTTTTGAAAACATGTATCAACGATAATTTGAAACACCACGGGAAAGCAAGCTATGAGATGAGATGATAAAAACCAATATTTTATTCCCTTGTTTAAGAAAGTTAATTACCGGAACGGTGAAAGTGTTGGCCAAAAAGACAAAGCAAGCCGGCCTTGTGTTTTCAAAAAAATATTGACGCGCGATTAAATGTGTTCATATTAGAGCAGGTAAATTTAGGTTTGAATCAACTTCAACTTCTAATTTAACTGCAATTAAAAATGTTTCTAGTGTTTTATGTTTGAAATTTTTTATCTCAAAAATAATTTTGATGATTAAATAAGATAAATGTAATTTTATGATAGTATATATAATGAAAGCTTTTATTTAATGGTAATTTTTGTAAATAAATAAGATATGCAGTGATTGTGGAAAAGATTTATACATTGTCATCAAATAATAAATCGTCATATATAAAATAAAATTATTCACTTTTATAATAATTTGCTTAAAAGTTATCATATTAATGATAATTTGTAGTTAATTGATAGTGTAATTTTTTTTTTTACAATGATGATGCATATATTTTAACCTCAAATATTGTAATAAGATATCTGACAAAAAATATTCAATGATCTATGTAAGGGTTTTGTTAGCCAATACTTTTAGGATATTGATTAAAGAATTAAAAGAAGTAAATATACTCGTTAAAATCATTTCTCGATTTAGTTCCTCACACTAAAAGAAGTAACTATATATAATGTCTAAAAATATTGGTTAGCATTTGTGATGGTATAAATATTAGTTATACCAAACAATTTCTTTAACTAATTAAAATATAATGACAATTCAATTTTATAATATCATACTTAAAATTCAGTCAAAAAAATATCATACTTAAAATATAAAGATAAAGTTAATTAAAATGTCACCCACAAAAATATATAAACTTTTAAGTATATAAACAAAATAGAATCAAATAAACAGAATAAAAATCACTATTGAGAAAAATCGACTGAATGGGCCAATTCAACAGAGGCCAATCCATTAACTGAATTCGAATTAATCCAGTGTCATTAATAACAATCTAATTTGAAAACTAGCCTCTGAACTGTAGAACCGGACGCAAAAGAAACGGCAACCAATATAATCCAAGACCAGATCAAGCTAAACCCTTACACTTTGGGAAGAAAATTATAATAAACTTTTACACAAAAGAATGAAAGTTCAATCAATCTTCAAGGATCAACCACACCGAAAAAAATCTTCAAGGATCAAACCTGGAGCCTTCAAATATAAGACCAAACTCGGGTCTTCCACTTGGAATCTACACGTTTCGCCATTGTCATAGACTCAGTCACTGGTTGTTGTGTATTAATAAATTCTATGTAATATGACAGTTTTAATTTACATTTAAGTAGAAACTTATTTTGTTTTATTTTTAATAGTTACGTAATTTATATTTATTGAATTTAATTAAAATACATTCAGTGTAAAGGTTTTTTTATGGTTATCTCATCATGTATTGTCATGTATATAGCAATATTATTGATTTTTATAATAATTATTATTAAAATATATATTTAAAAATGATTTCTAATAGAATGAGAGTTATATGAAAATTAAACTGTTATTTATCAATTCAATACTTGTTTTTTAACTTATAAGACAACGTAACTTTTTTCTATTAATTTGAAATTTCACTCATTTTATTGCTACTTAATATATTATATATTAAAAATATATGTCTAATTTCAATTAAACCGATGAATCCTGCATCGGCTCCATGATGTATCCAGCTTTAAAATAAAATGCCAAAACTTATAGTTAAAATGTTTTGTATGGCAGTAAGCATCTGTCTGAACACAAGATTCTTATGATGCAAGCGATTACCAAAACCTAAAGGCCAAGTCTGGCACATTCACCTTCGTCATCTTGATTAGGAATTATTAGATAGTCTTTCTCCAACGAAAAAGCGAACCATAACATAATTAACTTCAAGACAGCTATTTAAAACCTTAGTGAAACACTAAATAATCTCGTGTTTAAGTTTCTGGAGGAAAGAAAATAGTTTCTTTGAACGAGAGGCTGAAAAAACTGTACAATTATTTTGAGTTTTCCCATCTCTTCTTGAGACACGCGAAGGCTATTTCTTCACAAAATAATGCTCTCAATTTCATCAAGATCTCATTACTTAGGGGAAGAATTCGCGCAAATAGAGTTTTTTGAAGAACGTATCTAAATGTCTATGCACCAAACACCTGAAAGGCTTAGACGAATCTAGGTTAAAAAACACATAACCATGAATGTGTTCTGCTGTTTAAACTAGCATATTATGGCTGTGTTTGATTTGGCGTTCAACATCATTAACCACCAAAGCTTTCTCTCATAGATATTGCATTGAACGTGTAATTTGTGTAAAACAAACATACACCGATGTGTATCATGGAAAAAGTAGATTTTTGGAACAACAATAAGTCGAATGCATTCCAAAACCCATTGAGTCCCTGCTTTGTGGTCATGCACTAGTGAAAGAAATCTGACGGTCGTTGAAAGGGAATACCCTTTTTTTCTCAATATCCATTATAGTTATTTAACTCTGCCTATGTGTGCTTGTATGTATGACATGTTCCAAGCCAAAATAAAAGAGGAGGGTTGATGTCAAATGTTGCGAACCGATCGTAAAAAAAATAGTTATTTTTTTTAGATGAACCATTATGATATTTCATTGGGACGTACCATTCGTAGCGACGCGTTACATCGAACCTTGGGTGTAGCGAAAATGGGCTAGGGTCATTGCCTCAAGGCAAGGTGTCAGGTCTTCACCCGGATTTTGTGACAAGTAGGTCAAGGTCCCAACACACAGATGGGCAACGTGGCCGACAAATACCACCCAGGGGTTAAGGATGCAATTGGAAGCTGAAACATAAAAACCTTAATAGGTAAACTGAGGGAGTTAGCAGATGTTTTTGCCAGAAGGAAAGTGAATATTATTTACTCGCAAGAAACTAAGTGGGTTGGAAAAAAGGCTTAGGAAGGGGATGACACCAGTTTCAAGTTGTGATATACAGGTATAAACAAGAGTCAAACTGGTGTTAGAATTATGATCGATAAAAGCTTCAAAGATAAAGTCGTTGATGTCAAAAGGAAAGGCGATAAGATTATGTTGATTAAGCTTGTAGTGGGTGATTTAATTTTAAATATCCTCAACGTATATGCACCCCAAGTTGGATTGCAATCAAATGATAATAACCAATTTTGAAAAGACTTTGAGGAGGTTTTGAGAGGGATACCACGAGAGGAGAAAATTTTCCTAGGAGGAGACCTATTGTTACCCCACACTGAAGGTAGCGGTCATATGCAGATCCTATTGTTTTTGTGTCCTTTAGCATTCGGTGACCGGTAGTACAGTCATCATCACAAGCAAAATTATTAGGCATCTCATTACCTAAAGACAGACCGGAAGCAGGCATATCTGCAATGTAAAAATAAATAATAACAGATTTGACAAAATGTATAATATTGGTACTTTGGTAGAGTTATTAGTATTTTCCAGCTTAATTAAATCATCATTTCCATAAACAAATAAACAATAACAATATACTTTTAAAGAATAGAAACGATGGGTGTGCTTGATTCATGTATTTTCAGTTTTTATTGAAATAAAAAAACAAAAAACACATTTGAAAATTAGTGAGTTTTAATGAAAATAATACTAGATGTAAAAACAAATAATTGTTTCCTTTCAAAACAGGAAACTGGAAGTTGAAAACACAGTGGCAACTTTGACATCACAATAAATCTATCCCAGCCATTTTTCTAAAATAATAAAATGAAAAAATAAAATCTATCGCAAGGAAATTAAATTAGAAAACAAAAACAATGTTGGGAAACCAAACAGATTGTGAGTCATCATCTCATCACCATTGGGATACCCATGTAATTGAGTTTTGGCCTCCATGCAACTAAGGTTCTCACTATAAAGATATTAACGACACTCTGTTGACCTAACTAAAGCTGACAAGACCCAAACAGCATGCGGTAAAGAGTCAAGCCCAAAAATAAATACAAGCCACAATAAAACAAACGGAACAGTGGCCAAATTGCCACAGCTGGAAAAAAAAAAAAAGCCAAACTGCCACGCACCCGATAAAATTTCCCGCAATGCCACGCAGCATATTTCGCAGGTACTATAAGCGAATTCTGTGGCTCATGTGGCATGTTGCGATTGGCTGGGGAAGAGGGCGCTGACACGGTCAAAGATCGCTGGGATAGGCTGCGAATTGTGGCGTGTCAGAAGGCAATTCGCTGGTCCTGCTTGCGAACTACGTGACATGGACCTCGCTGTACTTGGCCGTGAATTACATCACTAAATCCACGCTTGGAGTTCCTTCACTTCCTTCACTTCACTTCTCTCTCTCTCTCTCTCTCTCTCTCACACACAGAACAGAGTGTGATGGAAGAACAAGAAGAGTGCCAAGTTGGGGAAACCAAGGAAACTCCAACTCCTCCTGTTCGAGTCTATGCTGATGGGATTTATGATCTCTTTCACTTCGGCCATGCCTGTTCTCTCGAGCAAGCCAAAAAATTGTAATTTCATAACCAACCTTTTCTTTCTTTCTCTACCCATCTTCCTGTACTTCATTTTTCATTTCAAAAGAACACGTTTTTATGATTCTGAGTTCAACCCCATCTTTTGTTGCATTCTGGGTTGTTGCTGCATGTTTGTGGACTAAACTTGACTTCCACTATACTTACTTTTTTCTTAAATATAAGGGGGAAAAAAACATGTGATAAAAAAATTAGTTAATCATATTTATTTGTATCAATTTCAATTAAATAATAATTTCTTTTTTAATTTATCTTTCATTCAAAATTGGTAATGACAATGTATTTTTTTTCTTATATTTGAGAAAAAAAAATTATGTTTTTCCTTCTTCTTATATTTATACTTAAGACGAGAGGGACTAACTCCCAATTTGGTTAATTTCCCACTTCAAAACGTGGATTAGTATTTTTTTTTTCTTCTATTTTTAAAAGGGAACTTGTTCATGCTTTTCCATTCCTTTGGCTTTTTCTTAATTGAAGGTTTCCGAACATATTGTGGACATTGATTCTGAGTTAAAGGATCCTCAAGTTTGGAGTTCTTATGCCCGACATATACAGCAATATTCGAGTTACAGAGGTATGTGATTTAGTGATGTAATTCGCGGCCAAGTACAGCGAGGTCCGTGCCACGTAGTTCGCAAGCAGGACCAGCGAATTGCCTTCTGACACGCCACAATTCGCAGCCTATCCCAGCGATCTTTGACCATGTCAGCACCTTCCTCCCTAGCCAATCGCAACACGCCACATGAGCCACAGAATTCGCTTATAATACCTGCGAAATATGCCACGTGGCATTGCGGGAAATTTTATTGGGTGCGTGGCAGTTTGGCTTTTTTTTTCTTCCAGCTGTGGCAGTTTGGCCACTGTTCCTAAAACAAACATTGTGGCACCTTGGAATTCCAGGAGCATAATTTCTTATTGTTGCTGTCACTCAGTAATTGTTGCATCTATTTGAAAGTTACAACTTAGAAATGCAAATGATACTCAAAATAACTTTCAATTTTTTTATGGAGAATACGTCTAATAAGAACTTAATAACTAAAATCTCAAAAGCATAGAAACAAGAATAAGATTGTAGCCCTGCAACATTATCTAGATTCCTAGTTTGTCCAACTAGTTTAGCTTATAAGTATGCCTCTGTTCTTAAAGCAAAAATACACCTATCACGTTAATCTTTGCATTGTGCTAATATTTGAAAAGGCAAAAAAAAAAAAAGATTTATGACGTAGAAAAATTAATCAATCCATCACATTAGATTCAACCCATAAAACCTTGAAAAAATCAGGAAATTGAATAAGACCACATGCGGATGTCAGACAAACATGGCACACCAATGAAGCCCAATATCAATTTAGTTATTAAGATGATAAAATCTAACAAACTTAACATCAATCCCTAACTTTGCAAGGCCAAATAATCAGTTCCCTTAAGTTTAACCTACAAATCCATCGAAAGCATTAACGAATTCAATATCTTATTTGGGATCTCCAATATCTTAAAAAAACTGAAATCCAAATAGTTCCCCATACCTAAATGGAATTTGCACACCAAATATAAACTTATGCAATGCCTAAGTCCAAAACGCCCTTGTTTTTCTACATCAATAAAACCTTGTAAAATTCAACAGAATAAAAATTGATCGATCACAAGAACACCACGATCCTAACACACCCATTTAACAAACACCCCACAAATCTAAGTAAGAACCCAGAAACCCAGGCACCCTTAAAAGACAACAACACCACTCAAAATGGCGTCGTTTAACACCCAATCAAATTGCCAAAACCAACAACAACGAATCTAAAAAGAAAAAATTGAATTTTACAAACTTGCACAAACAACAATAGAGAAAGAGTGCAAATTGCACGAAACAAAGAGAGCGCGTAGGAAATCCAGAGAGAGAGAGAGAGAGAGAAACAAACCGTAGTCGGAAAGCAGTCGTTTGAGCATGCCAGAGTGAGGTAGAAGCGCCTGTTGTCGGTTCCAGTAGCCGTCCGTCATGGCGCGAAGAAACCCTAATTTTGGGAAGATGGAGATTGGGGAATTGCAGAAACCCTAACCCTGGGTTGCTGCTGTGTTGGTGTTGGAAACTCACTCTGGTCAGGCCGGTCTGGGACACGACTAGGGACTGGTTACTTCTACTGCACCAACTTGGGGGAATGGAAAATAAGGGTGTCTTGTTAATTAAGCCATGTGTTTTATTTTAATTGGAGATGATACTGGGTTCCACTTTCATCCTCTTGCATAGACATAGATTCATTAGATTGTTACATGATGGTACTTGCCAGGATGAAAAAATAAATTCAGATCTTATACGTACTTAATAAAATATTCGTAAGTGGGAGGATAATTATTGGATTTAGATTAAGGATGAAGACAGTATTTACTCGTAATTTATTTTAGGAAGGATATTGATATTGGTTCTATAGTATTCACTCTCCCTTGTCCCTTCTCGCACATATATTATATATTAATATAATTAAAATATATTAGTTAAGTAAATATTTTAATTTTGTATATGTTTTTCTATAAAAATAATTAATTATATGTTTTTTATTTTATGATTAACCGTAATAGTTTAATAGAAAGGTAAAGTTTGATTCAATATGTCTTATATTAAATTTGGTTTACATTCTATTTAAAAATATTAAATTATAATTTATTTTTATATATAAATTTGTTGATAAATTCATATAAGATTGATTTTTAACTGATATTTTGTATTTGGTTCATTCTTTAAATTAGTAGGGTAGATTTGTACATATTTAATGACTTATCTTGTAGTGTTTAATGATTATATTTGTAATATTATTTATTTATGTCTTAAATTTAGATGAATCAATGTTAACTTGTTTTTAATATTATTATGTGTAAATGTTTTTAATATTATGTTTGGATTACTTAAGAGTAAGATTTTAATTTATTTGTAGTATTTTTTTAAATTAAATTATTTTTACTAACTTATTAATTATGTATATAAGTAAAGTATGGGTCGTATGTATGGATAGATAGGTATCTAGCAAATATAAGAATGAAAATTAAAGTTGGTATTGTACATATATGGGTATGGGTAATTTTTTTAAATGTTGGTATAAGGAGGGTATTATAGGACCCTATCTGTTATATTATCATCCCTAGTACTTCCTCCTTGTTAAAAAGACATTTTTCAATATTTATATTTGAAGCTATATTTTCACAATTTTAAAAAAAATTTAAATAATAAGTCTAAAGAAAAGCAAGTATTCCAAAAAAAATATACTAAAACAAAAGTTTAATATATCAAGAATCAAATGCAACAATTTTTTTTATTAGGGATCAAAACCAACATTCAATCATTTATCATGGACCTCAATTATATTTAAGACTTGTTTTAAATTGTCTAAACATTTGTTCAATGGTTTCATGTTTCTCCATTTTAAACAATTTGTATTAATGAACAAGCACGTTTATCTTAGAATCTTTAACTTGTGAGGTACCTTCTTAAGCAATAGCTAAGGTATACCACATTTCTTTAAAAGATTTAGGCTTAATGTTACTTTGGTCCATTATATTTCGCAATTGTTTCACTTTGGTGTATTATGTTTTAAACGTTTTGTTTCAATCACTTATGTTTACAAAATGTATTGTTTTGGCCCTTTTTCCAATTTTCTATTAGAAACGTTAGTATTCTGTTAACTTTAAATTTTAAAAAATAACCAAAATGATATTTTTGAAAACATAAATGACCAAAATGAAAATTTTAAAACTTAATGTATCAAAGTTAAATAACTGTACACGGTTGGGTCTGGCAAGTAGAGGATTTCTCATTTGGCATCTTCAACTGGATCAAACAAAGACAAGCAATGCAAAGAGGGATGACGATGAGGCAATTGTTATCATTTGGTGGGGCGACAATTCTGACCGTGTAAGAAGGTTGTGGCGGAGACGAAAGCAGGAGTAGAACAACAATCTTTTTGGATCAATGGCAAGAGGTAGAGCAACAAAAGGAGAGGGGGCTCTTACCCATTATGAAATGATAATTGTTTACTTCAAAACTAAATTCATTTGTTATAGTTGTTATTATTTACACTGATTAATTTATGTTTTATTATATCATGCAGTATTTTACTAATCCAAGAGCATTTAAACCAAAGAGAATAAAGACAATTCGCATTCAATGAGCAAGATGTTTTCTAAGAGTTAAAAATGAAACATTAGGTATTTAAGGAATTTTATAGCTGTAAAGTTATGTTTAATTAGTTCAGGTTATAAATGATTTTATATATTGACATTATTGTTTTCATTACTTTAACTATTGATAATTGTTGTGCATACGTAAAGTTACATGTAAATTACATAACAATTATCTCATATTTTCATCTTTTAATGCTTCTTTTTGTGATTAAAACATAGGAATGAGCTTTTTCTGAGCTTTTATCTAGTAGATGCTAAAAAATTTGTTAATTGATAAGGTGTTGGTTGTATTTTTTTTTTGTAGAATTCACTATAAGGGCATGAAAGGAAGAATGAGGATCTGAAGTTTCCCGCTTAGCACACCAAGCCCGCTCATCCCGACCAGCTCACTTAGCGCATGATCACTTATCCAACTAGACATTGAAGGCGTGCTTAGCACGACATCTCCCGCTTAACGCGTGACCACAACATTGGATTACGTTTTAAGGAGAAAAAAGAGGAAAATGTGGGATAACTTTGGATCTTAGAAATACAGACACAAGCTTAGCTAGGTCACGAAGGAGGAATGCTTCCACACCATTGGAGCTTGCATTCCACCATTGGTTCTCCATTTTCTTCCATTCATTCCATTTCCATTGCCCTAACCATCCATTTGTATAAGCCTCTCATGAGCATGAGAGGCTAAACCCTTGTTGTTGGGAACTCAACAATCAAACGTTTTGATGTAATTATTCTAACTATCTATTTAATGTTATTTTCGCATTATTGTTGTTTTTCTGAGTTATTATCATGCTAGTGGTTTAATCATCCATTTTCATGCTTTGTTATAGGTTTTATGCATTGGAAGATGTTTATTTCCTCAGAACTGAAAAACACTTCTAAGTGAACCGTTTTTAGGGATAGAATGATTTTGTTTAGCCTAAGTTATTTATCTTTAATCTTAATGCAAATCGGTTAATGTAACTCTTAATGGATTAGAAGCAAAATTAAGTGATTTAGGGTCTTCCACTTCAGGAATCAAGGCTAGAATACACTAGTAGATGAAGGTGATTGAAAAATAATATTGAATAGCGAAAAATCTTTAAGATTGCATCAAATTTAGTTTCAGTTAGTTGAGTCTCTAACATACGTCGCACCTTATTTTGACCGCCACTGCAATACTTCGAGTGTTTGTGTCTCTTTTTCCTGTATTTATTCTGTTTATAGTTACATTAAGTCAAATTTAGTTATATATTATTTACTCTAAAGAACCAAAATGATTTATTAATTATATAAAAACAAATGCGTATTAACTCTGAGTACAAACAAAGTCTATCTGGAATCGATATTCAAACTTATCGTTTAATTATTATTTGAACAAATTGATACGTTTACCAAAGTGTTAACAACTATTTATTTTATTAATAGTAATTATTCAATAATAATTTGAATATAAAATTTTGTACTGTCTACCTGAAAACTGTCTGGATTGATTTTATTGTTAATTTGCATGTTTGGGTAATATTAACAAAACAAAGAAAATATTAAAAAAATTATAAAAAAAATAACATTAATTTTATTAAAAATCAATGTTGTGATGCACTTCACAATCAATGTTATTTTTTTTGTATATTTTATATATTTTTTTGTTTACTTCTTACTATACTACATCAATTTTCTTAAAAACTAATGTTGTATAGAGTATTTCAATATTGATTTTACTAATCAATGTTAAAATTGATATTTATAAAGTTGTTAGTTTCAATATCAATTTGTAATATGTTGGAAGTCCTTACTAATCGATGTTAAAAATATATTTTCTAATAGTGACCATGAGACACAAATATGAGAAAGATAATTTGAATTAAAAAAATAGTTATCCTTTAAAAATCTATATTTGAAACTCTTTTTAGATAAATCCATAACCTATAAACTTAGATGATTATTTTAATGACGTAAAATAACATTAGCCCTAACATTAGGGAACTTGACTGTTGCGCATAGAACCCCGGATCTTACATAATCATTCTCTCTTGCTCTTGCACTTGCAACATAACAAGTACTAAAGTTATTATTTACACATATAAGTCTGGAAACATACATACGCATGCATGGAAACAGGTAAAATACCTACCTAGATTTTTTACCCGGCCATTTCCATCCAATTTTATATGTGAAAATATAAGGATAATTGCACAATTAATTAATATAATTCACAGTTTCAGAGGACAGTTGCTCGCATTAAGTCGCCACTGCAAGTTACTAACATCAACGGCTTTTTCTCCAGTCTTAAAATGAAGTACTGAAAACTATAGAACCTATTTCTGGTTCAACGAATATGAAGAATCGTTTTTCTCCAAAACCCAAAAGTTCAAAACCTCTTCTTACTTTGCAAATTAGTGCATCAAATATATTTAGGTCCTAAGGACCAAAAAACAAAAAGTATTTAGGTCATAAAAACTTATTATCACCGTGACCATGATTTGCTAGAACTTTAACTTATATGTGAACAAACTCCAGATAGCCAAAAAAGAAAATACTGATAACAAATGAATTTGTTTTCCTTCTGCTTTGTTATGTTCAAATATTATTCTCTCTACCATATACATTTTTTCTCCATTTCTTTCTTTCCTTCCAATAATAAAAAGAAAAGATCGAAAAGAAAAAAGCCGACATTAAACATTCTTTCGTTACATGCTAAAAAGATGGTTCAACTATTCATCAAAAACAAAACAAAAAAAAGTTGGTTCAACGTAATCAATGTTACAACATTAACAAGGTTTGATATGAGTGGTTTTGGTGTCATAGCATCCTAGTTCCAACCCCAACCCGTCCTTAGACGCAGTACCCTTCAAAACCTTAATCAAATCCACGCACATGCTCCTCACGTGCTCCTCCCACCCCCTCTGCATAACCAACAAAACCACCACGACGCCGTTTCGCTTTGCCACGTCATCTCGCACCTTCACGTTCCCGCACAAACAGCACAAGCTCCACAGCACCGCCACCGCGTCCGCCGCCGCAGCCTTCGGCGCCTTGGTTATTCTCTCCACCACCGCCGCAGCAAGCGATGGCTCCACCGCCATCGCCGCCCGCCCCTCCGCGCACGTGGCCAGAACAGCCAGCATCCTCAGACACCTCTCCGCCGTCGCCGCCGCCGAACACGCTCGCAGCAATTTCGTAACCACTTCAACGATTCCGGAACTAACGAGTTCCACCTTCGCGGAGTGAGTCACCGAAACGACGCCGAGCAGAGACAAAACGGCATCGTTTAGCTCCTCTCCACCGTCTTTTAAAAAACTCGCGACCAACGGCAACAATCCTCGCGTCTCCGCGACCGATTTCGAAGACTGAAAATCGCACGAGAGAAACTCCAAAATCCTAACTGTTTCAATCTTCGATTTCATAGATCCATTTCTTAGAACAAACATCACCGAACTAAAGCATTCTTCGCGAACGTCGAGAATCAGCTTCCGGATTTTCTCTCCGTTTTCTCGGAAAACCGAATCGAGAAGATAGATCGAGTTTTCTGCCGCGTCAATCAGTGAATTGCTTCCGGCGAGGGCGCGGACCAGGGAAGAGTCGAAGCCGGGGAAGGCGGCGAGAGACCGGCGTTTCTCGCCGGATTTTTGGGCGAATTCGGCTATTTTGGAGAGGGTTCCGGCGAGGTCGTGGTCGTCGGTATGGATTTTGCGGAGAAGAGGACGGAGGTGGTCAGCGGAGGAGGGGGAGAGAGGTTCGGCGGTGGAGGAGGAGAGGAGCCAGAGGCGGATGAGGCGGTGGAGCGTGAGATTGGGGATGAAGTCTTTGGAGGGAAGAACCTGCATGGTGGCGGGACACGTGTCGTGTCCTAAGTCGAGCCAGCGCTGAATGCTGGCGCGATCGTATGTGACGCCGGTGCAGAGGCTTACGGGAGACTGCATCACGTCCATGGAGATTGGACACCGAAAGAGACTCGGAACGGTCACGTACAGCTTCTGATCCCTTACCTTTGCCATTCTAAAATTGTTGAATTTGGTTTCTCACACAGCACAGAGCGAGAGAGGGAGCGTTAGAAGTTAGAACTTAGAAGAGAAGGGGTATCAATTATCAATTATCAACACACTTGACATAGTGCGTGGTCCATTATTTAAACGGGTGTATGGTCTTTGGTCAAACTTTGTTTGTAATGACAATGGGACAGTATTCAAGAGGAAAACGACGTCTTTCAGGGTTTGACCCATCATGCAAAATAATTTTGAAAATCTTGAGGTGCAGTTTTTGGACTGGTGACTCTAAACGGTCGTTGATTCTCTTTTTCTAAATAATAATAATAATAATAATAAAGGCAAGAAAAAGGGATTGAATTGAAGCCTATTTATACTTCATAAATAGTGTTCAATTGAAAAATTAAGAATATTGAAATATGGCATCAAAATTTAATGTGTTTTTATGGAAATTTTAAGGTGTAGTAGAATGAATATCTGCAGAAGGTATTAATTAGCCTAGAAGGTAAGTTTACTTTCTCCATGAAAATGGTGTAAAGACTGAAAAATATCATGGGTGACGAGCAGTAAATTATATAAATTAGTTACAAATTTACGATTGTTACGTAATTCAGAAGAATAATATGTAATCTTTTTTTTTTATATATGTAACAGAAGAATAATATGTAAACTAAGTAAAAGGGAAAGTGTAGTTATCAAAGTCTCAAAGAAATGCTAAATATATATTAAGACAAATTTGCATATTTGTTGAATACTGGCTAGTTTTTTTTCAGCCTTTGAATACTAGCTAGTATTACACGCATGTGAACAATTAATTACCTTCTTTTAAAAGTAATAATGGAGATTACAACAAGTTTTTCAAAGTTATGCAGTGAAAAGATTTTCTTTTAGCTAATTACTATCCTGTTTTGGTGAATAAAAATAAAATAAAATAAAATAAAACAAAACAAAGCTTATTTTTTCTTTGGCATAGTGACGGAAAAGGAGCTAATATTCAATGTTAGAGATAAAATATATTGACACGAGCAAAAATATCATTTGAAATTTTGTAAACAGTATTATATGATTGCCTCTTATTTTTATTCCTTATTACATGTTCTTAACTAATTTATTCATAATACTTTGTATTTATCAACAGTTTTTTAGTATCATTATCATTTTCATCAAGAGGTCTAGCATGATCAGCCTATTAGAAAAAGGCTTATGCTTCATTACCTTATAAAAAAATTCTAAAAGAAAAACACCACTTAGAAAAAGGCTTATGTTTCATTCATTATTAGTGTAAAGATTTTAGATTACCTAAAACAGAAATCTGAACGGAAATTTTGGTTGCCTTCGTCTATATGAGACCACACTAGTGCCGGAATACTGGCCTTAAAAAGTGTGGTCAATGAATTCACAAATCTCTCTGGGCTTTGTGGAATTTCATAAATGTTTGACCATTGACGAGCCTTGTTTGCTTCTTTCTACAAGTTCTAAACACTTGGTAAGTGGTAACTGACTAGAATCACATGCAAGTTTTCCACATAACAACTTACCCAAAACCTCAACCACTCTCTTGACTCGAGAACTTCACCTACTTTTGTTTGACAAATTAAAAATGATGAGTCAAGAACCGCTGAATTGAAATTAACGTTTCTGTCAATTTTATGCTTGGAAAAATAATTTGAGAATATCATATTTAACCGGTTCGATCATTAACATCAGCATATGTATAGTATAACATCATAAGATACCAATAATTATGAACGAAAAAATAAAATAAAAATGTATGAAGTACTATAACCTCAAAAGCCCTCTAAAAAAAAAACTCAAAAGCCGTCCATGTATAGGATATCATTTAAATGAATAGGTTACGTTACACGTACAGTTAATTAATTAAAACTAAAATCATATAGATTATATTATTTTAAATTTTAAGTTAGGTTTATCATTGGCGTTTAATAGGGGAAAAAGGAAGTGGGGAATGATTGTCCTATTCTAACGTCTAGAAGTATTATTGTGTAAAATAATTATTGATCTTAAGGAAAGATAAGTATTATTGTGTAAAATATCATAAAATGAGTTGACGAGGAGTGGATAATTAGAGATATTATATACTAGTTGGTTAAAATATTTAATTGAAATTCATCATTATTGGAAAAGTACATCTACAGCTGTGTTTGAAAAACCATTCTACCCGTTTAGTGAACATTTTATACTTTCCGAGGCAGAAACGTAAAAGGAGGGAAAGGCTTGAATTGACTAAACTTTTAACTCGACGTAAATACGACACACACTGTATGCATTTCTAACTTTTAAGTTACTATGATTTTGGTTATTTATGCTTTTGAACTTCTTTGAATAGAAAGTGATAGCAATAAACTCTTTTTAGTGCAAAAATTTATTACAAACTATAAAGTTATTAGTGGAACTTATTAATTACGAAATGAGACTTACAAAATTTCATAATTTTTTTATAAATTTCTGCCGAAAGTGTTAAGAAAAAGTGTATTAGAGTATGCTAGAGTTCCTCTTACTAAAATGCAGAGGCAATGTAAGAGTAATGTCTCAAATAGCTCCACGCTTTCTATTTTTGCTGCTACTTTTTGACCTATCTTATATTTTCCCTTATTTAAGAGAGTGCATTAGAGAGAGGGGGAGATAATTTTGTTACATGATACATGTCCTCTAACTTAAGCGCACTGTGACAAATAAATGTCCATGTAAGATATTGTTCAAGTAATATTTGGTAGATGGGATATATTAAGAAAATAATATTATTAAATAAAAAAAATATACAAGAAATGGTTTGAAAAGTTTGAATTTGAAAATTATTATAAGTGAGAGGTTAGTCACTAAATGTCACACGCCTCTGATATCAGTAGTGACGTAGCAAGGCATGGGGCATGTTCCCTTATAGCCTCCACCAACAAGATATAACAAGTGCAATATAAATGTGGCAAAAAATTGTTTTAATTGTTTAAATACAAACTTTAAGCTAGCTTAAGTTTATTAATTAATAGGCAAGTCAATGTATAGTTGCTTACTCTTTAGCCAGAGGTCTGCATATTTAGCTAGTCCCATGTTTTTCAATTCATTATGGTCCCAATTATTAATGAAGCTACAATGTTATGGAAATGATATGAGTTTAATTTGTTTATGTAAAAAAAATAAACTAAAGAAAAATGTAATTTTAGGTGTATAAAAAATATATAAGCCTAGCAGTATTATGTGGTGCATCTAAAACTTTAAAAGGACAAATTAAGTTAAATTTAAATAAAAAAATTTGATGAAACATTTTTTTTATGACTGACCCCATTCTATTCAGAGACACAATTAAATGGTGGTCCAATGGGTCAGGCAAATAAATATGTTGTGGCCATATCATGAAGTCAGATTATGAACTGATGCATTTCTGGTTTAAATTCGCCGTGTGTCTATATGAATGGTCTTCATATATTAAATGTATAAATGAGTCAAATTTTCAAATGAATATACGTACATACCTCCAGAACATGTTGATGAAAAAACTTTATACTAATAAGTTGAATTTAATTTTAGAGTCCTATTAAATAGCTAGTCTCCTAAAACCGGTGCTTAAGAAATTAAAAATTAATTTTCTGCATTAGAAATTATATTGGGATACACTAAAAATCACGGTGGGTTGTATTAATAATACCTTTTTTTTAAGAAATAATTTTGATTTGTTAACTATATCCTTATTAAGACATCCTTTAACGATGTGTTGAGGCATCATTTATTTAATTTGCCACATCATATTTTTATTAGGGTAAATAGTTATTTATGTCCTTAAATGTGTAAAGTGTTGATAAATTTGTTTCCGAAATTAAAAAAAATGTAACAAATTTATCAATTCGTTAATTTTCGGCCGTTACCATTAATAAAAAAGTCTACATGACACATTTAGGGATGAATTTGTTAACGTTTTACACATTCAGGAACAAATTTGTCAGTGTGTTATCCAAGATATAATTTAATCTTTATCTTTTCCTTTTTTTAAATCTTGGCAAACATAACATTACAATAAACACTTAAAAAAAATAGGAAAACAAACATAAGTTAGATCAAACATAATAATAAGTATAATATTGATTAATAAACATAATTTGTCTGTTGTTCTAAAGTTTTTATTGTGACAACATTAGGTAATGAAAAAAATTAAGTTGAGTCTCATTTTTTTTGTGAAGATTAACTTAATGGTGTGTATTTTAATTTGTTTGAGTAGCATAATTTTGCTTTGAAATTTCTAATATGACAATATCTTACTCAAAATATGAGACTCAAACAAAAATGCACAACCATTAAGTTAATTCTTACAAACAAAAAATGATATCCAACTTGATTTGTCATTACTTAATATTGTAACAATAAAAATTTCAGAGCAACAAAAATTATGCTTATTAATCAATATTATGTTTATTATTATGTTTTTTCCCTAATTTTTTAAGTGTTTATTATAATTTTATACTTATAATGATTAAAAAATGAGAGGAGATAAATATTAAATTATATTTTTGATAAATAGTCATTTTTGTCCATGTAAGTGTAGAGCGCTGACAAATTCGTCTCTAAACGAGTCAGGTAGGCTTTTTCATTAATGATAATATACGGAAGTTAACATATAGATGAATTTGTTAACGATAATATACGGAAGTTAACATATAGATGAATTTGTTGTACTTTTTTCACTTTCACTTTTGTGAATAAATTTGAAATTTCATCTTTTGAGAATGGATTGTTGCTCTACACATTTAAGGACGAAAATTGTTGTATACTTTTTATTAACTTATTTAGTATTATCAAATATTATGAGAATGCACATTAATAAAAATGCAAGTGTCATCCATCAAAACTAAATAAAATAATTAAAATATACTGTCATAGACGTATTAAACAAGTTTTTTTTAATTTTTAAAAAAAAGTTAGTCAAAGTATATATTGAGACACGAGCTAACACTGGATAAAAACCCAAATATTCTAAAATTTCTTGTAGTCGTAGACTTACTAACCTTGACTTTTATGATTAAAAATTTAAGTTAGTCATAAGTTTATATTGAGACACAAGCCAACACACTGACGAAAAAACCCAAATGTTCCAAAATTTTCAATACTAACAGCCTCCAATCTAGAAATGATTTATTACAAAAAAGAGAGGGCCCATAAAATATTGTATTAATTTGTTTGTTATCATTATATACGTATCAAATATTTACTGATATTTCTACTGAAAAATTTGGCCGGCTGTAGAATTTCCTCTTACAAAATACTGAATAAACTTATTTATCAAATTCCTTAATTTTATGAATAATTTAATCAGAATTTCGGGATGGAGGGAAAGATAAGCTTGATTGAGTTTTGACGTAAAACCTCGTATAAAAACTTACACATGTGTTTGGTTAAACTTTCATTATGTATGTTTGTCCACAAGCTCTATCAAAAGTTTAAATAATGCAAAAACTACTTGAGAAACTTTAATATGACGTGCATCCAAGCCAACTAGATGATGCATATCCAAATATGCAAATAGCATTCAAAACGAATGAAGGATTGTAAATTAATATGTTTATTTTTTTGTCATCATCATTGATAGTTCAAGCACTTTTCTCTGGAAGCAAATACTGCATCAAGAAGTGAAAAGTCCTAAATTGCTTAGGAATTAATGTCAAAGACAGTTTATAAATACCTCTTCTCTTAACTTATAATTAAGTGTCAACACAGATAATACTTTAAAGGAGAGGAAAATAATAATAAAAAAGTGTGTTAATTGAGTGTTTGTTCAAAAATCAAGACTCATACATACTTCAAATGATATATATAAACTAACAGTAATGTGGACTTAAGTGTTCATCGTGTCGTCATCATCATCAAAACAGTAATGCATTATTATCAAATCTTAAATCGGTTTCGTTAATCATTCCACTATAAGGATAAAGTTAACTATATCAATCTTAGAGAAAGTAAAGAAATGGTATTGATTAACATGTTATTATTAGAAACTTGCTCACTAATCACCATCTCCATCATTTGGTCGAACTACTAATCAAGATCAGCACAACACATGTACAGGTCCATAACAAACTACTGGATTCACCCCTTTTGGTTTGGTTGCTAACTAGCATTTTATTCACATGTTTACGTTTCACAAAGATCATTTCAATAATTTTTCAGAAATATTTTTGAGGTTTGATATATGGAATTCTTGTAATTTAATATCAGAAGTATTCCTTGATACATCCTAATAGTTGCTCGTTAATATATGCATTGCCAGTGTAATGGGTTTTTACACAAATTATCATTTATAAGTTTTATAATAATTAATTTAAAAATCATACTGACAATATTTTCTAAACGTAAAAAATAAATTAACTCTTGTTATAATATTACATAATGGATGAAATATTATCAGAAGAACTTACACCGCGCGCGCGAGAATTAAAAGCATTTGTTTAAAAGGATAAGTTTGAAGTTTGAACATGGATATATAATCAATGCATGAAATGAATAAGGCTTCAATTAAAATTTTCGAGATTCCCTTTTGATTTATTACACTGTCTGGCTACCATAGACTTTTCTGGTGAGTACTATGCTATTGAAGACCATTTAATTTGCTTTGTACTGTGTAGAGGTGATGAATTTTGACTGCAAGCAAATTTTCCAAGCACCTGCTATTAGTTTAAGCCATTACACTGCATGATCACATGAGATCACCGTACCTGCATCGCTGATGAATATAATGCAGATGGCAGGATCATTAGTTAGACGTAAATTTTTTGACATGGGTATTTATGATAATGTATGTTTCGTAAAAATGAAAATGAAGAAAAATCTGACTATGGTGTACAATGTATATCTAAATACAGGCTAACTTGAATGCACATATTTAATTTTGAATCACTGATTATATTTTGAAATTGGAGGTTGCAGAAATGTTTGGCGAGTTTAATATATCTAATGCCATAAATATTTTTGAAATATTGCAACATCTGTATATTATCTAATGCCACAAATAAATTATATTGAAAAATGTTCCCTCAACATATATAAAGTTAATTATATTTTCATTTGAAATTGAAATATGGAACATAATATAAAAATGAAAAAGAAAATCAATAATGAATACATCTAGAAATGAGTCAAAGTTTTTAATAATAATTAGAAGAAAAAGTACACCTATTTATTTTTTATAATAAGAAATAAATAACGTATCATTGTTAATATAAAACCTCCTTTTAGAGATTAATTTTCTTTCAAGCTCACCGAGTTTTTGCTTATTTTCTTCTTCAATTATGATATCTAACAAGTTTTAAAGCCATTAAGAGTAGATTCTTAAAAAGAGACTCTAATACTCAACTTACTAAGCACTTGGTAAAGAATGGAAGATTACTTAATTAATTAGTGTCTTTTAACTTGTGGCAATTACTTCCTGCACCCAATTTTTTGCCTTTTGCATCCCCAAGTTTCTAATATTCCATCTTACCCTTCTTCCCTTGCTCACCCTCTTTTTCACTCCATCTCCCTCTTCCTATCTCCCATTCCTTGCGTCACTGCCACAACATCCTCCCCCTCCATCATCACTCGTCCTCCTTTTGTCACTCTCCATGAGTGTCATTTTTTCAAATTCCCTATTTTGTAATTTTTTTTTCATTTGTTTTTTCTTTGCTGAACTCCCTATTCTGTAAGGTAGAAATTCAATTAAATACGGATTCATATTAATCAATCCAGATTTGTGTTAGCATGATTTTGGAATAGCTAATCTAAAAGTCTTCAAACATAATTCTAGATTAAGCAAATCAAAACAGAACACACATTCAATACTACATAATGGGAATTATGTTAGAAGACTTTTGGATTACCTATATTGGAATTATGCTAATATAATTTCAGATTGAGTAATCCAAAATGTATGTTTTGTTCTAGATTGCTCAATCCAAAATTATTTTAACACAATCCTGGAACACTTGTACGTCATGGAATAGTACATCCACGAAAGAACAAACACCAAATCGATACTTGAATAAAATTTGAAGACACAACCATTTATCTTCAACAGCGTAGTGGCTTCATCAACAAAGGTGGGGGACGCTAGCGTTGTCAAACAAAGAGTTAGGCGTAGGAAAGGAGTTGCAAATGGATGCTATAATGAAAGAAGTCGGACGATGCAAGGGAAACACGGAGCAACAGGGTGCTGGAAGGACAAAGGAGGTGCAACAATGCAAGAGAGAGGAAGATAAAGGGCATATTAGTCCATTCAGTGTCTTTATTGTTTCCTATGGGGTGCAGGAAGCAATAACCTTAACTTGCTCTTGAAGAGTCCAAAAAACAATATTACAAAAACCATTGGGCTTTGCTTTACTACTGGGCTGAGACAGGGTCTTTTCAATCGAAACACTAATAATGAGGCACTCAGAAAGAGCTGAAAGGACAACTAGAATATTACTAGAATTTTAGTCAATAGCATGAAGGCAATCATAGGCTAGAAAAGGCCTCGATCACTTTTTCTTTTCTGAAACAAAAGATAATGAAAATACAGCTAGATATCCAATGTACTTGATTCTTTTTCTTTACTCATGTATGTAAGCAACGAAGCAGATACAATGCAAATTAACAAATTCATGCAGTTATTCAGAAATTCATTAGCCACACTGAATGCATTCCTTGCAGCATTACTTAATTTTACGTGAAAAGCCTTTATCAATGTGAGTCTACATGTTTCTTCTTATGTCATTCTCTCTCTATAATATGAAAATAGTTTATTTCGTTCATGTTCACTAGAATACTACTTCTCTAAGTCACAGGAAACAAAGGTGATTAGGCACCAATCCATTCATGGAGCATCAGCAATGCGATATGTTTCTCTTCAATTAGGAACTCTCGAGTACGTATAAATCACCATCTTAGGTGAAGATTGAAATTGTTCTAATTTTTGGTGCTAATGTGCAATGAAAGAAGTACTATATGAGAGGGGTCACAACACTTACGTACCAATTGTGTCCATCCATTTAATTTGCAATTTTTTTCTTCTTAAAATAGTAATTCTGGCAATAATCTAGTGAAATTTACGGTGAATTTAAGTGAATGGGTTAATTTTTTTAATTTTTTTTTGAAAATATTATAGTCTATGGATAAATTGTGTTTTAAAACATAGATTTTAGAATGTCATAATTTTTTTTAAGAAATAATAAAATCGTATTTTGAATAACGACTTCAAATATTTTATATTTTTTAATATAATATTTTTAAAAATTAAATTAAAAAATCGTACATGTACTCACAATTTCACCTACCACTAAAACAAATATAAAATATTAAAATCTTAATTTACAAAACAACAATATACTTAGTTTTTTTAAAAAATTAAAAACTTAAAAATTGTGAATGAGAATATGACTTTAATATTTTAAAAAAAGAAAATAAGAAAATCTATATTAAGTCGTGTTTTAAGATAAAATTTATCAATGAGTTATAATATTTTCAAAATCTATACTTTTTATAATTTCTTTTAAAAATTAATCAATTCACTTAAATTTGCCTAAATTTACAGTTTCACCTATCACATTCTGGCGACATCAAATCAATGTTTCACCTTTTAGTTTCCACTCTGCATGAATTATGAACATTAAGATTTCTCTCTACTGAAAACCCACAGGGTCAGTTTTACAACAAAATCCACCCTCTCATATCATAAATCATATCCGTCTTTTTATGCATAGAGCATGTGGGTCCATCTTTGTGTGTCCTTTTCTTGTTTGGCAGCATTTCATGGTCCTGCCCTCAGTTATTATGTCAAGGAAAACCCAACTCTTTGGCCTATCCACTCATGCAGTACACGCCTCATTCATCAATTCCCTATGTGTTGTAGGCTATAGCAGGGTGGGCAGCTTTCAATTTGCAATAAGTTTTTATGTTTTAAATGTACTGGTGTGCCAAGCCTCACAAGCTCACATCAGTATGGAAGTGTTTAACTCATATGTGTTTTACATCATTTTTCTAATTTGTGATTATGCGAAACTTAATCTAAAAAATTAGTTCACAAAAATAAAGATGATCTCTTATATATATTATTATATTACTAGTTAATATAAAATTTCTAATACATATCTTTTTGTCGATAATTAACATCTCGAATGTGAAATTTATAAGATTAAATATTTGTAGTCAAATAATGACCTAATGACAAATAATATAATAAGCTCAACAACAACAACTGTTTGATTAATTTTTAATATCATTTTAGAATTTAAACCACCTGAGCCTAGCTTCACTCAAATACCTAACTCATCGAGTAAGTGTAAATCCACTTAGTACACTATTCTTTTCTCCATATCACTTAGTTCTCCAACTCTCATAATTACCTCTCTTTTACAAATTATTTCATAAAAGGCCTTTTGATAAGCTTTTTTACTGAGTATTTCATCTAGTCTTGAACCTTTTTTATTGAATAATTATGTTTGGCAAGAAGAAAAGGAGGAGAGGCAATTTATGAGGGAAACATTTCCATGTTGCAGCAAGACTTTGGGCAACTGTTTCAGATTTTCAGTTCATTTCTCAGCCATTATTTTCCAAACAGGTCCACAAACTCACCTAACCAGACGACACTCTCCCCTTTTTACTCTCAAAACACTACACACACACTTTATCTGTGAGTCAGAGGAACAATTTCAACAGTTAAATCTTATGTGAATCTTTATGTTCAAAATATGATCCTTTTAGATGTATTTATGTACTATGTACCTTATTGAGATATAGTAACATTTCTCAGCTTTTTATTTTTATTTTTTATTTCCAATGCCCTTTTGGCTGTTTTGTGTCTTTACTACTTTTATGTGATTTTAGAACACACTCCCTAATGACCCGTTCTAGGTCTCTTAAAAGGCTTTCCTAGTCTCTATTTAATTGGACAAAAGGACTATTGCTTCATGTTGTCTCATTTAATGCCACAAGCCACCAACAGCTTAGCACAAATATGATTCCTAACATCCAAATCTTATATCACATGATCTTGCATTTACTCGCCCCCATGTTTCCGCACACACTCGTCCTTCATTGCCGGTACCACTTCCGTTTCTCTCATTTATCCTTCATAAACAAACCACTCTTGGCACTTCATAATACACTCCAAATTCTTTAATGTTCATTTATTGACTTTGCTCCATTCAAAATTCTTTCTACTTTCTCTGAACATTTTCTGTTTTTCCTGTTTAACAACCCCTTCCATCTCTTTTCAACTTCCTCTCTTCTTCTAGTATTTCTCTTTATGTTAAACCATTTGATTTGGTGAAATGGGTAGAAGACATCTTCATTTATTACTAATGCTGCTGTTTTTGTTGATACACTTGGTTGGCACAAGTTATGCCTCTAGACACACTCAAGTTTTCAAAACGAAGCCAAAGTCTCAAGGTTCACATCAAAACTTCTCTGGCTTCTTGCCAAAGGCAATGCCATTGCCACCTTCAGGGCCTTCTAAGCAGCACAACAGCATTCAATTACAAAACTCAAGAGGGAAACTACCATAGAGGGTTAATCATCTCATTACTCCTTTCTCCCACTGATCTGTTAGAGAAGATATGTATTGGTAATGTATATGGTGTCTTAATTAATTATCCATCTTGTGTATTACTTTCCCCTTGTTTTTGAATACTCTAGAGGCCCTTTCAAAGGACCAAAAAAAATTAAGAAGCAGCTTAATGATATATATCCTAGGTTGTGTTTTCCATGCATCATGTGTGTGGAGAACTGGTTTAAGTTCATATATACTTGTATTAATAGAAACTTAAAGGGTTCAAGTCATAATGTACTTTGTAGTTTCATTTAAGATAAAATTATAGTTCTTGTACATGAAATGAAAGAGAACCAGAGGCAAATTCCACCTGATTGTTCGTCATAATTATCTTCAATTATGCTTCGGTTATTAATTTGCAGCTTGATAATAAGATTTTTATGCACTTTTATCCAATATGTCCAAATATTATACTGTTAAATCACTGTCAAAACAATCTGATTATTTCCGCAGTTGGCTTTATTTGATATTCTTCTATCCTTGATGCATCCGGCTGTTATCATACTTGATTTGCTTTATTTTTATTTGGTCTGGATATATTTATATGCTCGAATATTTGACTCTAACCGCCAAGTATCATATTACCCGAATTAGTAATCGGGAATTGAATATCGGATTTTGGATCCCGGTTTTATGACACCGGAATCCAATCCTAGCAACAATTAATGCGTTACATAACATTAATCAATGGATGTGATTCCTTCGGAATGTTAAATCACTTATCCACGAATAAATGGCTATGTCGGCCTGATCAGGGTCGAATTAATCTCATTGAACAGTTACTAGGCTAATATAATTTGTGCACAATATATATAACTTCCTTGTAATAAAGATTTTTATTCATACTCTTCGAAGATATTTACATAAGTTCACGATCTCAATGAAAGATTTACATGGGTAATATATTTCCGGCTTACAAAATCAATTAATGAGAAACACATGAATAGAAAACTTCTCATTATTTCATGATCTCCATGAAAGACTTATGCGGGGATAAATGTATCATGTCCTGGCTCATAAAATCAATTAGGGAGAAACACATGAATGAAAATTTCAAATATTAATCCATAATTTCCATCAAAGATCTATGCGGGTCAGCATATCGGATCCCAACTTATAAAATCAATTAAGGAAAAACACATAGAAATTTCAAATATTAATCCATGATTTTCATGAAAGATCTACGCAGGTCAGCATATCGGATCCCGACTTATAAAATCAATTAAGGAAAAACACATGGATATTAATCCATGATTTCCAAATATTATACTGTTAAATCACTAACGGATCTATTCTAACGGCTAGGACTTTGCAAAAACATTTCAAATATTAGGAACCTATTGCAAAGAAAAAATTTATTAGGGATCAAATGCAAAATTCAAATATATATTAGAGATAAAAACATATTTTAGTCTAAAAAAATATCATAAAATTCAATTAGTGAAACTGGAACTTGAATAATTAAGATTGTAGAATTGTGATATCTGATATAAAAGTGTAATTAAACCTATGATGTACTAAATACCTTTTAAAAATAATTTAAAATTTAATTTTAATAATATATTTCAAAGTTAATAATAAGAATGTCATCGCACTTAAAAAATAAAAAAGGAAGAATATGTATTTATATGTCATAAGGAAAAGGGTAAAACATGTCTTCACATTTAAAAATGAAGACAGATTTTCTACATAGAAGTTTAAACTGTATAATTGGACAACTTTAACATTTTTTTTAAAAATATAGTTAAAATTGTCACGAATTTTGTTTTGGTACGAAGAAAATAAAAATAAAACATTTTAATTACACAACAAATTTTTTAATTATGTAAAATATTTTTTAAAAATACTAAAATAATTACAAAAACAAAAAGTATCAAATCTTTAAAAACAAATAGCCTGGCGTTAACCAGAAATTTACTTTTACTTATTTGTCGTAACGAACTTGAAAAATTAGCTGTAGTGGCTGAGGTCATGAGTCCTTCCAGCAACGTGTTTTTTCTCAAATTCTAACATCGTTTCCTAGTCAAAGACCATAAAATTGTAACATCTTGAAGTTCAAAATCTAATCAAAGATATAGTAGGTGTTGTCAAAAGTGACCACCATAATCATCTCTAAGTAGAAAATCAATGTCCGAATGAACACCTCAGTTTTTCTAGCTTCCCCTACCTCGCACCTTCCTACGTTGCTTCAACTCGATCGTCAAAATTTGGTTTAAATATTTTATTTTGTCTTTTAGATCGGGTCACTTTTGTTTTTAACTCTCCAAATTTAAATTTATTTATTTTAATCCCTTGATTTCTAGAAATGTTTATTTTAATTTATCCGGTGTAATTTGTAGTGGTCTGAATACATAATTTGTGATTTTTTTTTATAAAGAACTAAAAAGAATATTTTTTGACATTATAGGACTAAAAAAAAATTTAAATTAGAAAATAAAAAACAAAATTCAATTAAAATTGAGGAGTAAAAAATAATTTTTCCTGTCTCAAATTTAAGAAAAGAATTGATTCAAACTAACTAAGATTGTTGGTTAATCACATTTAATTGCATAAATTTTAATTAAAAAATATTTTTTTCCAACTTACTCTTCATTAAAACTTGGTATCAAGAATAAAAAGAGTCATTGAATCCAATACCATAATTAAATGAATGATATTTTAAAGATAGTAAAATTAAATGAGAAAAAAGAGTTATAGTTTGACATTATAAAAAGCTTTTTAGTGATTAAATTACAATTATTATGTTTGATAAATTTGTTGACTTTTAAAATAATTATTTTAAAATAATTTAAAAGGTAATTTATGATTGGATGGATAGTGTAAAATATTTTACACGATCAATGCATAAACATTTAACTCATGTTAAATAAGATAAAGTTAGTTAAAATTTTATTATATTATTTAATACCAAGAAAAAATATTTTTTCCTTGTATTTGATACAGGAGTAAGTATGAAGTATATGATAGGGGTATGCATATAAACTAGTTTGAACTGAATCTGCATCGAATTGAATTGGTTTTTTAACCAAATCGGTTCAGTTAAATAAAACCAAATTTTTTAGATAAGTTCAGTTTGAACCAAACTAATTTAAAACTGGTTAGATTCACTTAATAACCTAATTATTTTTTTTCTAAAATAGGAATAGTTTTTTTAAAGAAAAAAAACATTTTCTAAACTAGTTCGAAATTAGTTTGATTCATTTGAAACCAGTTCACTTCCGAAATGTGTTTAAAAACCGATTATCAAACCATTCAAAGAATTTCAAAATTGATTTGATTCGATTCAATTTTTTTTCCAAATCATTTTTTGCAGGCCCCAAATTTATATATATAATTGGTAAGCTTACCGTACATAACAATTAAAGAAACGCTATTTTTTAATTTTTTTTGCCATCTCTACATTGTTTCCCCAATAATTTCTGTCTAAATTTCTGTGTGCTATAGTTCCCATTTCCTAATATACTCCAAATATATGACGTGTTCCAAGTTGGTCACAAGTAACTGCCTGGTTCTAGTAGTCGTTTTGAATTATTTTTTCTACTTCTTTCAATCTTATTTATAAGATTTAAGTTTGAAATAATATTTGTTTAAGATTCAATCTATAATATTTCTTATATTAATTATTTTTTAGACTAGAAATACCCTTCATTAAAAGAAGAAAAAAATGTATTATCAGAACTTTAAAAAAGAAAAGAATATTGATGATAAGAATAATTTTTAAAAAATTATAAATTTAAGAATAATTTCAATTAAATTAATTACTTATCCAGAATGAATTAAGTAATTCCGTCCTATATATAAGAAATATTTATTTTTTGAGGGAGAGGGGGGACATGCATATTAATTTGCAAAGAGTTGAAAAACGGTTGAAATTAATTGGCTCCTGAAAATGATATAACTTTGTTGGGTGGTTAAGCTGTCTAATTTCATGTCTTGATTTCAAACCCATCTTTGAAACCATGTGACCATCTGAGACCATTACTAATGGTCATTTTCAAAGACAAAACCCCAAGTCAATGGTGGTTAATTAATACTAAACATTTGGTGATTTGAGGGAGGCAAATTTCAAGTTTCACGTGGGTTTGGTTAAACATATATATAGTAGTCCTTATTGCTCAGATTCCACTGTTATTTGAACCTTTCATTGAAATTTAGGGGTCATGCAACTGTTTAATTGGGTGGACATGTATCATTACTATTGATTGCGGTGGCCAAGAAGGTTTATGTGTCCATATGTGAAATGGGACATGTTAATTTATAAAGTTTTTTACTCGATATGATTCGTTCGATTTTGTTTTTTGGTAGAGACATGACTCATTTTATGAAGTTGCGTTATATATGTGTGTGTTTCATTTTTTTCTTACTTATTTTTATAATGATTTAGTTCTTCAATTTTATATTTACAGGAAAATTTATCAAAAGCGATGCTGAATTTGACAGACTGTGTGCTTGCTTGTTTTCCATTTAGTGAGCTCAGGATGAAATTCAAGTTCATCTAATATAAAAGTGGAAAATTATCTTCAAAACTATGCACAAATGTATACCAGGTTGAAAGGGTCATTCAGACTTTAGTTATTTTTTATGGTTGAGATTAAGAGAAAAAGATTGTACCGATCACCTACCTCTTAATTCGTGAAGTCATACCTACGTAGTTAATACTGTAGCTAGTTACAAGGCAGTAAAAAAAAGGTCAATAAAAAATTGGATGTTAGTAAAATAAGAAAACAAAAACAAAAAACTTACAGACATGGAAAATAATCTGATAATAATTGCAAAATAATATCGCATGCATCAATACATTTTATATGGCCCGTTATTGGAGAACTTAAATCCAAGAGGTGATTTTCCATATAATAAATTTGGAAGAGAACAAACTTTTGATAAATTTTTCTTATATTTTTGTCGCCAAATTTCTCATTTTAATAATGATATATGAACATTTTTCCAAACATTAAATAGCTTTCTTTAAAAAAATTTATAAAAAAACACGATTAATGTTATCCTTTAATTTTCATCCTAAGTTTCATCCTTTTAAAAAACCTAATGTCAATAATGTGCAGAACTCCATCTAAGTTTCATCCATTATTTTTTTTTTATATTTTGAAAAAAATCAGAATTATTCAATTAACGTTATCTTTCTATTTTTCACCTTTCCTTTTAGGCACATGGATAATATTTATCAAATGCTTTCTTCATAACTCAACTTCACTTATCAATCTTCATTACTCATATCTACATGTTTTTTTGGTAAAACAAAGACAGCCTAATTGGAAACTATGGATCAACAAATTATCTAAACTCCTATATGTAACTTCTGATAGTTCATTTAATAAAATGCAATACATTCCTACACTAAAATAGTTACCCCAACAAATATGATCTATAGATAAACAACAAATAGTTAGGAGTTATAAAATTTATTTGGTGGTTAAAGAAGAATTCAAGAGTTGACGAGAAGAGGGAAAGAGAAAGATACTGGGTTTGAATCTCCCAGTTGGCATTCTAACAATAAAATAACACCTACTATTGGCTAATAAAAAAAAAAACCAACAAATAGTTCAAAAAGAAAACCCAAACCAAATTTTGATCTCTTATAAATACATGCTTCATCCAATTCACCCCACAAAATAATTCTATTACTTATCTTCCAAATGTGAAACCAAATGAATCGTGTATGGTATGCCCAATATCTTAAGGGAAAAGGCCAAACCAAATACTTCCAACTATTTCAAAAAAAAAAATCCACCTTAAAAAAGTCAAACATTCATGTTTATCTGTGAAATTTTATTAATTGTATTGAATCATCAAGTCAGCTTTTGATCCTTAGTCTATCATTTAAGTAAAATCATCACACATACAATGACTCTTGTAAGATTAAAACTGCTCCCTAAGGCAGCATTTACACATGTATCTGAGGCTGATAAGTACAGGTGCTTTTCCTAATTGGGAGCCATTTATATTTTTTAAGGGTGGGAAAGATCAACCAACTATTCAACACCAAGTAAAACCTATGAAAAAAAAAATGAATGCAATAACTATCACCATGTACAAAGGTGTGATGGAAACAAATGAGAACAAGTAAATGGAAGGCCAAAATTATCAGAACTGATGATTTTATATACACTACACTACAACATGTAAAGGGCATCTGCCCAAATTAAATGGAAGACAATTAATTTGAGAAAGAGAAGAGAATAAGGATAGACATAAGAATCACCAACAAAGAAGGATTCTTCATATGCATTCTTGATTCTCTACAGTGTTGCTCAGTGTGACAAAATGTGTTAATGGAGGACTTCCCTCTCCCTACTCCTAAGTTTGGGAAACAGGTGAACCAGCACTTTTGGAACTACGTGTCGCTTGGTTGGCAGACTTGTTCGTGCTGCGAACATTGTATCTTTCATATACCCTGTTGCGGTTCTCGGACCACCACGTTTCTGCTTGGTGCTCTCCGAATCTCCTTCGGCTGCAATTGCATTCACCATCGAAGAGAGTACATATAAAAACAATGATTCCAAGAAAATTTAAACATCTCAGTTTTAAGCAATAACAATCATGTATGATACCAAGTTAAAGAACAAGTCATATAAAGATGAAGAACATAGTTAAATTTCATATTTTTAAATTCCATATCCTCCATCAAGACTAATAATTATCACTAGCTAAATATTGCTGGAGCCATCTACAGTAGAACAGCCAAATGTGCAAGTAGAACCAGAAACAGATAACCTGGTCATGTGGAGGATTTTTTATTACCTGAAGCGCACTCGCTTCAGATCTCTTGTTCCATCACGCAGTGCCACAAGTGTTATGTAGACACCAGGTTCATACTGTTCAATCCATTCTGCCTCAACTTGATTACCTTCAGCAGTCGGTGCAGCATTCCTCGATTTCAAACCACTCTCGTCATCGTGGAAATTCCCAGAATCCCTACCGTCAACAGTATCTGACACACTACCGCCACTTGCCTGAGTTACACCATAATTATTGGTCCCATTAGAGGACACAGGGCTCCGAATTTTCTGGTGAAGATTAGTTCCATATGTTCCTGGTGAGTTCCCCACAGTTTTATTCAATAGAGCGGATTCAAGTCCCATGGAGGCCAAACTAGAGCCACTGATTGACTCTGCTCTGGAGTGCTGCTCCCCATTTGAATATGGATTGTGGATCCCATTTGGCTCAAGACCATTTGGTAGGTACGCTGGTCTAATGTTCTCAGCATCATAAACTCCAGGAGGAAGCTTCTCAGCCAGATCTTTGAGCTGAAACAATGTTAATGAGCAATCAGTGTAAGTGTGAAAACACAGCAGTATAAGGGAAATGTGGAGTAATTTATTCAGAAAAAGACAAGGGTAAACAGTATGCAGTGAGATTCAAACCTGTGTGTATATGTCCCAACAGATAAAATAATGTAATTTTTAATATAAAGTTAAACCAAAAGCAAAACAAACAAAATTGAAAATTAAAAAAAAAAACAATTCTTAAAGCCTACTATTACTGTTAAGAAATTTACAAAAATAAACTTATGTTAGTTAGATGGCTTAATATGGATGCCCATTTTATTCAATGCAGAAAATTTGAAACCAAGTTACAAACATTAAAGCACCACATGAAAATAAACCATTTCAAAGACATTTGACTCCAAGTAAATTAACAGGAAAAAAAAACCTGTGCTGTGAGTGACTTAATAACTTCTTTTGCAGCTTTAGATTTAGCAGATTCCTCAGCAGCCAGTGCCGTAGCTTCTTGAGTCTTTTTTGCTGACCTTTGAAGCTCTAATTCTTGCAGTTCACATCTCTGTCTCAGGCTCTCAACCTAATGATATCTATAATTAGACTTGTCTTGATATCATAAAAAGTGAAAGAAACAGCATATATTTATATACATGTATGTGACATTAACTTTTCCGACAATTTGAGCAAAGTGAGTGTCATTTTGCCAGGTGACATTAAATTTTGCCAGGTTCATTTGTCAGGCTCAAAAATGGCAGGAGAAATTAAAATGGAGAATAGCTGTACTCTCTGTGTCAAAGAAGAAAACTTATACTACTTGATTTACATGAGAAGGATAGCAAAATACACCTGAGCATGCAACTTCTGCACTTCTTGATTTAAAAGTTCATTTGTTTTCTTCAAACTATCAGAAATATTTTTTGAGAAGGAAAGTCCTGAAGTTGTTGGAATAGGCGTAGCTGAACGAGGGGGGCTTGATCTTCTAGAGAAAGGGGACACAGATCTGGAACTTACTCCTGATGGTGCAACCACTGGTCTTGGAACTGTTCGTCTCAGATCAAGAGCAGTGGACAAGACAACATCTTTCAGCTGTAGCAAAGAAGGCGGTTGTGAGGGGCGAACCAGTGAGAATGTATCACCTTTCTTTCCTTGCTTGGCTGCCTTACTATCTAGCTGTTTTATCAAATCCATGTTAGAGGGAATTACTGCCTTGGACAATCCTAGGTCAGACTTGTCTAGCCTATCCTTGTTCTCACCTGACAGACGGGGCAAGGCATTCCTTCTATTACTATTGCTAGCTTCAGCAACCTTGTTCAATTTTGCATAACAAGAATCACACACGCGATACGGCTTGCCAGGATTAGGAGCGTGTGCTGCTCTTAATGCTTTCCTCGAGCTGCACGAATGGCAGTGGACAAGTCCGCAGTTATAACAATTGTGCCTCTTTCTAGTGAAGCCAAATGCCTGTCTACAAGTAGAGCACTGAGACTGCTCGGCACCAGATACCCACTTATGAAGGCATATGGCAGCAGAGTAGTTCGAACCACATGCAATATATTTCACATGTCTATCCTTCAATGCTTCTACCAAAGCCGGTGTTTTACGATCTTCAATATCTCCATGACCCAATCTCCCATTTGCACCTTTCCCCCAAGTATAAACTTCATTTTTGGATGTTAATACAGCTACATGATATGCACCACATGCAATTTCTTCAATAGATTCCCTGGTAATCTTGTCTCCAACCAAGCATGGAACCTTTCCATCGGATTGAGGACTCCCAAGCTGACCATAAACAGTACTTCCCATAGTGAAAACACGTCCAGATGTTGTCAGGCCTACTGTCAAACTGTGCCCACAAGCAATTTTATGAAAATTGTAATCAATAAGTGCATGCACACAAGTTGGTTTAAGACGTGCCTCCTTGTCCCCATGTCCAAGGCGATTTTTGTCTCCATCACCCCAAGTAAACAATTTACCTGATGATATGCTTGTACCGGAGTGTGTTGCGATAACCTCTACAACAGCTGCAGTATGCCACACTCCACAAGCAACAGCTATTGTCCTCAACCCCAATACGGATTCCACTTCTCTAGGATATGAAACATTTTGCCTATCTCCATGGCCCAAGACACCAAATGTTCCATCACCAAACGTAAAAAGCTTCCCTGTTGAAGTTATCAAGGCCGTGTGCCATGGACCACAAGCAACAAATGCAATTTGAAGCCCCTCTAATGGACCAGTGATTCTCTTTGGTATCCAATGACTGACATTGCTGCCATGACCAAGAAGCCCAGCATTATGCGTACCATCACCCCATGTATATAGTTCCCCAGCCATTGTAACAGCACAGGAATGGAACTCCCCACAGGCAACAAAATCAATAGTTGTAGAAGTCAGGGCTTCAACTAGACGAGGTTGAACCACATTTTTCCCAACACCATGGCCAAGACGTCCTCCTGATTCTTCACCCCATGTAAAAAGTTCACCTTGCCTAGTGACTAGAGAAGCGTGTCTAACACCACATGCTATATGATGTACATCTAAAACTACATTGGATTCCAGTGGTCTGGGGAGAAGTACATCTTCCCTCAGGCTGAAATAATTTACATTTTTATCAGCACCAACTTTAACATTTTCACAGGTAATCTCTCCCCATATGTATACATCCCCCAGAGCATCATAGTCATCAGGTGCAGATCCATGACTGGATGTACTAGGGGCACTTGAAACACTGACACGAAATACATCTGAAGCAGATCCTTTCACTTGCATGTTTGTTGGGTCTGGTGACGCATGTGACCTTTCAGAAATTGTATTGTCAGGCCGAAAGGACTTTGGTGAAGTATTTGGAAGAGTCGCAGAAATGTCAGGAGAACTAATGCCTCGTGACGTGCTAGCCGAACTTTCACTTGGACTATTTGATGTTAAGTCTTTGCTATCCTGATATTATTTGAGCCACAGAATTATAAGCAACTTATCATGTATTTCATCAGTAGCTATGGAAGCATAATGGCAACAGAAAAGGTAAAGGAATTAGTAAAGATTGTATAAAATCAGTTCCTCTTTTCACAAAAAAATCACATTACATCATAGAAAAAGTAGAGTAGGTTAATCAGCACAATCAGTCACACCAAATAACAACCGAAGCAAAGAATGAGTGAGTGGCAATCTCTTTCAGATAAAAATAAATAAATAAATAAACTACAGTTTATATCCTTTCAGGTTAAGCTGCTATGTGAGAAAATAAAAACTAGCTTTCCTTATAGGAAACAACAAATAATCACTCTTATAATGGAGCAAATAAGTCCTCTCCATTTTGATTTGTTCAAAATATACACTCTATCATAGCATTGGAGTGTAGACAGAAAAGAATTGAAAAACAGAACAAAATGAAATGATTCTGTTTTATTTTGTTCTTGGTAGTTGGTACCACCATTTTTAGTAGAACCAAAACTACCACTTCTTAACCTCATGTCTAATACCGTTCCATTTTAAAAATGCACGATACATAGAACAACACCCATTCCATTCTAGCATGTCTATCAAATGCTGCCAAGGAAAATGATGCAACAAACAACTATTAACCTGATACTAAGATCTATCCCTTTACATCTTATAGAAGTAGTACAACTTACAAGAAACATAATGTGACCAAAATGCAATTAGCTACAAAAACCACAAGTTAGTATATTTACATTAAGAATGAGACCCCCATCACTCCATCCATCAATTTTGGAACGACCACCTTGACCAGAAGATATCAGTGCTTTGAGGCCAGCAATCCACACTTCTGCCTCAACTTTATCTTTACAAATCTGAATAGCAATACACAGAAATTATTATAATAATGAAAAAACAGAATAAAAAAAAATAGTTATTTAGTGATGCATGAAATTGGATAATTTGCTACAAACCAAATCAAGTGATTGCTTTCCGTTACTGTAAATAAGTGAAAAAGACAAATAGTCCTTCTCAGGACGCAAGTAACGTTGGAAAACAGCCTGCCAAAAGATTAAGGGAAAGAAAACAAGAACAGATAAGAATAAGCTTGTGAAACAATTTTTAAATCGCTTTATTAATAACAAAGAATGTCACAGTATTGTATGCAATTAGATTTAAGGGAAGAAATCTCACAGTTCTTTGTCCAGGAATAATTCTAGAGACAGAAGATAGCTTCAGATTTCTTTCTCCATTACTTGTAATCCAGATTAAGGATGATTCATCCTGCAGTTTACAAATATTTAATGTGTATACATAGAAATAACTCAAAGTGTCAAATTTCAAGCCTACTATATATGAATGTTCAACTTTATAGTCTACAACTTTATTAGAATTTATGAATACAACCATAAAGGCATACACCAAATAAGAAATATGTTTGCCCAGCGATAAAGCTACACTACCACTAATTGTTACCAGTAGCACTAATTACTAATATACGAAAATTCAGCCTGGATATTAGTAAAAGTCTATGCAAAATCATAAAAATCTGCATAGTAATAATACAAATTGACCTGAATTGTGCCACTATAATGCAGTGAACTCAGAGAATTCCCAATGCTAACTCAGGTAAGTACCAATTTTAGCCACACAGTGAAATTTATGTGGCATATAAGTAAAAGTAAAATACATCAAGGTGTCGTCATCTATTTCCTATGCATTAAAAAGTTGCAGAAAATAGGTATAAAATGTTTAGGAGCAGGCTATACAAACAACACATGGAAGTTAGATCGAGATTACAATTTAATGGGCAGTCCTTACTATGAAATGGAATCACAGCACACAGTGTGTCGAAATTTCAATCCCCATAAAGAACAAAACAACACCTTATCAGATGTAGGGCATATAAAATAAGGAAAACAGAAATTAATAGTCTTTCCATACTATATTGCTCATATAGTTATAGCATCAAAAAGATGAAATAGCAGCTATTTGTCATGAGCAAATAATCAATTAAGAACTGTCCAACCAGGCAGTTAACAAATATGTGAAGTAGAGAATCCAAAAACACTCTTGAAAAGATTTTCATTTAACTTACATTGGAAAGTCTAAATGGACAAAACTTGGGCTTTCCTTTGCGACCATATTTAAGAAGTTGAGCACCTTTTTTCAAAGCAATTAATGCCTGCACAGAATGAAAAGTAACAATATAAACAGCAGTAAAGATCAAACAGGCACAGTAGTATATATAGTCAAATGAAACTAAAGATGAGCAACAAGTTAAAAGATCTATATGGATAATCAAGATTTGTACATTCACCTTCATATGATAGAGTCATGAGCCTTACAAAAAAAATATGGACACTTTCTCTTATTACAAAAGATCCCAAAACAGGATGAATTTTTTTTTTTTTTTTGAGCGCGTGTTTGCAAATTTGATTTTAGGTAATCTTAATTTTTTTGTTAAAATTGATTTTGAAATGAAGTGATTTATGTTTGAAAGTTTTATTGCAAAAGCAAATTTATAGTAAAACATAATATAAAATCTTCAACTTAATGTTAATGCTAAAGCCACCTTTTTCAATTCTAGTAAACACATTTTTAGTGTGTTTGGAAACTGGTTTGCACCCATTTAAACCGAAGTTTACAGATTCCAATGTACCAAAGGTGGAAGCAATCTAAAGGGTAGATTGACGTTACATTGAAACTAACAGATTTCTAAACTAACAGATTTCTAAATACACTTTGTCGTTGGTTAAGGTGGTTTGATTATATGCAAAAGTCACTAGAGGCAACCATAAGGAGAGCAATCTGTATGGTTTTTAGCCCTGTGAAAAAGGGTAGAAGGAAACCAAGAAGGACAAATAGAGGAAATTGTTAAGAATCTCATGGGGAATAAATATTCTGGAGAATTTGGTCTTTAACCAAACCCAATGGTCTCATGCAACTGACCTCACCTAATGGGATAAGGCTTTAGTTGTTGTAGTCAAATAAACTTTTAGGAGACAACTTTATTTTAGTTTGTGGAAATCAAAAGGCAATAATTGTTAATATTTTAACATGATTTTTTTTTTGTAAAGTAAATTACCCTTCTGTCCCTTGAGAGATGTTTAAATTATACTCCCCTCCAGACGCTCCTCTCTAATTTTAATATATATTCTCTCCTCCCTTAAAAGATGAATATGAGTAACATTTGGTCATTCTCAATATAAACAAACCTCTTAAAAGTGGTAAATAATTAAGAATGTGAATCCCAATGATATTTTCTCTTCTTTAACAACTTTTTGTGTCACCACCAACTAATTTTGAAATCCTATTATAGACTTTAGTATTTTAATGATAGAATGAAGCTTTAAATACAATTATTATTGGCTTTGAAATTTCACCTAACATCTTTATTTTAGCTTTTCCTCTTCATTTCTCCCCTCCTCCTTTCACCTTTCTTTTATTTTAGCTTATTTTTCCTTTCTTTTGTCTTATTTTCCCTTTTTCTTCCCATCTCCCTTTCTCTTTCTGTCTTATTTCCAATCTATCATTGGGTTCATCTACCACCGACCCCAATTAACTTGGGTTAAAGTGCTGTTGATATTGATGTTGTTGATCTTTATTTCATATTCCAAAGCCACAAGATTTGTATTAGATGTTTAAAATTAACTATTTATCATGTTGTGAATCCCCGCAAGAGGGAAAAAAATCTCTAAAAAGCTCATTTACATTAAAATGGACTCAAATGTAACACTTATCTTTCAAGGGAGGGAAGCGTATATTTTAAAATAAGAGCGGAGGAGAATGTAATATAAGCATGTACCTGGTGAAGTGAATATAATTTACATTTTTTTTTAAGTATTAGGGTGGGTCCTTTGATTGTCTAGCCATATGGAAGAATTGACTCAAGTGTGTAAGCTGACAAAATATTTTTTTAAAATTTTTAATTAGATACATAATGATCAATGTCCAGCACATGACATAAAAGTGTCAGTGTTGGAAGCCTGTTCCAACATGGTTATAAAACTCCTGAGTAAATTCATAGAGTTGAATGGGTATAATTTTCCACATGGATGAAATGAGTTGAATTGCATGAAAACTCATTGGTTAGTAGACTTGGGTTATGCATGGACGAGTTTGAGAGTTTGCTGGACCACATTAGTTTTGCCCAAACCAAAATGCAACATTTTTAGCGTAAAACGCTTGGGCCAATTATGTAAAATGATTTTTATATGCTTTACCTTTAAGTGTAGAAGCTAGCCCAAAAACACAAATCAATCTGCCTCATTCATTCATTCGTTGTCATCGCTGTTTTGGTTTACTTTGACATAAAATTAGAAACATTGAATATTTATTATGCATATTGCATTAAATTCTGTTTTAATACTTTTATAGGCATTTTAAATATTTATTTATTAGGTATACTCTTGTGAGTTTAGAAGTAAGGTTTACAAAAGCTTTACAAGTTTACATAATCTCTCGAGTTTGACAACATTTTCCCCCAGGTTAGGAACTCCAACACCTCAAGCAGAAGTGTCCACATTTCAAACTCTGTAAGAAATATAATAGATAGGGAAGAAAGAAGAAGAAGAAGAAGAATTTAAGCCACCTTATACTATAAGTTCTGTTAAACTCCATAAGAAGCCCAGTAGTACATCACAACATTGATTCAATTTCTATGAGAAGCCTATATCTCTTCCTTCTTAATATTTTGACATAAATTACAGGTTAGAGATGTTGTACTAACTACAGATATTTCTAGGTACACAACAACTGTTAGTGTTGTCCACAAAATACATAAACAGTGGCAGCCGGCTCAATTTCACCAGATGAATTTTAATTTAGTCAGCTTCTGTTTAGAACTAGATCAAATGCTTGACATGCACAAAAGCTCCTATGAAGATTTAAGGGTCTAAAAAATAGTAAAAATAAATAACATTGATGAACGCTTTAATATCCTGCTTGAAACGATCCAAGACAGCTATAAAATGCTGCACTATCAACATCTTATATCTAAAACATGGTCCCAAAAGGCATCCACTGACTTAGCTGTTAATAATTCAAAAACAAGTTACCCCTCCATTTAAACACAAACATGCATGAAAGCATCTCTCCATTTTCCATATTCCCCATTCCACGGAGCATTAACCCGTTTAATCAACAAAACTCTACAAGGGTAAAAAATAACACTTCATATTCATAAGATGGAACTTTCAAAAAAACAACGAGAGTACACAAGTGTATCTCTCATCTGCCTCCAATTTTCCACGTGTCACTCCAAACAAAGAAGAGAAACACACACACACCTTGAGAATCTCCAAAGGCACAATCAAGGTGGAGTTGCTTAACTCACTTTTGATGAACTCTATAATGTCACTTGAGATTTAAGAACTTCAACAAGTTTTCTCCAACGGTGAAATTCTTAAGAACTTAAAATAGGTTCTGCAATTGTTTCGCAATTCTTAAGAACTGTTGAAAACAGTTGTTTATATAAGCAAAACTACCACATCAATTACTCCAAGGGTGAAGTAACATAAGAACAGGTACTCAAATTGACGATGCTCTTAACCACCACAAAGCAATTTTAAAAAAATTAAACATTTCCCACATTAGAACAAAAACTGATACAAACAATAAAAAATTTAGGAAAAAATTGTACCTTCCACGCGAAACTAATAACTTCCAATACATAGAAAGAGAGAGAGAGAGAGAGAGAGAGAGAGAAAGAACGTACTTGTTGTTCAATGTCACGGTTGGCATTCCCGTAGCTACCAAGATCTGCCATTCCATGTGAGAGATTCAACGACGCGCCACCACCCTCTCCGATCACTCGCCGGAGCTCCGGTCATCATAGAAAACTCCAACCTCTTCTTCTCTCCACAACCATTCACCCTCACATCAAAACAAAACCTCTCTCTCTCTTAAAAAACCAACAAAACCCACTTGTTATTCTCTCTCTAGAACCTTCCTGGATCCGCACCTCTTCGCAGAACCCAAAATCCCAGAAACTCCACTCACGGTTCCAAGTCAAAGACCAAACCAGTATACCTGAACAACTGTTAAGAAGGGTAGCGGTGACTCGCGGCGGAAGAGCGGTTTCCAAAGGGAAACTCCGGCGACGAATGTTGGCTCCGGCAGGGAGACAGAGGAGAGAGAGAGAGAGATAAAAAGACAGTGAAAGGTGAAGAGAGAGAGAGAATCGGAGGATGTAAAGTACACCTAGTCAAAGATTAAGAAAGACGGAAAATTAGTATTATTATTATTATTATTATTAAAACTAGTGGAGATATTTTAAAAGTAAAAAAAAAACTAATAACATGAAAATAGTGGATAGTTAGTAGAAGAAGTAACAAAAATTAAAATTTTAACAAAAGATAAAATGGTTTAATGAAATATGTATAATAAATAAGGATATTTTCTTTATTATTAATTTAATAAAAGTAGTGGAGTACTTCTACCTATTTTAACTAAAAAAATTAAAAATTTTAAAAAAATAAAAACATGAGAATAATGAGTAACTATTAAGAAAAATAACAAAAATTTAAAAATTAACAAAAAAAAGATTTAATGAAATATGTACATTAAATAAGAATTTTTTAATTATTAATATAAATAATAAAATACAAATTAGAATAATAATTTTATTTCATTTCTCTTCTAATATTAGACTTGTGAATCTGCAGCCTGCGGAACCGTTAAAAAAGTTCAACACAGATCATCAAAACAGGTCTTTTAGTAAAAAAAATTATATTTTTAGTGGGCAGCTTTTTTTTTTTAAAAAAAGTATTCATTTTGTTGTTTTAACAATTAAAGAAAATAATTATTTTCCTGAACATAATGTTACCAAATATATACTTATCATAAATTTTGTGTTTATAGATTTAAAATATGTATTTATAAATTTTAATAGAATCACACTTATTGGTATTGATCAAAAGGGGGAGAATTAAATTGTTACGTAATAAATTATGTAAACATAAAATAAATAAATAAAAAATCCTTGTGGCAAGTTCTTGGTCTTTTTTTTTGTCTATTTTTCTTTTGGACAAATCATGCTTACTTTTGTGATAGGGTCTTTTCAGATAAAAAATAATAATTCTATTTATTTATTTATGCAATAGCAACAACGAAAAATTATACCAAAAAATTGTAGTTGAAAAGAAATCGGATAACATTTTCTAAAACACAACTCTGACTTTTTCTTTTAAAACTATCAGTTGATTAAAAAGTTGCATAATTTTGAATTTTATAAAAGGATTTTGATGTTTGGGAAGGAGACACGTAAGAATGATGAGGATGTTTTCGTAATTTGAAGGGGACAGAGCAGGTAACTTTATGTTGATGTTTAGTTAAGGTAGTAATAAATGATAAAATGACAAAAAAAATCCTGACTTTTATTTTTTGAAAAAAAATAAATTCAAATATATGATCTTATGATAAAGGGCTTTTCTACTAAATTAATATCAAATTTAAAATAATTTATTTTAAATTAAATAAAATACATTTAAAATAATTATAAGCATGGAATGATTCTGTCAGGTGTTTTATGTAACTGCAAGAGGTGAGATACATAGCAAAATCATTATTAATTTTTTTTAATTGTTAAGCTTTTAAGAAGAAGAAAAATATTTTTTGAGTGCAGAAAAAATATCTATACACCATTAAGATCATACTCTTTTAAAAAAAAAAATACTACAAATAATCCAGCCCAACCAAAGTAAAGGGAATTAAACGTAACACAATTCTAAATAAAAAAACTTTAATCATTTTTATTTATTCCAATAATAAAAAAGAAAGTCTATCCTTAACCATTAATCTGTATTATCATGAATCAACACATTTTCTTTCTATACTTCTCTTCTCATACACATGTTCCCTTTAACATATTAATTAAATTCATATTATTATTTAAAATATAGAAAATAACTAAAAAAGAACTATTAAGAATAAAGCTATTTTATAATTAAATTAAATACTTTTTATTAAATATAAATCTATTTTTAATTAAATATATTATAAATTATATATACAAAATGATTTTAATATCATATAATATTGAACTAGTAATTTCTTTTAAAATTATATGAATGTTTATATCATACACAATTAATATAAAAACTCACGTGTATAATAATTTTCATTACATTATACTAAAACATATAATATTTCTAATAATTAAAATAAATGGAAACATGAACCTCACAGATCTAAAAAATGACATATGTCGTAAATTATATTTTGTGTATGCTCACTGACATTAAAATGGTGAGCTTATGCATGAAATCATGTATCAACCACAATACACAAATCTAATTGTAGAATACAATAAAATTTCGTTACTTAAAATATCATTTTGTTGATTAGATACAATAACACTATGTTTACCAATATCATCACACCATGGCTTTCCACAAGGTTACTAAGTCAAAGTTAAATCTTCAATATCTAATGACTCATTTGGTAGAGGTGAAAAAATAGTGAAATGAATAATAAAATTTTATAAGAGTCACACTTTTTATTATTTATTTTAATTTAAAATTTTATCTTTTATTTACTTTCATCTTTTTTCTTTCTACTTTATCAAACATACAGTAAGATATAACTTTTCAAGAGAATCTCTTGAAAATTTTCTTCAACAATGCCTATAAATATTTAACGTTTTTCATCAATAATAAATAATGTATGCTAGAAAGTCTTATGTAAGACTTTAAACTAATTTCACTTGAATCTATTAAGTATTTTAAATTAAATAAATTTCCATCAATTTCATACTTTTTAAAGCATAAAATCGATAGGATTTTGAATTTACTAAAATGCCCTAAATCTTATAAATTTGACAAACTTTTATTAATATTTTGAATGTAAAAAATCAACACTCATCTAAAAAAATATTGAAATTCAATTTAAAAATATATGAAAATAATAGATTGAAAGAGATGAAATAGTAAGAAAAAAATCCTAAAAAAATTGTTAAAAAAAGCTTCCTAAAAATACTATTGTTGAAGAATAATCTCAAAAAACACTCTCATTTAAAATAATGATTCTTCTTCTTTTTAGTCATTAAGTTATTAGTGTGAAGTATATACTCTTAATCACATTCTTTCATCAGTAAAGTTCAAATCTAAAATTTTTACTTAAGTGTTATGAGTTAAGTTCCACTCCTTTCAACAGCGTATTGGTGCAAAATAGTTATTTTATAGAAGATTATGTTGTAGAATTTTGTCCTACGAAAAACATTATAAAAAAAAACTTTTACATTCTTAGTCGTTTTTTTTTCTAGAGCAACTCAAGAATATCACAATATATACTTTAATTTTTTTTTGCCTTTTAATTAACAATTTAACAATGAATACTATCAACCTATACCTTCAGGCCATATTTTAATAAATTAAAATTAAAATTTACGAACAACATAAAAATATTTAATTTTTAAAACATTAATTACTTTTTATATAATAAACTAAGAAAATTGAAAATAAATATATTTGTTTCTTTGGGCAGTGCTATTCGGCACGAAAACACCAAATGCCAATTCATACATAGATGGATTTCATTTTTAAGTAACTAATAAAAAAAATGTATGAGACATGTTTTTTTGACGGAATACACGTTTGTGCCAACTTGACAAAATCATTTTCGTACAGCTTAGCATATTTTATTGGGTGCTCGATCGTTACTTCATCTAGTCCCATGTTCTTTATATGTAATTTAAGGGTAGACATTAATGAAATTCTTCAATTAAATACAATAGTTAAATACTGTTCATAAAAGGTTGTATACATAGGCTAGGGATTTAGTGGTAAAAAAAATGCGACCAATAATTACACAACTACAACAAATCAACAATAGGGAATATATCTCCTTGAAAGCCGATTTTCTTGATTTGGTGTGAATTTTATTGGGTGAAAAAGAGAGTAAAATCTAGATCCAAGAAGAGCAAAGCTTCCAATGATGTAAAAGAAAGTTAAAACAGAGAGAAAAAAATAAAGATAGCTAGGGGTTCCAAATTCAAAATATTTGCGGGCAAGATGCCAAAATTGTGAGAAGAAATGAAAGGTCCCCACTGGATTTAATAAAATCACACAAACCAACAACTCCTGGACCTGGAGCTCTAGCTACGCTTTTCAAACTGTAACAAAGAGCACGAGTTTTAGAATAGTTCGCATTTAATTTCTAGTTGCAAAAAAATAGTTGCCATTTTCTTTTTATCGACATATTTGAAAGGAAGATATAGTAAACCTACGGTGCTGTAAGAAAAAATAATCATCGTTTATTGATTTCTATGAATTGGGGGATGCGGTTCCCAACTTTTTTTTAGTACAAAAAATCAAATTAAAAATATATAAAATATAACTATATAATTAAAATTATGAGAAAAATGAGAACTGCCTCCTATATATATATATATATATATATGCACAAAATAAAATTTATATGCTGCTTCCTTTGAATATGGTAATGGTGTGGATATGTCTTTCAAGATACGTTAACATAATTGAAGTAATATTTTTCTCTTTTGGCGCCAATGATATTCACGTAATAACTATTTTTGTAATTTTTTTAATAAAGGTTATGAATTAATTAAGGACATATATATTCTCGTCAGCCACTTTTATACCTTTTCCTTTTTGCTTTTTCTGTTGTGGATTATTACATAATGCATGTGACCACATATATGCACTGTGCCAAATTTACACACACTAACAAAACCAAATAGTAGATTATTTCTTGTGCAACTCATTAGACATAAGCTAGCCCTCTTAAATAAAGTAACTTTGTAGGTACAATTTTAATCATATACATGCATTACACGTACCAAAAAGAAAAGTGTCTTCCAAGTAAGCTACTTTGGTCTTTGGCTTTGCAGTACCCCACCTGGCCTAGCTCCTCAACTCCCTTTTCTTAAGAGAGGGGAAAGGGGAGAGAGAGACTGAATTGAACTTTATTTTGATATGGGCCAAACTTGGCGTGATTGCAACATTCCCTAACATGAACCCTACTTTTGTTTGTTAGTACACTTTAAAGGAACAACTAGTTGCCTGCCTTTGCCTATTGTCTTATTTGTTGGTGACCCTTGTCATTGTCAACTATATAGTTTGGATAAAAAAAATATGCTTAGTCCTTCTTGAATGCATTCTAATTAAATATGATGGTGGGACAAAATTATAGGTTTGGGATGGGAAGAGATGATATATATGCTTGCATATTGATTTAGTCAAGTTGTGACTTTGACTTATCTTTATGTTCACATCATATAGCATTCCCGCCCTATATATGGCTATATGTACAGTTTTTACAAATTCAAGTTTAAATCATGAGCATCATTAAGAAAAGTTTTTTTTAGCATTGTTAGTTTGACAAATTTGAATGCATAGTTATATGATTGTCCTACATTGTTTTATGTTTCAGAGACTCCAATAAAGTGTGGTGGAGCCAAAATTTCAGGTTAAGTGGTAGTGGGTGTAAAATATACTGTATGATGTGAAAAGAGAAGAAATTATAATCAAACAAATATTTTATCAATTTGAGTATAGGATATTATCAAGGTTTTAATTAAACTGCAGTCCAAAATTAATGCAATAATGGTCATAATATCAAGATTTTTAAGGTCTACAAAATCACATTTCAACAACAATCCTAACTACATTTTACTACTCTTTTTTTTAATTTCTTAAGATTTTTCAGGACTACAGTTTAAAATCATAGATATGATAACAATTTGCTACCATATATCCTTGCTAATTAACATTCATACATTCTTTTCCTTCCCATGCATTCTACCTCCCAAACTAAACCTCTTTAACTGCATGTAACTCAACTACTCAAATTATTAAAAAAATCAAAGGGTTAGAGATGTTAGGAATGAAGATCTGAAAGCGTGACACCCATGGTTATTATAATTCATCAGTCTGACAGATTTGGCTTTTATTGTGTTCTATCTTTTCTTTTCTTTTATTTCCATACCATACAAAATATTATACACCCCACTGCCACTTTACCTGAAAATTTGGCTCCACCAAATTGGAATCTCTAAAACATAAAATGAAAGTAATGCAGGACAATAATATAACCAGATTTCGAATTTGTCAAACTAACAATGATAATAGACTTTTCGTAATAATGCTCATGGTTTAAACTTGATTTTGTTTGTGATCTCTTCCAGTCCCATATATCTTAATCTTTTAGATAGTTCAATAAGTGTTGTTATAGTTAACTACATTTATCTTGTTATGACACAGTAATCTCTGTCCAAATTAAAGTTTAGAGCAACGCGTAAAACAAGTATTTCGGCTTCAATCAAAGGTTATCATTATCCTTTTTTTTCTTCTTCCGAACTTTCAATATAGTATTATATATTGAGGTAATAAATGCATCTAAAATAACAACGAAAGACAATTGATTAGGAGTTTTCCAAATGAATTGTCATAAAGAAAATCATAAAAGCATATTCCAATCTAGAGGCAAAAGTATAAGTTGACACACAAACTAAGATTTTAAAACAAAACAAGTTATCGACAAATTAAAATAGCCTTAAAAACATCTCCTTCATCCTTACCCTTGGAGTTGCAGTTTCTCATGCAAGGCGCGGATAATCATCTTAACTTCATATATTCAAACAAAATAGAAATTTCTATTTTAACATTTCTCCTATTTTTTGATGTCAGAACAATTATCTAAGCAAAATTGAGCGTACGTTGTTTGAAATTAGAATATAGTAACTTCAGAGCATGATTCGACAATGTATATTAAAAATTGATTATTTTTACATAATTTTAAATTTTGGATTTTTTTTGTAGTTCCAAAATTTAAATTCTGCAACAATAAACTACACTCATCCATATTAAGGGCATTATCGGAAATTATAAAACTGAAGGGAGGTGTGAATAACAAAAAAAAATCACCATATGTAAATCAAACAAAACTCATCATCTGAGACCAAACGGTAGACTATCTAACCGAAATTTTAAAAATGCAAGCCAGCCTGAGCAGGGGTGTGGGTATATGGACATGTTCAGCATCTAAAGCCTTTGTTTTTAGATGGATTGGATAAGTTTGATTTACAAAATAAGTTGACATTTTTTTAAGGTCTATATTCGACCCACAAAATTGCTTCATGAACCCAAATATTAATTTGAAAAAAATTATAAAAATATTTAAAATAAAAAACTTGACCTCATCTTTTAAGCTAAAATCTATCACATTGAAACTTGCCTATACTTTAAACATAACAAATCAACAACCTATATTAAAGATCAAAATCTTAATATAACAAATTAACAATACATATACATCGGACTTAGGCAGGTTAAACGGGTAGGCCACGAGTCTATAAATAAAACCCTCTAAGTCCATGGACTTAACGAACCGAACTCAAAAACTAGATATAATTATATGAATTTTAAAAAAAGAGACTTGTTATCTGTTCGGTCTGTAGGCTCAATGGATTGGTCTGCAAATCTGGACCCGTATACTCACCCATAAGCCATATGGTTTAGCATAACATTCTAATACTTAAGCCATGACTATGCAATCCAAATAAAGGAGTTGCTATTGACCTCAACCCCTTTGCTATTGGCCCTTACCAACATTCAAAATTTTCAAAAAAGTACCCTTTCTCACAATGCACCACGAAAACACACTTTATTTGCTTTAGTAGGGGTGTGAAAAATATCGTACAACAAAAGTGTGATTTCATTGTACTTTTTTTTCCACCTCCATTAGTGTAGTTATATCTTAGTCGTGTTAAATCCTATAGAACAATCAATTAAACAATCATTGTTTTCAAATGCATCAGGGTCCACTCCAATGTCTTTATTCATATTATTTTCTTCAGACATAATATTGTCATACACCCACTCATTATTGTCCATCCTAATAACTAAAAATTTAATTTAATAATAAATAAAAACACCCACATGGATAATAATAACATTTACTAACATTAAATTCTAAAGATCACCATTTACATAAACAATCCAAAAATTTATTTTTTGGATCTACTCAATCAAATAATTTATAAAATTAAACTCCATTTTAATTAAATAGATATTTTCAACAAATTATTTAATTTTTTAATAATAAATTTGTGATTTAACAAATGATGAAAGTTTCAACATCACCACCATTTGCATAAACAAACCAAAAATTAATTTTTTGTATTTACTCAATCAAATAATTTATAATTAAACTCAATTTTAATTATATACATTTTTTAACAAATTTTTAAATTTTTTAAAGGCAAATTTATGATTTTAAGAAATACAGATTAACTAATCCGTAAGAACCATATGAATTAGGCAATCCGTAACATCCATACGGATTACTGAATCCGTACGAATCATAAATATCACTACTCACCTCTGTGTCCACCACAATGCACTCGATCACTCCAACGACCACCACGCAACAACTCAACTCAACCAAAATGAAGAAAAAAAAATCATAATCGTACATTAACTGTAACCAACTCAAATATCAATGGAAACCTACAAGGCTATTTTCAGGTTTTCAGAAAAAGCAATAGTGTATGAAAAAATTTAATGGTATATGAAGTTCAAGCCTCCTTGCGAGGGGAGATGCCAAGTGCCAACCATCTCTCCTTTTCACCTTTTCACCTTTTCACCTTTTCACTGGAATCTACTAAGCTCTCTCCAAATAACTTGGGAGAAGCACTTCACGAAAGATGTTACTGGAGTGTTACTCTTTAACAACTGTTCACCTTAAGGCGTGCCAGTTACTAGCTTTTATTGTTAGAAAATCGAATGTTCGTTTTGCTATTTAAAATATTATAATATATATGTTATCAAATTAAAAATATTAATTAATATGTTACACCCACCGAATAAAATATAATAGTAAATTTGTTAAAGTGGTTTGCACACATGCAAAAAATAATAATTATTAGAGATATATAAAGAGAGTACAATATAATTAACCATTGTTAGTCCCATGAAAAAATGAGTGGAGCTTGGAGACCAATAAGTACATTATAGGAAATTACTATCTCTCGACGAATAATATAGTTGAGAATTTGATTTTTATTTGAGTTTAATAGTATTGTGTGATTCAGGTAACCAACTAATTTACTTAGTAGAATACGAATATTGTCATTTTTATATAAATGATATATCATAATAATTAGATAAGTTATAGTTTTAATTATATTCACACCGATTGCATATACGAGTATGAAATATTGATATTTGTATTGTAATTTAAATACTATATTTTAAATATATAGAGGGATATATCTTTTTATATATTACTTACGTCACACATTATAATTTTAAAAAAAGTTCACATTTATCAAAATATATTAGTACTTTTAAATAATGACAAAAAATGATTTATCGCATAATTGTTTGTCTTCTATGTTTTCTAACTCCTTTAATGGGTTAGAAAATTAAGCACACAATCGCATCAAATTTGGAAAGTAAAACGATTACATAGACTTTGAACTTCTCTGTCTTTTGTAGAAATTTTATATCAAGACAAACGAAGCTTGCATTTTCTGCGCTTGACTGAAATGACAAATGATATTTATTCATTTTAGTTCTAAGTAGACTTTCAGTATGATATCAATTCTAGAAAGATTTAAAAATACTCTAACGTGCAACTTACTCATGTTTTGAAAAGAGAAAATATTTAAGACACAGAGAAAATAGAAAAGATTTAAGAGAGAAAAGACCCAATAGAATTAGACTGAAAAAATGTTGGTGTAAATAGAATCAGAATTGGACTCAAGAAACATAATTTTGAATTCAACCGGATCTGTTTTCATCTAATTTTTTTCATTTTGTATAAATTTAACCTAACAAAGTAAAATAAATGAATCAGTTTGACGCCCACCCCACATGCACGCACACATAATATTCCTTATATAATTTTATTTAAGACCTAATCTTTGTAAATTCTTGATGTAATCTAATAGGTAGGTTCTGATTACACAATAAGGATGATTTTGAGTGAATTTATAATTAGCATAAAGCTCCTTATCTTAATTTCCACGATCAACATTCTAATTGAGAGATTTTGATCATGGATGACAAAATAAGTTCAAGTAATTTGATTGACCCATTTAATCTACAAAAGAAGAGTTAAATTTAGACTTTAACCTATTATCAAAATAGGTTCAACCTAATCCAACCTATATTATTATTTGATAGTTTTAGAGCGAGTTAGGATAGGTAAACCTTTGAGTTAACTTTTCTTTTAATTTTTTCGAGTATTTTTTGTAACTCATTCAAATTTGTAATTATGGACTTGCTAGTTTTAAGTAGTTAAAGTATTAATACTTCTAGTTTTAGCATTTTAACTAAGGTCATTGTTGGCATTCAATGTTTCAAATATTTGGCTGTTTAGTTGGATTAATCCCTTTAAAAAAGATGGATTAATTAATGTTTATGTTTTTCTTGCATATTTTTATTTATTTGAAGGATCAAGAGAAGTCAAAGGTAACATTTGATAATTACTTTCTTTTTCTTTTTTTAAATTATGATGAGTCAACCTAATTCAACTTGTAACTCACTTAGGGTCCAAAGTTTATTTCTTGCATTCCTACTATTACATTCTACACCTCTCATTGCATTTTAAAATATAATTTTATGTTTCGAAATAAACTTTCCTAAATGCAATATGAAATGTAAGATGCAATAATGGGAGATAAGATAAAATAACCGTGTTGGATTGGGATTTTGAACATATACACAAAATAGTTTCAACCCAAACCCAATTTGTTTAATATCATTTGCACAATTTCTTACGTAAAGGACAAACTTTCTCCACAAGTCTGAAAATAAAAATGTAATTCATTTGATATTCAAATTCAACTTTTTGTCCCTTTTTTCAGTTGATTTTCCTGCCAACATTTGATGATCTTTAAAAGTTGTTTTCCACAAGTGTGAGTCAAGATCTCTATTAAGTGTAGCTTTAGCAAAGCAATATTCCTTTCCTAGAAAATTCTTAAAGGCAACTAATTCTAACGTAATTATGGAGAAAAGTATCAATTTGTTTTCACACCAGTATGTCATTTCAATTTTTCCATAAAACTCAAATCATCTTGACTTTGCCAACAACTTGAGGTCTTTACTTTTGGGTTTTTGAAAGCAAATTTTAAACAATGTTTCAAAATAAAATATGTGACTTGACATGATAGTCACATGTAATTTTTTTAGTAAATTAGATTTTAAAATTCTCATATGTCCAAAATAATTGATGTCATTAGATTAGTTGACGAAAAATTTCAAAATATAATTTATCAATTTTTTTTACACATGACTCTTGCTAAAATTTTTGATGGCATAAAAAGTTAATCAACTATCAACATATTTGTTTTGTCATCAGTTAACACTCGATCTTATTGAACAATAAAAACTAAAAAAATATAAAAATTATAATGATTAAAAATAAAAATCTTTGAAAGACTAAAAAACACACCCCACTCTATTTTATATAGAACAAAAGGCTTTTTGTTTTAATTTTACATTTTGCATAGACTTTTCTGAGCATCGTGTGCTCGTTCAAGTGAAAAGCTCAAATATTTTATTTTTAGAAAATGCAAACTCAAATACTTTAATGAGCAGCTCACGCGTCATTTAGGGACAATACAAATTCCATGATAATGTTAAGAAAATTATAGTTATATTTTTTATTTATTAAAATTGCAAACTATCCGTTTTAACTTCATTTTTTTATCGTCGAATTATCTGATAAAATTTTAGTTGTTACTTGTTGGTACAATATGAAGTATAGAGTCTATGAACCTTTAATCAATACATGAATTTTTTTTAATATAATCAATTATATAATTATTGAAGAATGTTTTTACAATATGGAATTCCACGAAGAATGGTAAGAATTAATTATAAGAGTATTTTTTTAAAAAGCCCTGTCTTATTTAAAGAAAAAAAACCAATCATAACTTATAAGAAATATGAATAATTAATAGTACAAAAATCATATAAACAACAAAAAGTTTAAATTGGTATATAAACCTCGTATATGGAGTCTTCGTTTTTTAATTTTAAAAAAGAGCTTATTCTTTTTTTATAAAAATATTCTTGTTTAGTTGTCTTTGATAAGTGAATGAGAACTAACAAGTCTGTCATTTAGCCATACTATCAACTATATAAATCCTGTCGTAGGCTCGATCTAATTTCATACTGCACAATTAAGAGAAAACTGATCACAGTAACCGATCTTTGTTTTACTCTTAGTTATTTCATATCAACAAAAATATAATGAGTAGTTATTTTCTGAAACTATTTTATGCACTTGTGCTGATTTTATTGCATGCTGCAGGATCCATTGCTGGATTCAGCAGGGTTCCCAATAATAGTGCAGAAATAAAGTGCATAGAGAGTGAGAGACAAGCACTCCTCAACTTCAAACAATGCCTCATAGATCACTCTGGCATGCTGTCTACATGGAGGGACGATGACAATAACAGAGATTGTTGCAAATGGAGAGGCATTCAATGCAACAATGAAATTGGTCATGTACAGACGCTTAGTCTCCGTGGTCATTATACAGGAGATTTGAGTGGTTCAATCAATATTACTTCATTGATATCCTTGCCACATATTGAACATTTGGATCTCAGCTATAATGATTTTCAAGGGAGTCACATCCTAGAACTCATGGGCTCGTTCACCAACTTAAGATATCTCAATCTCTCATATTCTGATTTTCGGGGGAGCATTCCTTGTCACCTTGGAAACCTTACACATTTACAGTATCTGGATCTAAACTCTAATTATCTCGACGGGCAACTCCCTTATCAACTTGGAAACCTTACACAATTACAGTTTCTGGATCTAAGCGATAATTATCTCGATGGGGAACTCCCTCATCAACTTGGAAATCTCTCACAGTTAAGGTATCTTGATCTTAGTGAAAATTCATTTTCTGGAGCTCCCTTTCCAAGTTGGGAATCTTCCTATGTTGCACACTCTTAGACTTGCTGGCAATTTTAATGTCAAACCTAAAGATGCAGAATGGTTGTCTAATCTCTCTTCCCTAACAAATCTTGACTTGAACTCTTTGCATAACCATGGCTCCTCTCATCACTGGCTACAAATGATCACCAAGCTTTCTCCAAACTTAAGAGAGTTGAGGCTAGTTGATTGTTCTCTTTCAGATACAGATATTCAATCTCTGTTTTATTCACGTTCCAACTTTTCCACTTCACTTACCATCCTTGATCTTTCTTTCAATATGTTGACATCCTCAACATTTCAATTGTTGTCATCTCCTTTTTGCCCAAGCTTTCCTTCTCTTGTGATCCTTGACCTTTCTTATAATAATATGACATCGTCAGTCTTTCAAGGTAATTTCAACTTCAGCTCAAAACTTCAAAATCTTAATTTGCAAAATTGTAGTCTTATGGATGGAAGTTTTCTTATGTCATCTACTTCCATTATGAACTCTTCAGCTTCTCTTGTTTTCCTTGATCTTTCCTTAAATCTGTTAAAATCACCAACTATATTTTTCTGGCTCATTAACTCCACCACCAATCTTCGTACCCTTTACCTTTATAATAACTTGTTAGAAGGTCCCATTCCAGATGGATTTGGGAAAATAATGAACTCTCTTGAAGTTCTTGACCTCTCCGAAAACAAGCTGAATGGGGACATTTCTAGCTTCTTTCAAAATTCTTCATGGTGCAACAGACACATTTTTAAGGATTTGGGATTATCTTATAACCGGATTACTGGCATGCTACCTAAAAGCATTGGATTGCTATCAGAGTTGGAGGAACTTAACTTGGAAGGGAATTCTTTGGAGGGAGACGTCACTGAATCCCATCTTTCTAATTTTTCCAAATTAGTAGTCTTGTACCTATCAGCGAACTTCTTGTCTCTGAAATTTGTCCCTGGTTGGGTTCCTCCATTCCAATTAGAAGACTTGGGTCTCAGTTCTTGCAAGTTGGGCCCCACTTTTCCTAGTTGGCTCAAGACTCAAAGTTCTTTGAATATGCTTGATATTTCTGATAACGGGCTTAATGATTCCGTGCCAGACTGGTTTTGGAATAATATGCAACATATGGCAACGTTAAATATGTCTCACAATAATCTCATTGGTGAAATTCCTAATATATCACTGAAACTGCTCAACAGACCGTCTATAGTTCTGAATTCAAATCAATTTGAGGGCAAAGTTCCATCATTTTTTCTACAAGCTTCGGAGCTGAAGCTCTCTGAAAATAAATTTTCAGATTTGTTTTCATTTTTATGTGACCAAACCACAGCTGCAAATCTGGCCACTTTAGATTTATCAAACAATCAAATAAAGGGACAACTCCCAGATTGTTGGAAATCTGTAGAGCCATTATTGTTTCTTGATTTAGGCAACAATAAATTGTCAGGGAAGATTCCAATTTCCATAGGCACCCTTGTTAATTTGGAAGCCTTGGTTTTACGAAACAATGGTTTAATGGGTGACTTGCCTTCTTCTTTGAAGAATTGCAGCAGTTTATTTATGCTGGACCTGAGTGGAAATATGTTGTCGGGTCCAATACCATCATGGATTGGAGAAAGTATGAAACAATTGATAATCTTGAACATGCGAGCGAATCACTTCTCTGGAAATCTACCTATTCATCTCTGTTATTTGAAGCGTATTCAATTGTTGGATCTTTCAAGGAATAACTTGTCAAGAGAAATTCCATCGTGCTTGAAGAATTTTACTGCAATGTCTGAACAGAGCATCAACTCAAGTGACACTATGTCTCGTATATATTGGTATTATAACACTTACCATGAACTTTATGGTTATGACCCTGTTACAGAATATAAGCTTAACATAACATGGATGTGGAAAGGTGTGGAACATGGGTTCAAGGATCCAGAGTTAGAGCTTAAGAGCATTGATCTTTCAAGTAATAATTTAACCGGTGAAATACCAAAAGAGGTCGGATATTTGCTTGGGTTAGTTTCTTTGAATCTATCAAGGAACAATTTGAGTGGAGAAATTCCTTCTGAGATTGGAAATTTAACTTCACTAGATTTCCTCGACTTATCAAGAAATCATTTCACTGGGAGAATTCCTTATTCTCTTTCTGAAATTGACGGTCTAGGCAAATTAGACTTGTCATACAATTCTCTTTCTGGAAGAATCCCATCAGGGAGACATTTTGAAACCTTTGAAGCCTCAAGTTTTGAAGGAAATGTTGATCTTTGTGGTGAACAACTTAACAAAAGTTGTCCTGGAGATGGAGATGAGACACCAGTGAAGCCTCAAGAACCAGCAGTCAATGGTGATGATTCTGTTTTCTATGAGGGATTGCACATGAGCTTGGGGATTGGATACTTCACTGGATTTTGGATCTTATTAGGGCCATTATTACTATGGCGTCCTTGGAGAATTGCTTACATGAAGTTTCTGAACAGATTGACAGGCTACATATGTGTATGGTTGTAGTGAATGTGGCAAAGTGTTGCTGCTGGCTTGAAGGCAAAAGGGTATGTTATAGCTTCTATTTTTCAAATTCATGGTTTATCTTCTGCCATAGTTGTATTTTAAACAAAAAGCTCATATTAACTGTAATCTGATTGTTAGAAGTTTCCAGATAATTTGTTCTTCCTAACTTAATTAACAAATGGAAACAATGTATTTTTTAGTGCTTATACTTTCCATCAAAGGTCCCTATACTTATATATTGGCAAGTGTGTTCGTCATACTTTAAAAAAACATGTGGATTAATCTCTTTGAACTTTAAAAAACATGATAAATTCTTAGTAAGAATGAATTAAATTCACATATTTTATAGTTGGAGACCAAATTTATGAATATAAAAGTATAGAAACTTTGATAAGGTTTAATCGATAGTGAGTCATAAAAAAGTGTTACGAAAAAGTTATCCAATTGAGATTTTTTCTTTTTTCTTCTTTAAAGAAATTCTTTCATACCTAATTGCAGCATTTTACTCTTGTAATTTAATATGAATCATTTTTGTGTCTTTCTTACGAAATTCCCTATTTAATGAGTGAATTAAGTTATTGAAAAGTTGTATCTCATAAAAATAATAACCTTATTTATGGGAAATATAGATATGATTCTTAAATCACAAAAATTCTTCTATTTCGACCATAGTATGAGTACCTTGTTTTATGGTCCGCACATATCTCTATAATACTGGTAGTTTTTTTTTTAACTCATATGATACTGGTAGTTACTCTATACTACTCATATTTTTTTTGTAACAGTTACAGTTTATATGTTGATTTGAGAATATAATTGACTTGATTTATATAAGATAGTTTTTCTGATGTTTGAAGATTCTAAAACGGCTTGCTATTGCCCCTAGAGCTCAGGTGGTTCACTCACCCCACCATAAAAGGTGAAGTGTTTGGGGTTTGTTTCCCCAATCCCACCAACTCCTGCCCAAGTTCTTGCAACTGCTTAAAAATTTGTTTGTTGTTGCAGAATAATGATATTTACATTCATTTCCAATTTCATATAGACAAATACAATTCTGTCTTTATCATGTAATCCACCACATTAATGCTTGTACAAAAAAAAATGCAGTTTATTGCAGATGTGCTGCACACCTCTGATCTGGGATGAAAGCTACGTAGGTTGCGCGACACGTGGAAGACATTTGTTTAGTATTGGAGCTTATGATATTTTGTATTTCCAGAAAGTTTCTATGATTTGATTGTACTGTATAATATATTTGTAATGTTGTTTCCTTTTGGTTTAAGTGCTTATAATTTTGAGATCTAAAGTGTGATCATTTTATATTTCATCTTCAACAATGCTTCCTCTGCTAGTTCTCAGTTCTCACATCTAACATCTCTAAAAGCATATATTTGCATCCAGTGTGTTAAACCCTTGTTGATACACTTCAGCTCTGCCAAAATTTGCATCAAGGTAGCCTTATTTTGCTAGTCTTCTCACATTTTATAAATGAATTATCGAACAATTTTCATGAAGTATCTCTGTATGCAAGTCAAGATTGGAATGGAAATTTGGAAGTATCGCTCTTGTATTGCACAGATATAAGAGGCCCAATAAAGTCCCATCACCTAGTTCTTATTTTAGGAATAATGTTATAGGAATGCATTCTAAAACACAACTTCATCTTATACAGTTTTGTCATTCGAATTTCCATATCTCTAATGCACCACACCACATTCTTTTGAACATTAGACCAATTGTCACAGATATTCCCCTCCAAAAATTTGATCCAGGCTTTTGAATATTAATGTTAGGTATAAGAGAATTCCAACATTTATATTTAGCTCAAACAACCTAGACCCCCATAAATCACTTCAATTTTTGTGGGATAGCATCAAAACTGTGATTATCAACCCCAACTCACGATACTACATCCCACCTATTTTCCATGTTAACATAGCATTCCCAGTTCCCCACCAACCTATCCCGTTGGCCCATGATGAGCTCAATTTACAACATAATCAGATGTCCCTCGTCGCTGTCTCTCCTAATTAATGGATACAAGCAGCATATATCAACCCCTCAGAGAAAATTAATACAGTAAAATGGATTCCTACATCATTCATAAAAGGAGCTGTTAAAACCACACAAATTAGTATTTAATCAAGCCCATGTCCACTGAGACTTGTTCAAAAATAATTTTATTTCTATGGTTCCATGGTGACCACAGAACTGCACACCACACTGATCTATCTCCATGCTTTCCAACGTTTTTTACTCATCCATACACAAGAGTGTTGAAAGAAATGTTGACGCATCTCATTATGTTGAGCAGTTTTGATACCAAGCCATTTGTAGCAATTTCCACATGATTTTTGTCTTCTATATATATGTTTTCTAACTCTTTAATGGGTTAGAAAATTAAGGGTGCAATAGCATCAAATCTGAAAAGTAAAACAATTGTCTAGACTTTTAAATTGTTAGTCTTTGGATAAATTTTTATAAAGACAAATTAGGCTTGCATTTCCCCTGCTTTATAAAAATGACATGATATTTTTTGAGTTACCCAAACCTTTTTTTATATTTTTTTTATCTCTTGGGGACAAGTGCAAAGACTTGACATTGGTAGTCTATGCAAAACATTCATGTAAAGAAAAATTTTAATCTTGAATTTCTCTTACTTTAGCAAAATAGCACATCATATATGATCATATTGTGTTGCTTTAATTTTACATAGACTTTTCTCTACATCGTGTGCTCGTTAAAGTGATAAACATAAATACTTTAATGTGCAGCTCACATATCATTTGGTAATATTATAAAAATGTCCTTGATAATGTAAAAAAAAAGTTATATTTTTTTATTAAAAAAATTACAAATGATCCCTTTTACCATTAAAGTTTGTTGAATTATCTCGTATCACTTAAAAAAAACTTGCATGTACAATATGAAGTAGAGTTTGATGAACTTGTAATCAATATATGAAATAATTTAATTACACAGTTATATAATTATTGAAAAATGTTTTGAGTATAAATTTTATTTTTTGTTTCATGAAGAATGATAAGATTATATACGAGTATTTTTCAAATTAAAAGTCGTGCCTTATTTAAAGAAAATAACTAAATCACTGCATATAAAAAATATGAATAAATAATGGTAGAACAAAGCATATAAACAAAAACAAGTTTAAATTGCAAATCATCAAAGGGTAATAATGGAAATTAAAATATATAAACATCGTATATGGACCGAGTCTTTGCTTTTTAATTTTAAGAGAAAAGTGTTGTAATATTTTATTTTATTTTTTAAAAACTTCCATGTTTTGTTGTTTTATATTTTTTTAATAGGCCAATAAAATTTGTATTAATACCAATATTACTTGAGCCAAAATACAAATTGAAAAGTTAGTTGATAACTGAAAATTGAAAATTGAAAAACTAGTTAGTACTTTCTAAAAAATGACATATTAACTAAAAAATTATTTAATCACATTTAATTATATTAATTTCAATTTTTTTTCAACTTTTCATTCATTTGAACCAAGGACGGATCTAGAAGTCTATTAAAGGGGGGTTGAATTTTTTTTTTCTTCCTATGTAATTTTTTAAATGTCTAACTTCTACTAAATAATATTTTTTAAAAAATATTTAGATTTTTTACACATAAAATTAAAACTAATTTTTATTTTAAATGATAATAATTTTAATCGTTATTATAATAACAATAAACACAAAACTAATTTTATATTAATTATCACCTTAATCATGTAATGATAACAACAAATACAACTAATTTTACACTATCTAACCTTAATCATCACTATTTTATACTATATAGAATTAGTTTTACCCAAAATTTACACTAATCAACTTAAAAATACATATGCATATAAAGAAAATACCAAGGGAGGGGGGGCTAGGGCGGCCCCTATCTGCTCCCTTCTATATTTGTCACTGATTGAAACTTTGTATCATGGATAAGAAACAATCTTGAAACTAGTATATAAATTGAATGAAAAGTATTTTAAAGATAATAACATTAAATAAGGTATTCTTTTTCTTATATTTGAGACAACAAGGAATAGATGAAAGCTATCTTATTGAATCATAAGTGTTTAGTATAATTATATGTTGAAGTAGTTAAAAATGTAAAATTACATAAATAGAACATATTTATGTAATGTATTTATACAATTTTTAATTTAATTTTCTTGGATAAAATATATTTTGTAGGATTTATAATTTTAATATTAAAATAATTTTAAACACTTGTAGTTTTTTTATTTATAAAATATCTTAAAAAAATTACATATACTTATTATACTTCACTATCAATATCATATAATAAAAAGGTAAAAATGAAAAAAATCTTATCATATGTAAAAATGATAAAAATAATAAAATTTTACCTAGAAAAAATTAAAGTGCATAGAGAGTGAGAGGCAAGCACTGAACAATCCTCATCTAGTCATCTCCCAATTTGCAACTCTAATTTGTCCCGTTATTGCATCCTTCAAACACTAAAATTGCTTGGAGATTTTTTGCAGTGCAAGCACACAATGTACGTCCTCGTAGAGCCAATTCTCGCAGGTTGCTCAAAAGAAGCAATCAGAATCTGCATTTGGTTGCTGGGCATTTTATATATAAACCAAAAAATATGCATTATTCATCCTATATATTCTATTTTCAAATAAACCAAACCTAAAAGACATAGCACATGAGAACATTTGGTTTTGACGAGAAGATGCAACAGACGTACTCTTCAAGACACATGCAAATCATTGAAATTGTCTTTCCTAACAGAGTATATTTTCCATGGGATATGACCTCTTCATTTATTTTTTTCCATTTCATAAGCTTTTATAAAAATACCTAGGGTCCTTGGTCTCTATGCCAATTGTCTTCTGGTGCATAGCTATATATGGGGGGTGGGGGGGCTTTAGGTAGGGTAATATTTATTTTCTCAAAAGGTTAATAACAAAGAAATGAAGAGAATCTTTTCTCAATTTCCATACATAAGACCAATTATGAATTAAACCTATATTTCCATGCATGTTTTAGTCAATAAACCTAATTATTTACCAATTAATTGTGTGATGCGTTATTTGCCCCTACTTCATTTTTTGCCTCAAGAATTATGCATCTAATTATAAAACCTACTTGTTTTCTTATTCTTTCACCTATTATTTTCTTTCTATTGTTAATTATTGTTCTTATTCTTCCACCTTGTGGGCCCCATTTCCATTCCATGCATACATGCAAATTCTCTTATAATATATCCAATATTTATCCGCATAAAAATTCACAGGACGTTTGCATATTAGATGAGATTTCTAGTAGTGAATACTGTTATGTATCCTGTACCATATATTTCTTTTAGGAAATTGTTAGATAATGCCTGAGCAGGCTTACATGTCCAGCAATTGAGCTTCTGATTATATAAATGAATTGCTAGAGGCTACAAGGGGTCCAACGCACGAAACTATAATTATAGGAAGAATGCTAGTGCATCTTCAGAACTATTTAAAATATTTTCTATAAATCAATATTTGGTTTAACTTTTCATTTTAATGTGATTCAATTGATTTTTCTATAAGCAAAAGCTTCATCAAACAAACGAAGTACAAGAGGACTCTTAACCGGCCAAGTTTGATTCATTTGATTCTGTCATGACTAACAAGGACGAAGCCTCTCCAATACATTAAATCAATTTTGCATAAAAAATGAATTTATCATATCTGACTTCATTCAAGTTCATAACATGAAGTTCAAGACAATCCAGAATAAACAAGGATTGCCAGGCTTGGCCACAGGCAACATATTCGCCATTGGATTCTACCAAGGAATTGCCTCCCATTTTTGTATGGTTTGAATGTGGCAAATTACTTTTTTTCTCTTTCCATTTCAAAACATCCGACTAAACTTTTTTAACCAACAAACTAACTTAGCAGAAGTGGTTCAATATTTTTTTTTGATGATGAGTGAGTGGTTTAATAATTTATTCATGAAGTTTACGGTTCATGTTTGAATTCTCACTCTCTTAACAATTAAGCTTGAATAAATTAAATTCAATAGCTCAATGCACCAGGAAATAAATAATTAATAAAAGGAGACCACTTTCAAATTTGCTTTGGTAATTAAAGAAGACCAGATAATATAGTTTTTCAGTCAAATCCTCACCTGTGTTTGCTACAACAACAACAACAACAACGTGATTCACAACTTTGGCCGTTGGTGCTTTGGCCACTGAGATTGAAACACTTATTTGTTGGCATGATTACTAATCTTTGGAATTACGACTATGATATTTAAATACCACACTAGGCATTTAACTAAGTAAGTTGAGTCAAATAAAATCAGTGTAGTCATTATGGATGACAGAGCTAATGCAATAACTGATTAAATAATCATAAGTAGCATAAAAGGTATAATTTGAAGAAAATATTACGTTTGAAAAACTTAGCTTGTTTTCTTGTCTTTGAACGACAATTAATTAACAACTATATAGTCATACTATCAGCTATATATAAATCCTGCTATCGTTCTTTGATGCTCCAAAAATAAGAAACTTCATCACAGTTCCCGATCTTCATTTTACTCTGATTTGTTTCATACCAGCAAAATACAATGACTAATAGTTGTTTTCCAAAACTAACGTATGCATTTGTGCTGCTTTTATTTTATGCTTCAGGATCCATTCTTGGATTCAACTGGGTTCCCAATGGTGTAGAAATAAAGTGCATAGAGAGGGAGAGACAAGTACTGCTCAACTTCAAGCAAGGCATCCTAGTTGATTCTGGCATTTTGTCTACATGGAGGGACGACGACACAAACAAAGATTGTTGCAAATGGAAAGGAGTTCAATGCAACAACGAAACAGGTCATGTACACATGCTTCATCTTTGTGGTGACGATTATCCACTACAATTGACAGGTGTAATCAATATCACTTCATTGATTGACTTGCAAAATATTGAATATTTGGACCTCAGCTATAATTCTTTTCAAGGGAGTCACATTCCAGAACTCATGGGCTCCTTCACCAAGTTAAGATATCTCAATATCTCACAATCTGAATTTAGGGGGAGCATTCCTTGTGAACTTGGAAAGCTTACACATTTACGGTATCTGGATCTAGGTAACAATCTTCTTTATGGAGAAATCCCTCACCAACTTGGAAAGCTTACACATTTACGATATCTTGGTCTAGGCAATAATCATCTCCATGGAAAAATCCCTTATCAACTTAGAAATCTCTCACAGTTGAGGTATCTTGATCTTAGTGGAAATTCATTTTCTGGAGCACTCCCTTTCCAGGTTGGGAATCTTCCAATGTTGAACACTCTTGGACATGGTGGCAATTTTGACGTCAAATCTGAGGATGCAGAGTGGTTGACTAATCTCTACTCCTTAACAAATCTTAAGTAAGTTCTTTACACAATCTTGGCTCCTCTCAACGCTGGTTACAAGCAATCAGCAAACTTATTCCAAATTTAAAAGAGTTGAGGTTAGTTGATTGTAGTCTTTCAGATAATGATATTATATCTTTGTTTCATTCTCATACCAACTTTTCCACTACTCTCACCATCCTTGATCTTTCATCCAATATGCTGACTTCCTCAACATTTCAAGTGTTGTTAAACTCTAGCCTTAATCTTCAGGAGCTATATCTTTCTTCCAACAAAATTGTTTTGTCATCTCCTCTCTATTCAAGCATTCCTTCTCTTGTGACACTTGACCTTTCTCAAAATAACATGGCATCATCCGTATTTCAAGGTAATTTCGGCTTCAGTTCAAAACTTCAAAATCTTTATTTAGGAAATTGCAGTCTTGTGGATGGAAGTTTTCTAATGTCATCTACCTCCAATATAAATTCTTCATCATCTCTTGTCTCCCTTGATCTCAACTCAAATTTGTTGGAATCTTCAGCTATATTTTACTGGCTTTTTAACTTCACAACCAATCTCCGTACCCTTGACCTTTATGGTAACATGTTACAAGGTCCCATTCTAGATGGATTTGAGAAAGTGATGAACTCTCTTGAATATCTTGACCTCTCCAGTAACAAACTACAAGGCAAGATTCCATCTTTCTTTGGGAACATGTGCGAATTGCAGAGCTTATACCTCTCGGATAACAAGCTGAATGGGGAAATTTCTAGCTTCTTTCAAAATGCTTCATGGTGCAACAGACACAAATTTCAAATTTTGGACATATCTTCTAACCGGATTACAGGTGTGATACCAAAAAGCATTGGATTGCTGTATAAGTTGGGGGTTCTTTTCTTGGATGGGAATTCTTTGGAGGGTGATGTCACTGAATTGCATCTTTCTAATTTTTCAAATTTAGAAGCTTTACACTTATCAGAGAACTCCTTGTCTCTAAAATTTGGCTCCAGTTGGGTTCCTCCTTTCCAATTACTATCCTTGGAACTAAGATCTTGCAAGTTGGGTCCGAGTTTTCCTAGATGGCTCCAGACTCAAAGTTTGTTACTTAATCTGGATATTTCTAATAGTGGGCTTAATGATTCTGTACCAGAAAGGTTTTGGAACAACTTGCACAGTATGCGAGCGTTGAATATGTCATACAACAATCTCACAGGTACAATTCAAAATATTCCATCTAAGCTTTCTTATGTACCATCTATAATTTTGAATTCAAATCAATTTCAAGGCGAAATTCCCTCCTTTTTGCGGCAAGCTTCGGAGCTGAGGCTGTCGGAAAATAAGTTTTCCGATTTGTTTTCATTCTTATGTGACCAAAGCAGAACTGCAAACTTGGACACATTAGATTTATCAAACAATCAACTAAAGGGACAACTTCCAGATTGTTGGACAATAGATCCATTACTGTTTCTTGATTTAAGCAACAATAAATTGTCAGGGAAGATTCCTATGTCCATGGGCACCCTTGTTAAATTGAAAACCTTGGTTTTACGAAACAACAATTTAACGGGTGATTTGCCTTCCACTTTGAAGAATTGCAGCAATTTAATTATGCTGGATGTGGGTGAAAATATGTTATCCGGTCCAATACCATCATGGATTGGAGAAAGTATGCAGCAATTGATAATCTTGAACATGAGAGGGGATCACTTCTCTGGAAATCTTCCTAATCATCTCTGCTATTTGAAGCGAATTCAATTGTTGGATCTTTCAAGGAATTACTTAACCGGAGAAATCCCAACATGCTTAAAGAATTTGACTGCAATGTCTGAAAAGAGCATCAACAGAAGTGAAACTCTAAAGGTTATATATTGGTCCAACAATAGAATTTACTTCGAAATTGATGGTCTAACCAATTACAATAGCGATGATTATAGGATTGACATAACATGGATGTGGAAAGGTGTGGAACAGGGGTTCAAGGATCCTGAACTGATTCTGAAGAGCATTGATCTTTCAAGTAATAGATTAAGAGGTGAAATACCAAAAGAGATCGGATATTTGCTTGGGTTAGTTTCTTTGAATCTATCAAGGAACAATTTGAGTGGAGAAATTCCTTCTGAGATTGGAAATTTAATTTCACTAGATTTCCTCGACTTATCAAGAAATCATTTAACTGGGAGAATTCCTTATTCTCTTTCTGAAATTGATGGTCTAGGCAAATTAGACTTGTCATACAACTCTCTTTCTGGAAGAATCCCATCAGGAAGACATTTTGAAACCTTTGAAGCCTCAAGTTTTGAAGGAAATGTTGATCTTTGTGGTGAACAACTAAGCAAAAGTTATCGTGGAGATGGAGATCAGACAACAGTAAAGCCTCAAGAACCAACAGTCAATGGTGACGATTCTGTTTTCTATGAGGGATTATACATGAGCTTGGGGATTGGATACTTCACTGGATTTTGGGGCTTATTAGGGCCAATACTACTTTGGCGTCCTTGGAGAAATGCTTTTGGGAGGTTCTTGAACAGATTGACAGACTACATATATGTGTGGTTATGGTGAATGTGGCCAAGTGTCGTTGATCGCTCAAAGGCATAAAGGTATGTTATAGATTTTATTTTTCAATTTCATGGTTTATCTTCTGCCATAGTTTTATCTTCTGTCTTTATCTTGTAATCCACCGCATTAATGCTTGTACAAAAAAAGTTGCAGTTTATTGCAGTTGTGCTACACAGTTCTGATCTGGGATGAAAGCTTCGTTGGTTGCAACAAGTGGAAGATATATATTTAGTATTTGGAGTTTACAATAATTTGTACTTATGTAATGAATTGCAAAATCTTGTTTCCAGAAACTTTCCGTGATTTGGTTGCATTGTATTGTATAATATATTTGTGATGTTTTTTCATTTTAATCAAGTGCTTCGAATTGTGAGGTCTAAAGTGTGATCATTTTGTACTTCATCTTCAACAATGCTTCCTCTGCTAGTTCTCACGTCTAACAACTCTAAAGCATATTTGTACATGTAAAGATTGAAGAATATTTGTTGCTAGTTAATGGCCTACAAGTATATTTGCATCCCTTGTGTTATATCCCTATTGATACACTTCTCTGCTCTACCAAAACCCCCAACCATAGCATTAAAATTTGCATCAAGCTAGCCTTATGTTATAAATGAATTATCTCACAATTTCCATCAAGTATCTGTATATGCAAGTCTACCACTGAATGGGAATTTGGGAGTATCGCTTTTGTATTGCACAGATATAAGAGGCCCAATAAAGTCCCATCACTTAGTTCTTATTTTTAGGAATAATGTTATTGGAAAAGGATCATATATGCATTCTGAAACACAACTGCGTCTTATGTAGTTTTGTCATTTCTTTTTCTTCTTATACTATCAACATGTCTAACTATCAATTGGAAGAGGAAAAGGAGAAAGAAACCATCTTTAGATTCACCAACAATTGAACAACTAGCTAAAGTTTCATACCAAAATCTAGGCAAGGGAACCTATGGGCTCTCAACTTGATAGGGTCGGAAAATTGTAGCTTTGGCTACAAAAGAACTTTCGAGTTAGAAGATCTAATTATTTCCATAAAGTTCAAAAAAAAAAAAAAAAAAAGAACCGCACAATAGTTTCATTGTAAAATTCAATGCACTTGAAAATATTAAATATCAAAATATGGTTTAAATTTTGACATGTTTTAACACACATTACAGAAATCAAGAAAGTGGCTTGATAATTATTGATATAAGAAATGACACTTTTTAGATCAATTTCATCAATAAATAATATAAAAATTGACTTGATACATGTAGAATGTGTCACTTTTATATAAGAAAAATCGATACAGAAAATGTGAATTTTACATTTATTTTTAAGTTGATATTGTTATATTACATTGGTTCATGAATCATGAACAAATATATAATACATTTTAGAATTGATGTAAAACAACCTAAATCTTGACCTTTTAAAAATAAATAAGCTTTTATATAAAAAATTTGACCTAATTTATTTCATAAAAAAGTTCGTCTGACTTGATGTAAATTGGACTATATTCTCTTATTAGAAACATGACTTATTTTAATCGCTAATTATATTTATAATGTGTTTGGTAATTCAATTAATAATTAATTAATTAATTGTCAACAATCATTAAAGAAGAAAAATGTAAAATAATAATATATAATTGAATCACATGTTAAAATACTTCTTTTATTTCATAATAGTATTATTTTATATTTCTTTTTACTTAAATAAAGAAAATTTAATAAATAAATGAAAGAGAATAACAATTTTATAAAATTAAATTGATCATTTTTAATTTATTTATAATTTTTATTGTTCATCATTAATATTTTAGAGTTTTAAATGAAAAAAGATATTAGTATCATTGAATATTAATTAAATTCAAAATTAATTATCATAATTGTTAAAACATATAAACAACCTGTGGGCAACTAACTCAACTAGATTTTCTAAATAAACAGCTAAAATTTCTTTCTAATAATTCTTGTTCGAGTCCTTTATCTTAAAAAAAATTCCAAGTAACATTTTGCTTTCACCAATGACCACGTAAAAGAAAATAGTTGGACAAAGCGAAAACGACGACGTTGTGGTTCATCTCCTCTTACGCTTTGTGAACATCCCCATTTCCCCACCGCACAAACTCATTCTGTTGAGTTCAGTCTCCATTCTCCAAAATGGAGGCCAGAGTCTCATCCTCTCTCGGCCTCCCTTCCCCCAAACCCCACGAAATCTCAATCTCAACCCTCACCGATTTCCCTTCTCTCCTCACACACTTTTCTTCCCACACCCCCACTCTCCCATTCGCCTCCACCTCCAAATGGGCCCGGCCCACCCCAAAGCCCAGCCCAAAGCCCCTCCTCAAAACCCTCTCCGTCCTCGATCGCGCCCTCATCGGCGCCGCAGCGGGAGGCCTCGCCGGCGCCTTCACCTACGTCTGCCTCCTCCCCCTCGACGCCATCAAAACCAAGATGCAGACCAAGGGCGCGGCACAGATTTACAAAAGCACACTGGACGCAATCGTGAAAACCTTCCAATCCGACGGCATCCTCGGCTTCTACAGCGGCGTGTCCGCGGTCGTCGTCGGCTCCACCGCCTCCTCCGCCGTATACTTCGGCACCTGCGAGTTCGGAAAATCGTTCCTCTCGAAGCTCGAAGCGTTCCCCGCCGTGCTTATCCCTCCTACCGCCGGCGCCATGGGGAACATCATGTCCTCAGCGATCATGGTCCCGAAGGAGCTGATCACGCAGCGAATGCAGGCCGGCGCGAAGGGCCGCTCGTGGCAAGTGTTTGCTGAAATTATTCAAAACGACGGCGTGATGGGCCTCTACGCTGGCTACTCCGCAACATTGCTCAGAAACTTACCCGCGGGAGTTCTGAGTTACTCTTCTTTCGAGTATTTGAAAGCCGCGGTGCTTCAGAAGACTAATCAGAGTTACCTGGAACCGGTGCAGAGTGTTCTGTGTGGGGCCCTCGCCGGGGCGATATCGGCGTCGCTCACGACGCCGTTGGATGTGGTGAAGACGAGGTTGATGACGCAGGTTCGGGGCGAGGGGGTGAGCAAGGTTGCTGCGGTTATGTACGACGGTGTTTCGGCCACGCTGAAGCAGATTTTGAAGGAGGAAGGGTGGGTGGGGCTTACCCGTGGAATGGGGCCTCGGGTGCTGCATAGTGCTTGTTTTTCGGCGTTGGGATATTTTGCTTTCGAGACGGCCAGGCTTTCGATTTTGCGGGAGTATCTTAGGAGGAAGGACTTGGGTGAGAGGGAAACTCAAGTCTCTGTTTCCTCTGGCTGACTTTGTGTTTTGGTTCTTTATTGCTTCTTTTTAATTTGGGTTTTGAATTACAGTAGATAAGGAGTATTTTGTTATGGAAAATGAGCTACTTCCGTGGCATGAACAAAATGTAGGTGCTGAAATGTTTCTTATCTTTGCTACAATAAAGTGATTTTTGCTTATTCCTGGTCTTGGTGTCGGAAGTTTAGGATTGGATGAGCAATGGCTTTATGATCTTCTGTTTCTAAGATTTTGTTTATGATAAGGCAGGTGAATTTCTTATTTCTCCCTGCATACTTCATGAATATTAATATGGTCACATATTGGATGCTTATTGGTGTGTTTATTGTTATTTGTTCTTTGCTTCTCTCGGATTATTAGTCTAACACTATACTCATTACATTCCTTTGTTGATATGACAATTATATTTTTATATTGGTGGCTGACCATAGTCTTGTGTATTGAGCAGTTTGTCATAACATCTCTTGCATCATGTTCCAACAGACACTCATTCATGTGACGTACAGTCCTTTTGTTAAAACGTTATATACTATTTTTGTTCTTATCTCCTATTTCTTGAAGCAGTGATTTTACAAGTTATCACTTCAAAATATAATTAGTGTCTTTTGTTCGATTTTTTATTGTAATCTTAGACTCCAGTAATGCATGGTGATTTCATCCCAGATTAGAATTTTTAAGCTAGTCCTCCATAAACTGCAAAAAAGTTGTGCCACAATTCAGATTACAAACATTAATGATGGAGAAAAATTTAAGACCAAATTTAAGTGATAAACCAAATGAAGCTCAAAGTTTAGCTGGCCACTAGAAAGCAAAAAGTTATATATCTGTTAGCGTTTTTAAGAGGTTTAAACATTAGAGAAGTCATTTGAAAACAAGAATTCTCTAAGCAGAATACACCACCTATAACTTCTTCATAACAAGAAAAGTAATCATGTCTTGGAGAAGTAACTATCTTTAGTAAAGGCGCGAACTAAACAAATAGGATAATCAGATATGATCAATCTTTAAATTGATGAATAAGTGTATTGTTTGCATACATGGGATTGGATTGGAGAGCAAGAAACTATATAATTCTGGCGGATAAATAAACATTATGAAGTTGAAAGAAAGAAGTTATTAGAATTAAGTATCTGCTAGTCTTTGAGCCACCCTAAGTTCACTTCAACCATTACAAACATGTAGTCTGTCAGACAGTTCAAGAAACAAGGTAAGCATTTCTCCATGGTTGCCAAAGTAATATTGGCCATATTAATCCCCAAAAGCCCAAGCTCAGGTATATTGCTTCATAGAATACCAAATTGTCATCTTCACCGTGACTTGCAGCTCCTTGAGGCTTTGCCGTTGTCTCATCTCAAGGATAGCTTTTGTTATGTTGTTCACCACAAAGACCAAGATTTCCTCCAAAACTAGAGGCAACAAAGGTTTGCAATTGTCTTCCCCAAGGTATTCCTCCAATCAGATCATTGTTTGATAAGTCTAACATGGTGAGACGATCAATTTTGGAAAGAGTAGAAGGAATTTTGCCAGAGAATTTAAATTCCCGATCTCAGAAGGAATTTCACCTATTAGGTTGTTTCTTGATAAACCAAAGAAACTAATCCAAGTAAATATCCGACCTCTTTTGGTACTTCACCTGTTAAATAATTACTTGAGAGATCAATAATCTTTAGACGATTCTCGGGATTGAAAAACACATATTCCTGACCTTTCCACATCAATAAAACATTAGGGTCATACAACACAATATCAGATTCTTTAGACGACATTTTTCGTAACGTTCTTCTTTCACTTGCAATCTCTCCTCCGCTTTCTATCATTGCAGTAAAATTTCTCAGACATGTCCGAATTCCTCCTGACAAGTGGTTCCTTGAAAGATCCAAGAGATGAATTTGCCTCAATTACAGAGAAGTATGGAACACTTCCAAAGAAGTGATTTACTCGCAAGCTCAAGATTTCCAATTGTTGTAGACTTTCTCCAGTCCATGAGGTAATTGGACCAGACAACAAATTTTCACTCACATCTAATATAACCAAACTAGCGCAGTTCTTCAATGTGAGTGGTAGTTCTCCAATTAAATTGTTGTTGCGTAGGACCAAAGCTTCCAAATTAACAAGAGTACCCATGGACTGTGGAATCCTCCCTGATAATTTATTTTTTCTTAGATCAAGAAATTTTAGTGAACTTAGATGTTTCCAGCAGTCCCATTATTTGATTATTCGATAAGTCCAAAGTGCACATTTTTGTGGCTGTTTTTTTCTGCACAAGAATGTATTTAAATCTGAAATCTTTTTTGAGAAAGACATATTCATCTCACCTATAGACTTGTTCCAAAGCTAATCTGGTACAAAGTCATCAATCCCAGCTTCAGAAATATCTAGAAAGCTTAAGCGACTTTGACTCTGAAGCCAACTTGGGAAACTAGGACCCAGCTTGCAAGAAGCTATTCCCAAAGTAAATAACTGGAAAGGTGGAATCCAGGTAGAACCAAACTTTAGGGACAATGAGTTGTCTGTTAATTCTAACACCTTCAATTTGGATAAATTTTTGATAGATGCGCTTCAGTGATATCACCATCCTAGTGATTCCCCTGTAGGTAAAGATACTGCAACTTATGTAGCAACCCAATGCTTTTAGGTGTTTCTCCAGTTAACTGATTATTGGAAAGATCTAAAAACCTCAAAGATGTGAAAATTGTATGATTAGGTAGCATGCCAGTCTGAACTACATGTCTGTTGCTCCATGAAGAATTATGAATGAAGCTAGGAATTTCCCCACTCAAGTTGTTATTGTCAAGGTATAATTCCTGAATGTACATATATTCCCCAGGGAAGCTGGAATTTTGCCTTGCAGTTTGTTATCGAAGAGGTATAGATCTTCACGAGAGGTCATTACTTACCCAAATCTATCTGGAATGAGATCTTCTAACAAGTTATCATAAAGGGAAAGGCTATGAAGATTGGTGGTGAAGTGGAAAAGCCAGTGAAATATAGCGGATGATTTCAATAGATTAGAGGAGAGATCAAGGGTGACAAGAGAAGATGAAGAGTTTTTAATGGAAGCAGATGGCAAATGAAAACTTTTATCAGTGAGATTACAATCATTTAGACTTAACTCTTCAATGTGTAATGTAACCATTATAAACCTCAATATTTATGGGCATTATCAAGTATCAACTAATTGGTTTTCAATTTTTGAAGGCAGTGCCAACGTTTGTTTTGGTCATCGTTACTATGATTACAATTCTTAAGTTTGCGTGTTTGACAACCCGTTGACAAGTACAAAATCAGATTTGGAATGTGAAAAACTATAACTGCCAACTCCTTAATATCTTCATACTCAAACTAAGATGCACTTAAACACGATAAGAAGAGAGACATCATGCGGAAAATTCGTTGTTTCTAAGTAACTTAAAAGCTAATTTATTCAATCACGAGCGGTAAAAATACAACATAGAAATAAAAATAAGAAGGGGAGAGTGACATCTACACAATCCACACACACTTAAATCAATGAGGACAATAATAATGATGAAAAAAATGAGAAAACCTTGAACATTTACACTTGAGCTTTAACCTTCTGGTTTGGCTCGAAGACATACTTAATAAGAGAATCCTTAATAGACAACAGCTCTGGAAATTCCTTCTTCAATTTCGCGGTGTCAAGCTCATTGTTGCTCCTGGGAGCAACAATCACCTTCGCCTCTTCCTCAAGAGTGAAGTTCTTCCAGGTGAAGTTCGGGTCAACATAATCTCTGTACATCTCCAAGATTTCATTGTGACTAACCACTCCAGGGTTAGTAAAGTTCCAGATCCCAGTCAGATTCCTCTTCCCCATCTCAATGGAGATTGGAATCCAATATAGTCATCGAATTCGTAATATCCACAACCTTCTCATATCGAGTGATCTTAGTGATAAAATTGAGCGGGTTCGATAAATCAGATGAGATAGGCATCCTCACTCGCAATGTACACACATTATCATAGTTCTTCAGCAGATCCTCTACCTGCAGAAACATGGTAATACATGTAACAGATCTGAATTATTATACAAATTGTATTATTTGAGTTATAAGGATAGTTTGGTGGTGGAAAGAAGGAGGGAGAGGTAAGTTTGGAATAAGCTCAGTGATCATTTGTTGCCAGTAAACAGAGGAGCCAAGATTAGACAGTGAATCCAGGCCAAGAGTTGTCAATGAAGAGAGAGAAGAAAGCCACTTTGCGTCATTAATTTGAAGATCCAAATTGTCACAAGTCCAAGAGTATGCAAGATAGGAAGATTCCCAATTTGGAAAGGAATTGCTCCATAAAGATAAACTCCCCCAAGATCAAGATATTGCATTTGTGAGAGATTTCTAAACTGGTAAGGGCTTTCTCCACATATATTTGAATTGCATGAGCGCTTGTCTATGAGAACGAGTCGTGAGACAATGTTAAAGTTGTGTTTTGATGATTTGTTGGTTATAAATTTAAATTCAAAAATAATATTTTTGCACATGCAAGAGTAAAACTGCGTACAATATTTTTTCCCCTTACATTCGCATAGCAAATAGCATCTCGTCAAGGGTTAAATATGTGTAAACAATTTGTTCTTTTATGGTATTTGGATTGGGAGCATCAAGGTAGAGTAGAGGAAGGGAAGGTTAGTTTCTCTGTTTTATAAGATTTATAAACTTTTTTTTATAAAAATGAATTAGGGGTGAATGGAAGCTTAAATGGTAATATCTATTCTTATTCCTTTCATTTTAAAAAGATATTTAATTAAGAGAATATTGATTGAAAATGAAAATTGATGATCCTTATCAAAAGTCAAAACTCTTTCATCCAAACAGATACTTAAAGTTCTATCAAAGTAAACAATGTTTCGCTGTTACAAATGACTTTACCTTGTATATTTCACAAAAAAGTAATTATACTTGAGCTGGATATTTAATGTAACTCCATGCTCAAGATTTAAACAGAATAATGGAATAAATCATAATATTTTCCATGTTGTTGCTTATTCGAACTTATGTCAAAATTGTCTCTACAATCCGGATGGAGGAATTAGGACAGGTCCAGCTGCTAGCAAGAAGATATATAATTAATGTGTCTCACATACATCTCGAAGCTATATGTATTTTCATTTTTTTGTGCCCAATGCTCTGAATTTAAAACCACTCTACTACTCTAGATACTAGTTCGTTAGTGTAATCATAGGTAGTTAGACCATCTTCGTCTAAAGTCGTAGCCTACGCCTTAGCAGAAATTAAGAAATAGTTGAATTATGAATACATGTTGACAATTATATCTAAAGTCCCGTGTAGATATTAAACAATATAAATCACTCTTTTAGTTATATCGAAGCGTCTGTCTGCTGCATAATGGATAGATGCGTGTTTAATTTTATTATTCAGTCAGTGTAAAGAATTTTTTTTTTACTGTCAATTAGTTAAAAATTAAATTAGATATGACCTTTAAATATTAAATACAAAAGTCAATTTTTTAATTTTTAATTATTAACAATTCATAGATTTTCAAATGTCATATGTCAAAACCATAATATAAATCAAACATTAATTCAAATAAAAGTCTAAAATTATATTGCAACCTAGTTAAACATATTGATTTATTTTCTTTTCTTTTATTTTTTATTAAAATTTAATATTTATTATAAACACGTTATATAATTAACGCCCGTGGGTTGCATGGGGTGGGAAACTAGTCTACTAAATATCAGAGCCACGTTATATAGTTACGTACGAGATATGCTTCAAAGAGGATAAATTATTTGTTAATGGCTCCTATCAATGTTAATAGTAGTGCATCACATACTTAAATTTTATAAAATTATAAAATTTAAATATTTATATATTAATCAACACTATAAACTAATGCAAAACCACCTACATTGATTTCTCCGTAAAAAAGGTCTCTGCATCAAAGAGTCTGGTATGACACTGGAGTTGTCGTTTTCAGCATGGGTCCTCTCTTATATGATAGTGATAGAGGCATCCCCGTACACTCCACTACTTTGACAACTGGGGTTGTAAGTGACAGAACAAAGGATAAAACATGTGGTGATGGGAAGGTTTTTTATTTTTATCTTCAATTTCAACAATATATAGTTTAAAAATAATTATGAACATAAATAATTAATATATTAAAAGTAAAATTAAATCGTTTGAATATTTAAATTTAATTTTTAATAAAAATAATTTTTTATCAGATTTAATTTATTTTTGTCAAATTTCGGATTAGTTAAAGTTATTTTTCTCCAATAAATTGGATGATTAATAATAAGAAATTAGTATAAAATTATGTTAAACTATTGTATATACTGTAGTATTAAGTAACAGTACAATGTTGTCTAAAAACGAAAATTTCAATTTTTCATGGATAAAGATGAGAGTGTGGTCTCACTCAGACGTAGCGTGTAGGAACTTTTGGTTTCAACGACCCACATTGGCATATATCAGACTTTGCCACACTAATGTAAAACAATATCAATTGCGTGGTATTCTTTTGGAGTACTTCTTAATTAATAGTACATTCTTAATTAAAATAATTTTTTATACTTATTCTTTAAATTTGATACTAAAATAAAATAGAGTCATTAAAATTAACACTTTAATTAAATGAAAAATATTTTAAAAATAATAATATTAAATAAATATAAATTTTGTTATATTGAAGAGCCACTCTTATATTTGAGAGCGAGTAATAAAAGTCGGTCTTCAATTTGTTGGTCATTATTTCTTTTATGATTTTTTAAAGTACTCACCGCTATTTTCTCTGTTTATTCATGGTCACTCGTTACAAAAACTGCACTTTCTTGCCCTCAATTCACGTTCACTTTGGTAGCCGTTCAACGAGTTTGCAACCACACACAAAAACCATACCATTCCCAATGTCATCGCCGTCGCCAGTGGCCACGGTGGTCTCCGCCGCCGCGCCGTACGACCGCGCCAAAGCGGTGAAAGAGTTCGACGAAACCAAGGTCGGAGTCAAAGGTTTGATGGATTCGGGAATCAGAACCATCCCCCCTTTCTTCGTCCACCCGCCCGAAACCATAGCGGAACTCAAGCGCGGTACGGAACCCGGATCTGAGGTGGAGATCCCCACGGTGGACCTCGCCGCCATGGAGGACTTCCGCGCCGGTGTGGTGGAGCAGGTCCGGCGGGCGGCGAGCACCGTGGGGTTCTTCCAGGTGGTTAACCACGGCATCCCGGAGGAGCTCCTCCGGCGGACACTGGGAGCGGTGAAGGCGTTTCACGAGCAGCCCGCGGAGGAGAGGGCGCGGGTGTATCGTAGGGAGATGGGGAAGGGCGTGTCGTATATTTCTAACGTGGACCTCTTCCAATCAAAAGCCGCCAGCTGGCGGGACACTATCCAGGTAAACAACAGAATCAACGTGGACCTCTCTTCCGATCATTTAATTTCATAACTGTTTTACTTTTTTCAGATTAGGCTGGGCCCAACCGTAGTGGATTCCAGCGAGATTCCAGAAGTGTGTAGGAAAGAGGTGATGGAGTGGGATAAGGAGGTTGTGCGTGTGGCACGTGTGTTGTATGGTTTACTGAGTGAGGGGCTGGGATTGGGTGCGGAGAGGCTCACGGAGATGGGTCTGGTGGAAGGAAGAGTTATGGTGGGCCACTATTACCCGTTTTGCCCTCAGCCTGATCTGACGGTGGGGCTTAACTCGCATGCGGATCCAGGGGCTCTTACGGTGTTGCTGCAGGACCATATTGGGGGTTTGCAGGTTGAGACCAAACAGGGTTGGATCCATGTCAAGCCTCAGCCTAACGCTTTGGTTATTAACATTGGAGATTTTCTTCAGGTATCATATTTATGTGACACTATATAATTATAGACTAGTTTTACTTAATTTTTTGCTTATGATTCGGACAATAATGATTGTTGTGAGTTTAAGTAGTAGTGTTAGGCAAGGAATATTGAATTAAAAGTCAGCCAAAACTGTCACCACTATGATCTTCTCAAAGTCACGGGATACCACTTAGATTCTCTCCACAGGAATAAATTATCAATATATGTAAGTCTTTAACATAATTAATTTTTTTTAGAGGACAAGGTATACAATAATAATTATTGGGAAACTAATTTGAAGAAAGCTTATTACTTTTAAAGTTATCTAGGAGAGAAAGTAATATTTTAAACATGAAATTAATAGTTATCTAGGAGATATAAGATTCGTTAGATGGTTAAAAATGAGAAAAAGGTAACAGGTTTGATTCATCTGCTAATAAAATAAACTAACAATTAAAAGGAAATATTGTTCTTTAGATTATGAAGTATTAATGTATTGTACTCTTTAGCTGATTAAAGTTTTTAACTGGTTGCCAATTGTCACCAACTTATGTAGATTATATAACATTAGAAATTGCAATGACTGTTTGGTTATAATGATCTTGTTATATAACAATCGTCATCCCTTTTTAGATCTATAATCTCTCATATTCATCTTTTTGTGTATCAGATAATTTCTAATGAAACATACAAGAGTGCTCATCATAGGGTGTTAGCTAATTGCTCTAATGAGCCACGAGTCTCTGTTGCTGTTTTCCTCAACCCAAGTGATAGGGAGGGACTTTTTGGACCATTGCCAGAGCTAACATCAACAGAGAAACCAGCTCTTTATAGGAACTTCACTTTCCATGAATTTATGACAAGGTTCTTCACGAAAGAGTTGGACGGTAAATCATTGACAAATTTCTTCAGGCAGTGATGTACAATCACATATATAGCATCTATTTCGGGTGGTATATCAATGTTGAAGGTACATATATAAAAAGGTTGATGTGATGATGATGGCATTTTATGCTAATACGTTTGTGAATAAAAAGGTGCTATATATTTGACAAAAGCGTAATTGTTCGTCCCTCAGTTCATGACATTTTGTTCATAGGCTAGCTTCTCTTGGAATAGCAAATTCTAATGGTTCTTGAGATCTTGTTTAATGACGGGGAAAAGAGTGGAAAAAATTTTAATGGCAAAATTAAGAATAGCAATTTCTAATGGTTCTTGTAATCTTGTTTGTGACGAGTAGGAAGTGAGTTGGATGAGGAGTGTCACGTCAAATAGAAAAATACCTCCTATCTAAGGGTTGTTAGGTCGAGTGAAAAAAAATAAAAAGAAAAAAAAATCGAAACAAAACTTTTGAATTAAAGTAAGATATAAAAGTGAGTCTGATACAAAAGTACCCTCGTTACAAAAATTTATAAAGGTAAAAAAGAATATATCTAGTGGAAATTATTTGACATTTTTTTAATAGAATATTTTTAGTATAGGCTAAAAGTTTTGTTATTAAGTCGATACAAATACGGTGGACTGTAATTTTTAAATAAGTTAGAGTTTAATGTCACATAAATAAAACTAAAGGTAGAAAAATGTAATATGTAAATAAGTTTAGAGTTTGACATCATATAAGTAAACCTTAAAGTAGTAAAATGCAATTTACTCAAAATAATACCTACACTATCTTTGAAAGAAAAATATGAAAATATACTCTCTCTTTTTTTTTTTGTTTTATTTATTGATAACACGGAAGGAAAGAATCAAATTCACGATGGATTAACTTGAAGAATTCTTTAAATACTGAAGAGAATATTTGACATCATTTCTTATTATTTTTGCAGGGAATTTGACATCATTTCTAATACTTAAAAAGTTATTTATATATTTTTTTCTCCTTTATATACCATGTTTTTAATTAGTTAGACAATGAAAAAATGTTTACATAGACAGTACATAGAAATAAAACTCTTCTAGAATCCTACCTTTTTTCCAAACCATTCGTCCATTTCTTCATCATCAGTACTCTGATTATTGACAGAACAAAACTCATCATCAGTACTCAGATTATCTGTAGAACAAAACTCATCTTCAGTTTCACTTTGCCATGAAGGCCTTCTGCACTGATTTGGCAACTCAATCTTGTATGCTTCTCTCCTTTGTACCTTAGTCAAGTGAGTCTTACCTCCAACAATAGGAAAATCTATAAATTCAGAAGGATCATTTGATTTATTTAAGCACTTGTTATTTTCATTTCTATCCTCTACAAATCTCCACATAGGTGAATCTCTGTTCCTGTTTTTTCTTTCAAACACCATTGGTGTTTCATCACTTCTATCACCCTGACGTGCCACAAAGGTAAATTTGCTATTCTTATAGTGGTCTATATCTTCTGGCTGAGGTTGAAGGGAAGAGCTTGAAGCCTTTGACGCTATAGGGCGTCTATGATCACATTTCAGGTAAACCATGTTTCTTCTGAAATTGATATAGTTGCACCTGCACAGACAGGATTTCAATAATTTCAATAGCGAGTAAATACAAAAAGACTCTGGTCATTTCTTACAGAAACTGAAACAAAATAACAGTATAGTTGAAAAGAACCTACGAGTCACATTCCCACTCCCCGGGATTAATTTGACGATTGGAAGGCCTCTCTTTGCATTGCAAACATCTTGTATTCTTTGCAAAATTTAGGAAATTGCATCTGCAGAAATCAAAATTGATTATAATTTAAAATTAAATACTAGTGTCATATAAACCTACATGATATTAACAGCCATTACTTATTGCATATCCAGTCTCCCTTCTTCAAAGGTAGGTGATTGTTATCCTCCTTCAATTGCTTGATTCTTTCCTCAAAGAAGCTGTCACAGAGCAAGCACCTGATGTTTCTAGCAAAGTTCATGAAATTGCATCTGGCCAATGAAAATTGAAAATGAAAACATAAACAAGTGCAGGAGAAACTTTTACAAGATTTCAATTTAATACAATAAATAATTAGTAGATAGAAATTAAGTTCTACTTTGGGCAAAGCCAGTCGCCTTGCTTCATCTTTGAAACATCTATTTTTCCCTTGTCTTGCTCATTGGGATGAACATGTCCAGTGACAACCTCTGTGCTGTCTGGAAAATTAGAATTTTCCTCTTTGTTACTGTGCTCTACTATTTCTTTCAGCAGTCTTCTCACAGATTCTTCTACCCTTTTTGTTAGACATGGTTTGTTCTCCACTGAACCATTAATTGGATCAAGCCCATAAGTTAAAATAATACGCATAACGTCCACTGTTCTTCCACCTTCATCTTCACGGGCCTTCACGAATGCCCTTTCACAGTCCCCCCTCAAATTGCAGGAACTGCATACCTGATTGAAGCATCAGTACATACAATTTCTACTTATTGATTGAAGGTAAAGAAAAAAATTTAGATATAGAAAAGAAAGAAAGTTGTGAAGTATACTATAAGCAAAAGCAAATGATAGTAGAAACTCGGTCACCACTTACATTTCCCTCATCAATACCAACATATGCTCTCAGACGTTTTCCTGAGTTGATCACTTTCCTATCTAAGCTTGGACATCCAAGTGCCACAGTGACTCCTATATCTTTTCGAGACAAGAATCTGAGAACAAAGTCATTTTCAAAATAACTTTTGTGCAAATTACGTTTCCTTCACACAAGAATTACCATTGCCACTTAAACCCAAGATAGAGAAACTTTATTGACTAAAAGTATGTTTAGATAAACTTCTCTATAATCACTCATAGAGGAAGAAAATAAGAAAGGAAAATGAAACAAGTTTTTTACAAGCTAAACTTAGTTTATGCATAAACTAATTTTAACTTTTGGAAAAAATCATTTCATTTTATTCTTCTTATTTTCTTCTCTCATAAGTACTTATACAAAAAGTTTATTCAAACAGGCACTTGGTCCCCATAGCATCAAATATGGAATAGAAAAAAAGGTATAAATCATGCCTAGGTTCATCTCCATTACCATTTGGATATCACAGTCTGTCACAGAGTTCTATACTCAAACAACTTGCATGCACAATATAACTATCATGGCCAAACCAATAAATAATTAAACACCTATACTAAAATTAAAGCATATGCCATAACCAGCCCAAAGAACACTCTTTTTAAACATTTATGTTTACCTTAAAATATGAAAGTGGTCTCTACCGAAATTGAGGCACGCGGTTCTAACGACATTGCAATCCTTGGCGCCCATATCAACGTTGCGAAGCATGATGTTTCTCTCTTCGTGATTGAAGTGTCCCTTGTCGTGCAAGCACTTCATGAGTTGGAGCCACTCGGGCCAAGGATGCGAAATCTGAAGCGCTGTTTCTTCTTCTTCCTTGTCAACGAAACCCGAGGGTTCTTCTTCGACCCTCCATCTCCAACCGGGATCCTCATCTACCTCGTTGGAGACGAAGTGTCGCTTCGCGAAGGTGAAGGTGGCACTGTGAAACGGTGAAGCGGGTGAAGAGCAGAGGAACGTGGTGGGATCCACACGTGGGCCACAACAACGTTTCCAAAGGTTTCGGAGCATACTGTGGTTCGTTTGTTGGTGTTAAAGGTTTCGGAGCACTAGTTTTTTTTCACCTTTCCGTAGTCAGCAGATTTTTTTCCTGAAGTTGTAGCAGCAAAATTGAAACTTTAGTCAGTGGTTAATTTCATTCAGTAAATTATAGTTTACGGGCAAAATTTCTTCAGGTTACACATGACATTCTTATAATGGTATAGATAGGATGAATGAATCTAATTTATTAATTTATTCAATAAAGGAGCCTACTTCATATATGTACATGGAGATTACAAATTAATGATAAATGATAATTACAATAATTAAAATTGAGCCGAAACAATAATAATCATATACTATTAAACTAATAATAACAATTATCTATTGTTAACAATCTATCACTGCATAATAATAGAAAGATATTATTAACAAACTAAGCTAGAGCTTATCCAATACGCCCCCGCAAGATGAAGTCACCATTTGTGACTTTCATCCTAGTTGTTAGCTCTGAAAACGTGTATCTGCCAATAATTTTGTTAGTGTGTTTGCTGATTCATTTTTTGTTGACACATGTGACACTTGAAGTCGACCTGCTTGGACTTGTTCGCGAACAAAAGGATAGTCAAGAGATATATGCTTCATACCCGAGTGAAACACAGGGTTTGCACAAAGATAAGTTGCACGAACATTGTCACACAAACGACGTGGTGAGTGTGGCATGAAGATCTGTAATTTTGTGAGTAGATTTAGCAACCACATGAGCTCGAAAGTGACAGTAACAACAACCCTATATTCAGACTTTGTAGATAATCTAGCAACTGTCTTTTGCTTTTTGGAGTGCCAAGAGATGGGATTGCCCCCAAAAGGATGATGAAGGCAAATGTGGAGGTTCTATCATTTGAATTTCCACCCAGTCTGTGTCTGTGTATGCCAACAAGCTATTAGTGGAAGATCTTTGAAGCAATATACCATAATTGATGGTGTGCTTTAGGTAACGAAGCAAGCATTTCAGATGCTATAAATGAAGAGTTGTGGGTTTATGCATGTATTGGGCTGGCGAGATTGAGATATTGAATGACCCCTATGATTTGGTGGAATGTCCTTGCATTTGTGGCAGCGGTGCCATCATGTAACGGTAGAGTGGCAAATGGAGATAGGCAAACTTTTCTAGAACATCACGAATGTACTTGTGTTGAGAAAGGAAGATCCCTGATTTGGTGGGTATGACTTCAATGCCAAGAAAGTAGTGAGGTGCAACCATTTTAATTATTGTAATTATCTTCTAGGTGATTTTTTTCATTTGTCTTTCAATTATATCTCTATAGTCATCTCTCTTTTAAATTAATTCTTTTACTGAATGCACTTTCTATTTTCTTTAAGATTTCATCTTTCATTGAATTGGCTTAAACAACTTATACATCAGGCAAGACTAACTTGTAAAATTGTTCTATTTCTTTGTTAAAAGTCACAAAATCATATTACAAATTTCTAAAATTGTAATTATTATCTAAAATATATTAAAAATTAAAAATAGAACGAATTTGATTCAAAACAAGAGTATCAAATAAACATATCAAATTGTATATAAAAATAAATTTTGATGTTTATCAATAATATATGTCTTTTTTCTTTCTTTCAAAAGGATAATTAAAGTTGTTTTTGTTGTTTTCTAATTAAAATTAGAGCTTAATTGATCAGTAATTCATATGATAAATAATTGCATAATATAATTACATTAGATTGCCTATGTGAAACTCCAATTTTTATTGGAGAACAACAAAAAAATCACAAAAGGAATTATGAAACTTTTGTTCTCATAAAAAATATTTTAAAAATATTTTTTCAATGACTTTTTTTAAAACCTTTGAATTTTCAGAACCTTTAAATTTGATTTCTCTTTTTCTTTATTTATTTTAAATTTCAAGACCCAAGAATAAATGATTTAAATAAATAAATAAAGCATGAAAAAGTTGTAGAATTATCAAACAGTTTTATTTTTAAATTTAAGGGTCTTGCTATAAGCATTGGTCAATAATTCAATTAGTATATTTTTTAATTGGTATGGATGAAAATCATAATAATTATAGAAGCACACTTGATATTATTTTTTTTAAAAAGAAAGTGGAAAAAATATAAATAATATTGAAAAAAATTCAAGTCTCACATCGCCTTCACCTAGAGATAATAAGGCCAATATAAAGTATATAAGTGGGGGACAACCCTCAACCTAAGAACTAGGGGTTGAGTTAGATTCAAACTCACATTCTAATATGGTATCAGGACTTATCTTAAATCCATTAAATGGGTCACCCACCATGTCATCGATGCATCAAGCCCCGCTGGCGTGAGGGGGTGTATTAGGAAAAACCCAAGTCCACATCTCTAAGAATGTCATCCACACACCAAGTCCAAAAGCGTTGGACATGAGGAGTGCATTGGGAAAAACCCAAGTTCCACATTGCCTAAAGATAAAACCAATATAAAGTATATAAGTGAAAAACAACTCTTATCCTAGGAGCTAGCTTCTAGGGTTGAGTTAGATCAAAACTCATATTCTAATAAATAATAAATTGGCAAAAATATAGTTATTCTAGAAATTAAACTTCCATTTTCATGGAAATCCAAGATATTCATCTCTTATCATGGAAACGCGAAGCTCGATAAATATGAAGATTTTGTATTTTTCGGAAATCAAGAATTTTTGGGAATGTTTTTCTAAAACTTGTACTAGACGTGGAAAAATATGATATTTCCAACCTCATTTTGGGAAAATCCTTTTATGAGATATCTTAGAAACAAACATATCCAAAAGTTATACAATTATCTCCTCCCCTCCGACTTATATCTTTTTAAGGTCGGCCTAACAGTACGAGGTTGAGATAGATGTATAAAAACTTATATTTGATCTAAAAAGAAAAATAGAAAAAAATCAACCCCAACCTAAATAAGGAATAGTCTCATATATAGCTATGCTATTAAAATTTCGAAAGAAAAAATCTCCGGAAAACAAATGTGCACCCTCCTAAAATTATAACATGGAATTAATCTGATCTTGTTCTTCTAGACCGGAACCGGAATAGTATGAAATGCACAGACCAATATAATATGACGCATTCTAAAAAGTCAATTAAGCCTTTTTGATGACTCTCTTTCTCTCTCATCATACTAATCTGACTTGGTAGCTAAGAATTCAATCAAATTCTTCTTCGGCAAGTTGATTGACTCGGCAAATTAAAGCAACGAATCCAACACCGAATAATAAATAGCCAATTGGCGAAACCTCATCGAAGCCTCAACCGCATACAATAATATCTCTCTATTATTATTTATTTTATTTTCTGTATTCATATTGTATTTTTTTTTCTCCGTCCAAACTGACCCATCGAGCAATATGCGACAACTACGCGCTTTATGAATGATTCTACAAAGCAGCCTTTCCTATATATAAACCCTTTAATTTGTCCTATTGCTTCTCCAAGTTCCAACTTAACGCATACATATATCTCATACCATATTCGTAGTTATAAATAACTTGTAGCTATCGTATTATTATTCTTATTATTATCAGTATATAATTAATAGGTCCTCCTCTCTTTTGATTTTTGTTTAAGATTTCTGAAAGTGGAAATATTGAAGTTAAGTGGTTTAAGAAGGATATGCCTTGCATGGTGTCTCGAACGGGAAGGGAGATGCAGCGATACAACAGTAGTGGTGGTCGTCAAGTTGTGGGGTGAGTTCATTTGAAGGTCTTATTATGGATCATCTGTTTCTTAATTTGAGTTTTTTTTCCTGATTGTTTTGTACGTAGTGACTACTTCATTTCAAGTTGGCATATGTGTGGTCCAATCTTCCCAAGCTTTTATTTTCCAGAAAAGGAAAAGAATTTTATATAAGCTTTTGAAAGAGTAAAACTAGTATTTTTTTTCTTGATGATCAATAAAATCTATTAAAAAATAGAGTTTTTCTAAAAGCTTAGAGTACTAATTTTTGGATATCTATATAATGTAAACATCCTAATCACATCTTTATTTCTCTTTATTCATTTTTTTTATCATATTACTTAGAGTAAGTAAATTATATTCATATTTAACGTGTTTTTCTCAAATAATATCTGATACCCTTTCATTTTCATACATTATTTTTACCTTCTTTTGTTAACGTCGTTAACTAATGTCACAAAATTGTTCGTTAGAGTAAATTACACTCGAATCTCCTATCTTTTTCTTAAGTTGCACTCAATATCCCTCCCTTTTTATACACTACTTTTATCCAATAGCACCAGTATCCAAGAAATTAGATGTAGCAATAATAGTGACAGAAGTTACAGTGTGAGATGAGGAGGTGGTGGAGGTGGATATGACTGTGACAATCCGCCAGGAGTAGGTGCACGCCAAACATCATGTTGGTGGGCGAGGACGATGATGAGGAGGAAAATATGATGTTGCTCTGGGAGAGGAAGGAGGAGAAGTCATGCGACCAACATGTGGTGCTTACTTTCTGTTAGATTATTAAACAGTATTTAAGAGAGAAGGAGTTTAAGCGTAATGTAAACTAAACAATTAAAAGTTTTTGTAAGGTATAAAAAAGAGAAATATTGAATGCAATTTGAAAAAAACACACCAGTAACTATCATCTCATATCTACATTTTTCTATCTTTTATCTTTTTCGATCTCTATCCAGGTATTTAATTACTACCATGGGGTATCCATATGGAGAAACTTTATTTTTTAAAGGGAAGAGAAGCTCATAACAAGTTAAATCCAATGCTAAAGTCTGTCAAATTGTTCATTATATTTTTCTTTATTATTACACTTTAGTTTTAGCCTTTATATATTATTTGGTGTCTGCATGCTGGTGACAGTTGCACTCAGTTTTTTCAATGGTTACAGAATTTGGATAAATTTGTTTAATTTGTTGGTTTCTGCCTTTCTTATATCCCCAGCTCAGTGCCTTCTTTATTGAGTTATTAATTGCTTTTGGCCTTAGTTGACTCATTCATTCCAATATTGCCTAATTGTGCAGGTGCATACCTTACAGATATAAAGAAGATAGTTATGGCAATGTGAGCAATGAATTGGAGGTGCTTGTGGTTAGTTCACAAAAGAGTGAAGCATTAATGTTCCCAAAGGTACTTTGTCGTTTATTGCACATATACTAATTAAATATAGTGAATATCCAATTTCATCTCTGAAAAAAATCAACGAAATTTAATAATCTCTAAAGAGAAAAATTAAAATTAAGATTATAAATGTAGAACATTTTAGTAAATGATCAGGGTGACTAATGATTTTTTCAAAGATTAGATTGATGCACCTTCATTTTTTTTACTGAATATATACTAAAAACTAGAACAAGCAAAAATGATTGAGGCTATGTTTGGATAAAAGTTGGAAACATAAGTGTTTAGGAATTCTACTGTTATTGGGAAAATAAAAATACTTTCAAGATCTCTTAATTGATATCTAAACATATACTAAATGATTAAAGTGTCTTACGAAATGGGTGGGGTGTATTTTTTTTTTACATGGATGAAATTAAATTGGTGTTTACTATAAATTAAAAAAGTCTTTTTGGCCTCATCATGATTCATATTAGTAATATAACATTAACATCTTATATTTGTCCATTTCAGGGAGGATGGGAACTCGATGAATCTGTAGAAGAAGCAGCATGCAGGGAGTCCCTCGAAGAAGCAGGAGTTACAGGATTCGTTCAGGTATTTTTGAATACATTATTTAATGTCAATCTAGCTCTAGCTATTTCTTTAATTCTTCTGTTATGGTCTAATAATTTTAAATAAACTAAACTGAAAATTTGGTTTGGTTTCATATGGCAGCATGAATTGGGCCAATGGAGCTTCATTAGCAAAAGACATGGAACATACTATGAAGGACACATGTTTCCTTTGCTTGTCAAAGAACAACTTGAGTCGTGGCCTGAGAAAGATCTACGGAGAAGAATATGGGTATGTCGAAGAGTCTTACTACTAATATGTTTGATTGAATTAGTCCATTTCAACTTGAGTAGTGAAACATTTTTTTTTTAATATTTCATCACTTTCTAAAATCTGTATTAACTTAATGAAATAATGAAAAAGAATGTGTTAGTTCATGTATATTAAAAAATATTTGTTATTATCAGCATTTGTTCTTTTAAAAACGTAAGCATGATCATGATAGGAACGATCGAACATCTAGGACAAAACTTATGACTTTAAAGTTTAAACTGTAGGTAGTTGAGAGGTTGCGGTTGTACTACGTAAGTGTTGCGCCAAATTACAAAAATTGTGAACAATACATGTGATTGGTTCAAACATAATTAAGAATGCGATGACCTCAAACAACATTTAAGACTGATTGTAATTGCAGCTCAAGACCGCACCTTGTTTTGGATGTGGAAAAACTAAACGTATGATATTAATAAATATAATTAAATTACAGTTACGAATTTTAGTATTTTACTAATTCTCTTCTGTGATCACTTTATGCAGATGAGTGTTAATGAAGCCCGAGAAGTTTGTCAGCATTGGTGGATGAAGGAAGCATTAGACATCCTTGTTGAACGGCTCACTTTACAGCAAAATAGGAACATATAACACTAATTAATATTTGTTGCAACATTTAACTTGTAGACAAAAAATTGCCAGCGTTTCTAATATATAGTTCAAATACGCAAAATAATTAAGCAATATATAGGCCATTTTCTCAGCTGACAAATGAGAGATTAATATCTCAAATATAATTAATAAAGTGTTAAAGCAAGTTTTTTTTGTCTAGTGAATTTTCCACACACAAATATATGTATTCTGGGATCAAACCCATGATAAATTTAAGGAATCGACCCAAAGTGGTTTCACTCAGAAACCATTCTTTGTATTTGTGTTTTGGAAACTGAAATGATGTCCTTCTTATTTATAAATACGTTTTAAGTCCTTCGTTATGTTTTATATATATAGACCATGAAGTTTTTCAACGCTAAGCTAACTGACCTTTAATTGGCGCCTACCGACTCATGCAATGATTGATGAGGCACGAAATTGTCAAATTATTCAAACCCTTGCTAATTATGTCAACGGTTATGCCATTATATTATACGATGTAGCACACCAACTATATTTTCAATAAATTGATATTTTGCTCCGTATACGATTGCTTACATTGAGGGACTAATAAAAATATTTTTTTCGAGGACTAAAAACCAATTATTCAAATTTAAAAAATTAAAATATATTTAAGTCTTTTTTAAATTAAATGCATGGAAACATAAGATTTGGTGGTGGTGGTGGATTCAATTTACCTTGCATGGATAAAATATTTGACGTCTTGATTGCTCACAAAGCCATGATAATCAAAAGCAATTTGAGTGGAAAACTTCTATTAATTAGAAAAAAACTAATGTTTAGACTTTAGAGGAAATCCTCTGATTTCCCGTGAGATTTTACCATATCACTGTTTCACGGGTAAATTCTTAAGAGAATGTCTGATCAATATTCTAACATTTTCCTGCAGGCCGCAGAATTGGCACGTATGTATTGTTAACTTGATGTCAGTTTAATTTCCTTCAATTGGTGACACTACTAACATCAAGAATAGCAATTGGAAGAGAATGACATATATATATGATATTATAACATTGGTGTTAGTACAAACTAGCGACTATGTTAGTGGAGATTTCAGTAAAGTTGGAGTATCAACAACTATACATTTTAACTATGCTTTCCTTTTATGTTTCCTATAAGGCAAAATTCTACCACGAGATATTTTCTATTATTGAATTATTGAATGTGTGTTTAGAAGATTGGCTAAGGATCGCCCACGAAACAAATAAAAAACGGCTGTTAATTCCACAAGAGTTTTTATGCATTTATAGCTTCATTTGAGTGCACAAATGTTCACATAAAAATGAATAAGGGACACATTTATTTTATTCTTCACTTTTATATATTTCAAGCATGAACAATATATGTTCACATTATTATTATTTGGGAATAGACTATCCTATTGGACCCCTTAATTCTTACAACCTCAAGACAAATATCTTAAAAGTGTTTCATTGTTTTCCACGATCTGCAAAGGTTCTTCATTTTTATGTTTTAGGCGCAATGACAGATACCTTGCCGACAAACAATAAAGTGTCCATGACCACATTGATCATGAAGGTAGGGAGTGCAATCCTTTATCTACAAATTTGTAGATAAATGATGATGAATTATTTGCATCGTTGAAGATGAAAGATCTATATAAAATAAAGTGTATGATATCAATATAAGAAATATATATGACTAAAATATCACATGTAACATAAAAGAGTTAAAAAGAAAACAAAAAACATGACAAGCTTAAGGAAAGAATGACCAACAAAAATGCTAATTTAAATGAAGCATACTTCCTAGGCTTGCAATATTAAGACACGAGGATGAAATCTAAAATCCAACATTTGTTAAGAGGTGGTTGGAATTTGAAACTCTATGTAAAGAAAAATTGGTGTTTAATTTCTTGGAACCATACTGCTCAATTTAATATTTGCAGCAAAGGATGGACTACATATAAAGGCACGAAGCATCAAGAAAAATACTAAAATTAAAAAGACTTGATATTTAATTAAAATCTCATTAGCTTTTACCCTTTATGTTTAAAAATTCAATTAAATGTAATATGGCTGCATTGGATTAGATTCTAAAAGGATTAGTTTTTAAAATGTAATTTGTTTTACTTTTTATATTTTGAAATCTTTTTAATTTAGATATCCAATTATATATGATATGAATGTGTTTGGTTTTGTTCTAAAATAATATAAATTAATTTTTCTTTATAGAATTTCTTTTCTTTAATTTACCTGATTTTTTTTTCCGGTCCAAATAGGAAGGAGGGGGATTGCACTCATCACCTTTAATGCATTTAGCCTAAGTTATCTCCCCAGCCTTATTTATTGGTATCCGTGAGGATGAATGGTTTGAACAAGTTAATTAGTTAAGTGTAGGATTCTAAAATGAGTATATATATGGGGAAAAAAAAATCAAAATATTAATATTTTAATAAATAATTACAATTTTATTAAAAGTATGAAACTATTTACCAATTTGGAAAAGGGAACACGTTTAAAATGAGCGTGACCAAATTAGGCGTGATCAGGGGAGTGGTCATGCCTAATCTCTCAATCAGACATTTCTATAATTTATACACATATTTAATGTTATTCTTTTTTTTATGATTACAAAATAAATAAATTTCATTTAATTTTAATATTATTTATAGTATAAGTTGTCATTATTATTTTTCATTTAATATCATCCAAAATACCTTTTAATAACAATAATAAAAGTATTAGCATCTAGGATTGATCCAAGGGTAAGAGTGTAAGACTGTCCAAGTCCTTATTTTAGGTCCCAAAAAAAAAAAAAAAATATATATATATATGTATATATATATATATATATATATATATATATATATTAAGGACCGTGACTTAGTTATAACATTTTGCGTCCATCCTATGTACACACGGAAGGTCTTAATTTTTTTTCCTTCGTTTCACTCTCTCTCACCTATATATATATTAATTTTAAATAAAATATGAATAATTTTATTAATTAAAAAAACTTTGCATTGTAATCGTTACTAGCTAGAATATGAATGCAAATCTTCATGAGATAGATTTGAACCTTATTTAATGAAATTATTAAGTTATAAATTTAATAATTTATTAAAATAATTATTCATAATTTTAATTGGTGCATATAGTAAGTATTTTTTTTTTTAAATAAGTATGTTTCTTTAAACATATTAATTATTTAATCTACACGTTTGTATTTTTATAATTAACACATAAATTTAATTCAACGTATTTTTTTAATGTAAATTTATTATTTATCTAATTATTCCATAAATCATTAACACTAATAGAATGAAAGACTCAATATACATTTTTTTTATGAATAAATAAATTTAGGTGAGTTAAACTATGATGCCTTTCAGAAAAAAAATATGATGGAAAAATAATAATGACAACTTATACTATAAATAACTTATACTAATTTAAGAATAACATTAAAATGATAGAATAAAATGAAATTTAAATTAAATGAAATTTATTTATTTTGTAATCATAAAAAAAAAGAATAACATTAAATATGTGTATAAACTTCGAACTTTCATAACTTTTGATAGAAATGTCCGATTGAGATGTACGATATGTCAAAACGCTTGAAATTCAGATAAGTAATTGAAAAAATAAAAAATACCATTAAATTAACTAATTAAATAATTAAAAAAGTAGAAAAAAAGGAAAATTTTGGATGATTGAATCTTAAATCCTAATTTTGAGACACTTAGAAGAATTTTTTGGAAAAAATAATTGACCAAATCCCCTTTTAGATTTGCCCAGACCTTCTCCTCTCAATTTCGAGCATTTTGTCACCGATTTTGCCTCAATCGGACATTCCAATCAAAAGTTATGACCTTCTGAAATTTATATACACACCGCTTCCAGTATAGGTGACACGTATCACTATCTGATGGAAAGGAAACACGCCCAAAATGGGGGTGACTGGTCACGCCCAGATTAGGCATGACCACCCCCTGGTCACACTTAATCTGAGCGTATTCCCTCTTCCAGATTGATAAATAGTTTCATATTGTTAACAAATTTGTAATTATTTATTAAAATATTAATATTTTTGTTTTTTTCCCTATATTTATGAGCAAAACATCATATATATTCACAGGCGGATCCCGACTAAAATGACATGACAAGGAACCCATCACAAAAAGTATAATTCATCCGATCAATTCTGTTCACCAATTTTTATATAAAATATATTTATAATTTGATATTACAACGTTAAATTACATTAATAATCTATCAAAACATACAACATCTTTTTTATATGTCTAAAAAATAATCAATAATTGAGTTTATACTATTTTTTTTAACAAATTTCTTTTCAATTTATACCAACAAATAAACAATAAGAAAATCTTGTTTCATCTAATTATTAGGCAGTGTAGTCTTGTCACTAAAATAATAAATAAATACATTTGTCTCTTCTCAATGGTGTAATTTGTAACTATAACAACTATACTGCTGTACTTTTCCAAAATTTGAAAATTATAACAATTTTCATGTCAATGCAATGACCATACTTGTTTATATGAGATTTAAAAAAATAAAAACTCTTTCAATATAAGAAAATAGAATGTTACAATTAGATATTAAAAACGACAAATAATTAATTATATAATAACTAAATTTTAATGAAACATAATATTTAGATAAAATTTCTAAGAAAAGATAAAATTACTATTTTTTATAATTTAAAAAAGACAAGAGATAAAAACTAATTACATAATAACTAAAATTTGATAAAAATATAACATTGAGATAATAATATTGATATATAGAGAAGGATGAAATTTTTTGAAATTATGATGATATCAAATTGTTGTCAATTAAGGAAAGCGATTAGGATCGAGGGATATGATATATGGAAATCAATCATAATTAATGCAAAATAAGCTAGTAAATACCAACCTTGAGAGTTTTTAAAATGCTCCGAAAAGGAGCTTCTGAAACTAATATGTTTCTTTTACAGTTAAAATAATATATGTTGTTATGAAAAGTAATTTCAAGAATTATATTTTAACAAATAAAAGTATATAAGGGACAATATATATAAAGAGAAGGGAGAGGAAGTAAATAGCAAACATGAGGAGTAAATAGAACTTAAAAATAAAAGCAAGTGCCCAGATCAAGCAATCTCCATTAATAAAATATTCTTTGCATTCTAACTTTTATTTCTCTCTATCAATCATGAAAATAGTTCAAATTAATTAAAATTTTGAAAAGTACAAAAGATAACAAATCTTCTATTTTTTACTGCAAAAGACAACAAATCTTAACAAGTCATGATTCTGGTTTATCTTGTTACAAATAAAAAATTAAAAATATCCTTGAACAAATAAATTAATTTAAATTTTGAAAAGGAAAAAAACAAAGATAACAAACCTTAACAATTCCCGATTCCAGTATTTGTCATCACTCATTAAACCAAAATATTGTCTTTCAATATTTCATTTTGTGGAAGAAGGTGATTGAAGAGAAGAGAAATGTGTGTTGTAAAAGATTTGATATTAGTGGCGACAAAAAATCCCTTCTTTGAAAGTGGTTTTGGTGATGAAAATCCAGCACAACACACAAGCCAGAAAGAGAAAAGCTTCATCAAATACTCTGGACTACATTTTGACGATGCGATCCGTTACCTTCTGCAAAAAATTGAGTGTGTATCTTGAAGTTTCTCCAAAAAAACATTGTCAGGGTCGACATCTTGTTGTTCAACACCAAGAACTTGCCGAGATTATATGTGACTGTCATCATCAGAATCTACTTCGTGGATCATTTTATGAAGCTCTTCCTAGCTCGTGTGTCACCATTAACATCAAGTTTTTTAAACAGGTACTCTAGTTCCTCCACGATGTGGTTGCAAGAATGTAAGTAAGAAAGACCAACATTATCCCTCAAGAGATTCTTAACAGAGGACAAAATTGAATTTCAGTCGTGAGTATGCAATCATCTTCATTAACTTTCAAATTTCATTTCCTGCAGGGAATTTAACAATCAATCAATTAGTTAGCTTTCAAATTTTACTTCATGCAGGGAATTCAACAATCAAGCAATTAATGGTAAACCTCAGTTAACTAGTGGATATCTTTTCAAGAGAAATAGAAGGTCAACAAAGAAAACATTATGTGAAACACAACGTATAAAGATCGATATGAAATTGAATCAACCAAATGTATGTGTCAAAAGCTCAGAAATATTTACAATAACACTAGTTATGTAATACGGTTAATGTCATCTGTCTATGAATATCTTGTTTTATATAAAGTCAAATTTTAAAACATAAATCTTCTCTCCCAGCAAAAATGATATGATAAGGTTACTAGTTTTTGTTATTTTCTTGGGGATTTATCTTATTAGGGGTTTTATATATTATTTTCTTAAGTTTTTAGGAATTTTATGATTATGTCCTATTAGAGATTTTAGTTTGTTAATGATGATAGCATTGATGATGGTAATTGGGGGGAACCATGATGGTTTTAGTGGTAGAGGTGACATGATGAGATTCTCAGGACCTAGTAAAGATTTATTTCCAACACCATATTGAAGAAATGCAGTTGTGTTTGAAGTGGGGAAGATGGTTTGATTAGGAGACCCTGTCCTAACATTGACAACATGCTTGTAATTGAAACACGCTCAATCCCCCCCAACCTCAGAAACCTCTTAATGAATTCCGATATCGCTTTCTCCAACCCCATTATTGCATTCTATATCATCTACAAGAGTAACGTAAATGCAATTGCTGCACAGCATTATCAATTTCAATAAATAACTAAATAGTAATACAAATGCATAGGGTGGGTGTGTAGGGGTATGAAACCACACACAGGGAAAAGCTTTTGAATGCGATGGTGAATGAGGCAAGGGTTGAGTTTAGGAATGGCAGAATCTTTGAGGGGACTCATGATGACGCGGCGTGCTTCTTCTTCGTGGTTTGGATTTTGCTTTTGCTGCAACTATAGGCAATGATAATAACATTAATTTAAGAATCATGTAACAAGCATAGAAAGCAGCTACTAAGGTTCTGAAAAACTATGAAGGCTAGTAGTTACATGAACCCTTGGAAATTATTTTAGTAGAGCAGCTATTAAGGTTCCCTAAATGTTTATTATGAATCCATTCTCTACCTGCCAATTAATGAACAGATGGATTATAGAAATTACAGACTTGAAAAAGAATTGAATCTAACCATATGGTATGGCAATACAGCATTCCTCCACCTTACCATAGTTCTCTTATCAATAGGCATATCATAACAGTTGTACCGAACTTTCAAACTGCTCCCACTGTTGGGTGTTTTATTGATTTGGCCAAAATAGAGAGAACGGGGAGTTATGACTTATGCCCAAGTTTGTTTTTTTTTTTTTTTTTTTTTAACATGACTTATGCCCAAGATATGGATTTTGCTTGCTATCTGAATAGTGTCAGAATCAACTTGCTATTAAATGCTAGTGCATTTGACTTCAAAGATTAATCAGTAAGCAGCTTATAAAGCAACAAAAAATGATGAGTCTCAACGATATGTGATTGCAAACATTACAAGGGATAGTTATAGTTATAAATGCAACAATCATATAGATTTATTCACAATATAACACTTGCTCACGCTTTCTCAGTTTAGAAAGGTTATAAAATAAGAAAAGAAAACCCAAATTTATTTTGTCAAGGATATTACTAGTACATTACAAGCAAGTAATTTACTGTTTACACCCTTCAAATGTCACACGTGATCCAAAGTGGTTCTTGAAACTCACCCTTCAACTTATCCCAATCCTCAGCTCCTTCACTACCATCTCCTCCAGGAGCACACAACGCCAAATGCCCATGGTGCCACGTGGGCGTCCCATTCTCATACGCATTACACGTCAACCTCCTCAACCCACTCCCATCCAACCTCACCACATACAAATCCCCATACGGCTGAAACTGGTTCGGCAGCCCCACCGGCTCCGCATTCACGCCACCCAAGTTCGCCGTGAACACCAACCAGTCTCCGTCACGGCTGAAACACACGTGGTTCAACCTCTCTTTCATTCCTTCCTCCACTCCCTTTGCCACGTCAACCCTCCTCAACCCACTCCCATCGGGCCCCACCAAATATATTCCAAACACCTCGCTATTCTTAAGGTCATGCCTGTTCGACGAAAACGCTATCAAATCTCCTTTCGGCGACCAACACGGCATCGTATCGATCCACTCCCCCTCCGTCAACCTCCGTATCCCGCCATTAATCTCTCCGTTAACGGCGTCAACTATGTACAAGTTCTTATGCCCAGACCTCCCAGACCGAAACACAACACTCTTCCCGTCGGGGGAGCATGCCGGAAAAGCATTGTTCCCTGTATCTTCTTTGCTTAAAATCGTTAACTTAAACGGAACCTCCTCACGGTCGTTGGTTAAATGAACCGGGTCGAACTCGATGCGCGCGATTTGAACCGTTTTATAAACCGACTCGAAGACTGGACCGATGGAGGTATATATCACGTTCTTCTCCGTTGGGCTCCACGCGTTGTGGAAGCACGTTCGTCCTTTGAGCAACGTCCAGCGTTTAGAACCGTTTGATCTAACGATCTTAACCCCGCCGTGGCTGAAAGCGATGAAATCGCCGTCGGGTGAGAAGGTGGGAAACGTACCGTTGAGTCTGAGTAACTGTAGATCGCGAACCGGCGAGAGGACTTTATCGAGGTGCGGGTATGTTGACTCGCCCTGAGTCGACTCGCCTCGGAATCGGTGGTATCCGACGTGGCGAGAGTCCAACGAGACGAACGGGTTGTAGTGGTGGAAGTTAGGGTTTATGTCTTCGGTGATTCGTTGGAACGTTTGCGATTCAAGATCGAAAATCTCGATGTGTCGGAAGTTGCTTTCTCTCCGGCGAGTTGCGACGGCGATGCGTTTTCCGTCGTGGAATGATGCCGGAGTAAAACAGTGCAGCCCCGACGGCGTGACGCGAATAGGAGAGTACGAGTTTTGCGATTCTGAAAGAACCGAATCGGTTAAATCGACGCGGAAGACGCTCCACCATCCATCTTCAGCGATTCTGTGGAAGAAAATTGTTGAATCTTGTGACCATGTTGGCCAGCCACCGCGTTCGCTCACCGTGACTCTGTTTTCCGGATCGGACTCGGGGAATACGACGATCTCCGTTTGGAGTTCCCGGAAATCGTTGGTTTGCCAGCGGCGAGAGCGGTAAGAAGCGACGGCAAGGAATTTTCCCGTGAGGGACACGGCGGGGCTGTAGTCCACCTCGCCGGGCGGGGTAAGTCTCTTGACGCTGGTAGTTTCGCCATCTATGACGGTGGAGTAAACGCCGCTCCAGCTAGTGAAAACGGCGTCGTTTTGTTCGTGCGTGGAAACGAAGTATAGGTTTCCGTTTTTAACGATTGGGCGATCGAGGAAGAGAGCGTTGGGGAGAAAAGGCAACGGTTTGGGTTCAGTTTCGGGTCGGGAAATGAAGAAACGGGGCGACCCGGTTCGTTCAGAGACAAAGACGACGTCGTTTTGTTGGTTAACGAATTGGGCGTTGAAGTTAACTGAGACGCCGTCGGTGAGGCGGTGGTCTGCCTTGGTGTGGGGAGGAGGGTGGTGGTTGTTGAGGTCGACGGAGAAAACGTCGAAACCGTATTGGACTCTTCCAACGGTGTTGAATACGATGGTTCCCGCTGGCGGCATCATTGTTGTTGAGTGAGAGTGATGAGGATTTGGAGTGGATCGGTGGGGGGTTTAATAAGTGTCACTCTTGCACTTTTGCGTGTGGCATGACATAGGATTGTCGACATTTTCTTAGAAGGCGTCTATGATTTGAACTTTGTTTGAAGACGCTGTTCCGATAAACATGGGTGGGTCTTAATCTTATTCGAATGTTTTGATAATGCAAAACAAGAAAATTTGAGGAATAAAATGTATAAAAAGTAGAATGAAAATTAAAGGAAATTGAAGTTGGATGATGATAATAACACGTATTTTGCCTTGCCAGTTGCTTATAGAAAAGAAAAAAAAAATTAGTGAATGAAATCTTTTCATAATAATAACAATTTTTTTTAAAATATACACTATTCATACAGTAATTATTTATTATTTATATTGAAAAATAATATAATTAAAATATGTTAGTTGAGGTATTTTTCATTCTTTATATAGTTTTGATTTGTATAAAAAACCTATAATATACGCTGATAAAGAAAATATTTTATCCATTTCATTTTTTAAAATGTTTCTTTTTTCTTCTTTCAAACATCCGTAAACATGATTGTGCTTGAGCCAATGAGAAAAGCGGGAAAAGCATCGTTGAATTCATGCCACCATTCCCACGTGGTCCATATGAATGGGCAATCATTCGTGGTTGGGCATTGCATAATATAATCACTATGCGTTTATCTACTTATTTGTTTGTTGTACAAAAAGGAAAATAAACAAGAAAAAGCACAGTGACTGATGGGAGTTAGTATGCTTTTTTTTGTTTGGTAGCGAGTATGCTTTTTGATTAATCATGAATTATTAGACAAATTAAATAAACTAAAATGGAAGATATTATTTGATGGAAAAGCATATTATATATGACTAAAATATAAATTAAATTAACATTCAATTCAGACATAATCGTACTTAAATTTACTTTAAAATATACTGGAATAACTTTTGAAAAAGAAAAAGGAGAAAAAATGGCAATCAACAGTCATTATCAAGTTGTGATCAATTCTATTTAAATCTTTGTTGGAAGAGAGGTGTCTATTATAGCATTGGACCACTATTTCGAATAAAATTGCTTCTAGTAGAGGATATTAGCTGAAAATTACATATAATTATGATAATTCATAACGTGTGTTTGTGTGTGGCAATATTAAGAGGAGGATAGAATTATATGAAAAAAATAGAATGAAGATTAGGAAATGAAAATACAAACAGTACAATTACAAAAAAAAGTTAAGAGATGGGAAAATTAATATACATTGATGTCATAAGAGATTAGATGTTCATAAAGATGAGTTACAAATAAAAAGAATTTAGTTGAATGTAAGGTCAATTTTGGAGAAGAAAATGTTGTTCAATGGCATTATCTTCTTTTTATACAATAAAAATTATTTATTTAATCTTTATAGTTGTACAAATTTTACTTTTTAGTTCTTATAATTAAAAATTATTTCTTTTACTTTTTGTACAAACACTTTTAAGTCTCTTTTGATCTAGTACACAAATTTTAACTCCTAATCCATCTCATTTTGTATCGACTCTGCAAAAGGGATATGATGGTGCTTATATATAACAGTTTATGCCCAAATTAATTATAAAAGTTTTCTCATATTAATTTCATTTTGATTTTTAAATAGAAAGTTTATCTAAATAGGTTTAGTTGGAGCGGGTTTCTTATAGATGCTTATGTAAAAAAAATTATTAACAATACATATAAATTAATTTCTTTTATAAATATTTAATATATGTGATACTTATATCATGGGTGATTAAATAACTAAATGTGTAATTTTGTTTATTAGGCGGAAGGATGTGGATCTGGAGGTCTAGGAGTTAAATGAAACGAAACTGTTTTCTTTTTCTTTTCAACAAAAAGAACAATAAGCATTAATGGTACGAGAAGTACATATTGAATACATAACTACAACCCTTATATGAATAGTGGATACGCTTTCATCCATACATCCATGACATAACTTTGCCAGATATGAGGGTTTACTACCAAGAGTACCACGATACCTTGAATGAAGGATCCTTTGAATGAAGCCATTGCCATGATCACAATTTTGCCAACTCAAAGACCCTTTCCGCGATGTTTCACTTGTAAATATCACAGTTTCTATATATGTAACCACAAACTCCACACCACCAACCATCTTTGATTAGCCTTGGAACTAATTCCTTGAATGAGATGCTACTAAAAATGTTGACACGGTTGGTTATGTTGAACTCCCACTATACCCATCCATCGATAGCAACGTGACCAGCTTCATGCGAGCATGAGCATTTAAAAAATAGATGCCTATTGTCTCCTCCTCATGAGAACATAATGAACAAGAATAATTATCATCAAGTATAGCCACTCTTCTCTTTCTCAAATATGCTTTTGACTAAATTCTGTCCTGTAACATCTTCCAGGAAAATGCCCCTACATCAGAGGGTATTTTTGCTGTCCATGCCCGACAAAGACGATTGGAATTGTCCTCCACGTTGCCACTGTGCAAGAGTTTCAAGTATGCTTCTTTTACACAAAACACACTTGTTTCATTTGAATTCCAAATTCACATATCAGTTTCCTTCTCCCTCGTCACCACCAACTTTAAATCATCACAAAATCTTTCCTCCAACTCCTTTTCCCAAACAAATCTTTTCCTCATCCATTCAACCTTCCATTTCAACAGACGCTCCCAATGTCTCCTCACCACTTTGACACTTTACTAAGTCTTTCACGCTCCCCTCTTCTATAAGAAGTTCCATATTTTGTAATAAGAACTCTACCCCATAGGCTATCTTCATTGAAGAATATTCTCTACCCCATATTCTTTTTCTTTAGATTATGTAATTTAGGATGAAAGTTTGTTTTGAGAGGGAGAGTCTGTGTTACTGAGAGTGAGAAAGTGTTGGTACTTAGTAGTGTGAAATGGAGCGATAAGATTCAGCTATAGGCTATAGCATATAAAGTTGCATGACGTTAATGAGAGTAAACATTGTTATTATTTTATCCGTCTTGATTGACGCGCAATGCTTTGCGTCTCTGATTTGAAGACGTTGTTGTCGCACATGGGTGCGATCACGATTATAAAAATTGAATCAAATCTGGACGCAATCACGATTATATGTGTGTTTGGGTTTTTTGTTTCAGCACCTCAAACGGTTGTTAATTTATTTCAATCCATTCGGAGAGTAATTTTCCCGTTTGAGGGCATTGGACGTGCGTGAATGCTTATTCAAACACACCAATATATAGTGTATGTTTGATTGCACATCGCGGATCCATGTTCAACTGATAATCACGTTATAAAAATTGACATAAAAGCAACTAAGAACGTATTTGTTAGCCATTTTTCACGTCCATTTTCAATTTTACGCAAAAGCTACAAGACATGCTTTGACTGGAAGTGGTTAATTGCGTCAACAAACTGAAATCAAACATGCACCAGTAGTTGTTTCTTTCAATTTGTGTTCAAGAGTTCTTTGTTAAATCCAAACATGAGGTCTGGCTTCATGCTGATCACGCTTGACGAGAGGTGAGCACAAAGGTAACCTCAGAACTGAATCATGTAACAAAAAGTGGTGCTGTGGCTTAATTAGAAAGCTAGCAATGGGTCATTGCTTATAGTTATTCTCATTGCTTATTCAATGTTCTTTTGGTTATGTTATGGTAGCTAGGTGGGTGGATTACTTAGTTAAGGCCTAACGGTTAGGGAGGGTTTTTGATCTTGTTGTTGTTATGGATCGAACCGGCACTATGAAACTCTGTTGCTTATATGAGATACAGAGTCTGGACTTTGGTGCAAAGCCAATGTGGGTGGCTTCAACTCATCCCTCTATGTTTGGTTCATTGACCTAGCTAGCTGCTTGGAATCGTTGACATAGGGGCTGAGAAAAGAAATGAACGTGTAATATAGGGAAGACTATTTATTGTTTTAATTGTTGTTAATTTTGTACTGCAATATGTTGCAAAGTGCATATATCACAGTAGACATGCTAATAGAGGGAATAACAACATTGGTCTTAATTTATGTATGTGAAGATGCCATCTCGTAACATGGAGTATGATTTGATACTTCTTGTATCAAATATTTTCTGATAATAAAACAATCTTTTGCTGTGGAAGAAAAAAAAAAAAACACAACGGCGGATCTTAGCACGGTTCAAGATCGTCCGTTGGAGATCGACAGGTGGACGAACGCGAGACAATAATAATCCTTGATGTTACCCGAATGTGCTTTTATACATGAGATCGCGAGATAATAATAATATAAAAAAAGGACATTGAACTCTAGCTCGATCAACGAGACATGAAAAAATGCAGATTGGACAGTAAAAAAAATTGTACAATAACAAATTAAATTACTTATATATAATTCATTTGAAATCAATTGAATTCATTAAACAATTAAGGTTTGAAGAATTAATTAGTAGTTGTTCGATTAATTAAAAGAAAATCAAGATAAATGTTACATTCTAATAGGATTGTTTCTTAAAATTTGAATGTTTCAAATTCTCAAATTTCATCTACATTTGGTTTGTTTTACATTGAAAAAATTTCAATTTTTAATTTAAAAAATGATTTAAGATTAAGATATTTAACTCAATTGGTTGAATATAGTATGTACGATAAATTATATGGTATCATATTCAATTATTACAGATTTAAAAAAATTCATATGTTTGGTTTCAAAGGTGAGAGTCTAGAAAAAATTAAAATAGAGAAGCTTTTAATAATTTTATGTTGATAAAATGGTGTTTAAACCAAAATTAAATTTGCAAACTTTCTCAATGCTAATTCAAATACGCATTTAACAATTGTAGAGGCTTTCTGTCAAAAACAAAAGTGTAGAAGCCTGTCAAGAGCCAACCCAAGTTCCAAGGACATGTATCCTTCTCATTATCAATATACAGTCATGTAAATTTAGTATAGTCGGTTAATTCAAAAATGAAAAAAAAAAACAATATTACCAATCAATTCAAATGACTGCAAATATTTAATTACTCCATTTCAACAATTGAAATAAAATTCAGTACCAGTGCATCCAAATTGAAAATAATATTCAAATCCATTAAAAACTATACCAGATCATGGGATGATGTGAACATAACATACCAAATTTATTCATATACCCAAAAATGAATACAAATCTACCCAAAAAAATGCACCGATTCAACAATTGCATAACAGAATATGCAAAATAGGTGCATTCAACAGTAATACAATAATGTTTACATATCACAGCGTTATAATATATCATTCCATTCCATTTTCAGTCCAAAAAAATATATCATTCGATTCCATTAACAAATATAACATTTAATCCCAAGTAAGAAAATTCCATTCCCGGCTTAATTAAAACCAAAATTGAAATACCAGATTAAATCATACTATAATAATTGAAATAGCAAATTTATTACATGACACATATTATAACTAAATAAGCGAGGTAATATTTCGCCTTTTCTATATAAAAGATGATCGGTACCATAATGCATGGTATGAATAACCGTGTAACCGTGCAATTCAATTGCCTATATTGAATAAATTAATCCATAGAAATTAAGATACTATACCATTTACGCAGAATTAAAAAAAAAAAAGGAAAAAAGACGAAATAACTAACTTATAAGCAGTGTGAATAACAACCATGCACAGAAAATCTTATATCGATCATCAAAGAAATTGGAAATCTATCCTCGCCTTTTATTTCCCGTAAACAAGACAAAAAAGTGAATTACAACGACGGAATTGCACACACGAACGCACACTTGAAAACCTAATGCGTGCGTACACCATTAATTAAAGAACCTTTTTGCCGTATTTATTTATTTGTTCATGGTCCCGTTCCCGGTCATCATCGCCTGAAACTCTTCGAAATTGATCATGCCGTCTCCGTTGCCGTCAACGCCCGCGATCATCTTCTGGCACTCGTCGATGGAACACGCGTCTCCGAGGCTTGCCATGACCATGTTAAGTTCTTCGGCGGTAATGGCTCCATTACCGTCGATGTCGAAGATGGAAAAAGCGTCCTTCAGATTCTCCAAAACCTCGTCGGGATCCACGCCCTTGGTGTTCAACTCCAAGAATTCACCTAAGTTAATGTGGTCGTCACCGTCCGCGTCAACCTCTTGAATCATTCTCTTGACCTCTTCTTCGGTCGCAGGTTGGCCAAGGCTCTTCATCATGGAGCAGAGTTCCGAAGAGGAGATTTTGCCGTCGCCGTTGGCGTCGAACTTCATGAATACGTATTCGAGGTCCTCCATTATGGGTGCAGCGCATGAGTGCTGCAACGACATAGGTGGTGGCAGCGACGAGGACAAAGACAACGACGCTGACGTCTTGGGAAGTTTCTTCTTCTTCTTGTTAAAAAGGGATTTGAAACCCATAATTAACTTGGAGAAGGGAAGGACGAGGCCGAAACCAAAGAAAAATCAAAGAAACTACTCGTCGTGTTCAGAGGGGAATCTTGATCGATTATTAACTAATTATTATTGGCATGCAAAGAGAGGGGGCTTCTTTTTTCTATATTTAAAAGTATTAACGCGTGATTCCAGCACCGGAATTGGGTTGTAACGTTAACAGAGTTTGTTAAGGTTTTTTTTTTCCCAACAAATTAATTATAAGCGTGAAAATAAACATAATTTTAATATATTTAATTTAATTGATGTGCATGTGTGAAAATAACCATAATTTTAATGTATTTAATTTAATTAATGTACATGTGTGAAAATAAACATAATTTAACGTATCTAATTTAATTAGTGTACATGTGTGAAAATAAACATAATTTTAACGTATCTAATTTAATTTTTAGAGTAAATTACACTTGCATTCCCATATGTTTTGCTCAAATTTCATCTGATACTCCTTCCATTTTTGCATCCTACAAAAAATTCATTAATTGTTTAGCTCACATTACACTTAGATCCCCTCCTTCCTAAACACCGTTTAATAATCTAACAGAAATTAGACACATCTTGGTCACATGACTTTTAATGAAAATTTATGTCTAAAATATCTTCATCTTCTTCCTCTCAACCTGAAAATATTTTAATACTCTTCTTTTTTTTTTTCTACGTAAACCTAACTTTGAACTAATTTTGTTGATACGCAATGTTAACGCATTTCCACTCATCCTTTGTTTTACTAACTTATATATGAACTGAATTCTGATTCTCAACAAAAATTTTCATCCATTATGTTCCTGTGGTCCAAAACATCAACACTATTTTAATCAACAATAATAAACAGATGATTTTCAATTCATCCATTGTATTTCCTGTCGTCCCAAATATCAACATTATTTTAATCAACAATAATAAACAAATGATTTTCAG
>CM023948.1:40400986-40472267 GCA_013407115.1 Glycine latifolia
TTCATCCATTGTGTTTCCTGTTGTCCCAAACATCAACACTATTTTAATCAGCAATAATAAATAAATCATTTCCAGTTCATCCATTGTGTTTCCTGTTGTCTCAAACATCAACACTATTTTAATCAACAATAATAAACAAATGATTTACACTTCATCCATTGTGTTTCCTGTTGTCCCAAACATCAACACTATTTTAATCAACAATAATAAACAAATGATTTTAAAAATCATAAGTGATCTTAAACCGGTATCCCATTGAAACCCCATTCAGAAATAAGCAACAATAAACAATCAAAATTAAATAAATAATCTTAAAAAGTAACCTATATACAAGGTCCAGTGGTCACTTACAAGCATAGTCTAGCGTGAACATAAATTGTGGAACTGTAAGAAAAACAGAGTGCTCGTGAACGTCAAAAAGGAAGACAAATGAAGGCACTCATGAATGTCGCGAACTAGAAGAGGGAAATTCTAAAAATGGAACAAGAACGGTGAAGAGGAATGGAACGTGAACGTCGTGAGAGAAAGAGAAACTCGCACCCCCTGGACGTTGAAGAAGAACTCGCCAACAAGAGGAAGATGAACAGTACTCAACTAATGGTGAAGATGAATGAAACGTGAATCATAAATTCAGAAACTAATTGGGAAGGGATAATTTGGGTTTTACAATTAAAATGTAAGGGCAATTTTGTCTGCTCACATATTTCAATTGACGTTAGTTAACGGCGTTAATAGAGGGGGTAAAAGTAATGTGCAAATAGGGAGAGATATCATGTGAAATTTGAACAAAACACAGGGATGCAAGTGTAATTTACTCTAATTTTATTTATATAACATATTTTAAAGAAAATAAACAAAAATAAAATTGAAAAAAGACATAGTCGATGAATCACTAAATAAAAATAACATTATTTTTTTATAATTTAAAATAAAGTTCATGAATAAATAAATAATTAATGAAAAATGCAAAAAAGGGAAAAAAAAGTAAAAGCAAAAGGAAACAAAAATAATACTAAAAATACAAATACATGACCTAACAAAAAAACACATCTTCCTTTTTGTCATTGGATTTTTAAATATTTTTAGAAATTTCTCTATTTTAACATCTTTAACCAATAAATAAAAAAATCAACCAAACAAGAATTAGTTTTTGCTTATTAGTTCATGTGTCATGCATTTTGTATATTTTATTTTCTTGAGATTTCTAATGTATTTTTTTATTTTATTTTCTTGAGATTTCTAATAAAAAAAATTATTTTCTTTTCATTTTTTTTTTTGCATTTTCTCTTTATTTTAAAATTTAAATTTTTTATTCTCTAAAGCATCACAATTGTAGAATGTCCTTACAATATATTAATTATGCAATTTTGGTCATGTCAACACACATGCTGATATCGTATCAATGTATGCTTTGTTATTTGTTACATCAATATTTTAGTGTCACATTATCACAAGCATTCAATAACCTTTATTAAAATTTGGACAATAATTTAATGATTGACCAACATTAATTGCTCAAATTAAAAAAGGTTTAAATATTCTCTGAATTAATCGTCCTCTACAACAGTGGTGCATCCTCTCCATTGTCAACTTCCATTGATGTAGAGTTGGAGGGCCTCGTTGCCGCCTCATCGTGAGTTGTTTGGTGTTGCGCCACCGATGTCGTCCTCTCCATTTCTCATATTTAACTCATTTCTCTGTTTTGATTCGATGTCCATTGTGAATCCAAATGTTTCTTTTTATTGTGTTCTATGTTTTAAATTTTGTGGTGGATATATGTATTAACTATAGTATAGTATGAAGATATTTAATATATATATATATATATATATTGTATTTTATGATAATTTTTAACTGTTGATATCTTAAAATTATTAACAATATTACAGACAAAACTGAATCGTTTTAAAAATACAAAGGACTAAAATAAATTATTTTCAAAATGAACTTATTTATAACTAATCTTATTTTAAAAACTGGCTCAAAACTTTTTTCAAATAAAATTAAAATTTGATTATTATTTTTAAAATTTTCGACACTCAAAACTAAAGACCATCCTAAATGGTCCTTATTTTTTTTTACCCTAAAAAACTTAGTTGAACCTTTTAAATATAAAAGAGCATAAATTGAACCTACCACATAAGTTAAGGATGTCATTCAACTTTTTATTTTCCTACCTTTCACTATGATTCTCCTCCTCTTGTTATAATCACCTTTTCAATTTCTTCGGTTTTGTCTTCCGTTTTCTAATCCCCTTTGATTTCTTCGATTTTTAGAAAATCCGAATTTAAATCTGTCCCATCGGTGTGTTTCCTCTTCCATTTTGAAATTTCGGTTCTGGTTATTCAATTCTCTTGGCTCACTGTGTTATTCTAAGGTATTAAACCAAATCCTTGCATTAAGTTTGTCATTTATGTGCCCCATAGATTTGTTTTAGCTCATCTGATTAATGGTCCAAGTTGTGATTGGTGGTGGCTTTGCTCCTTCATTCGCCTGATGTGTGGATAGAGTGGTGTTCTGAGTGATAACACCAAACGCCAAAGGGTGTCAAGATGACCAAAAAGGTATTCATTTTGTTTATCTGTTTAACACACAACATTGAGCGAAATCCTGAATGAATTAGTCACGATGGTGATAATTTAAAACAATTTTATAATATGTTAAAACTTAAATGGGCAATTTTTTTATTGCTGAATGCAGTAATACTCGTTGATTGAACTTTGAATCAAAGGATCTTGGTCTGGGGGGAACATCCTAGACGTTTGCCTCTTGCATTTTGATAGTCCTTACATGCAGGAATAATGCATTGGAAGTCTCTATTCTTGGATAACATCTATTACACTATACTTTCGTCATACTTTATCAGTCAAAACATTCTTGTTACTTAAATTTGTCTATCATTATGACAAATACACTGAGTTATACAAACTGTTCTAGAATGTCACAAACCAAAAGACAATGACTGCCCCCAAATTCTTCATAATTGATATGATTATATTCATATTCTTTATCTTCAAATAACAACAAATATGCTTATAGGTATCTAAGAAAGAGTAAAGTGGGCTCTGCTATGTTATCTTCATTGGTTGAGTACTTTCTTTTGTGTCCAACTCACTGTCAAGTGTCAAGAGATCTTCACGTTGACCAAAGTCTTATAGTAGATAGTTGAAAACTAGTCTCGCAGTATTAGCAGTCATGTTTGTTTTCATGCAAGTATGTAAGGTTTTTAGCAGTTAAATGCTCTTGGTCTTGGGTTTTAGTTATAATTTATTTCATCTGACGATTTTTTACTTAATTACACTAGATTTTACAGAACCAACACCTATTCTAAAGTAAAATCTGGTGTCTATGTTGCAGCTATGCAATGTTGGCTTCCATCAATTTTAATGTTTTCTTTTTTAATTTTTTTTATTTATTTTAAAGATCTTTTTGACCAATTCTCTTACTTTCTGGTGAAACTGTCCCGCAAACAACTGCATCCACCATTAGAAATGATGTATTTCATTGCCTGTGCTGTGAGTTTCAGTTGTACATGGTAGTGTCATGATGATGTTATGATTGATTTTGTTATTTTTTTTGTTGCTTTATGACTGAAAATTAAACTGGTCTTGTGTAATATTTCTTAGTTTCTTCCAATTATATTCTACTGCCCATGCTCATTCATTTAGTACTTCTTGGATTGATATATAATTATATTCTACACAGGATCTCCAATCCAAGTTTAATTTCTCTTGCAGTTAAAGGAGAAATTTGCCATCCATTTCACTCCAGCACAGAGGACACCTCAGTTTCAATTTACATTTGCGGTAAGATTTATAAATTACAGTCATAAGCCCATATGTTTCTCCAATGAAAAATGGAAGCTGACATTGGATTACCACTACCAATTTCTGCAAGCTTTTTGGAATTTGGAGGTTTTGGAAGAATACCTGGGTGAAACAATAAACCTTGAATCGAATTTTGAGGAAAAATTCCACAAAATTATTTTATTGTTATTTTATTATTTAATGATTTATAATCATTATGTGTGTTATTCATTGTTATATTACTAAGTGTTTGTTTTATAATAAAAATAGTTGACTTGTGTGTTATCCATTGTTGTATTACTGAGTGTGTGTTTTATAATAAAAATATTTGTTATGTGAGTTTTAAGGCCAAAAGTTTGAAGTATGGAATGAAATCTTGGAGTTTGACTGATTTTTTCTTGTTTTTGGCCACTTTGTTAATGTATTTTAAGTCAAATCAAGATGTCAAAGTTATCTTATTAGCTTCATTGACATGAAAATTATGAGAGTTAAATATTATTTAAACCAAAATAGCTGATACAAATAATAATCTATGTAACAACCTAAACTATTCTAGATGATTTTAATTTTATTTCATTTTTTTTAAAGAACGTATCTTAGTTTTAGGATTAAATTTTAAGAAATGTTTATTAAAAAAATTATACAATGTATAACTTATGTAAGTTGTAATATAATTTATTATACATAGATACATTCATTATTACATGATTCACTACTATCAGTCATCAAGTTCTTCATACATTACCATATAAAACATGTTAGATTAAACTAGTTATGATCCTTATTTATTTTATATAGGTTTATGTTAATACTTCCTCCATCATCTTAGACATTTTCGTCTAGGCTTTCTTCTACATCAGCCTCGCCATTAAAATTCATGTTTCCTCTAAGATCAGGTACAACAGGAAAATTGTGGCTAGAGGAAATATATATGGGCTCCAAAGGCAGATCATGATAGCCTTGCATAAAAGGATCATTTGGGTTGAACATATTATTTAATACAAACACCGGAAAATGTATGCCAAAATATACATACATAAGTATTATAGGATGCATTGTAAGAACATAACAATTTATATCTTCATCAAGATACTAGTCCCACTCTAAAGCGTCAAGGAAGAGGATCACGGAGGTCATCTATAAAATAAATGAGACAAATTTTGTGAGAAATAAAATTTCTCAGTAGGCAAAATCTAAACCATCAAAACACGTTAGTACGTTAGTAAATCATCATAAAATAATTATGCAAATTATATGAATGCATGAAATGAATTTTTCCAGGTGCACATGCCCTCTACATCTCGTGTAGGAATGTTGCGGTCGTTTTACGCTAGTCATGCATGTCTTTCCATGTATTTGCACCTAGTCTCTACATTTTGTACTAGATGTATCATAGATTATATTTCACAAATCTCGTATTGGACTTGGAAATATGAATCAATCATATCTATCAAAATCTCTTATTCACATATATTCTTATGGAAAATATTTCCATCATAATATCATACGTACCAAAAGTATGGTTAAACCGTAATACATTATTCCAGCAAAATCATACCAACTTGGGCAAGATAATTGAATACCCTCAAGCTACAGAAATCATGTTAGTAATCTAACTACTAAACCATAATACATCTCCTCTTTCTTAATGATATATGGTTAACTATTGTAATAAACATGTGTTGACTGTTTTAATCAATTATCACGCTTCTGAAATCGATTACATAAGATTGGTATCTATAAGGACAGAGATTGACCGGGAAGCTAGGTTGGTATAGCCGGAATGTACTACCCAGAGCTGAATTTCTATAAGAAAGGTCATTGACCAGGTAACTGGAATGCATGTAGCTTGTAACCGGGATAGGTATAGCAAGGGTTGAGTGTAGCTTGTAACCGAGATTTCTGGGATGAGTTTAACCTGATTGGTTGCAATGAGGTAATTATATCCGGGATGGGCGGGATGAGTTGAACCTGGATGGTTACAACATGGATATTTATATCTGGGATGACCGGGATGAGGTTTAACTTAGATACTTATAACATGGATAGAGGGATCCGGTATGGCCGGAGTAAGTTTTTTTTTTAATAGATTGGATATTTATATCCGGGATGGCCGGGATGAGGTTTAACTTAGATGCTTATAACATGAATAAAGGGATCCGAGATGGCCGGGATAAATGGAACCTGGATGGTGATAACATGTAGGTTTATTGTTGGATGGCCGAGATAAAGTTAACTTGGATGGTTATAAAACACATAGTGTATCCGAGATGAATATAACATGCGTAATGTATCCGGGATGTCCGATGTAAGTTTAACCAGGATGGGTATACCATAGGTAGTTATATTCGGAATGGACGGGATGTGTTTAACATAGATGGGTGTATCATAAGTAATTGTACCAGGGATAGACAAGGTAAGTTTAAACGGGATGAGTATATCATAGGTAGCCGGGATGAGGTTTAACTTAGATGCTTATAACCTGGATAGAGGGATCCAGGATGGTCGGATGAGTTTTAACTTAGATGCTTATAACACGGATAGAGAGATTTAGGATGGCCGGGGTATGTGTACTCGGGATGGTTACAACTTGTATAGTTGTTTCAGGTTGGTCGAGGTGTGTACATTCGGAATGGAATATCATTAGTTGTGACCGGGATGACCGGGGTAGGTGCACTCGAGATGGTTATAGCTTATATAGTTGCCCGGGTTGATCAGGGTATGTACATCCGGGATGGAATATCATTAGTTGTGACCGGGATGACTGGGGTAGGTGCACTCGGGATGGTTATAGCTTATATAGCTGTCTGGGTTGGTCAAGGTATGTACATTTGGGATGGAATATCATTAGTTGTGACCGGAATGACCGGGTTCCGCTATATTCGTACATAAAAAAAATCATCACTTACCATTTTACTACTTCATCCTCAAATTTAATCTTCACATTTTTGAACCATTTGTATCCATATCATTCAACCTCTACTTCCAAATATTAATATTAACCATTTCTATAAATCATCAAATCACTCCTCAAATCATCGTGTGTAACTTCCAATATCACTAATATTCCAGCTTATAAATTATCACCTATTCTATGGTTAAAATCAATGTATTCTCATCATAAAATATTCCTTCAAAACATAGATTTCCAGCCTAGATAAAAATTATAAGTCTTCCCAACTAAGCACATAATTTATTTTAAACAAATACTTAATTAGATATTGAAGCATCGCCTACCTCAAATGAGTTTGATGCTTGAGAAGGAATGAAGCAAGGGCTATCTTCCTTGGAAAATACTATAAGAAATGAGATCTTGAAGTAGGAAATGGCTGATTGGTGAGATAGAAAGCTTGGTGCAGAAGCAAGTGGTAATATGATATATTTTGAGGCTGAAATCTTCGTGCAGAAATATTTGAATGGCAAGGCTATTTATACTACCTCAATTAGTTGAGTTTTAAGTGATTTTTAATTGGTTTACAACTGAATTAGGATTTTGTTTGGTTAGAATTTAACTAGGTAATCATTACCTTAGAAGATATTTTAATTTTATATAATAAGTATAGATGACTAAGCAAAAGCAAGATTCATTTAATAAATGGCTAAGGATACGTGTAAATAGAGTTTATAATTAGCCAAATCTGATTGGTTTAATGCTTTTGGCTGATTATTCTTAAGTCTCTAGGCTTCCATGTTGATGACTATACAAGACCATTCAGGAATCTTGTTTTTAATTTTGTCTATTTTACTATATTGACTTCACATTGATTTTGCTTTGATTTTGGCTTACCCAATTTTCTTTCTATCTTATACGTTAATTCTTTTAGAGTTTTTATGTTCAAATAAGTTTTTATATTTTTGTAACCAACTATTATCATACCTCCATAATTTAAATATAATCTAAAAATATAATTTTGAGGATGTTACAATCTAGGTATCAAAAGTTGTCCGCATGAATCGAATTTTTCTATAGATAAAATTGATTTTTTCTTGTTATAAAAAAATATGCATGCACATTTCTGTTAATCAATTTAATATATTTTTACTAAGTTTGACACTTAACCCAAATTTTGGACACCGAACCCTAAGTTTGCACCTTAAAGCCTTACCCTAACCTTAAATATATTCACTAAACCCTAGGTTCGAACCCTAATCCTAATTACGGACACTAAACCCTAAGTGTGTTAGAAACAATTTTGTTTTACGTTAATGCATTATAGACACTTTTGTTTCACGTTAGTGTGTCACAAACACTTTTGCTTTATATCAGTGCGTCAAAAAACACTTGCTTTACGCCAGTACGTCAATGACAGTTTTACTTTATGCAATGCGTCAGGGAATTGAATGCTTTATATCAGAGATACTTTTGCTTTATGCCATTGGGCCAAGTCTACGAAATTTCCTTTTGATACCCACAGCTAGTTAAGCGCAGAATGCTCAAGTATTAACGCATGACTCTAGCACTAGATTTGGGTTATAATGTTAAACAGAGTTTGTTAAGTTTTTTTTCCAACAAATTAATTATAAGCGTGAAAATAAACATATTTTTAATATATTTAATTTAACTGATGTGCCTGTGTGAAAATAACCATAATTTTAATGTATTTAATTTAATTAATGTGCATGTGTGAAAATAAACATAATTTTAATGTATCTAATTTAATTTTTATATATATAACATATTTTTTAAGAAAATAAAAAAAAAATTGAAAAAATACATAGTTGATGAATCACTAATTTTAGAATTTAAAATAAAGTTCATGAATAAATAAATAATTAATGAAAAATGTAAAAAAGGAAGAAAAGCAAAAGGAAACAAAAATGAAAAATGAAAAAAAAATACTAAAAATACACATACATGACCTAACAAAAAAAAAACACCTTCCTTTTTGTCATTGGATTTTTAAATATTTTTAGAGGTTTCTCTATTTTAACATCTTTAACCAATAAAAAAAAATCAACCAAACAAGATTTAATTTTTGTTTATTAGTTCATGTGTCATGCATTTTTTGTATTTTATTTTCTTGAGATTTCTAATGTATTATTTTATTTTATTTTATTGAGATTTCTAATATATTTTTATTTTATTTTTTAAAAAAATTTCTCATTATTTTAAATTTTAAATTTTTTATTCTCTAAAGCATCACACATGTTGATATCGTATCAATGAATGATGTGTTATTTGTTACATCAATATTTTAGTGTCACATTAATGCAAGAATTCAATAACCTTTATTAAAATTTGGACAATAATTTAATGATTGACCAACATTAATTGCTCAAATTAAAAAATGTTTAAATATTCTCTCAATAGTCCTCTACAATAGTGGTGCATCCTCTCCATTGTCAACTTCCATTGATGTAGAGTTGGAGGGCCTCGTTGCGCCACCGATGTCGCCCTCAATATTCCTCTATCCTTTCTAAGCTATTTTCTTTTTTAGTTTTTATCTTATCTTAGTTTAGGAGAATGATATGGAAATAAAGAGATGTGAAGAAAGTAACCAGAAACGTGATTTTAATGTGAAAAATGAGTTATAAAGATGACTAAATTGGGCTTAGATGTATCAATAAGAAACGTGGTCTTAGATGTTAGCTAACAAATGGCTTTGGTTTCACCTGTTTGGACTTCTAGAACTCTATATATAGAACAATTAGTAAACAAAGGTCAAACTGTCAAGATTGTGCAATCAGCTCATGTGTGGCTTGTGTTGTACTTATGTTATGTGTGGATGATTCTATCCATAATTTAAATAATGTATATGTATTTGTATGTTAAACTGTTGTGGTGACTTGTAATGGGATGGGAGGTAGCTCTTTAAGGGAATGATGTGCAATATATCTAGAATGACACTATCTGAGTATAAGCTAGAACGAATATTATCTTTGAGCATAGATTGACTTAAGGTAAGTCTTTGTGAGTGAAAGTTGAGTAAGGAAAGTGAAGTTAATGCAAGAGAGAGAGAGAGAGAAAAATAGTTGTAAAATTAAGTAACTTACTCTTTAAAGAATGAATCTCAAGATATTAGCAAAGATGAACTAATGTAGAAAGCGATTACAAGAGACAAGTTAAAAGATAGTGTTTATGATCAAAGGATGTAGACCCAACCTTAGAAATGATAGGATTTGATAAAGACCCAGTGAGAGACAAATGATTGGGTTGTTCTCCAACCAAACCTTAGAGTCCTTTGAACACTCGTTGAGACATTATGTCTCACCCTTTTAAGTGTAATATCCCTAAAAATCTTTTAGGAAATGGAAAATAGTAAAGTTAAATATTATGTTATTGAAACTCAAGTTATCTCTTAAGGGTTTAACCTTTTTCATATTTACAATCATTATCAATAGTATAAATTAGAATACTTACATATCAATTAAGATAAAGTTGCAATGGATTTTTTTGTTATACCTTTTTTCTCCGTACAGTGCAGTAATGATTTAAACTCAATAATAAATTATATTAGGATAAATTAAAATAAAATAATTATTTTAAAAATGGAGAAAAAGAAGCTTGATATATTTGTATACTTAGATAAAGTTTAACCTAATGGCTTTAAAATAATACTATCCTTACTTTAGAAAGAGAGAGAGAGAAGTTAATTGATTTTTTTTCCAATTGTAACGAAGTGATTATCTTTTTATTTTTTATTTTTTATCATTTTGTTTTTACTCGGATTGTGACAATACAAAATACAAATATAAGAAAATTGAACAAAAATAATTGAAAAAAGGATTTATGAGAAATTGATACATGCTACTTATTGATTTAGATTTATTTGTTGCAATTATGCATGAATATTCATGTAACAAACTTTTCTTGAAAATTATTGTAACAAACTATTTCTTCTTCTGACACTCTTGCAAGCAAGAATTCATCACGTGTGTTGCAAGATCACGAACATCTGACAAGTAAAGTTGATTATAAAAAACATGTAAAAAATATAATTAACTCAATTATAAAGAATAATTATATGTAAATACCAATGTTGACTTCAATGAACTTGATTAAGCCACATCCAGTCATGCAATTTTCGGGACTAGCATAGAACATTTTTGGGCATTTTTTAGTGCAACTGTCAACACATAGAAAATACGCGGGAGGAACTTCTATTAAAGGTGCGCATATCAATTCACATGTGCGAGCACAACTAACTTTAGCATTGTTTGACTCAACTTGCACAAATGGAAGATTGTAATGATCAACTTGTGCAAAAGCCAACATAGTGATGATCATAATCAATACTCCAAAAGTTTTCATCTTTTTCTTTGCCTTAACTCTTCTTTAAGTCTTTACAAACTATTTCAGGATTTTCTAAAGGTTAAATTTATTAGGTTTCAAGAAATATAAACATCATTTTATAGGTACAAAATAATATATGCACTTAAAATATCTTTAACTCCTCTACAAAATTATGCATCAAGTTCCTTCACGATTTTGCATCATGTGAATTTAACTTGTGTTTTTTAAAATAAAATATAATGTTTTAACAATGTTATTAAAGTTAATTATTTATAATACTTAATAAATAAAATAAATATTGCATCGATAACATGATATACTCCTCCCGTTCCAAAATAATTGTTGTTCTATGTTATTTTACACATACCAAGAAAAAATAATAAATATATGAACGAGAGTAGTAGTTTTACAAAACTAATCATATATCATCATTAATTCATTTAACAATTTTGTTGTCAATCACTAATATTATAAGAGATATAAGTGAAAAAGTGAATTAAAGTTATATTGAAAAACTAAAATAAAAATTATTTTGGGATAATATTTTTTTCCTCTTACACCATATATCAAATATATACATTAAATACACATATAATTAAATACATACAACACACATATATTTAAAGTATACATTAAATACATATATTAAATGCATACATTAAATACATATATTAAATGCATATAATAAATCATAGTTTACATTGATCAAATATACTTAAGAGATATGTAATTTTGAGAAATTCTTAGGTACACCTAGAGCAAGATATTTTATTGCTCTGATCCATTCATTGTTCGCCATGTCAGCAATCTACCTAGAAAAATTAAAAATTGTCATTAATCTACCTAGAAAAATTAAAAATTGTCATTAATTTAGGAAACAACAATGACTGACAATGTTGACATGGCGAACAATGAATGGATCAAAGCAACAAAAATGTCTTGTTCCAGGTGCACTTAAGAATTTCTATGTAATTTTTTAGTTACTATAACATTAGTTCAATGTGTCATTGACTTTGTTAATGATCTCTGTCAATAAATTTGTCTTATCACTTTTAGTAGGTCTTTTTTTTCAATCTTATTTTTATTCACTATGTTCAAACTTGACTTTTCTTATATAACCAATGAATTTTATATTTGTTCATAACACCAATGAAAGAACAACATAAAAATGCAATGTGATATTGCTTGTTAAATGTAAAACTGTAAATATGATTATATAGTCCTTATCAAACACAATCCTAATCAAGAGTTGATGAAAAATAAATTAAGAAACATGTTTGTTCAACAAAAAGATCAAATTAATTTAAAATGATTTAATTACTCATTTGGTTCCTATAAATATTCCAATCAATATATTACAAATATTAAATACATCAATATTTAATAAGTATAACAAGTATTGCATCAATAACATTATATACATACAATAAAACATATATTATATATAATAATACATACATCAAATGCACATCTTAAATACATACATTACATACATATATTAACTACATACATAAATACATACATGAAATTTAAATCATGCATTATATACATTGATTAAATATATTTCAGAAATATTTATTTATTTTGTCACTGTAACATTAGTTCAAAGTATTATTGGTTTTGTTAATGATTAATCATCATTGAGAAATCGGTCTTATTATCTTTAGTAAGTCCAATCTTTAAACTATTATTTTATTCATTAGACTCAAACTCAAAACTTTTCTTATGTAATCAATGAATTTGATATTTGTAATCACACCTATGAAAGGGCAATGAAATATAAAATGTAATATTGTTTGCTAATTCTAAAACTATAAATATCATTACATCATTCTTTTCAAACACAATCATGAACAATAATTGATTAAAAATAATTTAAAAAACATGTCTACCAGACACAAAGATCAAATTAATTTAAAATGATTTAATTACTTATTTGGTTCCTATAAATATTGCTTCAACATATTGCATATATTAAATTCATCAATATAATAAATATTGAATCTATAACATTATATACATACATTGAAACATGTATTACATATATTAAATACATACATTAAATACACACATTAAATTGTATATTACATTGATTAAATATGTTTCAAAAAAATTGTCATAGTAACATTAGTGCATATTATCATCGATTTTGTTAATGATTAATCTTTATCTAGAAGTATGTCTTGTAACCTTTAAAAGCTCTATTCTTTCAACCATTTTTTTATTCACGATGTTTGAATCCAACACTTTTCCTATGTAACCAATGGATTTGATATTTGTTCAACACACCAATAAAAGGACAACAAAAAATTGAAATGTGGTATTGCTTGCTAATTTAAAAATTGTAAATATCATTATATCATCCTTTTCACCATGATGATGAGTTTTTCTTCTTCCTTTATTTTTCTTTTTATTTCCCTATTTCTTTTTAATTCTAAAATTTCCAATATCTAGTTGGTTTGATTTTGTTTATTTAGTGGTAAAATTGAATAATTGTGATGCTTGACTTGTTTTTCTCACGTCTTCTTTCTTCTGTACATTTAGTCATTTGTTGTTTTCTTCGATTTCATACTTAGTGATAACATGTTATTGTATTACATCTTCAAATTTTGATTTTAATTTTAATTTTTGTGTCAATTGAAAGTAAAATTACATGTTTGTCGTCCTCGCTGTTGGCCACCATAACGATGGATTTTCCTTCTTCCTTTTTTTCTTTTTTACTCTAACATTTCTCATATCTATTTGGTGTGATTTTTTTTAGTGAACAATTTGAATAATTGTGATGATTTATAGAGAGATCTAGATGGGGGTTTGCCTAATTAAAAGTAACAGATTCAAGGTGTTTTACTAATGTTTATTTTCAATTGATTAAAGGTTGTTGGGCATGGCACTAGAGAAAGCTACTCTTCCTAGCCAATGCACTTATTTATTTGCTGCAAATGACTTAAAGAAACGCAATACAATTAAATTTTATTTCAGGTTAATTTGGATGACAACCTCTATAGCCAGGATATATTATAATGTTTTTTCAGTTTAACATGATATCAAACATCTTCTATTATGATTTTTTTTTTCTTTTCTTATGGATATGAGATTTTCATATGTCATGAGAAATTACTTTTTGGTTATGATTATCATTTTCAGGATTTTTTAAATTGCAAAATAAAACTATAGGTTTATTCATTTTTAACCGATATATTCTTTAATATATTTAATTGACCTAATTTTGCCCTAACCACGTGCCTTCATATAAATGTATCTATATAGATTCAAATAATTGTGTTAGTTGTATAGCGTAGAAAGGTTAAATCATAATAATTTTAAAATAAAATTAGGTAAATAGTAATTTCATAAAATAATTCATGGCATACATATATATTGTCTTAAAAAAGTTACTTAAAATAGTTTAATATAATAATTAATTTAAATTTTTATAATATGTATTTAATTGTCCTAATTTTACGATAATTTATTTTTAGTAGAAAATAAAATTATATTAAAACACAAATTTGAGCCACACTCATTCCCAAACCATAAAAGTAATTTTTCCTTAATCATGTGACAAATTAAATACTAAATCTAGCAATTTTAAATAGTTCCAAAAAAATGTCCATAAAAAATTACAAAATATTATTGTTACAAAAAAAATTTGCTGGATTTTTAACAAAATATTATCATATATGTTAAGAAATATATTTATAATTTAAGTGTTCAATTTATTAAAATAAATTTTCAGTTTTCAAGTTTATAATTGCCAATCAATAAAGATAAATTTTATGTCAAATAGACTCAATAATCAGAGTTTCTAAAAAATTAAATATAATTGAATTCGTCAAAAAAAAAAAAAAAGATTTGATCATGAATCTAAATGTAAAAACCATTATCAAATTTCAATACTATTGAGTAATAAATTTTCAATATCAAATTTTAAACCTAACTAGCGTTACTAAAAGATTATACTCAGCAGGTCGACCAACTAATAGTAATGGTTTCATAGCTATTGTCTGGTGCATAACAACTAAGAGTTTCAGACGACTCAGATGGTGAGGCCTGTAATCATTCCCAAGGTTTTTCTATGTTCTGGAAGCTATTTGTAGAACTCATTATAAAGATATTTCTTCGTTTAGTTTTCAAGTATTGTGTACAGAAGTGAATGAGTAGAGGGGATCAAGGTGCAATGACAATGTGGAAACATTCAATCATAACACTTTTTAGAAAGTCACTAATTTTATTTTTCTAAAATATCACGTGACATTAAATTTTAAACATATATGTATAGTCTATATTTACTTCTCACTCCTAATAAAATGATTTATATGAAGAAAAAAAGTTTTAAAAAAAAACCACTAACCTCAAAACCCAAGAGATGGGGTGGATCTGCATGAGAATTTCCAAATTCAAGGAGAAATTGACATCCCAATTGTACCCTAACTCTAGAAACTTAAAACTTAAACCCTACCATTAACTTCTAAGAAAACATGGACTCAACTAGCTTAATTAGCCATTAAGCAAGTGCAATTTAGATCAACAAATAACCCATAACCAACCAGGACAAGGAACAGCCAGTGTAGCTTACGATGATGGAGGGTGGAATCTACTCATATAAATAAAACAAACAATACTGAATAAATAGTAGTAAATAGCCTCATCACCCTCACACCCACATGGATTCTCTGTGCAACACGACCCCACCATCCCTAAACCAAACAAATAAGTACCTAATAATAATAGTTAATAACGCGTGTCTTATGCAACGTTATTATCAACTTCACTTCTTCCACTTAGATACTCCCTCTTCTCTTCATTCACATGTTCTTCTCTTATCTCTATCTCTTCTGCTTTGGAACCAAAACACAAACACAAGAAACAATAAAACTGATAAACACAATAACAACATATCAAGCTTTAAGTGCAAGTAAACAAACACAACACAACCAAGGTTGACAAGAAGTGAAAGTGGAATCCTGTGTGGTGCTGGTGCAGATATGGACTCAAACTCAAAGGCTATGTGCTTCATAACCCACCAAGCCATTTTCGACGCGGTTCGATGTGGGGACCTTGAAGAGCTGAAGGAGCAGCTGAAGAACAATGGTGAAGAGGGGGTTTCTGAGGTCATGTCTATGCAGAACGATGCAGGGGAAACCATGTTCTACATAGCTGCTGAGATTGGTCTTCGTGAGGTGTTCAGCTACTTGTTTGGTTTATGTGACGTGGAGGTGCTGAAGATCAGGGCCAAATCGGATTTAAACCCCTTTCACGTTGCAGCCAAAGGTGGCCATTTGGGTAGGTTTCCTTTAATTGATTTTTTGGTTCTTTTGTTTCATTTGTTTTTTCTTCTTCACTCTTCATTTGGGTATATGTCATTTCTTGGGGTTGGTTATGGGTATTGCTATTTTTTTTTATCAGAAAATGTTAATCGTTAATTTGTTAGTTTTTCTTGTTAGCACGGGAATCAAACCAGCCACCTTTTCCTACTTCCTTTTTTCTTAACCACCCAATCAACCTTATATCTTCAATGAGTATTGCTATTGATGGTTTGTTAAATCCAATTCACTTTAAAACCCATTAAAAAAGATGAGATTGACAGTTTTGGGTGATAGTATGTAATTATGTATGCATTTAGCTTCCATGGCCACAGCTTTTGAACTTCGAGGGAATTCAAAAGACTCTAAATCTTTTCGCTTTTTTTTTGGATAAATCTGTGACATCACCCTAATCCCTATGATAGCACTAATTCCCAATTATCAATTTTGGATTGGAAAGTTTTTCTGATCAAACTTGGTAAGCCAGCACTCCAATGTAAAGATTCCCGGGGATGAAAAAGCAATACTTCAGCCAAATGATCCATGAAGCTTTTTGCCAGAATTACATAACCAAAATGAGGCAAACTCGTTCTCAAATGTTCCAAATTTGAGTTTTTAAGAATTTGGGTTTGCTTTTTCAATCTTAATATTCAAGTATTAAACTACATGGAAAACACCTTCCAGACCTCAATATTCCACCTTCTAGGTGACATTTATATTTCCGTTCTCTCTGTTTTCAACACATTATCAGTTAGAAGGATCAAATATTCTACTTGAACCATTAATTGCTGCAGCCTACAGATATGCCTTATTTGATGTTGATTTTATTTTCTCTTTTGAGTATGCTTTTAAATTGATCAAGTTAGTCATGAATTTCAGGATGGTAGTTGTAGTTTGTTTACTAAAAGTGTAACACTGTTGAACTCCTGGCTACAATTTCTGTTATAGTATTTATGTCCTAAAGTGGCAAAGACCAATGTAGGAGGTCAGGTCTCCCTCTTTGACACTGAGATTAAGGGTACTGAGGAAAACAAAATGAAAAGCAAAAATCAAGACAAAGGGAGAATTATTACATTGCAATTATATCATACTTCACTGCTATACTGATGATAATAAGGATTTGAATCCTGATATGTTTGATTGTCAATCTTTGTCCAGATATTGTAAGGGAAATTTTGAGTACTTGGCCTGAGGTTTGTAAGTTATGCGACTCCTCTAACACTAGTCCCCTATATTTCGCTGCTGTTGGAGATCATTTGGATGTAGTGAATGCAATATTGGATGTTGATGTGAGTTCAATGATGATAGTAAGGAAAAATGGCAAAACTGCATTGCACAATGCTGCTAGGTATGGCATCCTTCGCATTGTAAAAGCACTGATTGCCCGGGATCCAGGAATAGTCTGCATCAAAGATAGAAAGGGTCAAACTGCACTGCATATGGCTGTGAAAGGACAAAGTACTTCAGTGGTGGAGGAGATATTACAAGCTGATCTTACCATATTGAATGAACGAGACAAGAAGGGTAACACAGCTCTTCACATGGCTACCAGGAAATGCCGTCCTCAGGTCAATAGAACCTTAGTTAATTTCTTTTATTCCGTGTTTGCTTCAGTTTTATCTTTCATGATGCTGTGATTATGTTAGCTTCTTAGTTTTCTTGGCCATAAACAGTATGAGGTGGCAGCTCACTCTTGCAAAGTATCCTGTATAAGCATCTATTATTGCATTTGCTCATTATTCTTGAGAATAAACACTCAGCTTGACTAAAAAAAAAAAAACTCACCTTGACTTAGCTCATTCTAATATCTGTTTTTTCAGAAACTTAGTTTCAGCCTTGTTTGAGTGGTTTAATGGATAAGAATGATATGGAGTTTTGTTTCAACTGTATGCAAATGAAGATGACATGGGCTGAAGGTTAGTGAGAGTTCACCTGTTCAGATGTGATAAAAATGTCAAGTTATAGACATTGTCTTGGTCCCCTCCCCTCCCCCAACTGGTTTTAAGGGTACAGGGTTTTATTTCTACTGTAAATCTATGGTTCATTCTATAACAATGCATTTTTCAAACCATAAAATACATAATACTTGTAATCAAAATTTGTTATACCCTTCAAAGATATTATTGGTGCATCAGCTAGCAATAGTAGGACATATTTTCTTGAAGCCCTGGACTCAGTTGTGTAAATAATAACATGGTGCAGAATCCAGTTCAAGGAGAAGCAATTCAAACATCTATTAATCAACTTTGGTCATAGATGACCTTGCAAGGGATTTTAATCCTGTGATTTTGTATGCTAGTAAAATAGTAACAATAAAATACCACCAGCACACTGCCAATCTTGGATTTTGAGGAATGGGCTATGTAACTTTAACTCATTGATTATCTCCAAACTGTCTTTGTTCATGTTTGGTTCTATGTTATGTTCAAGGCTTTTGGCTGCAAGTCAAACAGAACTTAGAATTTGTAGCTTCTACCGCATTTATCTGTATTTGATGCAATTTTGTTAGATGACGTGTGTACATGACACAAAACCAAACACAGTTCATGTGATATAAGATGTGGTTCATTCACACACATAATTGATATTCAGCTATAATAAACAAAATGCATTTGTTTGTTTTTATCTCTCAGAATTGCAGCCTGCCTTTCTTGCAATGAATTTTTCCTGCCTCCACTGACACATGGTCCTCCTTATTTCAGATAGTAAGCCTTTTGTTAACCTACACAGCTCAAAATGTCAATGCCATCAATAATCAGAAGGAAACAGCCTTGGATTTGGCAGATAAACTACGATATGGAGATTCAGCTTTGGAAATCAAGGAGGCCCTTGCAGAATGTGGTGCCAAGCATGCCAGGCATATCGGGAAAGTGAATGAAGCCATGGAACTAAAAAGAGCCGTGAGTGATATAAAGCATGAGGTGCAGTCACAGCTCATACAGAATGAAAAGACTCGCAAACGAGTTTCCGGTATTGCTAAGGAATTGAAGAAAATTCATAGAGAGGCGGTCCAAAACACCATCAATTCTGTCACAGTAGTAGCTGTCCTTTTTGGCTCAATAGCATTCATGGCCTTATTCAGTCTACCTGGTCAATATCGAAAGAATCAACCAGAGGCAGGGAAGGCAAATATAGCCGATGATGCTGCCTTAAGTGCTTTCTGCCTTTTGAACGCTACAGCTCTTTTCCTTTCACTTGCAGTTGTTGTTGCTCAAATCACTTTGGTGGCTTGGGATACAAGGTCTCAAAGGCAGGTTGTGTCAGTGATTAACAAGCTAATGTGGGCTGCATGTGCCTGCACTTGTGGTGCTTTTCTTGCTATATCTTTTGTGGTTGTTGGAGATGAAACATGGCTGGCTATTAGTGTCACACTTCTGGGGGCACCAATTCTACTTGGTACTCTAGCATACTTGTGCTACTTTGTTTTTAGGCGACGCTTTGGACTCCGCAGTGATTCCCAGAGATTAGTCAAGAGACCAAGTGGAAGCAAGTCATTCTCATGGTCTTACTCGGTTAATATATCAGATGTTGATGATTATGATTCTGATCTTGTGAAGATGTATGCTCTATAAGTGAGTATGTAAACTTAAACTGATATCTTTCCACCTAAATGGAAAGTGAAATGTTCACTCACTTGGATTCAGCTGCTTAATTTGCAGTTGACTAGTAAGTTTTACACGAGAAATTTGTTGGATAGGCTAATACATGTGACTGATAATCCGAAGTCGGATGCAGATTTTTTACATGGTAAAAAAAAATATAGAGAGGAAGTTCTCTTAAGCTTATATATCTAGCTCTGGATTTTTGAAAATGGATCCAGTGCATAATTTGGTTTGGGTTGGACTTTAATTTGTTGACTAATCAAATATTAAGCATATTTGAGAGGCTTTTCTTTGCTATAAAGTTGAGATGAAAAATAAATTATTTAGGTGTTTAGGAGTTTGTTGTGGTTAAGCAAGGGAATTCAATGTGGTAATTTAGTGTCTTAAAATATTGCTTAACACTGCATCTTCCCTAATTACTTTTCCATTGTGAAGCATGATCTCCAATACAGCACTTTTTGGTTGGTGGAGGATTAGATAGATGTTCCTTTTTACGATTTGGAGGATTGTTCAGTTGGGAACAAGTATAGATACACAATTAAAACTACAAATTGGTTGAACATACATACCCCTTTGGTGGAATATCGTTTTCTCTATAACTATGATATGCTAAGGATGAATTGAAAGGAAAAGAGAAATGTTCCTTCATTGATTAACTTTGGTAGGATATAATTTGGTTTCCACCTAGATCTGAGGAAACTTTAGGGATGCAATACTCTTCCATAAAGGCACTCTTCATATTTCACTACGTACCACGCACCACGAGTTGTCAACCATTGATTATTTTTAATTAATATTGAGCAAACTAAGTGTATTATGTCCTTAAACTATAAAAGATTAGTTTGGTGAGATTATCCCGTGAAGTGATGCCTCCATTGTCTCCCAAGATGGGAGTCTTCTTCTTATTATTTTTTTTAAAACCAATCAAGTCCTTTTATTTTTAAAATTAAGCAAATTTGATGTGTTGGTTTTCTTCTACCTAAAACCTTTAAGCTTTTATTTTTACTCAATTTTTTTTATAAATCGAATTGATTGTTTAAACTTTCAACTCAAAATTTACTAACCAAAACGTTATTTTTTCAACAAAAAGAAATCTTAAACTCCTCTTCAAACCGTAATTTCACATTACTATAAAATCCCTCAAATGTTGTCAATTTTTTAACAAATTTCTAACTTATAAACTTTTAAAATTATTTTATATCCTAAATCCATCATAAACCTCTCAAATATTTAGATATAAAAAATGAGAATTTAAGAGTTTCAAATATAAGAAATTTAGAGACCAAATTTGCTTGATTTGAAAAGCAAAGACTTAATTGACTCAATCGACTTAAAAAATGTTTGGGGACCAAAATCAAATATAATCCTAATAAAAGGGACTACAATGAATCTTTTTGCTTGAATTTAACATCATTTAGTGTCCAAAAACTATATATTCTCCATATTTGTTTGGTTAAGTACACGTCGGCAAATAAAGTCACGTCACAGCCGAAAGTGAATCAACGAACAGTGATCAACTCATTATAGAGGATAACTCTTACAGTTTTTACCTACTAGAATTATTGATAAATTCCTGGCAAAGTATTTTATTTTAAAAAAATGCTTTTACTAGTCGTGGTTAATGATTAGAAAGGGGGGAAAGGTCCCATGCAAATCAAATCATAAGCAATTGCGTATCAAGGAATACTGGAATAGTGATCAACTCAACAAATAATGAAATTAAGTTGTATCTGATCCCTTTAAAATGCTAGGCAATTTCTCAGCAAAACCATTTTATTTCAATAAATGTTTTGACTAGTCCTAAGCCACAAGTTGAAAAACAAAAATTACTCCTTTCCAAAAACAAAATTCCTTGCGAAAGACAAACTTGCAAAAACACACTAAAAAATAAAACTTAAATCAGGGTAAAGATGCGAACAATTTGCGCACCTTCTCTACAACACGAAACTAAATCATTCCATCCCTAATAATTTTTGCCTTCTTTTCATCAGTACGAGACAATCAAACAAGAGCTCCCTAGCCATGGTTTAATCTCGCCGTTTCATGTTAGTCAAGTAGAAATTTGTAACTGTAGACCCAAATTAAACAGGTAATCACAGGCTTTATGTCATGAAATTTAACCAAATGCTATAAACATATACCACTCTGCAGTGTATACTTTAACCAATTGTGCAATTTCTTCGTGAAAGTAGCTAATTCCTTATTATATTTTTCATATGGCAGTATATGATTAACAGGTAGACAAAAGATATTTTGCTAAATCAAATATCTCCCTCTAGCCCACATGGTTTTTAATAAACATAACCACGTGGGAATTACGTTGTACAAAGTCAAAATAATAGCCTAGGAAAAGCCCAAGCTTATCTTGATTCAAAAACCCAATTTTTGCCATCCCAACTTCTATAACAAGTGGAATAAAACGAGCTACTATGATTTACAATTTTACCAATCATACCGATCCTTTCAAAGTTGACATACTTTAACTTAGACCCCATGGGCAGAAGCAATATTAAAATTATAATTGTAGCTACCCTGGACCTCTCTTTGATGATGATCTTGAAGGAGGAACATTAACTTCAATAGACTGAGGTTTTCTTGGTTCTTCCTCTCTTTGTGGCTCCTGCATGTAATGCTGTAATAACATCATAAAATTGAACAAAGCAGGATAGCTCAAATGATGACAAAAATAATACATAAAAGAAACTATAATGTGTTAAGCGATTAAAAATCAGGCACCATCTCCATCTTCCTCTCCATTTCCAATATTCTCTATATTCTATGGATTTTTACCCAACAATTTATGTGAAACATAAAAACAAAATCAACACGCAGAATGAAGAGGTCAGCAACCTTTGACAATGAAGTGGACATATTGCGTGACTTTGCCTGTGTTTTGGAAAGCACCCGATGCTGATGCTGCATTTTCTGAAACTGTTGTAGCCTTGCAGCAAAATTTATTCCATTGCGTGAGCTACCACCATCTTCGGCTACGTCACCATCCTCAGTGGTTCGAAATCCATCAGGCATGTTATGAAATTGGTAGGGATCCCCTGAAGGCATGCTTTTCAACTGCTCGCCATTGAATGAATACGATGGCACAGCTTTTAAACGAGTTTTTAGTATCTTAAAGGCAGCACTTTGCTGCAAGTAGTATAAAAAGAGTTAATATATAAACATCAAACCATGTATTCCTGAAAGACGACCTGCCTAAGAAACAATAATTAACAAAACTATACTCCCCATCCCACAAGTCTTCGTTATTCATTAAGTGTAGATAGTAGAGGGTATAACTGGTAAGAAGATCAAGTTGATACATTCAACAATAGTTATTATCATAAGAATCACAATTCTTACTGGCCAGACAAACATCTCCAGGAAAAAAAATAATTATATATATTACTGACACAATGGTTAAGAAAACATGCAAGTGAAACATAAAAATAACTTGCAGAAGGCATTATATTCAATGACACAAGGGTGCCAAACCTTGTACCAGTAGATTCTAAACAACAGCTTAAAAACTAGGCATACCTTTTAAAAATGTATTCAGGTGTATAACATCTAGATTGAACAAATTTGGTCTAGCGGAGTATTAATCCCAAATAGCATATGTAATATACCACATTCCTTCTTTTGACATAACAGTGCATTGAAACAAGAAAATTGGCTTTATTAAGGAAATAAAGCAAAGCAAAGCAAAATGTCACTTCTAAACAAAGAAAAGAATATAGAGAGGAGATAATTCAAGTATTGTAACCAATGCAAGTCTCAAAAATCAGCTCCAAAGAAGGATATTTGAACACATCCCATTCATACATGGAAATCAATGCCTCAACAACTTCTCAATAGGTAAGAATAAATTGTTTGCAGATACCTGAGGAAGCAACATCAGAAGACCATACAATGCCTTGAATAGCCAAATATATCTGCCAGGTTCAAGAAGCTGCAAAATTAAGTAATTACTTCAGCACATGAGAGAAACCATTTAAAGGATAACTATCCCTTAACACAATTAAAAAGAGGACCAATCATTACTTGATTCATCTCATGCAAGAGAAAATTACCCATATCAAACACAATGAAGAAATGGCAAAAACTAACATGAGGATTGGCAATAGTATAAGGTGAGAGTATCAATAAAGGGCACCATAAAGGGATTGAGAACCACATCAAATATTCCTACATATGATTTTATGTTTATAGAAACAATCAAGATTTCAAATTATAACAGCTGATGTATTCCATCATTTTTCCTTCCCTTAAAAAGGTTCCACGTCACAAAGGATTTTATATGAATTCTATTACAAATGCACAATTGCAATTACGATAAGTTATATTACATATATTATATATTACATCAATTAATAATATGGGATCTTTCTGAGTATGCACCCTTGATATTCAATCCATAATATTTAGTATTTACCAATACCATATTTATATAATGCTCTCTCAAATTATGATACAGGATTAACAGAGTTAGATAAATTATGAAAGTAGTTTATATTAGAGAACTCATCCTATTAATATGCTAACCTCCACCTTTTAAGTTTAAAAAAATAAAAAAGAATAATCACTGCATCAGAAGTATGTTTATCACAGATTAATTGGCTGCTAGAGGTTTGTCCAAACAAGAACCATTTAGTATTTGGTGTGTGGTAAGATAAATGAAACCTAAAGAAAAATTATCATATATGGGAATAAAATAATTGTTTTATAGTTTAACAAAAATAAACACAATCAACCATTCATCAAGTCCATATTCGTCATATTTTACCACACTAAGTACAAAATATATGTTATTAAAAGATACATGCAGATGAAACATGATGTTTTAATTAAGCACCTGCAATCGAAGATAAGCAAAGATGGGAGTTTCCATCAAGCGAATCAATTTATCCAGTTGGACCAAAAATTTGACATTTATATCCTCCTCCTCCATTGATTGAATCACAGCACTGGCATGTTGGTAAGTCTGTTGGGGAAGACAAATTTTATTTTAAAAAAAGGTCATATGATTCATATCCACAAAAGACATTGTTTACAATGTGTGCATGTGGCATGTGGGCACTTGCTAGAGAAAGAAAAACTTGAAATTGAAACCAATAATCAGAATCATGTTATAGACACCTACCTGAGCCAAAAAGCAAAGACTTATAATTGCCATGGGAGAATGACACCAAGAGGCATACAGAGAAACATACAAGTCCTTCCCAGCAGGATTTACCAGTGATTGCTTCAAAAGATCTCGAATCTCAGATAATTCTGATGATGTAAGTAAGATCAAATTCAAAGCCTGAAATATTTTAAAAAGGGAAAAAATTAAATGCAGATGAATACTGCTTCATTACATAGGACAGTCTAATTAAAAGAAAATCCATTGCAGACATTATTAAGCACTTGAAAAAGTCACAAACCTGAACCATAATTGACGCAAAATCAAAATCAGATTCACTTTCTAATATTGTAGAAAGTTCACGGTAGACTCTCTCGGCATTCAAAAGAACACAAAGGCGACGGACTATCAAAGCACCACGCCTGGAATTTATAATATAAAATTAAAATTTTAATGAACAAAAAACTGGAAGAATTCATAGGATAAAGGAAAATAGCTTACTTCTCCAAAAGAGAATTATCTAGTCGGAAATTGTGCACTAGAAAAACAACAAGCTGCCGGAAGTGGTGGGCATCTCTTGCAATGCATGCATGAACATCAAGAACTAGAAGCACAACCTATTTAATATTACCAAATTGAAATGAATTAAGGTTAATTAAAGTGAATTATTGATTTCCCAAATTACACAAAACAGCATACAAGGAAAAGTTACAAAAATATCACTTTTTTATCCATTCAAAACTCAAGCAATCTTTAAAAAACCAAACCAGAGATAGAAAGAAATGGTCAGATCCCCAGGTCATTATTTGATTGGCTTGACCACAATTTTTTGGTTAGATCATGTCGAACTGTGGTTGAACCAGATAATGTTCAAACCCTAGACATAGCCGGTTCATGATCCCAACCAGTTTAAATGGATTATTTGATACAACTTTCAAAGTATTGCTTAACAGTCAAGAAGGCATATACAAGATATCTATCTCTATGGCCTTGTAACAAAACCTTACACTTATTTTTCAGAAACAATTTTTCATTTAAAAAACCACTTGAAAGTGTTTTTAAGGAGATTTTGTTAGAAGTTTGATAAACCCATATTTGACTGTATTTTGATGTGACTTTTCATGTCATATTCATGTATTTTGATAAATTTTATTTGGCAAAACTCACGGTTTGGTATAAGTTTGTGAAAGACAGGTGCTTAGGAGGCTTTATGTGGAAAAGAATTAAAACTCTTATATTTTTGGAGTCAATCGGAAGACTATGGCTATGGTAATTTTGTGTGCGTGCCGTAATTTTGTATGCCTGTGGTCCGTCTGCGTCACTTGTCACTTCAAGATTTTAAATCCTAATTGATAAGATTAATTAAGGAAACATAGAAGGAGGGCAGAAAATTATAAATAAGGAATAAGAGTCTCTCTTTTTAGTGTTTTTTGTTCTATTTACATTCTTGAGAGTTATGAGAAAGAACAGGGTCGTGTGGAAGTCTCTTAGCTGCAGAGAAGTGAAAAGATCACAATTAGGACAGATTCTGGCCAAGTCTCCTTTTCTTTTGGTATGTCTGTGTTCTTTATTGGGATTTCTAGTTTTGCCATGACCATGAGCGGCTAGTCTCCCTAGTTCAGAATTGTGATGTAATCATACTCTTGTACCCGTTTACTGATTTTAATGAAAACCTCAATGTTTTCCAGTCAATTAAATATCTTCTTTATTCTTTATTTGGAATTGGTCACTCTGAATCTTAATCTATTGCATTACAATGACCATTTGATTGACCTAAGAAAATATTGTTTCTACATAACTTGCATGATCAAACTGGTTATAAAAAATTCCGATAGATTAATTAATTGATCATTCTTGTTTTGAACTTAATCATTTGACCTAATATGATATTTCTATTAAACCGTGACCAAAGGTTAATAATTGAATTTGAGAATACCAGTAATTGACAATATTTGGGGTTTAGTTAGAATTAGAATTGGGAAAAATTGGGTTAAGTGTGAAATCATAATCCTAGGTTGCTTATTATAACTGTTTTCACACCAACTATCTTTGATTTTTATTTACTAAATTGAGCAATTGACCACAACTATCTTTCATTTAATTTAACATTAATTGTTTAGCTTTACAAAATTGTTTAGGAATACAACTGATCCTTAGGGTTCGATATCCGGACTTTTATTCCACAGTTACTACTCCATAGGGTACACTTGCCCTTGTGCGAGTTCTATTTTTACGTGTCAAAGTCATTGTTCGTGATGTTAAGGCGGATGTGTGATTATACGAAGATGGATAAGAGAAGAAATGAAGATATTCAATGAAAGGTAGCAGTAGTACCGGTGAGTGAAAAGATGAGGGAGCATAGATTGAGGTAGTTTGGGCACGTAATGAGACGGCCCCTGGATGCTCCTGTAAGAACACGAGTTTGTTACCAAGAACTCGTCACAAAGAGAGGTAGAGGTAGACCCAAACTTACTTGGGAAAAGATAATCAAACAAGACTTAATGGAATGAGATATAGATTGGCGGAAGGTGTGTCTTAGGACGGAATGGAGAAAAGCTATAAGCTTGGTGGAAGGTTAGACCCGTTATTATCTCTATGTTCCAGATGGTCCCTTTTTAGTTCCTTTCCTCTTCATTTTTCCCCCTCCGTCTTTCACCCTTCTTTTTTTTTATTTATTTTTCTGTTCTTTTGTCTTATTTCTCCTTTCTCTTGGCCTTTTTTTTTAACTTCTCCGTATTTATCATTGGGTTCATCAACCACCAAACCCAATTAACTTGGGTTAAAGGTGTTGTTGATGTTGAAAGTCATTGTTCGTGATATCAAGCTTCACTAATGAAAAAGTGAATAGTAAAAATTAAATTATAAAGCAATCATTGAGCCTTCATCCTTCTGATCTTCAATTTCATCATCTTCCATGTTCTCTCTCTCAAGAAAACTACATATCTTAGAGAAACGATGATACTAGACTCTAAGAACCATAATAGGATGGAATGGGAAATGGCAACTTCCAGCTTTCAATCATCATATCTATGTAATTGAAGCCCAATTCACATCATCGTTTCTCAGTATAATATGGCTTGCAGTACCTAGATAACCCCTTTAGCCAATAGGGCATGTGCTGAATGGTCTTCCTCATTTTGTCTAAGGATGTATTGTGAAAGGAGGCATGGGCAGTTAAAAAGGGATATGAAGTCTTCCTAACCATAAAAAAAAAAGTCCAATCTCTTTGCATATCATCTAATATTAGAACAAATTTAATGTATCGACCCATAAAAAATACTCCCCCCAATCCTTTATATAAGAAACAAATTACTAATTTATCAAGACCAATGAAATTAGTTTAGTTAGTTAATTTTAATTAATAATGTCATGAACTAAATTGTGTTCCCTAAATACCCATAGAATTATATGGTTTAAATAGTAGCTATACTTAATGACACTACATAATTCAAGAGATAATGTTTCCCACCAATGACTGTGACTTAATAGACCAATAAATATATCCACTTGCATAGGGAATGAGTGGGTGTCTTATTAATAGATTTCACAATAAATTGAGGATATTAGAGGAAATTAGTAATTCATACATCTAAAAGTGGGTCTATGTTTCTTAAAATTAGGATAAAAAATGCACTCATTTGTTTCTTATATTAAGAGGACTGGAGAGAGTATTAGAGAATAGAAATCCTAGGCCACTCCAAATTTCCAAACACCTAAGGTAGGTGGTTAGACTTAGCATCTCAACTACTTGTATGATTGTTTAAGTTGAAAGGATATGTATGCACTATAACTTATACTAGAGAGAGTATTAGAGAATAGAAGGCCACTACAAATTTCCAAACACCTAAGGTAGGTGGTTAGACATAGCATCTCAACTACTTGTGTGATTGTATAAGTTGAAAGGATATGTATGCACTATAACTTATCTATGTAATATTTTGATAAACACTATGCACAAAACATCACAAGAAATAAATGATTGGCTTGATGAAATAAAAAATAGAAAGAAAAAGCATGCCATCACCAGGACACTACCTCATCAGATGAATCTGAAAGTGCTTTGAGTAGGGTTTCAAATATGTCATTCAGAAATGTCAAAACCTGTTTCAGACAAGGAAAGTCTTCAGTGAACAAGGACGTAATGGAATCACACCCTTACAAAATATTTTATGCAAATTGAAAAAGTAATTATTCAAAGGGGCTGACATTAAGAAAAATAAAGTTGTGCACAAAAGGGAAAAGATTTCTAAGTAGAAGGCACGGATACAACACAACGTGGACAGAAATATATGTCAAAATTCAAAAATTGCAGGGCATGGCACTTCTATAATATGCATAAAATTAACAGTTTTGCTAACATCAGTCCTTAGAGCTGATTTGTATACATCAGTCCTTAGCAACTAAAGGTGGAAAATTTTTCTCCGGAAAGAGTTCATTTTTTCAACTTTTGTATTTCCAATGCAATAAATACTTTATTTCCCAAGAAAATAACTTTCCATTTGTAGTTGCTTCAAATTAGCTCTAAGGGATGCTGTTAACAAAACCGTAAAACAAAGCTAAAATGAACATAAAATAAAATTCTTAAAATACATGAGGATTAATTCTAAAAAAGAGCATGAGTCCTCTAAACATATTTAATTAACTGTTACAATTTATCTTAATATTGTAGTATTCCAATTTGTATTGGTATAAAAGTTGTAAAAACTAAAAGTAATAAAAGTTGTAAAAACTAAAAGTAATAAAAGTTGTAAAAACTAAAAGTAATAAAAGTTGTAAAATGCAGCTAAAAACGATTGAAGTGTCCATGCCATGTTCAACATTAATGCATGTTTGACACGTGTACAACACATGGCTACTATTTAGAAGTATCATGCTTTCTTGACACCACACAATAAATTTGTACCCAAACTATATTTGTGTGTGTTGTGTGATAATAAACAAAGAAAAAAGTGAGAGTACCATAAATGAGAATGCTAAGATATGTGGTCAGGCTACCGCCACACAAGAAAGGATAGGGTACATAATGATTAAATACGAGGAGATATTAGTGTGGTACCCATCGAGGATAAGAAGACACAAAATTGTTTAAGATGGTTTGAATATATGCAAAGAAAGCCACTAAAGGCACTGGTGAGGAAAATAGATTGCATGGCCTTTAGCCCTGTAAAAAGCGATAATGGGGGAACAAAAAAGACATTGAAGGGGATCCTTAAAAGGAATCACACAGAGTAAATAATATCCAGGGAATTTGATTGTTGACTGAACCTAGTGATGTCACATGATCCATGTAGCCAACCTCATCCTACATACCTCATTGCCTGGAGGCTTCACGCTATGTACAAGTAAAAGGGAGGGATATTGTACGCAACCTTATCCTTGCATATGCGAAGAGGCTATTTCCGAATTCGAACCCATGACCAACAAGTCACCAAGACACAACTTTACCGCTGTGCCTTGTTGTGATAAAGAAAGAAAGTTATGTTATTTTATTCAGTTTGGTTGTCATGACAACATCAAAATTATTTGCAAAATTGAGTGAAGGGCCTGGCTGTTAAAGCTTAGAAAACATAAAATTCTATAATTCAGCATTTTTTTAAAAGGTTCTCTTTTTCCAAAAGCTATTTTCAACCTCCAAGGAAAGTCGTAAAACAGATTTTTATTTTAGGTTTTTGCTGGTTTTTTCAAAAGCATTGCATTTTTATTCTGAATCTTTTAAGATATCTTTAATTAAAAAAAAATTCGGAAAAAGCAAAAACAAGCATGCACTTAATGGCTAAGACCTTTTCTAACCATAATAAATTAAACCATAACAAATAAAATCACAGTAGATCCCTTATTCCTGGAATAACCAAAAGGAAAGAATAATCTCAGGTGATATTCAAGCAAAAAGGTAAAAATATAAAAAGAGCAAAATAGCATTAGTTACTGGTTACAGCCAAGTAAATTCTATTCTATTATCAATCAATAGAAATAAAACTCTCAAGCAAACCCATAATCAAGGGTCGGTCATGATATACAAGGCATAAACAACAGAAAATTTCCAAAGATTTCAGAAACATCCAAAGGGGCATGGAATTGAGCTATATGACAAAGACTCCAAGGAACACATTAAGAGACTAGATTAAGTCCGCATATTAATAGCAACCTAAAAATATATCAAAATAAAAGATGAATTAAATTGAATCACCTCACTACGATGTCTGGATAAAAGGGTTGACATCCAGTTCAAAGCTTCAATTCGAGTAGCCTCCCATTCACTAGATAGTTGCCTGACCAGTCAAACCATTCCCAAAATCATTCTACAGAATAATAAATGCAAAACAGAGTTGGCTAAACAAAACAGACCCTCATAATCATTTCCCTTTATATTCTTGGATTCCCAAAGCACTATACAAATCAATAATTTTTTTAATATAAAGTATTTTCAAATTGAAACCTAGCCATTTTCCCAGGTAAAAAAAAAAAACTACACCTCCTAGCAATGGAGAGGATTGCTCCTACATCAAATGCTTCAGCTGGATCGGCCTTGATTGCACGTAACTCTTCATTGGTTTCACGAGCAACCTTATACATGAGCAAGAAATTATTTCCAAAACATTGTTTTCCAACCAAAATTAAACATCATACAAAACAGAAAATTAAAAAAGGTAAATTAAAAAAAAAAAAAAAAAGAAGTAAAGAGGAGGAGAAACAGAGAAAGCTCAAGTAAGCCTACCACTCTAATTTTCTCTTCTTTATCAGATATGCAAGGCAAAACAGCTCCAAGAATGTCAGCATAATATGGAACAAGCTGATCTCCACCAAGTTTGACAAACTCATTTATCTGTTAAAACAAGAAAACACACATTATTTAAGGAAAATAATAATGAACAACAGCAAACAATACATAATAATTTTGACTAGATGCCAACACTAAATGAAAGTTTAATTAGAATAAAGACTTGTTTAACAAGTCAAAACATTGCAATACCACTCACCCATGTGATAGCTGTTAACCTAGTAAATTCATCTGGAGAACCTGCCCTTTGTACCAGTATTTCAGCCATTCGACCATAATCTACAGACTTCAAGAGTAGCACTGCTCGAGTCAGAAAATGACAAATGAACAAAACATTTTGCTTTTCTTTCAATATATTAGATGAAAATGATGCACACTTGTACATCACAGTTAATCAACACAAAATGCACAAACATAAAGGAGTCAGCAAAGAGATGAACCCTAAAAGATGGGAAACATATGAAAGCAGACAATGGCTGTAATAAATCCTCCCCGTGAAGCTAACAGGAAAAACAATGCCATAAAGGCAGAATTGTGGTCTGAATAGTCTCGAAAGGCTTGCTACTCCAACAAAAAGGAAAAAAGATACATTAGTAGAAGCTTACTGGTGAATTCTTAATCTCTTGAAGAAACTCAGAAAGAGCTGAATCAGCTTGTTGACGAATTTCATGACTTGAATCGCTCAACATATTAAACAAACCTGAGATGTTTATGAATGATTAGTTGGTTTACACTGATGTTGTATATAACATGTCAAGTGAATAGAAACATAAATCTTGATTCTTCAGCTGATACCTTACCATCAAGAAAATCAGGAAGAAAACCAAGCATGTCAATATCTGGGACACTGTCCAATACAGTAATCCATCCTACCAAAAACTGACGGACATATGGATTCAGTACATTCATGCGCTCCCTCAACAATGGTATAAATTCTTCAATACTGACAATCAAGAGAGTAAAATGGAGGGGTCATGAAGCATTACAAATCAGTCAGAGATCTCTGTACTCACAAGTCTCTTGAAATTTAAAACATGACAGGATACAGAGAAACATATAGCATAGAAGTAAGAAGAAGGGGCACCTGAACTGATCACTTTCAGTCACAATATCCTGTTTGAATAAAGTAACATTTAATCATTATTAGTTAATCATAAGGGAACAGTAATTCAAATCATTATTAGATCAATACCTATTCAGAAAACATCTGATATCTACAGTTATGCACACATGTAAATCTGCTCAAAGGATTGTTGGAGTTCAGGAGAAAATTATTATTATATTATACCTTAACAAGTCGATCTAAGAGATGAGCAGCACTTTGTACATTGGCATCTGAGTCTGCAGAAAGCTTGCATAAGGCATCAAAGATCTGGTTGAAGAATATAATAAAATCTCCTCTCACAACCTAGCATCAAAACAAGATTGACATTGGAGGATTGTACATTATCGTATTAAAGGTTTATATGGGTAAGCAGAATTAGATCTTCACCTTTGCTATGTTGTATAATGCTTCACAAGCATAATAACGAACTCTGCTATCTTGATCAGCAAAAGAATTTAATACAGGTGGTACAATTTGCTGTATAATACAAAATATGTAGGTAAGAAGGAAAATGAATACACACATCAATTTTATACTTTTAGGTGAAATCATCTATTTTGTTCTTTTATACCTCGTCCTAAAACTTTGAACCATGTTAACATCAGCTTAACAGAAAGAACAGAACTAGAATCCAAAGTAATTAGCATGTTTCATGTCGATAACAAGAAAAGTGAAATTACGCCTATTATATTCCATTCACTGGCATGCTTGAAATTGCAGTTTTATAATGCTTTCGTTTTCAAAATGCCTTGTGCTATAGATGCTACAAAAATGAGGCTAAAGAAGTTTCAAACTATGGTAAAAACTAAAAAGTAATCAAATCAGCTTATGGATTACAAGACAAATAGTTTTTGCTGAATATTATAGCATTTCCAATATTACAGAAATAGATATACAGCTAAAATGTAAACACAACTTCTGAAACTGAAAAGGAATTATTTTTATGGCAATATATTTGAAAAACATCCCCCAGGGAGCTTCTGACTCATAGGTCTGATTAGATTGAATTATCTGCAGTGCTGACATAACTTATCAAGTCAATATGACTATCAAGCAGTACCCTATTTTTATCTTAACCATAGGCAGAAAATAACACCATGTCCATATAATAAATTGTTCATACTCATAATGTTAAGAGAAAATCAAAGACATCAAAATTAATCCATAATTAAAGAACATGAAAAGGATTTTTGAGAACTTCATAATTATTTCCACACGTGACAGCATATTAAACAATTAACTGACAAAACATGTAGCCACAGTCGGTCCAAGGGGGGGCAAGTAGTGGTCTTGCCCCCCTCCCTTAGGACCCTTTGCATATATATGAGGTAAAAAATTGAATTAAAAAAATATTAATAAAGTAAAATATATAAGAAAAGTATGTTTTTGAGTTGATATTTGCTTAAATTTTTTTCTAGTAGTAGATCATATCTCTAATTTTATCCATAAAATTAATAATAAATATTTTTAAAACTTATTATTTATTAAATAATTATTATTAGAACTTAAATATTTAAATAATTATGTACAAAAAAAAAAATGGGTCCCCCCTTTAATACATTCCTGGATCCTTCCCTGACCATGAATATTCTCTTCAACTAAAACTCAGTGACCACTTCCAAGCTTCTAAGATACACCACCCAAAATGAAATTTGCATAATTTAAATATTTAAGAAGTGGGAAGAGTTCAATCTAATCCATGACAAAAATAACTAGCGATGGGCAATCCCTTACCTCAAGATGCTGAGCAGCTTCAGTAGTCAACCCAACAGTAGCAGCAGCTAAGCTTATCAACCCCCCCTTCATTAAATTTAAAAAAAAAATGCTCAAATTATTGAATTCAAACTAGAATTAACCCAAATTAAAGATAAATAACATAATTACTACCTTGCGATTATTTGCTTGTGGCGAATAAGTAAATTCTGCAGTCAACAAATTGATCACAGCAGTTATCCTATCATGATCCCCAGCACCAGCAAGCTGCTTCACTATCCCCTCAACCTATAATAATAATAACAAAAAGCCCTTTAAAATTCACCAATGCCCTTAAATTTCACTAAATTGGAAACAACCACCAAAAAAGAAAGGAAAGAAAAATCACGATTCTTGAAGAGAGAGAAAAAAAACCTCAAGTGCAGCATTCTTGCGCTTCTCGTAGAGCTTGTCGGCGAGGTTGCGAAGCACGGCGGCCGGAATCACCGAGAGAGCGTCGGCCATGGCAATCAAAAATTCGAAGAACGAATTGGGAATCAAATTCGTTTGCGGATCTTTACCTGCTCCAAACGCAACATCGTTGTTTCTTTCATTCCCTTAGGAAACGGAAATCATGAAGTGAAAATTGGAAATGGCGAGGTTTTCTTTGAGTTTCATTTGCGTGGGAAATGAGATTGAGTGGGAAAAATTGGAAATCGGATCTGAGAATAACGAAAATTGAAATTGGAACTGAAATTTCTGAAACCTAGGATTTCACGCTTCCTTTCTTTTCTTGGATTTTGGTAATATTTTCTTCAAGAGTTTCCGTTATTTGTGAAAATTGGGAGTTTTTTTAAGACAAAATAAGTAAATAACTACATAATTAAGCTGTCAGTGACTAAAGAGTGATTTGGCTAGTCGAACTGAATGAAAGCGGAAATCACGGAAATGTCCTCATCACGAATGGATTTTTTAAGTTCTTGCAGTACTTTTTATGGTTTCTACAATGTTATGTCACCCTTAAGAAATTCATCCAATATTTTGTTTCAATGCAAGAAATCCAAAAAGATTTACATATTTAATTTTTTTAATAGAACTTAATTTTTTTTATATATATACAAATAAAAAATATATTATTAATAATTGAAAAAAAATAAAATACAAATTAATTTTTTTTATATATTTTACTCTCAATTGATTGGTATCTATATTTATTTTAACCCTTCAACATTTTGTTTTTCTCAATTGGGATTTATGCTTTTTTTTATATATATAAAAACTTAACCCTTCAAATTTAAAACCCCCTATACTTTCAGACCCTTCTTCCCTACGTCACTCTCCACCCACCTCTCTTTGTCTTCCACTTTCTCTTCTTTTTTTTTTTGTGCTTCTTTCTCTTCTTTCTCAATTCCAGAGCCTTGGTTCTCTTCTTTCTCTTCTTTCTTCCTTCCTTTTGTGCTTCTTCTTTCTGTGTTTATCTATTCATCGCTCATCGCGTGACCTTCTCTTACCCAAACCACCGTCTTTGCTGTACCTGCCTTCCCCGTTAGAAGCTCCATCAACACCACCACATGCGCGCGGCCTCTTCTTCCATCTCCATCGTGCCGATCTCTTCCTTCATGTGCGTGGCCTCCACCTCGCACTCCGTCCACCGCGTGCGGTGCACCAACCTCTTCCTCCATGCACGCGGCTTCTTTCGAGCGGCACCACCGTCGCAGCCTCTTCCTCCATGCACGCGACCTCTGGTTTGATATTTTTCCTCTTTTTTTACGGGTAGTTGATGAGAAAAATAGTATTTTATTCATAAGTTTCAGTTCCTTATATAAGGAACGTTCTCCATTTTTTACGAAATTGTTCTACCACGTCACTTTGCTCCAACGCGGAAAAACTCAGAAGAAACCGTTGCTTAGGCTAAGAAACTCACTAAGCATCTCCCATTGGAGATGCTCTTATTGAGGGTAATGGTATCTTCATTTTTTTGGTTTTTTATCATAAAATTAGTAAAATGCATATTTTATTTGATTAAATTGTAATTTTTGTCTCTTATAATTTTAAATTTAAGATTTTGATTTTCTATTATTAAATTTACATATTTAGTTTTTTTATTTTCAAAAAAATTATATATTAAGTATTTTTAATTTATAAATTTTTATAATTTAAAAAAATTAATAACTCTTTATTAAGATATATAAATATAATGTTAATACATTTAAATAAACAAAAAGTAATTATTTTATTATATTTTTTATGAATAATTTTACATAAATAGAGTAAAAATTATCATGTATATTAAAATAAATTTTAATAAATTACAAAAATAATTTTCATATTAATTTATGAAATTTAACTATAAATTGGTAAAATAAAATAAAATAAAAATATTTTCTTCTATTCAAAATAAAAAAAACATATAAAATAAAATAAAATATTTATATATTAAAGTTTTCTAATTTATAAATTTTGATAATTTGAAAAAAAGCTTAACTAATAATAAAAAAATAATATTAATATTATTAATTAATAAAAAAAGTGTCTTAATGATATATTATTATTTTTTAATAAAGGATTATAAGTTTAATTATTATTAAGACATTTTTTTCACGTAAACGTCTTGTCAATTGATTAAGTAAGTTCCAAGTTCCACTTCATAGAAGGACCAACCAAAAATACAATTTAGTCTTCTATATTCTATAAGTCACAATTTATAATGCATAAATGTATTTTAGATTCTAATCTTTACTTGGGAGAGTTAAAACAAAAAAATGACATGATTTTACATTTTTACGTGATAATCTTCTTTTTTTATGTGAATCAAGATATCTCTCTCTACTAAAAATTAAAGACTAATTCTTTGAGATATTGGAATTTATTTAAGGAATTAACATCTTTCAATAGATATTTTTTCATATGCACAAATCATTAATCTAACACAGTTAAATTTTAAAATACGATGTTATCTACCAATTATACCATGTTAATAAAACCTTATTTTTCTTTAAATGAGAAAAAATAATTTTCATTATGCAATCAATAATTTCGTATCACGTTTAATTTAAATGACAGAATTATTATTAGTTATCATATGTTAAATTTTCTCCTCTCTAAACTATTTTTTTCTGGTTCTAACCCGCATGCATGTAATCGATAATTCTGCATCACGTTTAATTTATAACATCTCAAATTATACACATATTGCAACATACATTCAACCTATCAACACAATATGAAAAATAATCTTGTGGGCTTGTGGCACTGCCAACTTCAACCAAGTAAAAAAAAAAGAAATAAAATGACAAATAATTCAATTCTAATCCCTAAGGCAACAAGTGGTTAAGTGCCCCTCATTTTACTTTAGTATATCAAAAAGAAAATAGAATGTATCAACCTAACAAGAAATCTTACATACTGTCACCAGGGATAAATGCAGAAAAAGAAGAGAATCAAATAATCATCTCATAATCGATTTGATGGTCTAGCCAATAGCAAATGGTTTTTAGGAGAAATGCTAGGTGGAACAAATTTGACAAGCTTTGCATCTAATCCATGTTTTCTTAACCACATCAACCACTCCATGTCAATAATCTACTTGCACTTAAATCCCAATGCTGCTCGTCTATGCTTGCATGTTTGAGAGAATTTATTCAACTCCATTTGCATATCCATCACATTGCTCCGTTCTGCTGCCAAAACACAACTTTTTATATACCAGTTTCTACAACTGTTTGAAAATACTAATTTATTGGTAACAAGAATTTTTATGCTCAATTTAATGACTAAAGAATTGAAGGATTACATTGATTGCAACTGTGATATACAATTGGTAGTATCAGGAAGATCTGAATCATGATTAGCATCTACTGCCCAGCTGGTAAACCATGTAATGGCATGAAATTCTTCCTTTGTCGATCCCAAATCCAGAAAAAACCTTTTATCTGCAAGGTTACAATTTCAGTCAGCTAGTACCCAAAACTTATCATCACATCCATAAGGAGGTTTAAATACCCAGACTACATTATTTACTAGCAAGGCAGAAAAAAGTGATTACTTATGTAGTGTTTCCATTGGCAAAGGTGGTGACAACATGTTGTTAAAGCTGTGTACTGTTCACTACTATCTTTTCTGAAGAAAAAAAGTTGCATAATCCTTTATTTTATAGTCAATAAAACAATGACGACAAATTTCATGGCAATCTTTATCTAACTAAATTGCCAAAATTACCTGTTGCAGCTCCACATAGATGTTTACCAGTGGCCAGAAATGGAACTCATTGCAAAGACTCAACAGCTTTCAAATCTAAATCTTCAACTGTAAGAGTTGGATTTTACAATTTTATAAGGCACAACATTATAGATAAAAAAAATCTGCAATACAAAATTATTATGAAGCCAAAGCAGAAATAAAATTGCAAGAAATATTAATAAAGCAAATTCATCAGGGGATTAGGAAACTTTTAAATGATCACAGCTTGAAACTGATTAAACTTTGGAGAGCATAACAAAATACTAAGAAGAGCTTAGATTAAGACATAAGCAGCCAAGCTGCACAAAATTTTCAGAAGAAATGTTGGCTGTAAGTTAAGCCAGAAGAAATGCATTGTTTTTCATCAAGAGTTTTTAAACATGTATTCAGATGAATCATGTAAAGCAGGGGGAAAACAGTGAGTGAGAGAGCTCATAATAGGGGCAAGTCTTCCCATAGTCTCTTTTTGAAACATTTGTATACACTTCAATAAGGTTACATTTACTGATCCAGATTCTTTTATTCACAAATTTCTCATATTTAGTTGAAACACACGGTATGATTTCTTCAGTAAAGATATGTATACAGGCAAACTTAACAACTCTAAGTACAACTTCAGAAATTCTACCACAAGAATTTTGAAGACTCTTATTGTCAGTTCTCAAGCGCTCTAACATCAAGCTCTCATTCTGCCAAATTATCGATCAGCCTGGCAATAACATTGGCTTAATTTAAATAAACAATAAATAAATTAAAGATCACTATAAGTTCAAGCAACTTAGGATCGGTGAGTTAAGAGGAAAGGGTGTTTGTTTATAAATGTTCTGTGGCGTCAACTCTTAAGCAATGTGGGACTTTGCGGTTACCGGAATAGGAGCATTTAATGATTATTACTTTTCCAAGTAGCTTATGTCCTACCTTCAACTTGTATGCTTTTCGCTCGACTAGAAAAACTCTTTTGATTCCATAAAAGTCTACAAGCATTTGTGTCAAATACCCTCTACCAGCTCCAAACTCAATCACTGCAGGGACATCTACTCCTTCTTCTCAACTGGTACTGCACATGCAGATGGTTTCCCTCCAAGAAAATTCTTCACCACACCAAAGTTTTCCAAATTTCCCACAATAGATGCCTGCCTTATTATATGTTTCTCTTGAAATGGCAATTTCCTGCAAACAACTCAAGTTGCAAATAGAAATCAAACCCATTAAACGAAGTTAAATTCAGTTTGCCCCTTCTAGTTTGGGTTGAAATTTATCAAAAAAAATTGGGGGTAAAATTTATCTAAAAATAAAAATTTGGTGTAAAATTTACCAAAAAAATTAAAAAATTGGAAGTATAAAATGCAATTATGTTAAAAATAAAATAATAAGGTAAAATCCACGTTTTTTAAAAATTAGAGTAAAATAGATTAAATTAATTTATTGGAAATATAATTTATCAAAAATAAAAATGTATAATTAAACCTAAATTTTATTATATGCCAAATCATTCGTGTGAACTATTGACTCACGGAAATAATTCCCTGACCCGGTATGATTTTTGCCACTGGAAATATATGATAACACTGAATATATATTTAACCATTTTATTATATGATAACACTGCTTTTAGGTGCATGAGTTATATGGTACCAGACGCAAGATTTTTGCCACCTGCGGCTGCTCTCTGTTCACTATTGAGTGTCGCGTGACTCATACATAATGTCTTCCTCCAACGCTCTCAGATCTTCAAAACTGGTCTCATGGAATAGCGTTCGTACTCTCTCTCTCTCTTTCTCATGCTTCTTTATGCACTATCGACTTTTTAGTTCCCAAAATAATTCAACTATGCACATACTATGCTTTCAGACGTTCATTTACTCTAATAGTGCATTTGGATTCACGCTTTTTATATGATTTTTCACTGATGTAATTTTCAGAAGCTAGTAGTTATAGCTTCTATATTTCAAACGCGATTCTTTCATCTTCAAGGAGTTTTCCAAAAACACGTTATTAAGCTCTTTTGACGCGTTTATGCAGACTGGGAGGCTTCAGCAAACCCTAGCGGATTGCGTGGAGCGGCAAGGCAAGGCGTTGCATTCGGGAAAGGTTTCGACGGTAAGACTGTGTCCCGAACGCGCTTCCCGAGGCAGGTACTTCGATTTTCGTTCCAATTTCGTTCCCGCCTCTGTTGAATTCGCTCAGGTCTCGCCCCTCTGCACCACTCTGTGCAAAGGCGGGTTCCGAATTCGAACCGTGGAGCACTTGCTTTCGGCTTTGGAGGCTTCGGGTGTCGATAATTGCAGGATCGAGATTGAGGATTCCGATGCTCAAGGACACGACGCAGAGGTAACTTTATCAATTTTAACCTTAGGAGATGTTTGGTAGGAAAAAAGTTTTTCTATGTCCGGGAATCATGATTCCTGTGAATCATTGGGAATGAATAGAATGAGTAAAATGATATTTTAATTATTTTAAATGAGTAACATAATATTTCTACTGCAGTAAAAAAATTATACTCAGAAAAGTATTGCGATCTTTCCGCATGAGAAAATTTCTATGGGAAACTAGTTAAAAAGATATTCACGGGAAACATCGTTTCTCAGGAATGCATATAATTTTTTAAAATGAATACCAAATGTGGGAATCTAAGATTCCCAACCTAGGATTCCCGGGAAACTAAAAGTTTCTCCCCTACCAAATGCCCCTTAGAGTACTATTTTTTATTCAAAATAGTTAAATAAAGGAAAAAGTTATAGAAAAAATCCTTAAGGATTGAAAATCATGCTAAATTGTCTGTCAAAGTATTGGAAAATTCTTCAAATTAATTTTTAAACATTGGTGAAATATATCAATATAAGGACTAAATTGATGGATATTCAATACTACTTTAGGGATTACTTTATACTTTATATAATTTTATTACTCTAAGGATTATTTAGGAGACAATAATACTTTAATGACCAAATTGATAGTTTAATTGAAGAAAATAGAGAAGAAATATAAAACAATATAGATGTATTTCCTTTTTTTTTTTTTTTTATCAGCCAAAGTAGTTGTTAAATATTAGTGATTTTGTTAGTGGAGGGATTCAAACCCATGACCTCTCCCTCCTTCCCCTCTTCAAACTTTTTTCCCAACCACCCAACCAACCTTATATCTCCTCTATAGATGTATTTCCTTGTAAGTTTGGTTGGAGAAGAAGTGAAAAGGAAACAAAGAGAAAAGTTGCTAAATATTCAAAATTTTCCTCCCATTCAAATTCCAAGCTCTTCTCTCCTCTTATTTACATTCCACCTTACCAAATAGATATTCTGTTACTAAACAAATGTAAGAATTTAGGGTTTCGTATAGGTTATCTATATATTGTTGATAAAAAGGGTTATGTAAAAACAAAGCTACTATTTACTTATAAGAAAGTGAAGTGTAAAATTTTGATCCTGTAATATTTGGATTAGACTAGAAATTCTTAAGTCCGTTTGGATAAATTTCTCCGTAAGCACATAAGAGAAGAGAATAAGAAGATAAAATGAATTTTGAGTTTTTATTTTTTTCAGAAGTTAAAATCAACTAATCACCTCAGCTTTTGGAGAAGTTAGATGAAAGAACTTCTATAAAATTTAAAGTGCATAAGCTGATTTTAACTTATTGGAAAAATTCAATTGAGTTTACTTTCTTATTTTCTTCTCCTATAAGTGTTTATAAAAAGGTTTATCCAAACAGGTCCTTAATCTACATTTTGAACGACTTATATCAACAAATGTACGATCTACTATAGTTGGCAAAGTGGCAAACAGAATAAGATATCACAATTTCAACCAGCTGATCAGAAACTACTTGGTTAAAAACTGTAGTTCATTGAAAGCTCGCTAACTGTCCCAGTTTGCAGATACTGGTTATGAAATGAATTCCCTCCAATCTATTGTATAGTATTGGTTTATTTTCTGTTTCTTGGACATTTTCCTTTGCCCTGCTTTATCATGATAAAGATAAAGTATTTTGTGGAAAATATTGATGAATATTTTATCTTTCCTCCTTTCCACTCCACTTTATTTAGTTCTTGTAACCAATAGTTTGTATTAGAAATTTATGTGTTTCTGCCATTTCTAATTCTCATACAGATTCCTATATTTGATGGGTCAGCAAGGGAATGGGTGGCTGCAGTGGAAGAAGTTGGTTTAACGGTGGCCACTGATCTTGATGGCAAAAGTGTTGAGAAAATGGCACCACACGTGAATGAACCAGTGTATGCTTGGAGAAATGATTCTTTTATTGCTGCATTTCCTTCAGAGGTGGTTCGAATAACTTATGGCATTAACTTTTCGCAGGTAAAGATAGATTGATGATACATTGGATTGAGATTTGAGAATATCAATCATCAAAATTTTCTTGGCATGTCATTTAGAGATTTCTATGGGCTAGTTTGGATAAATTTCTAAAAAAGCACTTATAGGAGAAGAAAATAGATAGATAAGATGAATAAAACTTCTCGTATAAGTTAAAATTGGTTTATCCACCTCAACTTTTAAGAAACTCTCTCATCTAACTTCTTCAAAAGTATAGGCGTATGAGTTGATTTTAGCTTTTTGGTTCATTTTACCTGCTCTTTTCTCCTATAAATACTTTTCAATAAGTTTATCCAGATTGGCCCAATGTCTTTATGTTCTTTCTGATTTTTTATTTTTTTTAATATACTATCCTTACCAGACATCTATCATTAAACAAAGGGATTGTGTTTCAAGGATTTGAGCATTACCCCTGTTAATCTGCTTCCCATTATGAGAACAATCTTTAGATTTGTGTATAAAGTCAAGATTATAGCATTTAGTATTTTAGTTGTACAGATAAAAAGAACTTGGTTGCTGGCTGGGTACATTTGGACATTTGGTTGAAGTAGGCATTTTAAAGATAGAAAATGCTAAATAAACTTCTGTAGAGGAAATGTAAAATGATGCCTTAGTATTTTTTTTTGTAGGGCTCATTGTCCTAGGGAAACATAATGCTTGGCAAGTTATTTTAAGGTAAATATATAAATCCTGATTCTGGATTTAGATATTTGTGTATGTTATATTTAATTTTATTTGACTTTAATACACAGACACACAAGCACACATGGTGCTATGTCCCAATGTCTTGTATTTTAGACATTAGCCATGTCTATGTGTCTGTGTCCATGTCTATGTTTGTGTCTCACAAACACCTCTAAGTGCCAAGTTTCAACTGTCCAAACTTGAAGGTTTCGTTGTTGGCAGCCTGTCCATGTACCACTTGAAGCACGCTGCACCTAAACATATTTGCTTCATTGGAACTTGGGGAATATGAGACACTCTTTTAGGTTGCTTTTCCACGGATTCATGTGTATAAGAGTACTGTAAGTGAGCTGCAGTTATTCAACTGCAGTCTCGGGTAGACTTAAGCTAGTTAGTTAGTTCACTAAGTTAGTTAGGTCCCCATGACAGCTGTCCTAATAACAGCACTGTCTATAAATACCAAACTGTACTCTCAAGTTCAGTGGTTAATTAAACAGAAGTTTCTTCCCTCCTTTCTTTTGCAGGCACCTGTTATTGGCTGCCAGTGGTTTTCTACACCCCCCTTGGATAATTTGGTATATTCCATGCAGATAGGTTTGTCAAGAACCTTCTGCATTTATGAGGAGGTTAGTTCTAATGTTTTTCCATTTATAATATAGTTATTGACATAATGGTTTATTTTCTTTACTATATATCATATAGTGGAAAACCAATTAAGATGTGAGATGTCACTTGTATGTGGAACTTGAACATTTGGTGGTAAGTTTAACTAGATATGAGGGTAGCTACACATTGTAGAGTACCCAATTGCAGTTTACTCATATGCCTCTCTCTGCCTTAAAATTTCTTGCAGGTTGAGCAAATGCGCAATGCTGGACTTATCAAAGGAGGTTCTCTAGAAAATGCCATTGTGTGCAGGTATATACTTTGGTATGTGATAGATAGTGAACAAATTTGATAGGCTATGATACTGGAGCAAATAAATTTATGCAGCATTACTTAAGATGAGTTTGAAACAACACACAAATAATTTTGTGGAGATTCCAGACTTGGTTGTTGTCAACTATTCATATCTAACGTAAAATATTACTTTTGAGATGAAATTAATCACATTGAATCTGTAGATTAGGCTGGAGTACACATGAAACTTTGATTCAGTAATATGCTGGCCAAATGAAATGATGTTGGTACAAAGTTGCAAACTGTGTAGATAGTTCTATGGGAGTGATACACGAGAAAGTTATGCATTGAATCATCGATGATGCCCATGTTGCCAGATGTGCTTCTTAGCTTTATGTTATTCATTGTATTATTATTACTTTATTTTATTTTATTTTATTTTTTGCAGTGCCAGTAAAGGTTGGTTGAATCCACCTTTGCATTTCAGTGATGAACCATGTCGTCACAAGATCTTAGACCTTATTGGTGATCTGTCACTGTTTGCTCAGTTTGGGAATCAAGGACTCCCAGTGGCTCATATCGTTGCATACAAGGCATGTGCCTTTGGTTCTGTCTTCCCTATATTTAATATTCTCATTTGTGAATTTGACTTTCATTGTGTCAAGATGATGTATTTTGTGCAACCTAATTTATTCAATTCCTCCCTTTTGAAATATTTAAATTGGCTTTTTATTGACTTCATGTGAAGCAAAACATGCTATTCATGTTCTACAATCCTATTTCCGGATTTGAATTATGCTCAAGATCTGCTATGAGCATGATTTTTAATGCAATTGATCTATCCTTGATGCAGGGTGGTCATGCATTGCATACTGATTTGGCACGCCGCCTGATAGGAATGATTTGAAAGGCTAACATGTTGCCAATGGTTTACTAAGAAGTTTTTGGTATTTTAGGTGACTTCGTTAAAGTAGTTGTTCAACCTGATGCTTCTGAGTTCTTATTTATGTGCAGCCAAGGTGGACGAAGAAATGCTGAAATGCCTAAACATCTTGTATTATTATTCTGTCTCTTCATTGTTTCTCTCGTCATTAATTTTGTGATGAAAGCTTCCAAGCAAACCATTTTGTAAAATAAAGCCATTCAATTTCCCATCATTTCAGATTTTATAGGGAAGCCGTATAGCCATAATCCAGCTCAAAGATGCTTCGACAACATTTGATGGAACTATGATTTAATTCAATTTTTATGCTAATAGTAGGAATCCATCTTTCAAATCTCTCTAATGAATTTTGTAAATCCCCTTCCTCCCTCCTTTTATCTTCCAACTCCCCAACCTTGTGTTATTTTATTGCTAAGATATGTTTTTTTTTAATTCTTATAAAATTGGAAAAGTTCGATTCTCGTTCCTGGAAAAAAAAAATTGTATGTTTTTAGTCCTCAAATTTGGCACGGAATTAGGGTTGATTAAAATCGAACTTATGTGTTAAATGTATTTAGCAATTATTAACAATATAGTAAAATTATTATACAATCGATTATTTATATTAGTTGCTTATAATATCAATATTCATACATTTTTAATTGAGTTTACCATTTCAATATTAAAACTATATAGTATATATCATTATTAGTTATTAATATATTTAATAACAAAAAAGAACTATATTTAATGAGAAATTATTTAAATTAATTATAAGATAGCTTTATTTAAAACTATTCTTTCTAATTGTTTTATATAATTGTATAAAATAGCAATATTAATAAGTACGTTAAAAATGAAATTGTGTATAAGAGAGGTATACAAGAAAACGCTTTATAGTATGTTAAATTGTATTTTTGTTTTCTTTGACAGATTCTTAACAAATGAATAATAGAGTTATTAAGTTAAATATAAATAAATTAAAATTATTAATTATTTAAAACTTTAATAAAAATTATTAATTCTAATTCTCTATAATAGTGTGTTCTTTTCTTCTCCAAACAATTCTTTCACCTTCTCCACACATGACTTTAATGGTAATAGCACCACATTAGAATATTAACTTTTATATCGAAAGTTTTTATTTAGTTTATAATTAATTTATAATTCTATTAATCATAATTATTAGTTAATAATTTATAAGGAAAATCAAAATGATTAATTTATAAAGTTAGAAGACAAATATTATAATTAAAAATCAGAAGGAAAAAATTATGGATTTAAAAAATTAAAGAGACCAAAATTATGGATTTAAAAATTTAAAGAACCAAAATAATAATTTAACTTAAATAATAATAAAAGAATTTCAAATTTGACATATCTAAATATTGAATAATGTGTAAGAAAACTTAAACTTTCACTCAATAAAATAAATAAAAAAAACTTAAACCTTCCATTTGACAAAACTTTCTATTCATAAATTTTCAATTTTATATATATGTTATGGATAAAAGTATTTCTTCCGTTTCATCACAGTTATCGTCTTATGTTACACAAAAAAAATCAATAATTAAATAAAATAAATTAATGATTTTACCAAATTAACTTTATTAATAAATATAAGTGGAAAAATAATTATCCTACATTAAAAATTAAAATAATAATTATTTTCTTATTACACAATAATTATTAGAGTATATTTTTGGTCCCAGATACCATCGATAATAGCAATTTAAAGAATGTAGTCGTCTTTGAATAAACCAACAATTAAATAATCAATAATCAATAATCGAGCATGGTCCACTAGGTGAGCAAAGGGCATCTGTCTTTCATTCAGTCCATAGAATTGCCATTACGTACCTAACACACTACACAACTACTATTCTACTAAGTAAGAACCACACCACACTCTGACCTCAACGTTTTCAACAAACGCATCACTGCACAATCGCTTCCTTCTCTCATTTCTATCTCCTTTTTCCCAAACACTAATCCGCGTAACCAAAAACTCCGTTTCCGTTCAATTCCTTCATACTCAAAACTCTCCTCCACTTTTTATTATTATCATTATCATTTTTAATTATTTATTAATAATAGTAATAGTTTCATTCCCCTATTTGCTTCGAGTTTAATCAATTTCAATCATGCATCGCTCTCACTCTTTCTCTCTCTAGAGAGCTCGGCCTGCCATGTCATCACAAACCGCAGCCACGGAGTCTCCGGAGCCCTATGCACCGCTGCTCCGTTCCCGCACCGATGTGGGCCGAGGCCCCGCCCCAGCGCTGGCACTCCTTCTCGGCCGCGCCGGCCGCCGTGGCCCATCCATGCTGGTGCGGGAGACGGCGGCGCGTGAGCTCGAGGAGCGCCGCGCTGACTGGGGCTACTCCAAGCCGGTGGTGGCGCTCGACATGTCGTGGAACATGGCCTTCGTGGTCGTCTCGGCGGCGATGCTCGCATGCACCACCGCCGAGCAACCGAACACGCCGATCCGCGTGTGGATCGTCGGGTACGCGCTGCAGTGCCTCGTGCACGTGTTGCTCGTGTGGCTCGAGTACCGGCGCCGGAGCCGGAGGGACTCGCACCGCGGCAGCCAGAGGGCGCGGGACGTGGAGAGCGACGCCGGCAACGGCGACGATGACGACTACAATGACGACGGAGATGGGAGCTCTGGCAACACGTCTCGCTCCAGGTGCGTTCAGTTCAATTCAATTTTGTTCATATTGAGCTGAATTGTTCTTTAGGTTTCGATGTTAACAACTTAAGATTTAAGGGGACTTGGTGTTTGGGATGGAATAAGAATCTCTTTTATTCAGTAGAGTAGTGTTCAATCCTTATTTCCACATTTGATTCATTAATATAAATTCAGCTCAAGTTTTGGATGGATTGGTGTTTTGTAAGAGATAAGATCATTTGTGGGCTTGCACTTGACAATCTAAGCATATAGTATAGTTGTTTCCGTGAAGGTGTCATGGACTTCTTGAAGATATTGAAGCATGTTATAGTTATGTAAATTAAGGTCTTTCAACATTAATTGATACTGGAGTGACCAAGATAGCCAATCGAATGTGGCTTCCCTTCATAATGTACTATGCTATACATGTTCTTTTAGATTTTACTGTGACTTTTTCACTGTTTGCATATTACCTGTAGGTTTAGAGAAATGATTGCAATTAATATTCATTATTTTCCCCTTTGTATCAGCCTTCTGGTATAAAATTTTCTGTATTCTTGCAATTGTTTATTCTTGTGGTTATTTACGAATGGGATAGAGTCATCTTTGGAACTAATTAATGTGATAAAGAGAAATAGTTGTTCTTTCTGCAAAAGGCTTTTAAGTATATAAAGTCTCCAAGACTTCATGGGTAGTTAAGAAATGGTATAAATTGCAGTCACTATAATGTTGTTGACTAAATAAGGGTTAGTCTTGATAGTTGATAAAAAAATTGTTAGTATATGTCTGGTAATATTGAAAGAATTTATGGTTTGATTTAGGCTTCAGTAAATGTTATTCTTCTGTCGATATTTTTGGCACATAAGCTTTACCTCAGATTGTGTACTGTAATGTGAGGACTAACCGCAGTCCACAGGACAGGACTATCATATCTTTGGGAAAAGGAAACAAGATATCTGTTCTTATCCCAAATACCTTGGCTGATGAAGCATGTTAATCTGCTATAGTCTTATATGTTGTTTGCTTATTATATTATACTTGTACTTCTCTGGACTGTACTACATAATTAAGTTTGGTTGGCACTGATTTTGATTATTTAAAAAACAGATTCACAAAACGATGTGAGTCGTTAAATACTGGGGTTTCATTCCTTTGGTGGATAGTGGGCTTTTATTGGGTTGTGTCTGGTGGCAATATACTTCTGCAAGATGCCCCACGATTGTACTGGTAAGCCTTTATTTCTAACATCTAAAGTAATGTTTGTATATTAATTTTAACATTCTGATATCTATATATACATGTAGAGTCACATATACAGATGATTTGCTATTTGTTCAGGTGCCTGAACAATGCATATGCATATGAGATCATTTTTCATTTATTTCTTTTGAGTAACAGAAGGATGGAGATTCCTTTGGGTACCTATTGTTTTTAAGAGGGTACTAGCTACCATAGCAACTAGTGACTAATATTTAGCCATATTTTACACATTTTTTAAAATTTTTTGATTAAATGCTCATTGTGGACATTCATAAATATATCACTATGGTCTTTCAAACACAAGTGATGCCATCAAATTGGCCATAAAAGGCTAAAATTGATTTCATTATTTGCTATTGATTGATTAATTTGATGTCCCCAATAAATGGAGAACAAATGTGATGCTGGGTGTAATTGTGTGGACTGTGGAGGATCAAAATGGGCATTTACTGTATTCCACTTTTGAAAATAAGATAAGCTTTAGTTGTGTTGTATCCTTCTTCTCATGCAACCATGTGTTTTTTCATATTGTGTAGTGACTTATGTTTCAAACTTTTATATCAAATTTCTTTTTGTCTCTTTAGTTATTCAATCAAAGGACATCTTTAGTTTTTTTTTTTATCAAAACCCATTTTTTCTGATCAACATTAAGTGTAATGAAGAAACCATTTTTTTCAATTAGCTTTTGGGGTTGAGGTAAGTCCAAACTCACATTTTAAGACTTTCAAATACATTTTATATTGTATTTTATTTTTATTGCCTGTAAAATAATCTATCAATTAAACCAATATTTTCTTAAAATATTTGTTGAATTTATATAATTTTACATATATTCATAAATATCCATGCAATGTATGGATATTTGCTAATTCTTTTTATTTGATAAATTGTTTGCTGAATTTTGTTAACATTACTGACAAAAAAAATCTGTTTTTGTAATTCTACAGGTTGGCTGTTGTCTTTCTGGCATTTGATGTCTTTTTTGCCATCTTTTGTGTTGTCTTGGCATGCTTGATTGGCATTGCTCTCTGTTGTTGTTTGCCCTGCATCATTGCTATTCTCTATGCTGTTGCAGGACAGGTATGAACAAAAAATATTTTAGACTGACTAAAATATTTCAAAATAGTGAACCTTCTAATGTTTCTCCTATTGTTTCGGGATAACATAGGAAGGTGTGTCAGAAGCAGATCTTAGTATGCTTCCGAAATACAGATTTCAAATATTAAGTGATGTGGATAAACCTAGTGGTGGAGCTGGATCAATGGTTCCCATAGAAACCAGCAGTGCTTACTTGGCAAATGAACGAACACTTCTACCCGAGGATGCGGTATGCTCTTCTCAAAATGCAATTTATTTTTGTCTGATGTTCATCACTTCTATGAAATACAAATTGATAACTCCCTGATTTTCTATTTCGGTCAATGTACAAAGATTTATACCGTGGCTTCTTGTGTTCATGTGTGTGAATCTGGTTAACCAGGAGGGAAAATAATAAATGCAATTTCTACAACTAATACTGAAATTGTTGTTGCCAACTTCAAATAGTGGTTTCGTGGTTTCTTATTTCGGTCCATATTCGTGAGTTAATTTCTAAAATCCTTGATATTTTAGAAATTTGTGAAATAATTGATAGAGGTTCAAAGTTTGCGTTAAATATCTGAACTGGTGGTATTATATTTTTTTCCTTCCAAATTTAATATGTTAAGTTTAGAAGGTCCAAAGAGGTTACAACCTAGTACCTGGGTTAAAAAATGATTTATATGAAATAAAATAATTTATTCATTATCACGCACTACTATGAACGAAGTCTGAGAAAAAAAAAAAAAAAAAACTATATTTGCATTTTATTCTCCACGTATAATGGCCCATGAAGCATTCAACTGGATCTCATTGTAAGTAAATAGAAAAATGCATATCTTTAGCTGCTTTTATGGTGCACTTCTTTTGCTCTATTCTGAGTTCTTTCGGCAGTAAAGGAGGGGAGAAAAGAAGTGTACACTTTGACGCTTATTAAAGATGAAGTCACTAAGCAAATAATAATAATAAAACAAAAGGGTTAGCTAAGGATGCTCTTATTAGTATTAGGTGCCACTTATTTGTGTAGATAGTTTTAATGAAGATATTGCTAAACTATTCTTGAGAGAGGAACCTAGTTGAAAATGTATGTAGGCCTGAGTTCTTCTAGTATGTTGTTTTGTGGTCTAAACTCAATTATTATGATTTTTATTTAATGCAAGATTCAAGCTTGTATATGTTTCTCTAGAATAAATTATTTCCATTAGAAAAAATACTTGACTTAGATTAGAACACTTCATTTGTGGACTGTAACAACTAACAACAGTCTGCTACAATTCAACTTTTGATTTTCAGGAGTCTATTTTATTATTATCCGCTGTTGTTGCTTTTCAGGAATGTTGTATATGCCTCTGTTCATATGAGGATGGAGCAGAGCTGCATGCTCTTCCCTGCAACCATCATTTCCATTCTTCGTGCATTGTGAAATGGCTGAAGATGAATGCAACTTGTCCTCTCTGCAAGTACAATATTCTCAAGGGAAACGAACAAGTGTGACAGAAAAGCTAAGAACCTACCAAGTACGAACTGGGTGTTTCAACAACTGTTGTGTAATATGTATATATAAGTTCAAGACAAGAAACAGTTTACCTCCTTACTTGCTGGGTTTTGATGGTTGTTTCGTTTAGCCGTTTCTGTAGAGAAAAGATATATAGAGCATTTATTGATGAATAAGTTAGCAACTGTAGTGTACTTAGAATTGTTTTGTCCTTTGTTAGATTCAGAGTTGTCCAATTTGTAGATTGTTCATTACTTTTCTGACGGAAACTAGATTGTTTCATTTGCTACTGGTTGAGTCATCGTAGGTTTTATTAATTTGATTGTGTTACATTAATCCTTTTATGTATCTTGTTTATTTATGGACTATGGTATGAACTTTCTTATTTTATGTAAAGATGTGAGTTTCTTGATTACGCTATGAACACTACAGAAAGAATGTCACCCATTGAATTTCAAGTATCAAAAGTTTCTCATTTGATCCAATGAAGGAGAAGCAAGCAGCTTATCCAGCTACTATAAACATTATAGAGGTTTGGCACAAAAGGTTTGTCCATTTTCATCATGCAACTGTGCTGAATATGCAATCAAAGGAGTTGGTTCATGGCTTACCTCACTTAGATTCTGAATAACCAAGTTGTGATGATTGTCAATGTGGAAAACAAGCAAGGTTCCCCTTCAAACTAGCAACTTGGACAGCAACAGAGAAGCTGCAATTGAGTCACACTGATTTGGCCAGACCTCAAAGAATTGCTTCGCTTAAAGAGAGTAAATATTACATCATATTTATAGATGATTTCACCACAATGTGCTAGATTTACTTTCTCAAGTCTAAGTCAGAGGTTGCAAGTGTATTTTGGAGGTTTAAGCAATGGATTTAAAAGCAAAGTCGCTACATGATTCAAGCTTTAAGGTCTGATAACGGAAATAAGTATACTTCAGAATAATTCACCATGTTTTGTGAGGAAGCAGACATTGAGCATCAATTAATAGCTCCTTACACCCCTCAACAAAATGGGGTTTGTGAAAGAAAGAATCGAATGATAATGGAAATGGTCATATGTGTGCTTTATGAGAAAGGGTTGCCAAAGGAATATTGGACTGAGGCTTTAAACAGTATAGTATTTTTGCCAAATAGAATTCTCATTAAAGCAGTAGATGGGAAGACTCCTTTTGCTAAAAAGACTTCTTGAATTTTTTTAAAATATTTGGATGCTGCTTTATTTATATGCCATATATTGAACTCGTTGAAAGGCCTTAACACACACACACACACAAAAATCATAAGTGTGAAGTTGGTGTTTTGAACAAAGTTGAATGTATCTGGATCAATCAACATGCATAAAGCAAGGTTAGTAGGAAAGGGGTATGCTCAAATTGTTGCAATAGATTTCTTTAATACGTTTGCTCTGGTTGCACTACAGGATACCATTAGGATGTTGCTAGCTATTGCAACACAAAAAGGATGAAAATCTACCAACTTGATGTCATTAGCTTTCTTAAACGGATTTCTGCAGGAAGAAATCTATGTTGAGCAACTTGAAGGTTTCCTTGTGAAAGGACATGAGTACAAAGTTTATCTATTAAAAAAGGTTTTTTATGGTTTGAAACAAGTTCTAAGAGCATGATACAACAGGATTGATGAGTACTAATAAAAACTAAGCTTTTTAATTTTGGATCTTTAAAAATATGTTTAATATCTTCTATATAATTGTATTTTTTTATTTTATATAAATATTTGGTTTAAATATTAATGCTTGATTTTGGCCTCCAAGTCATAAAATCCTGGGTCCGCAGCCCCAAGCCTTAATTACGGTACAAAGGAAGTATCATGTGATAAAACCAAAATAAAACCAACACCCTATCCCTAACGTTAGATCCCACCAATTCCCAAATCATAAAAGCCAATACAAGAACGGCCACTCATTCAAGGCTACCCAAAAACCAAATGAAACCGAGTAGTCTAGCCTTCAATTTATTTATTTTGCTTTATAGTGCATAAAGCCAAAACATTAAACTTGTGAGAGTCTTATTAGACATAATACAAATTGGTATGGACTTCGGTGCCTTGTTAGTAAATACATATTTATTTGCCAATATAGTGCATAACTCTAATGCATTAATCAAGAGAGTTTCCTTAGCATTTAAACGAACTAACGGTGACATGGGTGTTATCTTTTATCAGCGGTTATTTAACTGAAGTTCAAATAAAGGATTAAATTCATTTATGTGCTTCTTTTTTATTTTTTGTAACACTTATGTGCTTTTATTAGTAGTTGAATAGAAAATTTCTAACAAAATATTTATTATATAAAAGTTATTAAAAAATCATTCATTTGTTATAAGTTAGTTTTATTGTCTTTTAAATGAAATAATTTTTTACTTGTTATAAGTTACAAGATATTTTTACTTGTATTAGATACAATTTCTTAATGAGAAACACATGATGTCAAGTGCAAATGACATGTAATCCTTTCAATATGACATTTGCATAGAAGGGGCTACTCCAAATAATTGGACATTTTATACAATGGATGCACAAGATTGTACTAAATGAAGATAATGAAATCTTATATATGCTATACAAAATTTAAGGCATTCTTTAGTCATAAATATGTAGCTAGGCGTTCTTAATTTGATAACAAACCATTTTTTTCACCATTTTCTTTAATAAATCTATGATGATACTAAAATAATGACAATATAGTAAATGTGATGCAAAAATATTAAATAAAAATTTAAAAACATCTTCAACTTTTATCTTTGCTAAAAGACAAAACACCTACATTGAATATTTTCTATTATTGAATTGTTGTTTAGAAAATTGGCTAAGAATCATCCACAAATTAACACAATGGTTGTTCCAAGAGAGTTTTATACATTTATTCCTTTATTTGATTAAATAAGACTCAAAGTTCTCATAAAAAAAGAATAAAGGACACCTTTTATTTATTATCCACTTTTATACATTTCAAGCATGAATCATCTATGTTCACTCTATTATTGTTCACACTATTATTCAAGGCTATAGTATCCTGTTGGGGCCCTTGATTCTTACAACCTTAAAACACATTTCTTTAAAATGTTTCATTGAGTAGAACCGTCCACTCCTGTCTTTGTTATTGCCTCCTCTGAAAATGAATGGCCTGCTTATAGCAAAGAGAAATGGGTTTTTCTTATAGCAAAGAGAGGACATTAAATTAACAGCCGGAAAAAACATTATAAGTCAAATACTTAAAATTAGTTAGAAATGACATGATATTTACAATCTCACTAACTTTCGACATACATATTTTGAAATCCAATTGAATAAGATTGTGTACACTCAATTTGATCCTAAAAATATTAGTTATTCAACTGAATTTTATATGAATGTGTTATATTTAATCGTAAAAAAATAAACTACTTTACCTCTGTAGACTGTTTTTTTCATTAATTATAATTTTATACCTGATTCTTTGTTTGAATGTTTATTACAAGCACAATATCCGTTGTAGCAGAAAACTACTGATGGACCACAACTTATAAAGCGAATGTTGCGAATGCAATCCTGCTTTGTTTGACACGGAACTACAACTATCACTCCATCCTTTGTTATGGGTTCCATTGAAAATGAATAGCCTGTAAGTTAAACGTATGATTTCAATACAAGTAGATATGATAAACATATAACATACAACGAGAAAGAGATACACAGAAAACAAATACCACAGCAAGCCTCTATGGCAAGAATTACAAAGAAAAGTGCTAATGTGAATGACTTAGACATGTCTCCTAGATTGCAATCTTAAGATACGAACGATGAAATCTAAAAATTGAAGTTATGAGATTTTTGTGTTAGAATAGAATTGGTCTTTTTATTATTTATAGCAGAGGGTAGACTTTATATTAGGTTAAATTGTAATTTTGTTCCTTTAATTTTTCAAATCCATGATTTTAGTCCTTTTTATTTTTAATTGTAATATTTGTTCTCCCTAATTTTATAATTAATGATTGTAATTATTAGAGATATTAAATTAATTATAAATTAAATAAAAATTATAAATCATTAAATTTTTTAGTAAAAGACTATTAACCATAATATAGTATTATTGTTGGTGGAGTCCCATACGACAATGGATATAGAAGAGATGTTTGAAGGGGAACACAATGTTACAGAAAATTAGGATTAATAATATTTTATTTAATTTTTTAATAATTAATAGTCTTAATTAATTTAATTACTTAATTAAACAGAATTATTTGTTAATAATTTATCAAAAGAACTAAAATTACCAATTTATAAGATTAAAAGATCAAATATTACAATTAAAATCTAAAGAACTAAAATCATAGATTTAAGAAATTAAAAAAGTAAAATTACAATTTATCCTTTGACAATGAATGACATGAAGTAGTAACTTGGACTGTCCTACCGCTTCACAACATATAATACTTAATAAATATAATATTTTATACAATTTTATATTAATAAACATTAAATAAATAATAAAGTTTCAGCTTTATTGCTTGTTTTTTTTATCAAACTTATTTAATGCAGTCCATTATTATATTATCAGCAACCGTCTATGAATACTTAAAATATTTAATAAATATATTGTATTTAATAAATATCATAATTAATATATCATATTTGAAGTATTAAAACATATATTATATTTATTTAATTTAATGAATAAAGAACTTAACAGGTATGCACTATTACATAGTCAATAAATTAAAAATCATTATTTGTATTACTTTTAGGTTAAAATATAATTTTAGTTACAATCCAATTCTAAAATTGAGATATTTATTATCTTAATTTTTCAAAATTAGTGATTTTAGTCCCTCAACCAAATTTTATAAGTTGATTGTTAACTTGTTAACGTTGATTGACATATTCTTATTTTATTTTATTTTTAAATGTTAAATAAAAATTTTAAGGAAAAAAACCCTTCAAAACACAACCTTCACCTTTGCTCCTCCTTCTCCCACTTTCTCTTGCAGATGAGGTCCCTTATTCCTATCATTATTGCTAGTATGAAACTATGAATGTTATGAGGTTTGAGTAACCCACATGGACATCATTCATAGCCATTCCAATGGTGGAGATCGCTTTCCAGTGGTGTTGTATCTTCTCTCCCATGAGGTTGTGGTACATCAATAATGAGATCTTCTCCAACAAGGGGAAGTTTGAGACGCCCATCACCATGGTGTTTATCACATCGTGGAACCTCCCCTACTGATGCTAGATCTAAAATGCACTGAAGCATGGTGTCGTGTCATCGGTGTCAGGGGAGAGCATGTTGGTGACGAGGAATCGCATGGTGCCGAAGAGGTAGTCGCATAAGGTGTCGACGTTGTAGAAGGCAACAAAGATGTTGGGGGTGTCGCCGGTGAGAAACTTTGGCATCCCTGTCAAGCTTACTAACGTGGTTTGAAACCTCTACGACTCTGTCGGGGTGACCCAATTGAAGATTTGGAAGCCGAAGTAGGAGAATGGGCAGCAGTAGGGGAGGTTTGGTTTCAGTGTAAGGTTTTTTCCCCTTAAATTTGTATTTAACATTTACAATAAAAAATGTGACGGTCAACGTTACAAATTCACAGTCAAGCTTAAAAATTTGGAAGGGGAACTAAAATCACTCATTTTGAAAAATAAAGGAATTAAATGACTCAATTGTAAAATTAGACGACTAAAATTGCAGATTGTGAAAAATAAAGGGACTAAAATTACAATTTAACCTTACTTTTTAACACAATTCATCAAAGTCTAGGGAAACCAAAGTCGTATGAAGTGTTTGGCCCCCTTGGTTCGTACTTTCAAAGTGTGTTTGGACTTTAAATCCCAATGATAGTCACACACTTCTTAGGGTTGGCTTCAATTCTTTATTGGTAAGCATGAATCCAAGGGATTTTCCTCCTTGTAACTAGAATATGCATTTCTTAGGGTTTAGCCTCATGTTGTACTTTCTTATCTCTGCAAAGATCTCTAATGAGTCTTCTGCAAAGATCTCTAATGAGTCGTCTACATAAGAGTTGGTGCTTGTGCTTTTGACCATCATATTGTCAACATAGACTTCTAGATAATGTCTTAAGTTACTCAACAAATATCTAATCCAGTAGTCTTTGATATATTGCTCTAGCATTCTTGAGACCAAATGACATAACTGACTAACAATAGTTTGTCGTATCTATCATGAATGCAATCTTCTCCCCATCCTGCCTGAACATTGGGTTTTGATTATACTTGAAATATGAGTCTAAAAAACTCAGAATGGGAAATATGGATGCTCCATCAACTAGGCGATCTATACTCGGAAGCGAGTACGAGTCTTTAGGACAGGCTTTATTTAGGTTTTTGTAGTCAGTGCACATCTTCCACTTTCCATTAGACTTCTTTATCATTACCATGTTGGCTAGCCATGTGGTGTTTTGCACTTCTTTGATGAATCTCGCATTTAGGAGTTTCTTTGCCTTTTCATCAACAACTTTGCCTCTTTCATGGTTTGGTTTTCTTTTTCTTTGCGAAATTGGTCTAGCCTCAGGACAAATGGGTAGTCGATGACAATGAAAATCAGGTTGATTTCTGGCATTTTTTATGCTAACCATGCAAAGAGGACAACATTCTTTGTTAACACTTGGGCTATGGATTCTTTTATTTCTTTACTCATCTGGCATCTCAATTTAGTGCATTCAAATGGTTCTTTACTAAACTGGAAAGGTTTCACCTATTTTATGGTTTCACTCTCGGTTATGCTTCTCTAAGGTTGACCTCTGCTTCTCTTAAATGGTTGGTGAGAGAGGTGCATGCTATCAAATGTACCTTAGGCTCTACAACCTTTTTTCCCTTGGCAACCTTGAGTCTTTCAGCGTAGCATTTCTTTGTTGTCTCCTGGTTGGCTTTTAACAATTATAATCTTGCCACTTGTACTCAAGAATTTCATCGCTAGATGGGAGTTGAAAAAACAACCCCTAATTCATTAAGTGATGGCCAACCAATCAAGATATTGTAAGAAGTAAGAGAGTCGACTAAGAAGTACTTGACATTGATGATTTTAGACCTCTTCTCGTCTTCAAAAGTAGTTAGCAAGTTAATGTGTCCCATCGTATCAATTGTTTCTCCCAAGAAGCCTATATGAGTTGCTTCGAGAATGGTTGAATTTGGCTTTTTGGAATATATTACTATTTGAAGGTAGACCAGTAGAGAATGCCAATAGCTCCCTTGGTCAATTAGAACTTTGCATACTAAAAAGTTAGCAAGCTCCAGTTTGATAACCGTAGGGTCATTGTGAAATTGCTCTTTCCCATCAAAAATTTATTAGTAAAAGTGATAGGGAGTAGACTTTTTATGATCTTCTTTTCGGTTGCAACCGATTTGATAGACTTAAGGTTGCGAATATAACGTTTTTGTGTCGAGTTTGAGCTTCCTTCTCCTGCAAATCCTCCAGCTATTATGTTGACCACACCTTGAAGTCAAGTTTTGGGTGGGGAAGTCTCATTCTGGTGTCATGCTTCTATTGTCTCTTGAGTCCGACTGCACTCTTGTCTTTTATCCCATTCCCTAAGTGGCTTCGACTCTCTGTTAGTGGAACATATGCGTGAATTTGGACCAGAGCAGTTTGTCTGTTTGAACTTTCCTTTGTTCGACTACTCTCATTCTTGGAATCTCACTCCAGTGATTTTTTTATGCTTCTCTACACACTTTCTCTCTGAATATGGTCATCTCTTCCATCTGGATAAACATGACGACCCTTGCTCTCAACTCCTCCAATGTTGCATGTGGTTCCTTGCAGAGGCTTTCCTAAACGGGACTAGATATCAAAGGCATTATCATTGATTTGAGAACCCTTCCATGAAGTCTCTTAAAGATTCATCCTCGTCTTGCCAAATGTTGACGAGTGCCACTGTTGTTAAGTGGTGTGACCAACTCGTCACGTATTGTGTTCCAAAATGCGCTTTAAGAGTCATGAATGAGTTGATGGAGTTTCGACTAAAGTAAGTTTATCAATGAAGCGTTGCACCTTTCAACGTTGTTGGTTCTCGACACATAATCACGCCATCACTCATAAACAAGCTTATTTGTGTGACGAATGCATCCACATGCTCATTCAAATCCGAGAGCCCATCGTAACGATCGATGGTCAATGTCTTTCATCCAGATAGGAAATGTGCCTCCATATTTCCATCAACAAAGGGGTGCGGCGAAGTGTCAACATTTGTTGCTCTCTAAATCGTTTATGTGACAGAGGGAGTTCCTTCTTGCCACGTCGTATAAACTTTATTGATCCTAACCTGATGAGTCTAGTGGGTTTCAACCATTGAGCCCGAATTTGCATTCTCAAATTTACTTAAAAGATAATGTAGATAGGAAAAAAATATAATTTTATCTTATATTTCTTTTGATAATAGATAACTTATGGTTTTAGGTAATAACTCTATCTTTTTGGTAGAAAATAAAGTTTTTCTCTTACCTTAATTATGTTTGCTAGATTCTTTGGATTCTGAGTAGCCTACTCGATTGACCACCGAGTACGAAATCTTAATGAATTTGAGTAGTATAATACTTATTATAATTGTCATAGTAAATTAATATGTGATAAATGAGAAAAAAAACTTTCCATAATTATAAAATATATCATAATTGTCGTTCAAAATAGTTTTACACAGACCAATAAAACCTAATCCTCATAAGAAAAACGTTAAGAACACACTATTTTAAACACACTTCATTCTATTGGTTGAAATTTATTTGAAATTATTATATTTTGTGGGACCTACATCCTATTTAATGTTTATTTCTCATGATTTTGTAGTTTTCAATTAATTTTAACAAATAAAAAAAATGAGTGAGTTAGAAAGTATGTTGCTAACACTCTTAAACCTAATAAATAAATGAAAGAAAATAACGATTTTGCAAAATTAACCTTATCATAATTAATTCATTTTAAATTTTTGTTGCTCATATCATTAATATTAGGCTAAATTGCAAATTTCGTCTCCTTAGTTTTCTAAATCCATGATTTTGGTCCCCTTGATTTTTAATTGTAATATTTGGTCCCTATAGTTTTATAAACTGAAACGAATGAGTGTCTTGTGATTCGCTTTCACATTCGGTCAAATGGCACATTCAGAAAGTGTGAAATTGGGCAGTGTTTTCCCTTTCTCTTTTTGGTCCCCCTGTTAAATTATTAACTAATAATTGTGATTATTAGAGATATTAAATTAATTATAAAAAAAACTACATACCTTATTACCTAGAAGCTCCTCGCTATGCAAATGTATGATAAATGAATATTGTACGTAACATTACCCTTACATATGCAAATATGTTATTTTCGGATTCGAATTCATGACTAACAAGTTACTAAGCCACAACTTTAATAAAAACTATTAATCATAATGTGATGTTGTTGCCGGTGGAATCGCATGGGACATTGGATGTGAAAGATGTGTTTGCGGAGAAGAGGATGAATACAATGTTATGGAGAATCGAGATTATTTATAATTTTTATTAATTTTTTAATAATTAATATTTTAATTAATTTATGATTAACTTAATAACTCAATTAATTAGAATTATTTGTTAATAATCTATCAGGAGGACCAGATTACTAATTTATAAAATCAGGAGAATCAAATATTATAATTAAAATACAGGGAAATCAAAATCATGAATTTGAGAAACTAGGGGACTAAAATTGTCATTTATCCTTAATGTTATCATTGATATAAGTGAAAAAATATAATGAATACTATGTTGAAAAACTAAAATGACAATTATTTTTGGATAATTTTTTTCTTCCTACATGCAGATTATTATAGGGTAAAGGGAATAGTAGAAACTCCCTCCATCCCATTATAATTATCGTGCAAGAAAAAAATTGTCATTTTAGTCTTTCAATGTAACATTAATTATGTTTTTTCACTTATATCCCTTATGTATTAGTGACAAACTACAAAATCTAGAAACAAATTAATGATGATGCAATGCTAATTTTGTAAAATTACTATTTTCGTTCATCTATTTATTACTTTTTTTGTTTGTATAAAATAACCTAGAATAATGATTATTGTGTGTTAGAGGGAATATTAGATTAGATTTAGGTAGAGAATTATACTCTTATCTTGTACTAATTTTGTTTGAAATTCAAATGTATTTTAATAAAAATTTAACTTATAAAATACTAATTTTAAAAAATAATAAACAAATTTAAATGTACTGTTGACCAAACTCAAACTAATTTATTCTTAAACATTTTGTTTACGTTGGATATTAAAAAAAATCCAAAAAAAAAAAACAACCTCATTCTACCGTATCAAATTCTGTTTTGTTGGATCATGGGAATAATCAAATCCAATCCCCACTCCTAAAATAAATAAATAAATAAATAATTATAGGAAAACAACCAAACGATCCTTACGAAAATTTCTTATTTCACAGGATTAGGAACATCTTATCCCGGTTTGCATCAAAACCTATAACCAAACACACATAACTCTCTTTCTCTCCACATAAACCCTACAAAATGACACGCAACCCTAATCCGCACTCTCACATTCTTTTCTAAAAACGCCGCAGTCTCTTCTCTCTCAGAAACCCTAATGGCAGAGCGCGGAGGTGGCGAACGTGGCGGCGACCGTGGAGGTTTCGGACGCGGCTTCGGCGGGCGAGGGCGCGGAGGCGACAGGGGACGCGGCCGGCGCAGAGGACCCCGCCGCGAGGAGGAGGAGAAATGGGTGCCAGTGACCAAGCTCGGGCGCCTGGTGAAGGAAGGAAGAATCCGAAGCCTGGAACAGATCTACCTCCACTCGCTGCCTATCAAAGAGCACCAGATCATCGACACGCTGGTGGGCCCCACCCTGAAGGACGAGGTGATGAAGATCACGCCAGTCCAGAAGCAGACCCGTGCCGGGCAGAGAACCCGTTTCAAGGCCTTCGTGGTCGTCGGTGACAACAACGGCCACGTCGGTCTAGGCGTAAAGTGCAGCAAGGAAGTGGCCACCGCGATTCGTGGCGCGATTATTCTCGCGAAGCTTTCGGTTATTCCCGTGAGGAGGGGTTACTGGGGGAACAAGATTGGGAAGCCCCACACCGTTCCGTGCAAGGTTACCGGGAAGTGTGGGTCCGTTACCGTTAGGATGGTTCCCGCGCCGAGGGGTTCCGGGATTGTGGCGGCTAGGGTTCCCAAGAAGGTGCTGCAGTTTGCTGGTATTGATGATGTTTTCACCTCCTCCAGGGGATCCACCAAGACCCTTGGCAACTTCGTTAAGGTTTGTGCTTTTGGTATTCTTACAAGTTTGCTGCTTTTGACATTTTCAATTATTCTGAAAATTTTTAGGGACGAATTAAGTTTGTAATTCCAATGTCACAATTAATTTAAGCTTTTTATGTAAATCATTAATTTTTAATTTACTCGAGTTTGATGCTGTAACAGTTGCAATTGTGGAGTCCAATCTTTAATTTACCCCTTGTCTTTCATATTTTTTTATATGTGAAATGTACTCTTTTTTTTAGTGTTTCTGATGGAAGTACGGGCTTTGTGTTGTGACTTATTTATTGTTTTAATTTAGGGGTTTAGGGTTTTTGTTGTACAATATGGTCTATGAATGAGGTTAGCTTGCACACAGAATTCTTAGCTTCTACTTTTTGTCTGTGTTTGTAACTTAGAAGACAGTGCACTATGCAAGAGGGTTGGTTTTCATTGTGTGGCCTTTTTTGTATGAATGTATTTGAATAAACTACCAATTTTGTTTCCGAAGTGTTAATGTTTCTTGATTCTTCTAAGTTGTTTCTAAAGTAATAGAACTATTTTAGTAATTTTCAAAATATTCATTATTGAATATTCATCACTTAGTACCTATGTTATTTTACTTACTCAATATGTGTGTTAGTCTATGGTGTTTTTGCTGCAATTGAAGGCATTCAAAATGCATCATCACTTGTGTGATTTGTTACTTGTGTATGTGTATTTATGTGGATGATCCTTTGTTCGAGAGGCTAATGTGTATCTATGTGCATGATCCTTTGGTAGAGAGGCCAATGTTCATGAAAGAATTGATCTGATGCTGTTTTAGTACCGCTTAATAATGATGATGCTTTGTATTATTTACAGGCTACTTTTGATTGCTTGATGAAAACCTATGGATTCCTGACACCAGAATTCTGGAAGGAGACTCGCTTCTCCAAATCTCCATTCCAAGAGTACACAGATTTATTGGCAAAACCAACAGGGAAGACTCTAATCTTGGAGGAGGAAAGGGTGGATGCTTGATTTGCTAGTTTTGGTTTTATGGATGTTTTAGGAACATTATTATTTACGTACTTTGTTGGTTCTGTACTTTACTTTTGGTTTTGATAGACGGTTGTATGTCTCTGTATGCATTTTGATTTTCCAAGTTTTAATTGACTGCAGTTTTGAATACCATAGTTTTCTACCTGTTTTATTTGGTTATTGCAGCTAAGTGACAGATTGCAGAGAGGAGCACATAGCTTCTGCGATGCCCTTTCAAGCTTTTCAGTAGAAATACAGTATAAACATAAATAATGATACACAAATGATTTCAGTTAAAAGTTATTTTTTCTGAAAAATGAAGAAGCGCTTAAAACAATGTAATGCTTTCACGAGTCGTGGAATTCTCGTCACTATTATAGAAAATTAAAACAATACATGTTAAATTAAAAACTAAAACTGAAAATAAATGTTGTGATATGGTTTATTTTTTAAATTAGTTTATTCGTTAAAACTAAAAGAAGATAAGTTAGAAAATCAGGCACAAGGTTCACGAGGAAAGAAAAGAGTAATGAAAGAAAAAGAATGAAAAGTGAAATACAGTTTTAGTTTAAACTAAAAGCTAGAAGAATAAATGAAAAAGAAAATTTCTTTTTTTCTTTATAATGATTCTATAAAAAGGAAAGATAATCTTACAAAATGATAAATATTTACACATCAAAAGGAGATATGGTAATGTTGTCCTTAAGTAAATTATATATTCTAGAGAAAAGAAAACTTGCATAAAAAAATTATAATGTTATATCGTTATTATTATTCTTTTGTTCACCATGGGATATGTAAGAAATAGTTTTTATAAGAAATAGTTTTTTATTAAAAATGATTATTAATTTTTGTCAAAAATTATAAATATATATAAACTAAATATTTTTTTATCAACTCGATTTATTTTATATTTAAGAATTAACCAAAATTTTGAATTCTAAATCACTTATTACTTATGGCAACTCCTATTGGTACTATTATTATAATATGTAACAAAGAATATTTTAGATAAATCACAAAAAAATACTCATGTTTTCTGATGGGAAAAACGATATATATATAGACCGCACTAAAACTCTTCTTTCCTTGCTACCTTTCACCCAAAAACCATGGAATAATTTCTAGAATCTGCGTTTTCCGTTCTTTTACTTTCTTTTTGTTGGTTTTTATACCAAACCAAGTCTAGAGTACAGAAACACCTTCATGAATCATAAAATTCTCGCAAGCATAACTATGACACTACCTCTCGAGTTAGGCGTGGTGATTAAGTAAAATAAATGGTGACTAAAAGATTGATAGCCATAATAATCACAGTTTATTTAGGATTTAATTCACTGCGACAGCAACCTACTACAATAATCACACTTTATAACATAACCACAGATCTTGACGTTAATTTTTTGAAAACTGGTAACATACAAAGCAAAAAAAAAAATTATAAAAAAAATTAGCACAACACAAAACCAATCTGAAATACTGATCACTGAATACACCCTATTAATAATTCTTGACGAACATGTGGTTGCCTAGAATAACCCCATAAAATATAAATCATTAAATAAATTGTACAAAACTCGTAAAGGATCAGAAAAACAATCACAGTAATTCCCTTTATCCTGCATCATAACGCTGGGGACTATGTTAGGAGCACACAGTATCAATAATTAGAGCCTTAAATTAGGAGCCAAGAGAATTCGTCGTTTAAGCTATCCACTGAGTCACCAATATGTACAGAAAGTCTGTATGCAAACTAAGCATCGTGCTTCTGTTCCTCCAACATAAGCAAAAGTTCATCCTGGTGTACAATCTTTGCTTTTTTTCCTTTCTCCACAACCAAAACTCCTTCTGCTACCCTTTCATCTTCAACTTGAAGCTCAGGCATTAAGTTCCTGTCTATCGTAGTTGAGTTACATATGTCCACTGAACTGCACTTCTGAAACGTGAAGTTCGGACTCAAGCAGCTTCGAATGAAAGTGTCTGAGGTTTCTGCATTTACATAGTTAGTTGAAGGAATGGTTACGGTTTCATTATTTGCAGGATCATAACATTGAATCCCCAATTCAGAATGAATTTTTTCTTTAAGGGAAGCCATCTTATGCTTCTCGCCATGCACTAGTATAACATGCTTTGGGGAGAGAAAATTTACAAGATCCATTATCCCTTTAGAATCCGTGTGAGGACTAAAAGCCAATTGATGAATCTGTCAATTTAAGACGAATCAAAGTTATTCCAGCAAGGCAGAAACTAAATGAACTGACTCAATTCCCTTCAATGCCAATTTGTACAATATATTTCTCAATTAAAAATTTATATAAAATGTAGGTTTAACTACATGCCTTTCTTGTTTTTGGATATTCAAGCTTTTCAAGACTAGAAAAACAATAATTTAAACAGAATTGCAATGCTGATTTTGTTTCTAAAACATAAGTTTTCAAAACAACTAATGATAAATGGAGGAACATCGGTGGGTGACACCGATACAAGCATTAGTTGAAGTGGAACATGAACTTAAAATCAGTTTATAAGCATTACCCACTATACCAATATCAACTCAAGCAGACAAGGATAGAGTTTGTTTTTATCCAACAAAGAAATGACAAAAGAAGTATGGTTTCAATTGTAGACTTGAGTCATTTCAGAAGCAAACTCATCACATCAAACACCAAACTCCAAACTCAGGAAGTTAGACTAATGTAATGATAATCTGTGAAAGTCAAGATGTTTATGTTCCTGCTTTCAATATACTTATCATATTATTTTAATCACTAGGCAGCTTTATTCACTATTTTACTTGTACATGTTGCCAATGCCTTTACCAACCCAGGTAGAACATCTATACGTTGAAGTTCATAAAAACACTGAATTGAAAGTAGATATATGTACCTGGCAACGCACATCTATTTTTGTATTAGGATCCAGATCAACTTTGTCATGCTTATCTGACATTAATTTATGACCTATTGTTCCAGGCACACAATACCTACAAGGGTAACAAAGTAAAAGATTAGCAGAACAGAACTGGTATGTGAGTACATCAAAATAGAATAGATCACTTACACTAATTTTTTTGGTACATATTTATACATATTTTTTCTTAAAAAAAAAAGAGTACTGTGGAAGAGAGTAAAAGGAATGGGTAAGGAAAGCCTCTCCATGAACACAGTATATGTTGTGACATAGTGTACAATGCAGAAAGGCAAGGCCATGAAATAAAAAACTATAGATAAGAGAACAAACCAAAATTCATAGTTGCTTCACTTTTAACTGGCAACCACCATCTTCCATATTTTTTATGTGCTGCCACCATCCACCATTAATAATATTGCACTCAAGTAGAACCAGAATGTCGTGTTTATTTTGTCACCAATCTTTCCCTTGTGCTTCTTTCCCTCCACAATTTTCTGTCACTATTTTTTCATTTTTTACTTGTTCATTTATTTTACTAAAACCATTTGCTTTCCATAAGTCGTGAATTTTTATTTTTTCTGTTCTAATTTTCTTTACTTAAATATAAGCTTCAGTAACTTCTAATATATTATAAAAATTGAAATCCACATTTTTATTTATTTATTGAAATGAAGCAAAGAGGCATTGGATTTTGATTTGTCAAGCATAACAAGCAATAGAGTAACAATTTTGATAGTCTCCAAATATTGGTTTGAGGAGTTGCAAAAAGCATGCTCTAATGGGGAAAATTTCATTCCCTAATTCAACTTTAAATTCTAAAACCTCACCTAGGCTGGCCTCATCAAGAATCAACCAGCCAATGAACCTAGACCCAAGTGATTACACAAAATATGTTGGTATATTAACCATTCAATAATAAACGGTGATCCAATACATCCAATTCATTAATTTTTTGGGTGGATTTAATTGTTGGTTTCCTACACGTGCTGCTATCACCAATGTATTAATCCCAAAAATTATCCAAAAGAGAACTGTACCAAATTATTAAGTTTTAAACAAATGTGATATTTATCATTAAAGGACTGTACTAAAATAGTTTGATATCCATACACTTTTCAACGTGACATCTAATTGTGGGAAACATTAATCTGCATTTTGCTCATCATGCTATCAAATGGAAAATGTAAAGAGAAAGGAAGAAAAGAAAGAGAAGAATAGGGGTGTACCCAGGCAAACTGACAAGGTTATTTTCTGACACTGCCCAGTGCTTAAAAACTTCAACTGAAAATCCACCGCTTAACATCCCAGGAGTGGCGAAAAGAACACAAGGACCAGGAGCATCTATCATAGACCTTTCAAATTTTTGAACTGTAACATGCAAACCAGATGAATGAGGCATCAAACTTATGAAATGACACACATCCATGCACAAAATATCTAATCTTAATTTCTATATGTTTTCACATGAAATTTTCAATATGGATAGGTTTGAATAAGTTTGCTGTTTAAAAATAGATCTAATATACGCCATATTAGCAAAATTTCACATATTTTGACATGATACTCCATTAGGACTTCTAGTTTTTTTACTTCCAACTTTTACCAACTGACCTTGAAACCTCAATATATAAGTTTGATTAGAGGTGAAAGATAAATGCCTAACATAATAACGGACACAATTTTCTCAATATTCTTCAACTTGCCCATCAAAATTTGAGGACACACAATCATTATGCAATATATATTATAACACAATGAAAAGAAAAAATATCACCAAAAATAGACAAATTTCCTTTTGTTTGATTTATTTTTTCTTTTTAACAAATTAAAATTTAGAGTAAATTAAAGCAACTCCCCTTGAGGTTTCTTGAAACTACGCCTAAACCCCCTGCTTTTTTTACCATTACAGCAACCACCCTTATTAGGGTTCACAATGTAGTGTTTTGCAAACAATTAAGGACGGTTATGTAACGTATGAGGGGTGTCAATGTAATGCTCTTCAAACAATTAGGGGGTTTAGTGTAGGTGAAAAAAATGGGGTATTGGGTATTATGCGTATTTTCAAGAAACCTTAGGGAGTGTTGCTATAATTTACTCTAAAATTTATCCAAAAAAAAATAAAATAGAACTGTATACACAAATGTGAGTGGGCATATGAATGCATAATGATGGAAAATAGAAATCTCTGACCTGATAAGATATAAAAAAAATATTGAAATTACCATTCTTAAAATCAAAAGCATTATGTTTAGAGTATGTATCTTTAATCTTCTGCCTTGTCCAACGAATAAGCATCTTGTAATACGCATTAGCTTGGATTGTTAAACCTGGAAAAAAAATATTCAAGTAGTTACTAGTTAATTTAATAAAAGCACAGATACCTCAAGAAGTTACAAAACTAAGCCGCATTGTATTATCTTAATCTGATTCTTATGCACAGGACAAGGAAAATTATTCTGCACAAGCATACATAGAGTGTAGCACAAGAGGCTTTCGTTTAAAGAATAAAGCATAATTAAATCCATACCATGATCCTAATAGATATTTCCTTACCCCTCCCTATTGTATGTCTTTTTAAATAGTTTATTTGACATAATTATAAATTTGCAATAATGTTATTATAACTGTCTTCTAAAGCAGAATAAATTAAATGAAAGTTATCATTGTAATTACAGAATTTGACAATGATAACTTTTCATACATTTGGTAGGGGCAGAATGATAACTTGTGTGTAAATTTGAAATTATGTTATTATACATTGAAAGTTATCATTATAATGACAATAATATGTTTTAGAATATCTAAGACGTAGGGGTAGAATGATGCATGACATAATAATCCCTAAACTAACAAAAGGTATCCTAATATCGTACACCATTCTCTCCCTTAAAATATTTTGCTCGTCTTCTAACAATATGCACCAATCAAAACAAATTTCTATTTTTGCAATTTCTATAGAATCACTGAATCAGAATGCACAAATTTCCATAATAAATCATTGGAGCTTTCATCAAAGGAATCTTCAACCTTCTCCACTGACCCTCGTTGATTCCACTAGGTCTACCGCTAAAGATCCAACCCTTTGTCCCAATCATCTCCATTTTCTGATTCACCTGAAATTGCCCCACCCATCAAAGCTCGTTGATTCTTCTTATTTCATCTTCTCTCAGCTCCCTTCATGATTTTTGGATTTCTCTCTCTAGCTCTAATTCTCTTCTCCAGTTTTCAAAAGACTCCATCTTTTTTTGAACCAGTCCTAGGATCGTGGAAGGAGCTCTAATACCAATTAATAGCATCCAATCAAAATTAGAATTTACTACTCCAACTATTTGTGAGACCTGTGCCTACCTTCTCAACCTTTTCTCAGTGTCTAAAATTGATTGTGTATACCCTATCATACTCTGTCATCTCTCCATCTCTAAGTAACTAACAAATCGAGGTCAGCTCACATTTTGTTCGGGCTCTGTAGAAGCTCTGGAACATTTATATCTTAAGTTTTCTAATTTTGTTAGTTTGAGAGTAAGGAATCTGTGATTGCTGTGCAGTGTGGAAGACAATTCCTTATTTAATGTATTTATTGTACATAATTAGCTTTACACAAATAAGTGTAAAGGTTAGGAAATAAGAGAAAATTTTGTTTTCTAAATGGGAAAGATTACCCTGAAATGATTATGTATAGTTTATATATGCAAAATAATAGAAGAAATGAAGATCATTGAGACAAAGTTACAAGCTGATACAAACCTGCTGAGAAGTAGATAGGAACCTTCAAATTCATGCGTTCCCAGTAGTCTTCCAACAAAATGCATAGTTCCTAGATATTGTAAGTTGTGAGAACTTGGTAAAATGAAGGTTTTGAAAATTATGTTTATATATATATATATATATATATATATATATATATAT